>JAWQUS010000002.1:3750000-5000000 GCA_036365455.1 Macrosoma leucophasiata | reverse complement strand
ACACTGACACTCGACGACACTCCGACACGAGGCGTTTCGCTGACACTCCATTACGACTCACCGAAAGGACGTCGTGACTTACTACTAGTTTTGACTGAGGTAGAAACATAGGGGTCGAACTACTATAGTAGGGTCCAGCTAGGAATGTAAACTTGAAATGGCAACATACAGCGGTACTACTTATTCTAACCACGTAACAGTTTGAGTGCAATCGGAAAGTAACGTGTTCATCGATAAAACATTTAACTTTACATCATTCAACTATTATAGTTCCATAGACTCGGGTACAGATTAACTATAGATCGACAAAGCATCAGAACGGCGTCGGATCCGTTTCTTATCTAAGTGGACTTAAAACTAAAGAAATATAATGCATAGCTTTTCTTTTAGAACAAAGAAATTACGCAAATTTGGCTACACATATCACAAGTGAACGCTTACTGGCGACGACGTCTGTAACTATGTACACGTGTAATTGAATTTTCCCTGTAGCTCCGGCGGCGCGGGCGCTGCTGCGTCTACTTGCGGAGCTCAGGCGGGGCGGGCGCGGGCGGGAGTGCGTGCGCGTGCACCGGCGCCGGCGCCCGCCGCGCGCGCAAGTTGTGCAGCAGCGCGCGCAGCTGATGCACGTGCATGCGCGTCACGCTCGGGTCCCCGCTCGCCTCCAGCCATGCCAGGAACTTGTCCCCGTGCTCCAGCGCCTCCGCCGCGCCCGTCTCCCACTCTCCGTTTGCCACCTCCCCGTTCCGCATCTCCTCCCCGACCGCCTGACTCGGGCCGTTGTTGAACAGCAAGTTATCGAGCACCGTGCGAACCTTCGTTTGGCTTCGGCCGGCCTCCACGCATCTCTCGCCTGTCGGCTCTTTGTTCTCGCTGCCCACGTCGAGCTGGGCAGCCGGCTCGGCCACGCGCGGCTCCTCCCTGGCCGGCGACCGGATCTCCTCCTGTCGGACCGGCGACCGGCCCGGGCTCGTCGCCGGGACCCGTTCGTCCTCCATCTTGCCTTTGGTCAGATGCGAGTATAGAATGTTGTCGGCAGCTTTGTCCTTCGGCACTTGCGACGCCGACTTCAACTTGTCTTCCGGCAGCGGCATCGCGCCGCCGAACTGTTTGTAGTACTGCCAGAGCCAGGAATTTCGATTGTAGTCGAGGTGGGGGTTGATCGGGGCGGCGGGCGCCACGGGTTTCGGCGGGACGGCCGGCTCGGTCGGCTTACCGAGCTGCAGCGGATGCGCCGTCGTTGTTTGCGCCGTCAGGTCGAGCATCGCTTGCTGCGTCTTGAGCCAATACCAGAGCGTGTCGTCGACGGGCTGTGCCGCCGTCTGCGAGCTGTGGTGGTTGGTTTTGGCGGCGTGTCGATACGGATCCGAGTGGTGAGATTTGCTGCGGTGCTTGGGCTCGTTCATGTTGAGTACTCCGTTGTGCGCCGGCTTCGGAGAGCGCACGGAGCGCAAGGCGCGGCTCGCGGGCTGTGCCGATAGGGCGGACAGGCCCGGGTTGAGTTGAGCGAGCAGAGTGAGGTTCGTCGCTATCTCGTTGAAGCTGAGTCCGAGGTGAGAGTGCGCGAGGCCGGGGAGATGCGCGAGACCAGAGAGCGGACTGATGGCACTCATGGAAACGCTGGCGCCGGGATCTGGGCGGCGTTCTCGGGGCGCGTGGTGCGGATGGGAATGAGTGTGAGTGTGGGTAGGTGAGGGTTCAGCGCGCTTGGTGGTGAGCTCGACAGGAGCATCAACGGGGACGGTGGGGGGTGCAGGTGGCGGCGGGTGGGGCACGTGCGTGGGTGCCGAGAGGTCGAGGCCAGCGGCGGGCGAGTGCGGCGCTGCGGGTGATTCGGTGCGTGCGCGCTTATCGGGCGGCTCGCCGTCGTTGCTTTTGTCGGTGTCGGGCGACGACAGGCGTGATGTCATGTAGCGCAACTTGTCCTCGTTCTTGCACCAGCCGCGCAGCGTAGACTCGGGCACACCGATGTCGCGCGCCACCGAGGCCTTCGATTCGCCGTCGTTCACGCGTTGTATCGCCTCGATCTTGTCGCCGGGCGTAAGCGCGCGCATCGGCCGTTTGCCCTTCGTTGTCATTCTTGCCTCTCGCTTCCTATAACAGACAATAGTTTGACGTTAACGAATCGCCACGTAATGTTGTAGCCCCGAGAGGCCGATATCTAGGTTTTACGGATGTGTCGGCGGGCCCATTCGGCGCGGTTAAATATAATTAGTGGCGCGTCGGCGGCAGCTCGTGAAATTATAGCTAAGGGCGGTCTCGTATGTCGCATTACGGTTACGGTTTATATGTACTTTGTATATTATTGTAGTTGCTTTATTATGCTCATCGCCATAATACTTTCAAAGTCTGCCGAACGTTTAATTAAACTCAAGTCTCTTTAAACATGGAAATACATATTATGTTAAATGCCTGCTTAATCCTATCTAAATAAAAGTTATGAAGGTTACAGGTTGGTACAACCTTCCTACGATGTACATCCTATCTAGTCGATTTATTTCATAATGCATTAAAATAAACTTACACTACTTTCATTTTGTGAAACTTGTTTACTTTTATAATTGTTATTGTGTTTGCCAAGTGCATAAAGATGAATTGATTGATCAAATAAATACACGCAGCCTATGAACTTCGTATTAGATAAACGAAAATGGTCAGCGATAAATTAAATAATGAATGTTTAAAATTACTTCAATTTAAGACAAAACTAAAAGAACTAACAATAAATGTGTTAACGCGGGAAGCTATAAAGTTACGAAAAGATAAACAAAAAGAAGACATAAAATTATGACCTACGACAACAGTATAGCGGCAAAAGTTGTCGGGTCGTTGACACGGTGACCTTGCAAGCGATGCTTCTCTTGTTTATCGACAGATGGCGTTACGCGGTGCGTACACAGAGTTTCACACGTGTATTTTTATGAACATTACACTATTATTTTACAACTTTTAGGATTGTAACGATTATGGGTTATAAATTATTGTTACTCGCGGTATATGTTTTTTTATTTATTAAATAATTATTTTAATGAATTCATTAAAAGTTTATAGCACTTTTAATTTTTTACTATGAAACATTTAATTTTCATTATAATTATGTTATTATTTTGGTTTGATTTATATCGAGGTATTATTATCAATTTCTATTAGGTACTCGAAATATTAAAAATAATTTGAGTAGGAAGGATGCATGATTTTGTGTTATTTTAGCGAAAAAGAAGGACAGTTCTTTTCAGTTTTGTTGTGCACGTTGAAGTTTTAAATAAGTGAAAATAAAGTAAAAAGGACGATAATTAAAACTTATTCTTGAATAATCTAAAAAAACTAAATTATTTTATTTCACGGGTTTACGTCTTACGTTCGGTCAAGGCAACAAAATATTTGTAAGTTATCGTCTTTGTAAACTTTTACATCCTTCTTTAACATTTGCAAATTTTATAAAAAACAATAACGTTTACAAATACGTAGGTTTTTTATTGCAACCGAACCATAAAATGAAGTTTACTAATTATTTTTATCTGTTGGTTCTAGATATTAAAAATACATAAAGATTACTTTTTTGCTACCATCGGTTTTATTTTAGAGTAATTAAGTCTAAAGGTATTTATGGACTAGAACAATAGATACCTCTACCTGAATCTTTTTCTAATTATTTCGGAAATCGTTATTTATGACTTGAGTAAATAAGGATTAATGAGCGTGATTTTTGAAGCCGATTACAAAACTTATTTTTTAGATACCTACATAACAGGTAGCAAAGTGTTTTGTAACATTGCATTGCAACGGTTTTGTAGGTATGTACTAAATTTTATTATATAACTTACGATACGCGATGTTAGCTTTTAAATTTGTTTTTAATTTATATATCTAACAAACTCCTATGAAATTTTTAAATTTCATTTTCATTTTTCTTTTTTAATCCAAGTATTTAAGAGTACCTACCTACATAGGTACATAATATAGTTAAATATTTGATAATTGTTAAATTTTGTTTTAAACTTCATCTGCTATTATTGCAACACTCACTTTTACATAATAATAATATTAAAATTTTGGCAATTACGATTTTCATTATGCAGTAGGATTCTTTTTATTACATTAGCATTATGCATTGCATTAAAAAAAGCTATTTAACATAATTTGCGTTTTCTCACATAGACATTATTCCACAGTTTAACAACCGAACTTTTTTTGCTGACTACAGTTGCCACGAAAAATTGTAACAAACACAAAACTTACTTGCGAGCCGGCGTCACGTGCGTTTTGTTTACAATTTTTGACAGGTCAGCGATTCCGATTAAAACTGAACACAGGGCGAATATTAAATAGACAATGCGCAGTGCGCGGCACGGCACGTGTATCGTGTATCACTGTCACTTAGTATTCACTGATCACTGGGCGCGGAGTCCGACGGGCGTGCGTCAGGGAGCGCTCGCGGCGACTGTATGCCGCCGGTGATAAGACCCGCGGCCCGCCGGCCGACGGCCGCGCCTCTCCTTTGTCCGTCCGTCCACCCCCTCCCACCCCCGCCGTAAACATCGGCCTAGCCCCCCCGCACTTTATTAATGCAATTAATTCGACGCATCCACTTTCGACTACCCGAATAAGTTCGCCGCAACTTTCGCCCCCAACTTTTCTAAGTTGCCAACGACGTCTCGCGGCCGTCTACGGTGTGGTAATTGAGGTGATTACTCTTCGTGTTTTGTTTTTGCATTTTTTTTCTCACTCGCACTGGATTATGAATGGGAGTCATTATTTTTCATTGAAATAGGCGCTTTGATGCAACGCTGCTACGGCGCTACGGTTTCGGTATTCGGAGTGTGTTTACCGCAGTAAATACTGACTTGGTGAAATTCGAATACCTACTATTGTTCGTTATTTATGCCAACAGCGCGTTCGGACTTTTGGAGTTATCTGCGTACATTTTGGATAGGCGAATAACGTTTAAGGTGACATATGGTTTCAAAAAAATGCGGTGCTAGGCGGTAAGCAGTAGTTTTCGCCATGGGGTGTCCGAATCATTATTATCTTATTTTTTATGGGGGCAAGGCATTTGATATTTTTATTGGTGGATTTTGAACTTTTGAATAACGCACACGCTCAAACACCACGATTAGACAATGGAGTTTTTTATTTTTTAAAGACGTTTACACTCACAGTTTACAGTAGGTATAAACCTGTGTCGTGGCTGCCGTTGTACACATTACCTACAACACATACGCAAACACCCAGACCCGAAACAAATACCTATCTGTAGGCCGTACAAAAACCTATTTGTCCCGGTGTGGGGATCGAACCCGCGACCCTTCGAAACAAACGGTTATCTCACACCGCTGGACTGACCGGGTCGTGAAAGTTATAATCATAATACATAAACTGAAATTACATATTTATGTATTTAAAATTTTTATTTAATTTCTGGCACAGAGGTAAAGACCTCGGGAGTCACCTGCCTGGCCACGCATATAGATTGAAATCTCTGGTTTTTAGGTCTGGTTTATAGGCTACAGTTATAAAGAGGCAAGCCCGCCTAGGCTTTGTGTGGGTGCAATGTTACCTGCCCTCTCCTATTCTCATATCGTCTATCTTAAATAGCCATTAGCCATAGCCATTTTTAAGATAGAGGCTATCTAACACTGAAAGAATTTTTCAAATCGGACCAGTAGTTCCTGAGATTAGCGCGTTCAAGCAAACAAACAAACTCTGTGGCTTTATAGGTAATATTAGTAAAGAAAGATTTCATGACTTTAAAAAAAATAAACTGTGGCTTTATAATATTAGAATAGAAAGATTTAATGACTTTAAAAAAAATCGGGCAGTTTCAGAACGGCGTTATTGACGAAAAGAGTTCAGAGTGTACTGTTTAAGTTAAACCAGCAACTAGTATGTTCATAGTAAATTTGGCGTTTGCAAGCGGTTCTAAATCGGGACGGTTTCGAATGGAGTGGTGGGCGTAGGAAAAGTCGGCCCCACGGCGTTTTATGAAACTGAGGGTAGTTCGGAACTCACAAGTTGAAACAAACGTTTTTTCATTTGGGCGTTTGATCATGTAAAGTTTGTGGACTATTTAATTGATATTTAATGTCAATATTACATGTTTAATTTACGTGGAGCGTTGTTAAGAACCATAGAGCAACACGGGCCACCGGCCGCGGCGGACTGGAGGGAAGTAGCCATAGCGCTTATTACCGATGCAAAACAGCCTGTCTTTTTTTGCGGGGGGAAATGCGTGCGACACATACGCACACTACAAAAATCGTCTATTACTTTAATAAGTTTAAACCATTGTCAGGTACCTTTTATATGAAAGTACCTGACATTTGCTGAACAGGACACCAGCCGTGAGACACATATTACGTGTATAGGTATGTATTAATTTTTAGAAAATGTGTTGTCTTTTCTCTGTTACCTGTTACGTTTTATGTCTGTTTTATGTGTCTCGCTGTGTGTCAAATAAATGTTTCTTATCTTATCTTACTTCGAAACTCACACCTTGACTTTAACAAAATACAGAGACAATTTCACGCACACATTTAAACATCTAGGCGACAGGTATGGGTCCATTTGTGTTGTACTTTGACAGAGGGGAAAGCCTGCATATGGCTACTCTCTGGTGTTGCTCTATGTTAAAACGAATAATCTGCGAGTATCATCTGAACATGTTCATTAGTTTTGTTCCACAGGTTTTCGCAAAACCTTTATTATTTTTGTTTAAAAAACGTTACTGTATAGGTACGCCTGTGTTCCCTGAAGGGTGGCAGACGAAATGCATACAGTGCAACATCCCCGATTCCTCAGTTGTTCCCGATATAGGTGGCGAGCCTATTGACCTACTTGAGCATATTAGCAAACTTCGAGCAAACTTCTGGGAAGCTGGATAAATGGATAAGTCCAAATGCACCGACTCCTTGACCCAGGATTCGAACCCAGAACCTCAGCGTAGCGGTAGCCTTATTTATCTGTTCTATGGCGGTAGCAGTTAGAACTGGGCTACAGAGTACAGAGGCAATTCCTGAGCACTTCATAATAATATTCTTAAACGTTACAAACATATTCTTGTGCCACCCCTGACCTATATTTTTTGACTTTCACTTTCCACCGGGATTTGTCTGAAAAAAGCTGTAGTTGTACCTATTTTTAAATCTGGGAGCAAAGATCTAGTTACCAATTATAGACCAATTTCAATACCTCCTTCTAAAATATTGCAAAAATTTTAAACAATAGGTTAATTGAATATCTTGAAAAAAATCATTTTATTTCGCCAATGCAATTCGGTTTCAGGGCTAAACTATCCATTGCTGACGCGGTACATGAACTGACCGACTATATCTCGTAAGAACTTGATAAAGGGCAACAGACTTTAGGTATTTTCATCGATATGGCCGAAGCTTTTGAAACTATATCAATTTCTATATTGCTGAGTAAATTAGAAGCTTTAGGTATAAGAGGCATGCAGTTGCAACTATTTGCTGACTACTTAGACAATCGGTATCAGTGCGTTAAAATAGATAATAGTATTATCAGTGAAGATCAAAATCCCTGGCTATGGGGTCCCACAAGGGAGTATTTTGGGTCTGTCCTATCATAGTAAAAACTAGCAATGTAAAATATCTCGGAATAATTATTGATGACACTCTTTCTTTTAGATGACATATTGAGTATTTTTGGTAAAAAGAGTTCGGAAATTAATATATGTCTTTAAGAAACTACGATCAGTTGCTGATCAAAAATTAATTATACAAATTTACCTAGCTTTAGGCCAATCTATAATTCAATATTGTATTACGTCATGGGGAGGGGCTTTAAAAACTATTATCTTACCCCTAGAACGAGCCCAAGGAGCAATTTTAAAAGTAGCTAATTTCCACCCCTTTTTCTGTCCTACATATTTATTGTACAAGTCCTGCAATGTACTAACTGTTCGCCAAATTTTTATTATGAACATAATATTAAAACAGCACACCAAACTAACTTTCAGACTTGAAATTACTTACAAAAGACGATACGATATAGTCTGCAACTCGATTACAACCTTAAAACATGCCTTCACAAAACGATTTTTTTCTTTCCTGGGTCCTTTTTTGTACCTTAAATTAAACAAATAACTATCTTTTTACAAGTTAGATTATTTTAATTGTAAACAAGTTCTATTGAAATATTTGCATGGTATTTCTTACGATAGTACAGATAATTTACTTGTAGTTTGTCAATGATTTAACTATCATAGTTTAAGTTTATTGTAAATCTAAGAAAACTATCTTTACTATTTGTTCTCCTTTAATTTTTTTTTTTTTCTTTATGTAATAAAAGTGGCAAAGCGTGCAGTTCACATTGATGTTAAGTGATGACTGCAGCCTATAGACGCCCACACAATGACCAGAGGTCAAAATGCAAATGCGCTGCCACTCCTGAGGCATTAGGTGTTATGCCTCTGTGTCGGAAATTACAGAGCCGTACATTACCACCTGACCGAAACACGATAGTGCTGAACACTACCATTTAGCGGCAAGTATATTAGGTAATGCGGTGGTGCCTACGCCCGCGAGCTCCGTCACTGGAGCTCTACCACCAGTAAAATGTATATAATTCATAAATTATGTATTTCGATTGTTATTTGTAACTTTATATATATTGTTGTAGCTCTATCCAGCCTGAAACACAGGTCTTACCTAGTTCAGGCAATGTTAATTCGAAACTTTGTTACATTTTAAGTAGATACTAGTATATTTTGTAATTCTTTGTACTTATTTTACAAATACACAATTATTTATTTATTATTATTATTTCTTTACAATTTACTAATAAATAAAAATTATATGGAAAATAAATATAGAGCTCTGGATGTCGATAGTTTGCCATGTGATTGTGGATACGATGTCTATTAATACCCCTAAATATTATTTCTTAATTATTTTACACATTGTAGGAATACGTTTTTATATATGAAAAACAAATAATATATATTTAGTTTCAGTATTCAAACGTACAGCAAACAAATGAGGTCTAAACCGACTATAAGGGCATCAAGTCCAGCATCAAAGACCCTTTACGCAGACTAATTGCTTACGGCTATCCGCCATCAACCTTGTCTGCACACTTATCTACCTACGTTTGTATGATTATTATAAATTATACTAACTATTTCAAAGAAGTAGGTTGGTTATTAGCAACGGACGGTAACTTATATAAAAATAGAAGTGCGGTAGGTACCTAAATTTTTACTTATGTTTAATTTGCATTTTATTTGTGCTGGAGCTCCATGGAGCACGAAAGTGAAGGCAGCATCGAATTACCTAATCCACCCAAGAAGCTAATTGGTAGTGCTCGTCACTATCGTGTTCCGGAGGGAATTGCCCACATCTGGGAATCGAACGAAAAACCCGGACGGAATACGCGACAGTCAAAGTTACTGTGAAAATCCATGCAGTTGCGGCCCGTCTACTGCGCGATCATTAACACCGCGCGACCAGTAGGGTCACGTCAATTTAAAAAAAGTATTTGTCATAGGTATAAGAGTACAGTAACTACAATAACGCGGGATAGGCAGCAGCGTCCCGTGATAAAGCTGCCACCGCTGCGATCGCTAATCCGCATGCAAAGACGATTATGGCATATCCTCCCCTAATGAGACACAATCCTGTTGTGGGCGTACCTATTTGGGGAAGGCTATTCCAGGAGAGGACAATAGCCTTCCCCAAAGAAAGACGCCTTTCGGCTGAAGTGATGATCATCATATCAGAAGGATTTCAGTATCAGTATCAGCTATCAGTATTACGTCATTAACGTAATATGATATAATATTGGTACGTACTAAGATTTTTTTAATTCTACGAATCCGACAAACAAACATACGAGACAACTGTTGCTTTATCAGTCTTCGCGCGGGTGCAATTTCACCCTCTCCTATTCATCTTAGCGTGATGTTATATAGCTTAAAGCCTTTCTCAACAAATGGGCTATCTAACATTGAAAGAATTTTCCAATAGTTCCTGAGATTATTATGTTCAAGCAAACAAACAAACATACTTTTCAGCTTTATAATATCAAGTATAGATGTAGATAAATGCAGTGCTGGATTGCCGGACGGGTCAGGAGCGGGAATATGAGATTAGAACCAATTTAAGCTGGATTGTATGAATCACCCCACGTGGACTGCAGGATGTCGGCGACTGTGGCTAGACACCGCGAATGATTTCCTTACTGATTGAGGATCTCAATTGGAGAGATATTAGATATCTAATAGCGTTCTGGACTACAGAGTCCTCATAAGAATGGAGCCCTCAAAAAATTTCTAATTATAATATATATTAATAACTGTCAATCTAAATGGCATTAAATTAAATAAAATTATTATATTTCAATAACTTTTAACGAAATTTATATCTTTCAACAAAATATTGCTTGTCTAATATAATAATTGACAAAGTATGTAAAACTGAAATATTTAAACTAAAAAACTGGAATGTGCCATATTTCATGCAATAAATATCTTGTTTCTTTTGTTATCTTTTAAAAATGTAAGTCATTACTGCTCATTACCACACAAAAATTAAAAAAAACAATCAAGCTAGTCCTGTCTTCCATCCTCGGTGTAAGCAAATAAACACATAAACCTTCCTCTTGAATTACTCTGTAGCTATCGGTGAAAACCGCATGAAAATCCGTGCTCTAGTCATTCAGTTTATTGCGACAGACACAAAACAGTGGTGGGGAATTTAAAAAAATATATATACATAAGATACCTATACGTCATTGATATTATTTGATTGTTCTGTGAACGACTTGTAAATTTTCTTTTCTTCTATGTAGAAAGCGAGAAACGAAGCATGTTGTTTTTCAGTAAGAGTCATTAAACAAAACTACTATCCACACTTTGGCTACAAAAGCAATAGCCAAAGTGTGGATAGTACAATAATCGGCAAACTGGTCTTACTGGTGGTAGAGCTCCAGTGATGGAGCTCGCGGGTGTAGGCACCACCGCATTACCTAATATATTTACCGCTAAATGGTAGTGTTCAACACTATCGTGTTCCGGTCAGGTGGAGAGGCATAACACCTTAGGCCGCATGAGTAACGCATCTATATTTTGACCTTGGTTTTTGTGTGGGTGTCTATAGGGAGCCTATAGATACCACTTAACATCAATGTGAACTGAATGCTTGTTTGCCACTTCTATTACATAAAAAAAATACGTACATGTTTTTATGGTGGTAAGAACTCGAGGGCATAGGTACAACCGCATTACCTAATCTATCTGCCGCTGAATGGTAGTGTTCAGCACTATCGTGTTAAGGTTAGATGGTAATGTAGTACCTGTCACAGGCACATGATACGAAAGGTCTCAGGGGTCAACGCATCTGAATTTTGACCTCTGGTTTTTGTGTAGATGTCTATGGCTGCAGTCATCACTTAAAATCTATGTGAACTGCATGCCTGTTTGCCATCTTCGTTAGGTACATAAAAATATAGCAAAAAAGTTACTGTTGTAGTGTAGAGTTGGGGATTAATATTGGCAAGTACTAGCTGACCCGGCAAACTTCGTATTGCCTCACTATGAAATAATGTGTCAATGGTTTGATAGATACGGACTATTTGTATGGGAAAATGTTCTTGTGGTTTTTACTATTTCCCTTCAATTTCTTATTATTTTCTTACCTTTTAAACCTTCTTTGGACTTCCAAAAATCATTCAAAACCAAAATTAGCCGATTAGGTCCAGCCGTTCTCCGAGTTTAAGCGAGACAAACGAACAGCAATTGATTTATATACATATATATATATATATATATATATATATATATATATATATATATATATATATATATATATATTTGTTTTATTTGGCAGTGCAGTGTGACAGTTTGACAGTGCAGTCCAGTGAATTTAATGCGTTTATGATGGTAAAAACTTAAGCTAGACTGAATGTAACTTAATGGATACTATAGCGTAGTCCGGAGGTTGTGCTCATAACATTTTCCTAAGCTTACTTTGCGAAATAGATGGAGGTAGCTGCACATAATAATTTTTCAAACTGCTGTCAGACAAATGTCACCTCAGTCTGCCCGAGACCACGGAAGCTGAGAAGAGACCGAAGCGTCGGGTTCGATTTTAAACAATCAATTTAGTTTAATATACGCGAGATAAATCCGAAAACTAGTTTTATTTCAATGAGAGTAGCTCGCGAAAACCTTAGAATATACTTAGCAGTAAGCTGTGAAGCCATTCATATTTTCATGACAAATTACCAAACTTAGAGGGTGGCACATTGAATATTTTGAAAAGGAAAAACTCTAACAACACCTCTACTGTCCGATCTTGTGACCCAACCGGAGACCTCGACGTGGCAGTAATGGCCTGTTAACACTACGCCACCGAAGTCAACGTCTTGCGTGGCGTTCAGGATTAATACAAAAGTTACTAATTGTATCTTTAGGTCTTACAGACTTACTGCTTACATGGGCTTTTAGGGTGAGAGCGCCCTCTGCGCTCGTCGATTGCCCGGTAAGGTAGACTAGTACCATCTTGAGCCTACCGTCTACATGAGTCCAAAAAAGCTTCCAGCAAACGTAACTAATGCATAGCTGTAACTAACTTACGGCCTAATACTCAAACGTCACTTAAATCTACGTGGCACTAAAAAGTCTTCTGTCTTTATAAAACACGTTCAAACGATAGAGATAGCGCACATTTGAGGGTTGCTTAAAATTGAGTGACGTTTGAGTATTCGGCCATGAGTCATATTTTCGTTCAATACAAAGTTAAGGAAGCGTATAGGCTGCATATGTATTGCGCAACCGATGTGCACGACAAAGATACCACGATGCCTACGCTCGCGAGCTATAGCCTAAGCTAAACTAAAACGTGTGTCCACAATATCCGCATTCACGTTTTCTTACCAGACCGCAAAGCGAAGATATCTCTGATGTTTCCCCGGCCGCGTATTCAGTGCGGGCGTTATTTGCTTTGACGTTCAGTGAAATTCAAATGGTCCGGGGTCCGGACGGGCCTTGACGCAGCGCTGTCGCGACTTGGAGGCGCGTAGGTAGGGTTGCCAACCCTAGTTATCTTTATAATATCCTGCTATTTTATTTAGGGCAGAGTGTAGGAGATCGGGGGCGTAGACACTACTGTACTATGTACCTAATCTATCTGCCGCCAAATGGTAGTGTTCAGCACTATCGTCTTAAGGTTAGATGGTAATTTATGTCCCCGTAATCACTATTGTATCAAGGATGGCAACCTCTACCTTTTGATATCTGATTTTTGGGGAGATGTCTACATGCTGCATTCATCACATAACATCCACTGAACTGCATGCCTGTTTGTCATTTCGTTACATTAAAAAAAGGTTCCAACGAACATTATTAAAAAAATATATGTTATAGTAGACATTACTTCTATATTACGAGTATATTAGCAATCTCGCAGTCTATTATCTAACGATGAATGCTACGCTACGCAATGCTGTTAGAATGTGGATAAAATTAAACCCTGATTTTTCTTATAAAATACGTCTTTTTAGGGGTAATAAAAAATACTACATTTGGTATAAAACAAGTTGGCAACCCTACGCGTGGCTATGTTTCGCTAAGTGGACGTCTCATAATTCAAGCTGAAGTTTCCTATGGCCGCGACGTGTACGGTTACTGTGCGCCACCTTCACTGTACACTGATGTGTGGATAGATTAATTGGATGCAGATAGCAAAGCAATTCGTTTTGTTTAGTAGATACCAAGTTCGATAAGTGAACAAGTTGTTTTGTTTGCGTAGACAGTTCTAGCTGCTTCAAGGAATTTTGCAAGGCATTAGAATTGATCGAGCTAATTTATACATATTATATATGTATACAAATAAATAAAATTGGAGTGTCTGTTTGTAATATAAAAATAAACGCTTTTTACTAAATGCATATGTAAGTATGTATACACGGTACGTACCTATACCAAAACAACATTTTTTACTATTTTTCTGCCTGTCTGTCTGTTTGTGCCCGCTAATCTCGTGAACGGCGGGACAGATTTTGACGGTATTTTTATTGGCCGATAGCTTATGTAATAAGGAGTAACTTAGGCTACTTTTATACTAGCTGCGCCCACTGACTTTGTCCGGGTAGATACAGAACAATCATAAATTCTCATGCGGATGAAGTCGCGGGCACAGCTAGTTTTAAATAAGTCCGTTCTTGGTGGGCATCTTTGGGGAGGTTCATGTCCGGCAATGGACGTCTTCTGGCTTGAATGACGATGATTTGGAACAATCGAAGCCTAATTTACTTTGATTATGTCTAGAGTCGTACTTATCTTTGGTAGAGCTCCAGTGACGGAGCTCGCGGGGGTTGGCACCACCGCATTACCTAATATACTTGCCGCCAAATGGTAGTGTTCAGTACTATCGTGTTCCGGTCAGGTGGTAATGTATGGCCCTGTAATCTCCGGCACAGAGGCATAACACCTTAGGCCTCAGGAGTGGTAACGCATTTCCATTTTGACCATCTTTCTATGGGTGTCTATAGGCTGCAGTCATCACTTAACATCAATGTGAACTGCCTGTTTGCCACTTCCATTACATAAAAAATCTAATGTTTAATGATTGAGGTCCGATGTTGTAGCTCGAGGTCTTTGACACTTTCGTTTAGGGCCTACAATGGCGGAATTCAAGTTTTCAGAATTTTCAGAGTTGTAATTGTTTCTCAAAAGGCGTCGGGAGAACAATTAATGGTAACCCAAAGAGTCTGTCTGTCTGTGGGTTACCGTATTAGTTGTTGCATTTTCTTAGTCATTTTTTTTTTTTTTATGTTATGATAGTGGCAAACAAGCGTGCAGTTCACATTGATGTTAAGTGATGACTGCAGCCTATAGACACCCACACAATGACCAGATGTCAAAATGCAAATGCGCTGCCACTCCTGAGGCATTAGGTGTTATGCCTCTGTGCCGGAAATTACAAAGCCGTACATTACCACCTGACCGGAACACGATAGTGCTGAACACTACCATTTAGCGGCAAGTATATTAGGTAATGCGGTGGTGCCTACGCCCGCGAGCTCCGTCACTGGAGCTCTACCACTAGTAAAAAGTAGTCATTGTATGATTTGGCACTTTCATGACACAGTACAAGTAGACACATCTATTCAAATGGCTCACGGAACTGGACATCCGTCTGTACGCGGACACGATGAATGCCATTAAACTCGCCAACTATCTTGGTCGTTGAATGTTACTTAAATATGTACAACATATTGCTATATTCGTGGTCAGTAGTTCTCAATAGTTGATTAAAGCTAATCAATCACGATACTAGTTTAATAACAAGTCATTATTGCTAGAGATCACAAAAACAAGGTAGACCACGTCAGTGTCTATTCATGTACAGATTAAGTCTAATTTGCAATGGTTTTGGATCACCTGAAACTTTTTCGATGATGATTTCTGAATTTCGGAGGCTTTCGAATGCCATTCTATGGAGAATTTCAACTTTAATCTGAATCTCGTGACAAGTTTGAAAACCTACAATAACTAGGTATACAAAATTTGTTAAAAGCATTTTTATACTATTTGCTCGTTATAATTTGGATGGATCGTTTTGGAGTTGTGGAAAAATAATCCGAAAAAAAAACATTTAGTATAGGTATTAGTGTGTAAACACACTATCCCGAAGCTTCACGATGGAAGTTCGGCACTATGTCGTCTGCAATGCTATTTGAAATACTGACGACACACTATGTCTAAATTACGCTGCGCTATAGTTACGCTGTACGTAACTTCGGTCGGGCGTACGACCGAAGTTCGGTTCGATTGCTGAATTCACTCACTATGCCGACATACAGTACACAGAACTGAAGTTCTGCCGCATAAGTTCGGCATTTATAGTGTGTCATATCCGCCGAATACGTCGGAACGTAAAATCAGCCGCCGAATTTCCGTCGCGTAGCTTCGGCAAAGTGTGTTTAAACACTTAGGCTTACCAAACAAATCAGTGTTGTATTTAGGTGCCAAATTACATCTACATCGCAATTATCTGATCATGGAATCCATTTACATTGATTGTGCAATATGATAGTTGGCAACTGACTTGAAAGATATTGTCATCTATCTGTTATTAACGTCTTTAAAAAGTGATACGTCAAAATATATTTATAAGTTTGTTATTTTTGTAAAAGCGTCGCGCGTAACGTAGTTTTATCGTAAAGGTTTTTACGGAGCGTGTCTCTCAGGCCTTGACGGCGTGGTAGCTGGTACCGAGAGTGGCGGGTGGGTCGTAGGTATGTTTTTGCCAAGTCGAGGCCACACAAAGGCCCTCGCCCGCCGCGCCGCGATTTACGGCGCGTCGTCCGCACTGTATTTCGGGCATTGGCGATGTTCGGGGATTAGGAATGTTTGGATGTGGTATACTAATTTTTTTTTAAATAATTTTGGTTTTGATAATTTTGATTTAACATTAACGAGAATATGTTAAATACTACGTATAGAATGGACACTTCGACGTTCCGCCCGATTGCCATGAGCCTCTTATGAGCGACGGTTGGTATTTTCTACGTGCTACGCACACAGGTGCACGTGTAAATACACGTCACTGATTGATGTCTGTGTAATAGAGACCAAATTAAGCGTTTGTATGGAATTTTGGCGGAGTGTCCGCGGTGTGCCAATAACATGCGGAAAAACTTCCATGAAAAAAGAAATAAACAATAATTCTAAGGTAATAAAAATAATGATTATTTATCACAACCTTTTTAATAGGTAAGTACCTACTTTAATTGTTGTAACATTTCAATGTACCTACATAGGTATCTATAAGTACATTGAAATGTTCCTTCTCATCAAATGTCTCTTTGTTATTGATTGTTAATAACAATTAAATTTCATTGTTAATAGTAATTGTCACCAATTTGAGTTCATCCATTTCACGTGGTAATGAATCAAGCGGAATTACCGTGCATGTTGATGGTCCCGTCGTTTGCGGATGATAGTAAAACCGCACTAAAGCATAATGTAACCTGAATCGAGAATGCGCTTTTAGCAAAACATCACGTGCGGTATGCGTATGCGCACCGCATATCGTTACTGTATCACCTGCTAGTTTGCAATAAAGTAAGGTTGCAGAACTAATGTGCAGATGTGCACCTGTCAATAGTGAGGACACGGAGATTTCCTCTTTCGAAAAATTCCTCTTCCTAAAATAGAAATCGGCGGTCGTTTTATACAAACGACTTAACTGTAACGCCCTTGTACTTAACAATCAGTGACAGTGGAGTTGCGTGACATCGATAGCACTGCAGTTTTAAATCAATTTTTTTCATAGAACTCTGATGTAAAATTTAAATTAAATCTATTATCATGAAATAATAACCCTAATTAGTATGAGACGATAAGTTTTTATTTCGTCCTTACTTTATGTTTTAGGATTACTTTCTTTACAGATAATTCAATTGTAAGGTCCTATAATAATTAGGTACCTACCACGGAGGCAAAATAACTTAGATGTCAGTGGTAACAAATTATGTACATTTTGACTGCCGGTTTTTTGAGTAGAGATGGGTATGGGCTACATACAGTATTCACTTAATGTAAATAATATGAACTGCAAGCATCTTACTGAGTTACTTATGAGCGATATATTTTAGTAAAATTATCATAGGTATCAAGATACTTTAGGTACCTATTTATTGACAAAGATTAAGTACCACAATATCAATCTATCATGCAAAGACCGGTAATTCCACAAAAAACACCGCGCCGGACGCATTTCGAAAGCGATGACTCACCGGTCATCGGAGAGGCGGAGAATGCCGCATCCATTGCAAGTGGTCCGAGCGATCCCGGTCCGTTCTCTAGTGATTTTGTTATCGGCGGCACCCCCGGCGACATCCGACGCCGCGCGCCATTACCTCGCCTCCCCCTCCGCCCCCCCCCCCCCTCGTCCGCCCCCCGCACACTCATTAGCCCGATGGCGCGAGACCGGCTGCAGCGCTGACGCCGCGACTTGAATTTTTAGACATAGCACGTAAATGTATAGCGCACGGTCCTCGGTACCTACTTGAATGTAGACTTCGAAACCGGCCACGGTAAAAGGAAGTGATGTTATATAATGACATGGCATAGAATCGTGGTACCGTACCGTGTTTGAATTTGAATTGAGGATTTGAGAACTGAGACCGTTCTGCTTACAGGTTGGTTAGGTCATCTTTGTTGACGTGACAACGTCTTAAATTAGGTTGCGGCTCGGAGTCACTCATGAAAAAGTGTAACGCCCGGTAACGTAACGATGAGTCACCGAACGAGAGAGAGGCCTGCCGGACCGGCGAATGCCTTTCTACCGAGAAAAAGACGTTGTCACGTAAAAAAAATATCAAAAATCATCAAATCATCGCCCGTAAAACCGACTTTACAGGCAACCAGTTTTTTTTTTTTTTTTTGAAATAAAATTTTCATATAAGCTTGCAGTTCACATTGATGATGACTGCAGCCTATAGACACCCACACAATGACCAGAGGTCAAAATGCAGATGCGCTGCCACTCCTGAGGCATTAGGTGTTACGCCTCTGTGCCGGAAATTACAGAGCCGTACATTACCACCTGACTGGAACACGATAGTGCTAAACACTACCATTTAGCGGCAAGTATATTAGGTAATGCGGTGGTGCCTACGCTCGTGAGCTCCGTCACTGGAGCTCTAACATTAGTAAATCTCTCATCATCCTTTCTTTTTTGCTTGATTAAGCTTTACAGGAGATGCTTCAAACGCATTTTGTTCATGCCGTGAAAGTAGGAAACAAGGATCTTGTCTCTGTTGTCTTTATGCAGATGCGTTGCAACTCCAAAGATGTATGATGTTTTAAGTAAGGCTAAGGAAGATGATGCTATGCGTGCTCTTTAATTACAGAGCCATACAACTATATTAGATACTATCTACGGAATCTCATGCTGAAATCTATATCATCCGAAGCTGTTAGAAGTGAGTCAAGATATTTCTTTACTTACGGTTGGAAGAGTTCCAGTACGGAGACACCATCCTATGGCTTTCGTTTATCTTTCTTTTATGACAACATCTTACATCGGAGACACCATCCTATGGCTTTCGTTTAGCTTTCGATTATGACAACATCTTCGTACCACCTAACTTATTCCTAGAAGTGTTAGGCGTCCGCAGGCATACAAGCAGAAATTCAAGAGCAAAAGGTTTTACGGTACGAAACGGACAAGATAACGTCCTAAATGGAAGCATTACAGTTAGGCGTTACGCTGATGTACATGGTAGTGTGCCGTACAATCAATCGTGTTCCAGTTAAATTGTAATATAGCAACGTCACAGTACACAAATGAACAGTATGGAAACTACGTACTTCCAAATGGCACACTAACACAAACATGCGCATCGACGCTCGATGTAGCGAGTGACTCAGTACTGCAGCACCGCGAGAACTGCTTAGAGGCCTCGTCGATGCGCATGTTTGTGTGAGTGTGACGTTTCAAAGATTTGTACGTAATTTCCACACTCTTCATATTTGCACTGTGGCTACGTGCAACTTGCACAGAGGCAAAACAACTTAATCCTCAGGGGTGGCAAGTAGCACATTATGATTACTGATTTTTGTGTAAATATAGGTTGCGGCATTAAAGTGCCATACATGTGAACGGCATGCTTCTTTGCCGTCATCGTGACATAAAAAATGTCATAATGTCTGAACTGTGCACAAATGCCGGACATCTGGTGACCCTGCATAAAACCAATGTTTCTTTCTCTTGCGAGGTTGTACATTGTCGTCTAACCGGAACATGTTGCCGAGCTATCACCCACCGTTGGCGACTCAAGCTTCGAGACTCTTCGAACAATGTCGCAACCGCTAGTTCTTTTGTCAATTCAATCGTTTATTCGTTTATTTTATTATAATGTGTGCAGGTTCAGTGGATGGCAAGTAGCTTCATGTATTTGAACCATTTTACTGGAAACGTTCATCTGAATTCGTTCAGTGGTGTCTATCTAGTGTTCTGGGTGTGATCCGCCTCCTATTCTTTTCTTGCATGGTAATTTTTTTAATAATAAGCCAATGACATTATAAAATATGATACTAAGTTACACACTGTAATAAACCAAGTTTTGTAGGGTAATATTAAGGAGCAAATGACTTTTAATTTTTTTAATGCAACTCGGTACTCGGTAGCCTAGTGGTAGCAGGCCACTACTTTTACGCTGACGTCCTGGATTAGATTCCCGGGTAGGGGGTTATCAAAGATAATTGTGTAAAGTCCTTTATCTCTGGTTCTATTGGGATTTTTCCATTTTCTGGAAATTTCCCAGTACCTTGAAGTTTGGTAATGTGCCCGGAGATGTCAACAGGCTCGTCACCTGTTACATGGGCCAAAACGTAAACGGCGAATCGTGGGTGTTTGCATGTATGCTTGAATGCATACATTTACCTATGCCTACCCCTTCGGGGATTACAGGCGTGAAGTAACGTATGTCTTTTTGCTCCGTTTTGGAGTGTGTGATTTTCGAAACAGATTTCATTGAGATATTAACGAGTTCCATTCATTGTGGAATGTTAGTAGGTACATCAAAGTCCCGAGTGATCGCTAGTTTGAAAACACTTCACAAGCCATTCTGCTCTAACTGAACTTCACTTTCGGCTGTCAAGTGGTCTCGCGATACCCACGCATGGGTTAGATCGTGTTTCAGGTTTTTTGGACGCGTTCAAAGGGTGGTATGTAGCGTGAAATCGTATTACGCCGAAATGTAGCCGTTGTAGCCGCTTGTCACGTGTATCCGATGATAGTTTCGACTGCCATATTCATTTATGTATTCTGAATCTGTTATCCGAGATCATAGAGCAACGCGGGCCACCGGCCGCGGCGGACTGGAGGGGAGTAGCCATAGCGTTTATTACCGATGCAAAAGCGTAGTAGTGTGCGTGCGACACTCACGCACACTACAAAAATCGTCTATTACTACGAAACTCACACCTTGACTTTAACAAAATACAGAAACAATTTCACGCACACATTTAAACATCTAGGCAGGTATTTGCCCATTTGGTCTTGAACTTTTTGACAGAGGGGAAAGCCTGCATATGGCTACTCCCCTCCGGTGTTCCTCTATGTCCGAGATAAATAACGTGCTCTACAATTATGTGTTGGCATTAAAAACATTAGCAGGGATGGCATCGGGACGTGACGACCCCACCGCCCACTAGTGGAAGAACTTCTTCTACTGGAAAAAAATTCTTCCACTAGCGCAGTCAGTCAACTGACGGTCAAACAAAATGGCGGTCAAACCACTCCAAAAAGGCGGTAGTAAAAGTAACAGCGGTACAGCAGCATCCCATAAAATTACCGCCAGTGCGATCGCCAATCCGACTGCCAAGCGTGGCGATTATGGCATATTCTCCCCTAATGATCCTGTTGTGGAGTCTTTGGGGAAGGCTTTTTCCAGCAGTGGACGTCTTTCGGCTGGAATGATGATTAAAGAGTCTTGTAGGGTCTTTGGTGTACATGCACCATCGAAGGAACGTTCCGTCGATCACGTTGGTGCCTTATTTGTGTCGTAGTAAAGTCTAATTTACTAATTTGCAATGTTCTACAGTGCACGAAATAAGGACAATGTTCAAATATTATACATAGGAGTATATACAGGCATAAGACAGTTTACCGCGCGTCAAGGGTGACCGCGTAACAAAGAGACGAGTGGGCGCGACGTTGCACTGGCGGGCCTGGCGGCGGCGGCACGGCACACGCGGCACAGTCGGCGGGTCGGCCGTCAGCCAAACCCGGAACCGTTGGAAAGGTGACAGATGCAAATACGTACTGAATCTATCGCTCGCCACTCGCGCTGTCCAATAATGCATTGCTACATAGCTACCAAGCACACTGATATATAAAATAAATCCTATTTTTATTTAACCGACTTCGAAAAAAGGCGGAGGTTCTCAATTCATCTTGATCTTTTTTGTTATAAGTATGTTCAGCGATAATTTTAAAACCTGTACCGATTTGGATATTTTTTTTTGTTTGAAAGGGTATATTGTACTGTTAATCCCATTGTAACCATGTCAATATGTGATTATGGGATCCTGGAGAATTGAGATACTCGCCGATTGCCCGTTGAAATAGACTAGTGCCGCGTGAAGACGTGCCTACATGAGTCGATACCAGAAAATAAACCAAAGAAGTTTCTTCATATGTACAAGCTTACTACAATTAGAATCGAGCACAAAGGTAGTTTTCCGCGTAGGTACGTTGTAGAAAACAACATGCTCGCATAATTTATGTCCTAACCTTAAAACGAAACTTTGTAAGTCGGCACAATGCGCGCCTACTAGAATGCTTTACCGCGAAACGCGACACCGCGATAATGACCGGACTCTATCTTTATTGTACATGTTACTGCTTTAGGGTTGTCCATACTTTATATTTTATTCAGTTTTTATTTAAAAAAAAACAAGGCATCCTATTTACTACTACCTCGTTCTCGCGGCCTTACGCTGTCGTTTGTATTCCAAACCCGATCCTAATATCATCAACCGCGGTCTTTATGTTTTTACTTCAAGTTCGATTTTCCGTTGTGTCCGCGTCGGCGTGGTTTGTTATCGTGCTGTGCGACAACGGGTGCATGGAGCTATGTCTCGCCAAGGCCATTTTCTGACGTATTGATATCGGCTCTACCCTATAATTGTAGCGTAGTACGGGAAATTTCACCATTATTTTTTTGCACGCGGAACAGTAAAGTTCATAAATAATACAATTTCTCTTCAAAAACAAGGGCCAACCCTAGATAATACTTCGCGCTCGCGACCGTACGCAGTCGTTAGTATGCCGAGTCTGATTCTAAACGGCCATGGTCTTTAACCTGCTTATTTCAAGATCGATTTTCGCGTGCATCGTGTTCTGTTATCGTGCTGTGTGACAGCGGGTGCAAGAGGCGACGTCTCGCCGAGGCCGCCTCTCTGACGCATAGATAACGGCCCTACCCCGCAACCTTCACGGTAATTTTGATCGTGGACCGTGCTTTTGTGAGGCCTTCTGATTTACTTGTACCTAACTATGGAAAGTATAACGTATCTTTTATTTCATTAATCGTTTCGATGAAAACATGATTGCTTCAAATAAATAATTGGATAGAAGTGTAATCAGTCCTAAAACCAGCCAAACGCGTGTTGAGCCACGCGCAATGTAGAGTCCCGTTTCTCAAAATACAATTGTTTGAGTTGGTCGACTATAATTCGTAAAATTATGAAGCCTGTAATAGTTCTTTCTTTTAACTTCGCTTCTTTAATACTACTACCGTGACCTTTCACATCTTCCTATAAAGTGTTATAGGAAGTGGTTAGAGGATGGTGTGAAAAAGTACACGTATTAGGGCGTCGTAGGGTGTGGGATCTTCACAGAACATATCAACTAAGGTCTCAGGGACGGCAACGCATTTGCATTTTGACATCTGATTTTTGTGTTGATGTCTACAGGCTGCAGTCATCACTTAACATTCATGTGAACAGCATGTTTGTTTGCCACTTTTTGTTTTTTTTTTATGTAATGGAAGTGGCAAACAAGCATGCAGTTCACATTGATGTTAAGTGATGACTGTAGCCTATAGACACCCACACGAAGACCAAGGTCAAGATGCAGATGCGTTACCACTTTCGTTACATAAAAAAAGTAAATGGTTGAAGTCCAATATAACCCAGACATTACTCCAAAAGCAAGCGCGACTGCATTCCCATTTCAATAAAAGAGATAAAGATGTAGAGTCGACACAATAATTATTCGTTTATTGTTCTAAAACGTATCGGATACGTTCCGCGAAGTCGAGTGTCGAACATCGGTTCCTATCCCGGCACAGGTAACCGGGTTAATGAATACGCGGAATACGGGATTCGCGGAATCATGCGATGTATGCGTTTACAGGGGTTTCGCTTGTTCGGTTTATCTGTTCGTTTGTCACTTTGGAATGCCGCGCAAATCTCGTGTTCTGCTTATCATTAAAATTTAATCCCTTGCAGTTTTAGTCGTTCTCTGTTATCGTTTAAATATTTCTTTCTCACAATCTGTGTTCACAGTAAGCGGAATATTTCTCGAGTTATTACACCTTTGAAAGATTACACCCTTAATCATAAACGTACACTAGATATCTAAGACACACTGCGGACACTCCGCCAAAATTTCATACAAACGCTTAATTTGGTCTCTATTACACAGACATCAATCAGTGACGTGTATTTACACGTGCACCTGTGTGCGTAGCATGTAGAAAATTCCAACCGTCGCCATAAGAGGGGAGGAGGTTAGGTGATACGGGGAAATCGGGCGGGACGTCGAAGTGTCCATTCTATAGGTAGTATTATTACATATTCTCTGCCTAAGATTAAGCTAAAAACCTGTCTTTGTCAGTTCCATTGTCAATTGTGTAAGATAGAAAAGGAGAAAAGAGTGATAGGAAATACTTTTGAAAATAAAATACGTTTATTCATGAGTGGTATATTTTCAACAATGTGATAGGAGCAGCAAAGCTTTCGTAAATGGTGTGTATACTGATTGCTGCCTGGGACTACAAAAATAAAACCAATTGTAGATATTTTATCTAAGAAACTCGTTGGAGAGTAAATTTATCGACGAATAGATTGTAACGAAAGGTAAAAATAAGCATGCAGTTCGCATGGATGTTAAGTAATTATATCTATGGATATCTAATCTATACAAAAACCAAATTTTCATCCCCTCTTTACGGGTAGGGGAAGCACCATAAAACATTTTCTATTTTCCATGATATTTTTTACACCACTTTTTGGCGTGACTAACATGCATAATCCTACTGAATCTGAAATGTGTAATTCGTACAGATTTCTAGTACTAAGAGTCTTCTACTATAGCTGTGAACCCACGGACGGACGGACACGGTGAAACTATAAGGGTTCCCTGTAGGTAACGGCATCCTAAAAACCAGTGACAATAAAGCCATACATTGTATACTTGTAACTAACATCCACCACGCCGTGAGCGCGTCGGTTTAAAATAAGCAATAACCAATTCGAACCGTTGAACAAGACGTTTGCTTATCTCATTTCATTACCGATTGTCCGAGTAGCCCCTGTCGCGGTGTCGTGTTACGCACAAACTATGTTCTTTATCTCAACAGTCCAAATACAATGCGTTATTGTTATCTCGGGGTATTTTTATGGCTCACTTTTTACATTTCCTCATATTAAACAATAGACGAAGGGTCATTTTTGGTCCTGCGACGTGCCCGACTTGTTGATTTGGCAAAAAATGGTTCGCAGGGTTCGTCGCCTTACATTGTGTAATCGATGGAACGAAGTAAATTATGCTGGTCTCATTTGGAGCAACTGTTATAATAGGGTTGTAGAGTTTTTTTTATTGAAGCTTTCACGTGACGATGAAGTTATTTGAATGGGAACAACTGAAACAAAACGTGGGCATTTCGAAGGGCCGTGGCATGTGTGGTGAAAGACTTATTTCATGTCAAATAGTCCGTTTTTAGAACTCATCCAGTTGATATGGACGTACCGAAACTCTACCACCAGTAAATATCTCTAATATTTATTGGTGATAGAGTTTCAGCGTAAGAGCTCGAGGATGTAGGCACCAAAAGGTAGTAAATAAGCTTTTAACTTAAGTAGGTACCTTTTTTTATATAACGGAAGTGGCAAACAAGCATGCAGTTCACATTGATGTTAAGTGATGACTGCAACCTATAGACACTTACACAAAGACCAAGGTCAAACTGCAGATGCGTTACCACTCCTGAGGACTGAGATGTTATGCTTCTGTGCCGGAAATTACATGGCCGTACATTACCACCTGACCGGAACACGATAGTGCTAAACAGTACCATTTAGCGGCAAGTATATTAGGTAATGCGGTGGTGCCTACGCCCGCGAGCTCTGGCACTGGAGGTCAGGTGGTAATGTGCGGCCCTGTAATTTCCGGCACAGAGGCATAACACTTTAGGTCTCATGAGTGGTAACGCATCTGCATTTTGAGCTCTGGTCTTTGTGTAAGTGTCCATAGGCTGCAGTCATCATTTAACATCAATGTGAACTGTATGCTTCTTGCCACCTTCTTTCTATACATTGTCAATTTTTCTTCTAAGGTACGGAATCCTAATGGTAAATGGTCCTAATTTGGCGTCGAAAGTTAAAATGCGAGCAATATGCGAGCTCATAAAGGTTTGTAATTATTAGGCCAAGCACCGGCGCCCGGCATGCAACAGGTCTTATGCGGAGTATTAAATTTGTACGGGTTTTGAATATCACCCGTACGGAGGGGTTGTTGTTTTAAATTATGATCCCACGCCCCATTAGCGGATTTTGAGTTTATGAGATAGGTAGCTGGTACGGCTTTGAATGTGTGGATGTTGTGGATTTGCATGAAAAGTATCCGTTTTGTATGATTACTCTCAGTTCTTACGTTTTTTTTTTGTAACAAAGGTCTCAAACCAGCAAGTTTGCATGGATGTTAAGTGATGTCTGCAGCCTTATAGACATTTGAGACAACACTGTGGTTCAAATGCAGATGCATTGCCACACGTGCAACTTGCTATGTCTCTGTGAAAGTTATAATGGAGCCATACCTACATTACCATCTAATCGGAACACGATAGTGCAGAACACTACCATTTGGCGGCAGACAGATCAGGTTATGCGGTGGTGCCTACGGTATTGAGCTCGTGCACTGGAACTCTACCACCAGTTAAATGACAATCTCAGTTTTTACGTCTAAAAAGTGGTTACTCTTACTTTTTGAACAAAAGACTGCTTATTGAAAAAATATATTAGGTCTTATTGAAAACTGTCAACAAAATTAGATATTATGGGCTATTCTGAACAGTTTTTGCTGTAAAACATATTTTCAAAAACTCATGATAAATATTACTTCCTACTACCCTTCATGGGCGAGACCGACTCGCACTTGGCCACTTTTTTATGCGAATGATATTATTCACTAAAAACTATCGTGCCGACCCACGACCATCTGAAGTATCCACTTGACTCCTTCATTACCTTTCTCAAAATATGTGAATATAAGGAATGCCACAAGTGGATCTATTCATATATTTGGTTCACAGACTTCAAATGCCTTGTAACTTGTGACATTATATAAATAAGTTATGTTATTGTGAGTAGCTCACGCGTAGATTGCTCTTGGAGTGGTTGTGATGTGACTTGATGAGGTCAAGTTTTTGCTACCTACCTACTGATTTAATAGTATGATTAGTGCTACAATATATCCAGTCAGATTTACCTGAAAAGATAAGTTTAACTGCCTCGTAGCAGGCCACCACTATTACGCTGGAGGTCCTGGGTTCGATTCCCTGGTCGGGGGCTATCAGAGATAACGGTAAAAATCCTTTATTAACGGTTAATCCTACTGGGATTTTTCGATTTACTGGAAGTTTTCCAGTACCTCGGAGTTTGGTAATGAGCCCGGAGATGGCAACAGGTCAAAAACGCAACCGGCGAATCGTGGGTGTTTGCATGCATTTACTTTTGGGGATTACAGGCGTGTAGCGGTGTAGTTACGTTACGCTGCAGTTTATTTTTATATGACGAAAGTAGCCAACAATTATGAAAACCAGAGATCTCAGTCGATTATCACCCCAACCGAAAGACATACACAGCTGGACAATGCGGCATAAGGGGAGAATAAGCCATAGTCGACGCCACGCCACGAGAAGCGCGCATGGCCCCGCGGCTGATGTAGATCATAAGCGATCTACTCGGTTAAGGATTACGGGCGCGGTCGGGTGTGTGATGGGTGACCGCTAGTGGCAAATTAAAATGCTCGTTTCCGTGCTTCGGAGGGCACGTTAAGCCGTCGGTCCCGGTTGCTATCGATAGATAGCAGTCGTTAAACCTTGTCGAAGGTCTTATGGGCGGTTTGAAAACATTCGACAGCGGGATGGCCACTAACCCGTATTTCTACCAATCCGCATTGGAGCAGCGTGGTCGAGTAAGCTCCAGGCTGCCCTCCAAAACAGTGAGAGACTCGTGCCCAGCAGTGGGACGTGTAATGGGTTGCGATAATTATTATTATTATGCCATAGTCGCCACGCTTGGCAGGCGGATTGGCGATCGCAGTCGGTCGGTAGTTTTATCGCGGGACGCTGCTTCCCATCACGCGTTGTTATTTTTACTACCCCTATGGGAATGCTTTGACCGCCATTGTTCGGTTGACTGACTGCACTAGTGGAAGAATTCTCTTCCACTAGAATAAAATTCTTCCGCTAGTGGGCGGTGGGCGTCACGTCCCGATGCCACGTACGTACTCAGTAGATATACGATGCCAATCTCGTGGCCTAAGATCTTTTACTTCAGTATACCACGAATTACCGGCAAAACTTACTTACTGGTGTTAGGTTTTACTTTTTAGAGCTCCAGTGACGGAGCTCGCGGGCGTAGGCACTGCCGCATTACCTAATATACTTGCCGCTAAATGGTAGTGTTGAACACTATCGTGTTCCGGTTAGGTGGTAATGTACGGCCCTGTAATTTCAGGCACAGAGGCATAACACCTTAGGTCTCAGGAGTGGTGACGCATCTGCATTTTGACCTTGGTCTTTGTGTGAGTGTCTAAAGGGTGCAGTCATCACTTAACATTGATATGAACTGGGATATAGGGATATCGACGGTACTTTTACTGGCAGATAGCTCATATAATAAGGAGTAACTTAGGCTACTTTTAAGCTAGCTGCGCCCACGACTTCGTCCGGGTAGGTACTGAACAGTCGTAAATTCTCACGCGGATGAAGTCGCGGGCACAGCTAGTAAAATATAAAAATTGTGGTTAAAGCTTCGGCATTTATGTGCGTGGGTTGTGTGAGAGCAGAGTATAGTGAGTACAAATTAACTTATCAATGTTGGCTAGTGTAAATCTTATTGCGAAATATACTACGAATATCATAAACTGTTTCCCGCAAAAAGAACAAAGATCGAAACCTGAAACTTCATACGACCGACGACAGATCCGTTCAAAAGTTTAGATGCCATGACACAAATAAATTCTCCGCTATAGTGTTCGGCGAACTAATCAACGATGTTACCATTGTTCGACGGAACCGTTCTCACAGAATGCGTTGCCTAAAATACTCGATACGCGCACTGCCGCGGTAATATGCGCGTACAATGCACTGAGCTTCCTTTTCAATTAGTTTTTACACGGAGATAATGATTTAGTGCGGGCTAACATTGCGGTGCAAATGATTTCGCATTTTTCTAGACAAAGAACGTAACTTCATGCCTGTAATCCCCGAAGGGATAGGCAGAGATAAATGCATGCGTTCAAGCATACATGCAAACACCCACGATTCGTCGGTTATTTTTTTTGGCCCCTGTAACAGATGTTGACATCTCAGGACACATTACCAAACTTCGAGGTACTTTCAGGAAAGTTCCAGAAAATGGAAAAATCCCAATAGAACCAGAGAAAAAGGTCTTTACACCATTATCATAACCCCCTACCCGGGAATCGAACCCAGGACCTCAGCGTAGTAGTAGTCGCCAGCTACAACTAGGCTACAGAGGCAGTTAAGTAGAATTCGTTATATAGTTTTCTAGACAATTGGCGGATATTTCATTATTTTTCCCTTATGAATGTCAACGGATTGAAACCTGAAACTTCATATTTATGATCAATGACGATGTTACATCCCTTCAAAAGTTTTGAAGCACTGATACAAATGCTCCGTGATCGTGTTCCGCGAACTAATTATTGACGTGTTCATTGTTCGACGGCACCGTCCTCACCAAATGCGTTTCCTAAGATAATCGGTACGTAGGTACACTGCGTACCGGCGCGGCGGCAATACGTGCGTACAATGCATTGAGCGTCCTTTTCAATTAGTTTTTACGGGGAGATAATGATTTACTGCGGGCTAACTTTGCGGTGCAAATGATGTCGCGTTTTTGTGGACAATTGGCGGATTTTTCACCTAACGTTTTATATGGTTGCAGAGGCCCACGAAGACCAAGCCTGACCTACCATGACTAAATAGTTCGATTCTGTCTGATGGTGCAGTCAACAGTCTTAGGAATCGGCGTGCATGTGTGAAGAGAATGATGAAGGTAGATGAGGCACGAGAGGTATGTGTCAGGACCGGGATATCTGGCGCTGTACACTCTCTGCCCACTCCGTTAGGGACCTGGGGTGAAGATACATACGTTATATTTTTGCACTTCATTGCTTAAATGAAGATCTGACCTTTTTAAACAAATAACTGTGAAATTGAAATGGGCAGAAGCCCAAAATAATGATTTCACAGTAGACAGACTCCTTTTTGAGTTAGAACGGATCGGAACGTGAAATTTCAAACGATCGATCCATTCGATAATATAGAGACCCGTTCCAAAGGTTATATAAGCCGTGACACAATAACTCCGCGATAGTATTCCGCGAACTCATCAACGCGTGTCCATTGTTCGACGGAACCGTTCTCACAGAATGCGTTTCCTTAAATACTCGGAACGCACATTGGCGGTAATACGCGCGTACAATGCATTGAGTGTCCTTTTCAATTAGTTTTTACGCGATGATAATGATTTAGTGCGGGCTAACATTGCGGTGCAAATCATGCCACATTTAGTAGACAATCAGCGGATATTTTGGCTTATGTCATTTGCACCTTAGAGCTCAGTCATTACGCTATCATGCTCTAACGTAGATCGCGCGCATTAATTAAAGTAAGACAGCGAATCTATTCAATTGCGATTAAACCGTTATGTAACTGAAGAGATCTATTACGCAGATAATTCATAATTTATTATGTGCAGAGGTATACTAGCCACAGGTTGCGGACGTCTGAGGCCATGTGACTACAGTCGCAATCTCTCGAGTTCCGTCATTTACATCTCGTTTTTTTACTGGTTGTCATCAGTATATTTTTATTACAATTAGAAGACTAACTGATCTATACTTGGGACTACCAGAAAGACGCTTTTTATCAAAGGAATGGTTCAATTATTGGTTAAAATATTGCGATGTTTCGAGAGTTTCGACTGTAGGCTATGATAATTTTAAATGGATTGACTAAGATTTAAAATTTCCATACTTCCATTTTTGCGGACAAATTAATTTGTCCACATCGTGCTACGCATAAATCAAGATGGGCCAACAATTTCGGAAAACCCAACGCCCAAGTCAATTATTGAAATCTAGCAAAAAAAAAATTAATATCCGGGATCGTTAAACCGTGTGGTCGCCGCGGGCGAGCGGGCGCGACGCGCGGCCAATCGCGGCCATCTTTTCTCGGAACGCGACAATGGCGATACGCTCGCCCCTTTTGTTTGCCGCTCCAATAATAATAAACCCTCGCGCTGCCCGCACGGGTGCGGCACGTCCCGCGCGCATTACCGGGCGACGCAACCGCGGGTGGGATCTTTGTTTACGTGCCTGGTCTCATGGACTCTAGTCGGTTGTTTGGAGATTAGAATATTATTTTTGTAGTTCGTTTAGTTGGTAGTCGCGGCAAAGAGGGCTAAAATTAGATGGGCAGGATCAGCAAAAAAAAACACGAAAATAGAGAACTAAATATTATATGATCTCACCAAAATATTACAGTTACAGTCAGCAAATTTCATCGGAATCCGTCCAGCCGCTTAACGTAGTGAAGCAACAAACAAACATCCTTACTTTCACATTTATAATATCTACGTAGTAGCACAGTCTTAAGAAAACTAAAGTGTTTACTGTGGTAGTAGTAATACATAATTTTGCCCGTAAAAGGCCACATTTTAAAGGTAATGAAATGTTTATCTCTGTACCTAACTAATTCTTTACTGAAAGATTAACTTTTTTAGTATCAATAAAAACTTGTTTCAAATAAGCCCAAATAGAGATGTGATAATTTGGAAGAAACAGGAGTCTGGGTACTCGTAAAGCAAAAATTAAATAGGCATAGGACAAAATTTCGTGTCGAAACCTTATTTTGCCCATGCACTTTCTAAGCTTTCTTATCTGTTGATCCATCCAACGAATCTGTGTCGAATGTGAGGAAATTTGAAGTTATCAGTTTTTTTGTTATGTTTCTTTATGGTAGAAACTCTATGTCTCAGGCTTTATGGGTTACCCCTTTATCGTCCATTAGATTACGTGTAGCACTGAACGACTGAACGTTAGCTGTGTAGCACTAGAAATATTAAGTATTACCTATCGCTATCCACCCTGTAGCCTACGCCGCAGTTCTAGTTATAATAATAAATTATTATTAATAGTATAATGATTTCTACTGAAAAACGTCCACTACTGGACCAAAACTACCCTGTAATCGCCACGCTTGAAATGCGGATAGCAACGCCGGGTCTGGTTATATTGATTACTAGCGGCCCGCTACGGCTTTACGCGGGTGCAATGTTGCCTACCCTCTCCTCTTTATTTTAGCGTATTGTTGAATAGTTTAAAGCCTTCTTTGATAAATGGTCTTTCTAACAGTGAAATAATTTTTCAAATCGGCTTAGTAGTTCCTGAGATTAACGCGTTTAAGCAAGCAAACAAACAAACAAACTCTTCAGCTTTATAATATTAGTATAGATGAATTTACAATTTAATTTGGTACAAGAATAATCACACGTGAATCAGTCTAGAATACGTCGTATACCTCGGGCACCTAGCGTCTCATTTGCGAGCATTGTTCATTATCTCGGGTAAAAATCCTCGTCTCGTGTTTATTTCGGCGCGTGTTCGCTAAGCGCTGACACAGCCGCGAGCCGAGCGCGCTCTCGAGCGGAGTGAGGGACTTCAGGCAGGCAGTTATCGTGTGCGCCTTTAGGTGTGTAGGGTTGTGACTTGCTGCATTTTCTTTTTGGCGTCTGAAGGGCGCGGGAAGCGGATATACCGAACGCGAGGTGGAGAGTTTCGTTTTGTCTCGTTATTATGTAGCACAATTATATATTACTAGCTGACCCGGCAAACTTCGTATTGCCTCACAATGAAATAATGTGTCCAAGGTTTGATAGATACGGACTATTTGTATGGGAAAATAAAATTGTGGATTTTACTGTTTCCCTTCAATTTCTCCCTACTTTCTTACCCTTTAAACCTGCCCTGGACTTCCAAAAATAATTCAGTAAATAAGAATTTTAGCGAGACTAACGAACAGTAATATATTTTTATATATATGGATTTCATCGAGGCAGGACTCGTCCATGTGTCAGATTACCACACTCGTATATTTCCTTATTAAATAAAGTACGCTAAAAAGACTTAATTTTATTCATTCTTATAAAGTTTACAAAACCAGTAAAATATACACATGTATGTACGTGGATAGTTACAAAAAATTTCATACGGAGATACGTCTCATTTGCAAGCATTGTTCATTATCTCGGGTAAAAATCCCCGATTCCCGCGTACTTATTTGGGCGAGTGTTCACTAAGCGCTGACACAGCCGCGACCCGAGAGAGCTGTCGAGCGGAGTGAGGGTCTTCAGGCGGGCAGTTATCGTGTGTTTCTCCCTTTAGATGTGAAGGGGTGAGGGACCCTGCGTTTTTTTGGCGAACGTCTAAGGGCGACACACACGCGATATTGAACGCGAGATGATGGAAAGCTTCATCTTACCTTGTTATTTTGGAAAGGTTTTTCATACACACAGATACATAATATTCGCAAAAACTATAAGTGATAATAATGTAAGTAAAGGGATATTTTGTTGCGTAGCATTGCTCTACTCTCAGTTAATTCCAGTCATGTTCTTAATTAAGTCATTATTATCTATAGAGCAACACAGGCCACTGGTCGCGACGGACTGGAGGGGAGTAGCGACAGCGCTTATTACCGATGCTAAACAGTCTGTCATTTTTTTTTGCGGGGGGAAATGCGTGCGACACACACGCACACTACAAAAATCGTCTATTACTACGAAACTCACACCTTGAATTTAACAAAATATAGAAACAATTTCACCCACACAACATCTAGGCGACAGGTATAGGCCCATTTGAGCTTGTACTTTGACAGAGGGGAAAACCTGCATATGGCTACTCCCCTCCAGTGTTGCTCTATGTTATTATCTCGTATATTACTTGGACTTATAACTTATTGTTTTTCGCAATCAAATCAGAATCAGAAATGAACCTACATATTTATTCATTTAGGATGACAAGCACCTCTTATACATCAACCTAGTGGATACATATTCTCTAGATTATAAATATGCGTAAAAATTGGTTTGTAGCATAGCATATCTGGATGAACGAAATGATTCTGCAGTGGGATCCTAACCTAACACGGCCGCGCGCGGCTCGCGACAGACGCGCGCGGCCTACGACTGTCGCGAGCCGCGCTAAAATGTATACTTTCTGCCTCATGTTTTTTTTTAATTTTTGTAACTTGCGAGACAATTATATACCTAAATCGATCGAGTCGTTCTTAATTGAATGATATGGTTTAGTTAATTAGATTTAGGCAGTTATTTATATTATACATGCATGTATACTTATAACATCTGTCTACACATAAATCTTTTAAAGCGCTGTGATATAATGTTTCCTAGTCATAAATGATTCTTTATTTTTTTAAGGCAGTTCATTTAGCGTACGTGTTCATTACATTCCAAAAACTAAAACATCCCAGTGGCACCCCCCGTTGATCTGTAAACTTGTACCTTCACAAACAAGAACATTGGTTACCGCTCTATTGATGTTGTTTTTGGCGAAATACCAACTTCGAATGTTTTTAGAGACTTTTGCGCGTCATTGTACAAAACATGGTACAGTCCTGCAGACTAAATAGAAGCTTTTACGACAATCGACGAGACGTGCGTGCCGTCGCGTGCGTGAAGAATCGAGCATTCAGCTAGATTATAAGACGGATTCGTCACCTACTTGAGACTATCACATCACGACTGTACCAAGCTATAATCGAAATGCACTTGAATGTACATTTTATACAGGCAAATCCTGTTAGATGACGCGACAGTACAATCTAGATGATGGGAATATACTTACCGAAAAGTTCTGTATCTTTTTTCCGTTTAATCACTTGGAAATAATAAAAAAAAGTGTTAGGTCAATTATGGTGTAACAAAACTTCAAATTATAAAATCTTGATACCTTAACCACGTTTCTACCAAGAAACTGCGAACGAGCTAGACAATTTTTAATTGAACTACATTTAAATTATTTTTAAATTAGGCATAACAAAACTCTAGAAAATGAAAAATGAAAATAATTTTTAAGAAACATTTGCGTTTATTAATCTTAGAAAATATTTATATTGCCTAATTTCAAAAAGATTTGATATCTAGCGCCAATCTGTAACTTCTTATAGTACTACTATTTAGTCTGTCTAGAGTTTTAAAACAATATACCTATTTCTTTTACGATTTTTGTACCTAAGCAAATATGTATAATGTGCATCAGAATAATTTTTATTCAGATCATTGACGATACGTCTATGTTGTACATATACAAAACGCTATATTAGTATCTATTTATAGATACCTCTATCTGTAGATAAAGCTGAAGAGTTTGTTTGTTTGGTTTTACGCGCTCATCAAAAGGACAAATGGTTTGAATTGAAAAAAAAAATATTTTGTGTTGGGTAGTTCATTTATCGAGAAATACAAAAACAGGAAAAGTTGTCTACGGGGACGAAGTTAGTTCTTATTACGAATAAGTATCGAAACTCTCGATTCAATTTTCACAATCAATGTCCATATTTAATCTTACTACTAGTCAGAAAATGACATGACAAGATTGACAAGTATTAAAGCTCAGTAGACTAGTATTAATTTGTCCTGCAGCAGCTAGCAATACTTCTATTTTATTTATAACTGACCAACGCACGCACGGCGGCTTGCAGTCGTAATTTCGTGCCTAGCCGTTCGAAAAGGGCATAAAACACGCGAACACACAAAAAATGCCGGCAGCGGGTAATTGTGGACGCGAAGGCGCGGCGCAGGTAGTGAAGCCATAATGAGCAGGTACGTGTCGCAGCCGCGACGTGGAATTGTAGACTCTAGATGGTGTAGACCGGTGAATCACGCTTTGCGATAAGACGGCGGGCGGCGCGGCGGCGTCACGGGTTGAATGCTCGTGATTAGCTAAAAAGGCATTTGGGTGGCTTTTCTGTGACAATCCTCATGCGTTACACCGGCTGAATGGTCAGGTTATCGTGTGACGTTATCAATCATGTTACATAATTGGATGCTTTATCAAAACGGAATTAAGGTATTTAGGTAAATGATATTATGGCCAATTGGTAGATAATATTTAGCGCTAGCGTGTTCCTCTAAGAGAGTACAACCATGTGTATAGGATGAAGCATTCACCTGTCTATCTGTGCGTGAACTGCTTGTTTTATTTTCATAAATTAAGTACGTGACATGTGGAAAACATTTATAATATTTAAGGTAATCAGACTATAATTAGATAGATTTAGTACGTAAGCGGGCTCTTGAAGCTTCTAACGCTACAAATCCCTAAGTATGGGATAAAAGATAGTAATCTGTATGATTTAAGTGTAACATATTAATTGATAAGTGCCGCATCTAGTTATTACGGTAGAAATTGATGGCGGCGCAAAAGCGAGCAGTAATTACGTCGCAAGTGACAGCTGAAGGCTGAACCACAGTATTCATATGTGTACTGTGGCTGAACGGCCGCGTAACGTGATTGTAAATGTGTGCCGGCGCCGCGAGACGAGGGCTGCCGCGGCATCCGGCCGTCGTCGCGTCGCCGAAATACCAAGTGGACTGTAGCTATTGTACTTGGCTTTAAAAATAATTTTAACAATATAATTCTGTTCAGAATTTATGAAACTAAAACACGGCATTTAATAAGTGTTGCGACGGTTACTCAGGTCTTGAGACATTCCATTTCTTCGTTAGACTTATAAAAATGCCTTAAGTAATTCTTATGTATGTTTTAGAGCATTTACTTAATCATATTTTACGCAGAAATAGGCGCAATATTTCTAGTAACTCAAATTTAAGAAATGCATAAACACAACTATAAAATTAAATCAAAATGAAAAAAAAAAAACCATGTCGTATCCAGCTCTAATACGACCGTAGACTTTGGGTATGGCGGCACAAAGGCGGCAATCGCCACATCGCCAGTGACGGCTGACGGGCGCGTAATACGCGAATGTAAATGTGTGGATTGTGTGGTGCCGGCGCCGCGAGACGGGCGGCACGGGCGCGGTGCGGCATCCGCCCGGCGCGTCTCCGAAGTGCCAAGCGGACTGTATCTTAAATAATAATAATTAAACAAGTTTGACGTTTGACGTTTTCTTCAAAAAGTCTCTTGAGATAGCGATAAACTTTGCAATATAGTTATTATGGAGAACGATCGATTGATTAAAGTTTTATTGCCAGAAAAAATATTCGCAATCTTGCAAAATTAGGCAAAAGATTTGCTCGTAAAAGTTCGTACATTCGCATTATTAGCTATCATCTGAAAAGCCTAATTGTAAAATCATGGGTAGGTCCATACTTACGCCTAAAACTGCTGCAAGATTGGGGACTGTACTAACCTATTGGAAGATAGGTTCGGAAGGACACACGACTTTTGTAATTAGCGAATGATATTTGAATGACATATTTATCGAAATAGCCGTCGATAGACGAGCTTTTGAGGACGTAATCACCACTGCTTTACTTAATCTGTCTACAGCTAAATAATAGTGCTCGATACAGCTACATTTCTAGTAAACATTTGATGAAGGTCTGTGATTTTCTTGGCATGGAATGCACTGCAGTACCTAAATCCTTCACAATGATAAGGATCATTGTGAAGGATTGCATGTTTGTGTGTTGTACTCAAATATAGAGATCTATTTCAAAAAGAATCGCAGAAGCGTGACTGCTGGTTGCTTACTGATAATTCGATTTATTTGTCTTTATTGATTAGATACTGTAAGTGTGCAATAAATTATAGTCTTCAAAAGTTTTTTTAATCATTTTTGGTGGTCATGTAATGGTGGTGGCAAACAATCATGCAGTTCACATTGATGTTAAGTGATGACTGTAGCCTATAGACACCCTCACGATGACCAAGGTCAAGATGCAGATGCGTTACCACTTCTGAGGCCTAAGGTGTTATGCTTCTGTGCCGGCTGTGACTCAGTACCGCAGCACCGCGACAACCTTAGAAACTTAGAGGCCTCGTCGATGCGCATGTTTGTGTGAGTGTGACGTTTCAACTTTTTGTACGTAGTTTCCACACTGTTCATATTTGTACAGTGGCGGTGGTGTCTACGCTCTTGAACTCTACCACAAGTAAAATGTAATAAGTATGTATCTTCTGCATCTAGTTTGTCACAGATATGCATGTTTTTTCAAATAGGCGATGTCATACCAGCGATTTTAATAAAATTGCATTGCGGTCATCACGATATCCCAATTAGTAATGAATAATAGCACCACTAATTATACGAACTCATCTCATGCAATGGCAAAGAAAACCGCGCGTCGGGCAATTCAAAGAACCCTGTATCCGGCAGTTTGAGATGCCAGCCCTAGGGTTGCCACCTCGTGGATGTTGACTTTTTTATTGTAATTCCCAAAAGAATGAGAAAATTTGATAGATGTTGTCTTTGAAACACGTAGTAAATAAAGGCTTATTCAAACACTGTAATGTAATTAATATATTTGATAAGGTAAAATTTTTGACTTTAACAGAAAACATAGAGTCTAGAGATATCACACGGAAAAAATGTAATGAAAACCTAAGAAATCTTAACTATCAACTAAAATATGTGTTACCTAAACATAATAATGTGTATGGTTCTAGAACATTGAATTATGTAATACCAAAGATCTTTAATCAACTACCAGACCAGCTACAAGATATGTTTACAAATCTAAATTTAAATAATCACAGAAAATTCTATAGCAAACTCAAGCATTACTATATTAATAAGTAATAGAAATAGAAATAGAAAATATTTTTATTTCGAATAGATCTCTACAGATACTTTCAAAACGTCAAGAAATATATAAAATACCTAGAGTGAATAACCGTTACATGTAGTAAAAGCAAAATCATATATTAATAGTAAATTAAAAACTAGAATTTAAACTACTTAGTTAAAACATAATAATCACAAAATTTTTCAATTCCTTGAGAATGTATCTACTATTATCGTATAAGGAAGGTTAGACCGCACACACATAGATAAACCTGTAATGGTTTTATGTGTGTCTTTGCATGTAACACCCTAAATTGTAAGATTGTTTATAAAAAAATAAATTAAAAAAAAATAACTTATAGTTTTTTAGATTATAATGTTTTAAAACTGCGAGTAGTGATATGACTCAAAATGGCTTATTTAATTTATGTTGCAGCACGTTATGACATCACGGCGTCAACATCGGTGAATTGTATGGTTAAATCAAAGTACGAAGACATTAAGGGGTTAAGTAGCCTGAATGACCTTGGCAAAACGGAGCTCATCATATTTGGTTGGGGAAAAAGTTTCTTCGCATTTTTTAAGATAATTCAAAACATTTTTTAATATAGTTTATTTAAATTTAACTAAAGTATGTATGTACCATTTTGTTCGATAACCTTTTGCCATCTTGTAAGTAGGGACATGATCCCATTGCTACAAAAATTTTGGGACTTCTCATCAAAATACCCCGCAACAAGTGGATTTGGCAGTCCTCTCGTGATGTTAACCTAACATTGCATAAAGAATTCTGAAGAGACCGAAACAGGTGGAAATCTGAAGGTGCAAGGTCAGGACTATACGGCGGATGCATTAACACCTCCCAGCCAAACTCTCTTAATTTTTGCTGAGTGGCTATAGATGTGTGAGGTCTAGCGTTATCATGATGAAACACCACACCCCTTCTGTTGATCAATTCCGGCCGCTTTCTCTCAACTTCTTGCTTTAATCTCATCAGTTGTTCGCAGTAGAGTTCAGAATCGATAGTCCTGCCTGGTGGTAATAGCTCATAATGAATAATGCCCTTCCAATCCCACCACACACACAATTATTGCGAGTTAACCCGGGTTTCGCCACAGTCTGTGAAGCCTGACCGGCCTTTGACCACGACCTTTTTCGCACGTTCTTGTCGTACGTGATACACTTTTCATCACCAGTTATCAGCTTCTTCAAAAATGATTCGGTTTTATTACGTCGTAATAAAGAATCACAAATGAGTACACGGTTCATTAGGTTTCTTTCAGTGAGCTCGTGAGGTACCCAAATATCGACCTTTTTTTTGTACCCAGCTTTTTTCAAATGCGCCAAAACTGTTTTGTGATCAATTCTCAGTTCTTCAGCTACGTCGTAACTACTGATATGTCGACCTTTGCTCCACTTTTTCAAAAATGGCATCCATTTTATCCGTAATAGGGCGACCAGAGCGAGGTGCATCTTTGACATCAAAATTTCCGGATTGAAAACGCTTAAACCAAATTTGTGCTACTCTCACAGACACTGCGCTAGGTCCATAAACATCGCAAATTTTTTTCGCGGCTTGCGTTTCATTTTTACCTTTTTTGTAGTAAAATTTTAAAATGTATCGAATTTCTTCATTAGATTCACTCATCTTGACAGTACGAAAAACAAATGAAAATCACACATTTGCCTAATTTGAATTTGGAATTATGTTCTTTAAAATTTTAACTTTCAATGATACCAAAACCAGCCAGATACAGATACTACAGCCAAAGAGATTTTATTACAAGTTCATACATACTATAATGCGAAAAGACTTTTTCCCCAACCTATTATAATATATTTGTCAAAATTTGAGCGATCTAGCGGATACTCGCTGTACTTGGTCGACAAGTTCAAAGATTAAGTAATTGTAGAGGAGACAAGCATTGTTGTGCTTTTTAATATTGCATCACAGTGATTATACTACTAGAACGGTTTTGAATACAACTATCGCTATTGGTACGGGTAGCGAGCTAAACTTGCTTGATTTTTGCTCTTTAGTTATTTCTGCGTTGCGAACGGTCTAATCTTGGATAATTTAAAAACTTAATATTTTATGTACATAAGAATGGTGGGCTGTTGTGCTATGTATGACTGTATGGTGATAGAACTTTAATGAACGAGCTCGAAGGCGTGAACACCTCCATATCATCTACTTTACCTACCAGTAAAACTTAAATCATGTACGAATTTAGGCAATTCACCCTACTTAAGGCCTTAAATAGGTATCCTTTTAATATCTTTGTCAATACTACGTTTTTGTATAAAGTTGACATTTTAAAAATGTTTCAACTTTTACCTAGAGTCTAGGAAACAACTAAGTTTGTTTTTAATTCAGAGTAGTTATGTTATAGCGCTCTTCGCTTTATTTGTATAAAAGGCCTCTCAGAACATAAATGATGGGTACACATCAATTTTTTGCAACCGAAAGATTTTTTCAAAAATAACAAAAAATTATAGGCAGTCTTATCCGGTCCAGAAATGAATCTCCAGTCCATCGGTTCGCCAAACTTGATAGCTTTTGTCTCGGCTAAAATTACATTCTTTTGTTATTTCTTACCGCATTACATTAAGGTAACTGCGATAATCTCATAATCGTTATTGCTCTCTAAATAATAATATTCACTAAAATCGTACCCTATCTAAGTCACATTGAAAAAACACTCCCGTATCCTTAAGCGAAGGCTTTCGTTGATCAATATTATTAACTCGACCCGAAAGCAATAAAAAAAAATACAATAAATCCGTTCAAAATCGGACTGTTGAGAACCCTAGGCTTACCTCGCCCCTAGGCGCGGACGCGAAAGGGCGGGGTGGAAAGAACCCGCGGGCGCCGCGTGGATTCCATCTTCTATCGCTACCTGCCAACTTGACATGCTTCGCCCCCCTCGTAGTGGGGCGAAGGGGGCGATCGAGGGGCTTACGTAAATGCGTCGCGAAGCTGAAATAATGCTAACCCTTATTTGAAGTTTTGCAAGTGTCCTCGCCGATGTGAAACCTTAATCTCTGATATACGATAATGTCGGCCATTTTAAGCCGTGGTCAACCCACTAATTTGGAGAAATAGTTTAGTTAAGATTTGCCTATTTCCATGTTTGTGATTCGTGATTCATGTAATTAATCATGGACTAGATTATCCTTAATTGTCTATGGAACTGCTTAGAGCAACTTGGTAAGTTATAGTAGTAGAACTGAAGGTAATCAGCATGTAGTGTATATGCTGATTTTCTCAATTCTCTTTGTCAAATTCATGAGATCTTTTTGTGAATTTATCAAATTTGGTAATTGGGTTGAGAAGCGCGCATGGCCCCGCGGCTGGTGTACGTGTTAAGCACTACGGGTGCGGTCGGGTAGTGTGATGGGTGACCGCTAGTGGCAAATTAAATGCGCGTTTCCGTGCTTCGGAGGGCACGTTAAGCCGTCGGTCCCGGTTGCTATCGATAGATAGCAGTCGTTAAACCTTGTCGGAGGCCTTATGGGCGGTTTGAAAACATCCGACAGCGGGTTGGCCATTATTCCAACCTCCACCAATCCGCATTGAAGCAGCGTGGTGGAGTAAGCTCCGGGCCTCGCCCCAAAAAAGGGGAGAGACTCGTGCCCTGCAGTGGGACGTATAATGGGTTGCCATTATTATTATTGGTAATTATTGGTTATATTGGTTAGGTTAGGCTTAAAATCTTAGACGAAGTTCAATACTTCTTGGGCTCCCTGAGACCAGTTAACATTATCTATTGAGCGTCTAGTCTTGTACACATCCGCATGATAAACAAGGTGTTAAGCTAAGATCGAAACGTTCCTTAAATACAACGCATCCACAACAGAATTACTACACTAGCTAAGATAATAAGATTAAAATGACAATACCCTATGATCATAACAACAATTTATCAAACATTATACAAATGTATAATATTTTATAACTAGGTGACTGTGTGTGTGTGTGTGTGTGTGTGTGTGTGTGTGTGTGTGTGTGCGTGTGCGTGCGTTTGCGTGCGAGTGGAGTGGGACTTACGACGCTCGAGAAGCTACTAATTGTTCTGTCTGTTTAAATTATAGTGACCTTAACCATTTACAGATTTTTACTTTTTGACTCAATGTAATTGTGAGCAAGCTGATCAATATACCTGCACACCGAATTAAACGTGTATGCGTCTTATCTAATCCTTAAAAAATGACAACACTAGACGTCTGCATCTAGTGTTGTCATTTTTTAAGGATTTAGCCCGGAAGCTCTTGGCGACTGCCTTTAGAACAAAAAGTTGACGAACTGTTAGAACAGAGGCTTCTTCATACAACTTTTCTGTGGGAAATCGCCGAGGCTTACCCAACATAACTTTTAGGACTGACCGTTGAGCACGTTCTGCCTCAATCATATATGTTTGAGCAGCACCCCCCCAAACTCCAATGCAATACTGGAAAATTTATTCACACAGAGCTTTGTAAATCATGGATTTCACCTTATCCGTGGCGGTCGGTCTTAAGATTTTCATAATATAAATTAATTTACGCGCTTTCTTTGAAACATATGAGATGTGATATTTAAAGGAAAGATGTTGGCCTATCATTATTCCCAAATATTTAGTAGTAATCGCTTTATTGATTTTGTAGCAGGTGTCGACACACATATTATTTTGCGGGTTATGCACATATTCACACTTGCTACTGTGAATCATCAATTGTTGTATGTCTGTGCCGGTAGACTGTGTGATTCTGAACGCAATGAAGTTTGATTTATTGGCGTTAATAGTTAATTGGTTATAGTTAAGCCACCGGGATAGAGCCGTCATTCCATTCTCAGCAGCTTTGGTTGCTTTTTGCCAATCTTTCTCGTGAAATATAGCTACAGTATCATCCGCATAGCAGATCAGCTTGGTATTTGGAATGGTAAGCCTCGGGATATCATTTAGGTAGATAGTAAAGAGAGTAGGAGCTAGAATACTGCCTTGAGGTATACCGGTGGTAATAGGCAATTCACAGCTTCTTAGCTCACCGATTTTGGTATACTGACGCCTATTGGAGAGATAGCTTGTGAACCAACTGTGTGAATTTCCTCTGATACCGAGGCGCTCAAGTTTATTGAGGAGAATAGAGATCTTCACACAGTCGAAAGCCTTGGAGAGGTCGATAAATACACCTAGACATCTTTGGCCCTGGTCCAGATGAGATGCAACTGTTTCCGTGACAAGTTGAACCGCGTCCTCCGTAGATTTCCCATAGCTGAAGCCAAATTGGTGGTTACTGATAAGGTTATATTTTGCGAGGAACTTAGCCAGTCTCTTGTTTACTAGTTTTTCCAAAATTTTAGAGACCACGCTGAGCAGCGAGATGGGCCTATAGTTGTTAGGATTAGACTTATCTCCACTTTTATGCACTGGAATAACAACTGCGCATTTCCAGCAGTCCGGAAAAATGCCTGAAGCCATACTCATATTGCAAATGTAAGTTAGTGGCTCGAGGAGTTCATAATTGGCGTGTTTTAATAATTTGGGAGTAATTGAGTCATTAACAGACGCGCCTGATGAATTTAGTTCATGAATGATGTTGCTGACCTCGTTAGTGTCGGTGGGGTGTAAAAAAAACGAGTTGGAGATGCTATGATCAGGCAGCGCAGTCTGGGTTAACAATTTTGGCTCTTTAAATTGATTGGGCAGCATTTTAGAGGTAAGATTGGCTTAGGCCTCAACGAAATGCTTGTTGCAGGCATCTATTGCCTCTTGTGGGTTACAGGTACCGTTAGGCAGGTCTTCAGCATTGGCCTTTCGGGAAGGTAATTCGCAGACATTCTTAATAGTCTTCCGGCGTCCCTCTCATGCTGGGATGGCTGATTGTTGTCGTAGTTTGTTTTCAGTTTTCGTAGCAGATTATTGCAGAAATTTCTATAGCGAGAATAGGTGATTTTGAGTATGACGTTATTTGGATCACGTTTCACTTTAAGATGCAGATTATCTCTGTGACGCATACATCTAATCAACTCTGGAGTAATCCAAGGTTTGAAGTTAAATTTAGAGCGACTTATTTTGCACTTAGTTGTATTTTTCGCTAAACAGTCTGAGATAATCTTGTTAAAAGATGTAACCGCAAGGTCTACGTTTTCATTACATAGAACTTGCTGCCAGTCGATTAGTTTCAGATCCTCTGTAAGCTTACTAAAGTTTATTTTCATGACAAGTCTGTTTTTATTTGTTTTTTTTTCCAAATTCGTGCTAAGACCTATGATTAGAATATCGTGATCTGTAATAGACGACTTGCAAATAAAACCTATAGAGTTTCTTTTACTTTTAACAAATGCGTGATCCAGACATGTCATCGTTTTCCTTCTAGTTACCTCCGTTATGGCCGGTAAGAAGCCTTGCTCAGCCAAAATGCACTAGTATTCTTCACTGCCACTACTTGGAAGTATTTCTAAAAGGTTAATATTGATATCGCCAGTGACCAAAACAGTGGCTAGGTCCTTGGTAGAGTGCAGAATGTTTTCTAGAGAATTATTAAAGCCGCACAGATCTCTAACCGCAGGCGATATATAAATTCCAATTATTGTCAAATAATTGGCAATTTTCACAATGAGACAATTTGCATTGTCAAAAACTGGTTCCGTGGCCGATGCTGACCAGCAGTCTTTTACATAAATGACTACCCCTCCCGATTTGTTGATAACTTTTTTGGTATATGTGAGTGTTCCTGTAACCAGCATTCAGAGAAGATTAGCGCATCAAAGTCCTCTCCTAGCCTTGTTATAGTAGGCAGAAGATTAAAGAAGTTCTGATGAATACTTCTAATATTAAAAGATAATACCTTAAAGTTGTAACCTGTAATTAATGCACTGCAGAGTTCAGGTTTTTCAATAGTGCGACACTTTATCTGTAGATTTTCTTCAATTATATCAAAGTCTGAATTACCCGTAAAATATGATTATATGATTTACTATCTTTCTAATTGTAAGACGTGTCGCACTTAAATTATTGGCGGTTAATAATTCTGTGTTAATATTTTTATCAATGTGTAAAAAGAAATTTACGTGAAATATAGAATTGTGATTTCCTTCATCAGTTGCACAATGTTTAACGACTACATATACGAGTATCAATAGTCTGCAGTAAAAATGGAGTGTACATGTGTGAGTGAGAGGTGACTTATAATATGAGTGTATGTGTATAGAATATGTGTATGTGTGTTGTTTATGTGTAGGCGTTTTAAAATGCAAATTATTTCCCTGCATACAATTTTTAATTTTTGATTCGTCGTGCACAATAAAATAAAAGGGAATTTGGGATCTATAAAAACCTAGTGCAGAATCTCCCCTTTTCATGAATGCTCGTATCGAAATATCAAAACGTGACATATGAAAGAATTATGTTTGATTATACAATAGGTGTAATATAAGAGAATTGACTGTGAATCATGAACTTCCGCCGATGGGTCCAGGAATAATGCGGTCCAGATCCAATAGACTGCTGACTGGTATGGCCGAACTTCCTTCTTCTTTGCGTAGGTGAATTAGCCCGTAGGAAACCCAGCAGTAGTGGAATCCACCTGGGATTTATGCAGTTTATAATAATAATAATAATGGCAACCCATTATACGTCCCACTGCTGGGCACGAGTCTCTCCCCTTTTTGGGGGGAGGCCTGGAGCTTACTCCACCACGCTGCTCCAATGCGGATTGGTGGAGGTGGGTTAGTGGCCAACCCGCTGTCGGATGTTTTCAAACCGCCCATAAGGCCTGCGACAAGGTTTAACGACTGCTATCTATCGATAGCAACCGGGACCGACGGCTTAACGTGCCCTCCGAAGCACGGAAACGCGCATTTAATTTGCCACTAGCGGTCACCCATCACACTACCCGACCGCGCCCGTAGTGCTTAACCGAGCAGATCGCTTACGATCTACACCAGCCGCTGGGCCATGCGCGCTTCATTATGCAGTTTACTAACACGCAAATCTTTATGTAAATACGATGCCAACTGTATCTCCGTAACTTACCATCGAATAAGGTGTACAAATTATAAACTGCTGAATAGGCATGGCTAGGTTTTTGTATGGTATTACTTTACAAAGTATCTCTCCCAGTGAAGGGTCTCCTGCCTCCGGCAAGTTTATAGCTGGAGGTGTAACGGTATTCCATTTATTTACGTTGTTAGTATCTGCAGTATTTTGCAGCTACCTTGGGTTTATTGAATGGGTTTTATTTTTTAAACATCTGTCAAGGTACCTATATTTTTCCCTAAAGCGCCTCAGTCATTTTACTGAATCGATTTTGTAGTTGTTTACGTCATTGATTTTTCTTGCCATTTCTTGTGTTTTTATTCGACCGAAAACCGAATATTGTAAATGTGGCCGAATAAGCCAAATACCGAATAGTTATCGGATATTCGTCGCATCTCTAGTTTACATTCTTACAATAGCACTTACCCCCGCACTATTCAGTGATCGGAACCGGGACCTTGCGCAAAGAATGTTATTTTTCCTACATGGTAGTCTACAATATACCGCCCCTGAGGCCTATGCTTTTCCGCCTGCGTGAGATAAATTATCGTTCGCCGGAGAGCTCCAGTGACGGAGCTCTCCGGCGTAGGCACCACCGCCATACTTGACGCTAAATGGTAGAGTTCAGCACTATCGTGTTCCAGTGAGATGGTAATGTACGGCCCTGTAATTTCCGGCACAGAGGCATAACACCTTAGGCCTCAGGAGTGCTAACGCATCTGCATATTGACCTGCTGCAGTCATCACTTAACATCAATGTGAGCTGCATGCTTATTTGCCACTTCCATTGCATAAAAATACACGATAGTATCGAATACTACTATTTGGCGGTAGATGGATTAATCAGGTAATGCGATGGTAACGACCTCGATTTCGTTACTCGAATTCTACCACCAGAATAATGTCCCTCAAAAAATCATCTCCGTAGGTATAATTGCCATTCTTGGCCTATGTAGAGCTTTAGTAAGGATGTCAGCCAGTTGGAATTCCGTAGGCACATATTCTACGCATATATCGCCATTTGTCACAAGTTCCCTGATATAGAAATGTCTTATAGCAATATGCTTGATGCGTCTATGCATATCAGGATTTTGGACAATTCTGATGGCAGCTATGTTATTAACCTTAAGCTTGGGTACTTCTTTCAGGCTTGATATTTCACCGAATAGTCTCTTAAGCCATATACTCGTAATTTCTCTTGCTGCTTCACTAGATGCCACAAATTCAGCCTCAGTGCTCAATGTAGCAACACAGGTCTGTTTTCGACTACACCAGGATATAGCAGCTCCTGAGTACATACATATGATGCCAGACGTCGAACGTCCCGTTGTCATATCTCTTGCGTGATCAGAGTCACGGTAGCATTCTAAAATGCCTATCTTGTAGCCTTTCTTATAAATGATGCTCGAGTCTAAAGTTCCTTTCACATATCTTAAAATACGCTTTTAGGTTCAAAATGACCAACGTTTCCACACGTGCTTATATTAGTCGCCATCGCCATATTCTTACATATCCGTCTGTCAGTCGCATCTAAGTGCGATAACACCGTTCAATGACATACGCTACCTACCTTTGCGTCCATACGACATGAGTCATACCATTGTCTCGTTGCGTCCGCGACCCGTGATTTGAACATACAGATTGATAAGTGATAACGCTTAGTGCGCATTACTACATCGCGACTGTTTGTTAGGATGTAGTTGGTAGATGTATATGTCTGACTGCAGTATTTAGTCGTATTTACCATCAATGTGAGATGTACGAGTATGCCTGTTTGCTACTATCATTACATAAAAAATGCTTTTAGAAAATGCTTTTAGAAAATTCTGATTAAGTTGACCATTAACGCGCTAGGTTTGAGTGATAGAGTATGCAGCACTGATATTATGGATGCGATCCTCTGGTGCTCCTCTGAAAAATGTAATTAAATAAGGGCTTATTTATTTTATGCTTAGTGATTTTTTTAAATTGATCTACTTATGCAATTAGGGCGTGTTTCTGACGATGAAAATTAACGATTATTATCACAATTATTGGTCAGTTGAAAGAACTACATGATCCTGACACTCACTACCAGTGTCGTATTAGTACTCATCATCATCATCACTCCAGCCGAAAGACGTCCACGGCTGGACAAAGCCTTCCCCAAAGACGCCACAGTGTTGTGGGTCATTAGGGGAGAATATGCCATAATGGCCACGCTTGGCAGGCGGATTGACGATCGCAGTGGCAGTAGTTTTATCGTGGGTCGCTGCTCCCCATCCAGCGTTGTTATTTTTATATATTTATTGGCTCTCTCTTCCTCAAAAATACAAATTAACCTCGGACATGTCTTGGATTCCACTCTTATTGGGGTACTTATTACCTTAACTACGACACAAAGGAAGGAAACTTTAGGCCCGCACTGCGTCTTAATAATAGCTTAATTAAAATTTGCGACAGCCGCGACGGGAGGGTTGAATTATTTCCCAACAAACAAATAGCATATCAGTGTAAAGGAACACAGGCAAAATTAAAAAAAAGAGTTGCAGGTCGCGACGAACTACTAGTGGCTGCGGGTTTCCTCGGGTCGTGAGTACTCCGGCTGAGAGTTAAGGTGAACGCACACTTATCCATCGAACGAACGAGCGTTTCGAACGGAATGAAAGTACGTAACGTAACTTAGCCTGCAATCCCGTAAGGTGTAGATGAAGTAATTACGTGCATTCAAGCATACATGCAAACACCCCCAAGTTCACTTGTTATGTTTTTGTTCTACAATAGGTGGCGAGCCTATTACCATACACTACCATACCATACACTACCATACCATACACTGGGCACATTTCTCCGAAATCCAAATGAATTGGGGTGATGTGAGATTACGCGTAGGCAATGAGGTCAAATTGATCGATGAACTCTTTTTCTGGCAGCTCAAATTAAAAAAGGTGCCAAGGGTTAAGGAGATGGAAACGCTATTTTCAGCGTGTTTGATTCTTTCGGTGTAGATCACCCAGACATTCTGCCTGTGAAAGCCTCACAGGCAGAATGTCTGGGTGGTTGTGTCTTTGCTTCTTTTTATCAAAGAGATTGACAGACAAAGCAGACGGGTCATCCGATGGAAAGTTTTCACCGTCACCCATAGACATTTATAGTTACAATACAACACTATGGGAGTTGCTGACGCGCTGCCAGCGCTTCTGACAACTATAGGACTCTTATGACGCTAGTTTTTAAGAATCCCATATTGTATAGCCGAGAGAATAGAGCTCTGGGCACGTTCTGTGCAGTAACCACCCCCGCCAAAAATCATGCCGTTGAACACTGCCTCGTGTCCAGTCCGGATGTAAGGCTGGAATCTTTCTCCTCAGCGGCTAGTAAGATGTACAGGTAGTACGTTGTGGAAAAGGAGACGATGGCACCATATCAAACAGCAGAGCACTCACCCTTGTGGAGACGGTAAAAAACGCACAAACCAAAACTTAATTCGTAAGACGCGTTCGTTTCAGATTGTTGTACGTTCACCTTTAGAACATAGGTGACGGGTGTACGCGAGAACAGGGAAGGGTTAAAAAACAATGTTCTCACGCGTCGCGATGTCGCGTCATTGTTTAGGACTCGGCGCAAATAACATTGGATGTATTATTAACTGATATCCGCTTTTCGGCTCGAGTAGCAACGGGTTAGAATCTTGGGATCAAAAGATATTTCATAGTTCTGTTTTTTTTTATGTGGCATGCAAGCATATTATAGTTCACATCGAAGGTGAACCAGTGCGTGTCACGCCTAGTCAAGCCTGAGACTTTTTAACTCTGTGTCAGAAGGTGGGTGCACTTTACCATCCAATTGAGACATAGTAGAGCTGAATGTTAACATTTAGCGGTAGATATGCATTAGGTAAGACTGTGGTGTCTGTGTCGTCGAGCCCTGGATCTTGGACTCTACCTATCACTACTATAATAATAAGGAATAAGCTCGTAAAGGGCTCTTAAAAGAAAATCAGCCCTTAACCCTTTGTGATAATCTGAATATCGTTATATTTCGCTTCTATATATGATACGAAAGTTGGTAATAAGCGATTCGTGATTAATAAATACCAATGATATTATTATAAACAAATAGGCCGATGTCGCAGGAAGGTTATTACTTAATAGGCATTGTTATCGGCCGTTATCGGCAGCGGTCGCGGCGACCGTGAGCCACGTCGCGATGAACGATTGTGAGCAAAATATTTTGTCACGCGATAACGTGTTTGTACAAGGCAGGTTGCAATCTTTGGCCAATGTTGAAGGACAAGGTTTCCTGATAAAATGAAACCATGTAACCATACACTGGTCAGTATATAGTTAACTGCCTCAGTAGCGTAGTGGTAGCAGGCCACTACTATTACGCTGGAGGTCCTGGGTTCGATTCCCGGGTCGGGGGATATTTGAGATAACGGTTTAAAATCCTTTATCTCTGCTTCTATTGGGATTTTTCCATTTTCGGGAAGTTTCCCAGTACCCCGGAGTTTGGTAATGTGCCCGGAGATGGCAACAGGTTCGCCACCTGTTACATGGGCCAAAACGTAACTGGCGAGTCGTGGGTGTTTGCATGTATGATTGAATGCATGCATTTACCTCTGCCTACCCCTTCGGGGATTACAGGCGTGAAGTTACGTTTATTTTTAAACGATTGAGTATCCTCTAAGTTTTGATGGGGTATTTGTTTCTCTATAGATTTTTCCATTTTCGGGCAGTTTCCCAGTATCCCGGACTTTGATAATGTGCCCGGAGATGTCAACAGGCTCGCCACCTGTTAGATTGGCTTAAACGTAAGCGGCGAATCGAGGGTGTTTGCATTTATTCTTGTATGTATGCATTTACCTCTGCTTACTACTTCGGCAATTACAAACGTGAAGTTACAAACAATAATATATACTGACGAATTTCGGTCACGGGAATGATCTGTAGTTTAATGAACTGTTTAAGACAGTTTATATCAACTGTCAATTTATTTCATCGCATTACGATTTCTGAACTAAACTTTCTTACTTAAGGTAGAGTTTGTAGAATATAGTTTACTGGTAGAGTTCCATAAATAAGTTCGAAGGCGTATTAACGCCCGTTACGCGTAACACCGGTAGGCGTATTATTATATTTAACGGCGTGTTTTTTTTACCAGTCAATAAATAAAATGAATTTTATTTTAAACATCACATGTTGTCTTTGACGGTTCGCAATAGAACTTGAATCCGTGGTAGCACTTTTGTCGACTTCATTCGGTATTCGTAAGCGGTCTGTCTGCTCATATTCCTGGAGTGTTTTTTTATGTAATGAAGGTGGTAAACAAGCATGCAGTTTACATTGATGTTAAATGCTGACTGCAGCTCATAGGCACTTACAAAAAGACCAGATATCTGAGATGATATCTTGAGGAACCTATTATATATCTGTGCAAAAATCGGAGGTCAATATGCGGATGCGTTTCCAACTGAGATCTCAGTTGTTTTGCCTCTGTGATAGTTATAACGCTCAGCACTATCGTGTTCCGCTTATATGGTACTTTATATAACCGGAATACGGCAGTGGTGAACACCAAAGAAATTAGATGATTTTGGTGAACACTATCGTTCGTATGCTTTTTTGCCACCTTCGTAACATAAATAAAGGTTAGTTTGTTTTTTTATATTATTTCGCATTAACACATGCTTGTGAAATATTTTTATTTAAAAAAAAAAATGGAAAGAAAAATTTGACTTCAGGCGAGACTCGAACTCGCGACCTACTGGGAATCTAGTCCAGCCGCTCTTCCAATTGAGCTACTGAAGCCCTGCCCGATTTGTCAAATCTTTCCTTCACATCTATTGCATTGCTTTATGGTAGCAGCAGCGCCATCTATTACCAACTATGCTAGTTAGGCAACCGATATAATAGACTTTTCAGTTTATTGAATATCGTAAAGAAGTCGCTTTTACCCTTAATAATTGTTTTTTATATTATTTCGCATTAACACATGCTTGTGAAATATTTTTATTTTTAAAGAAAAATGGAAAGAAAAATTTGACTTCAAGCGAGACTCGAACTCGCGACCTACTGGGAATCTAGTCCAGCCGCTCTTCCAATTGAGCTACTGAAGTCCTGCCCGATTTGTCAAATCTTTCCTTCACATCTATTGCATTGCTTTATGGTAGCAGCAGCGCCATCTATTACCATAGTTGGTAATAGATGGCGCACTAGATTCCCAGTAGGTCGCGAGTTCGAGTCTCGCCTGAAGTCAAATTTTTCTTTCCATTTTTCTTTAAAAATAAAAAAAGGTTAGTTTGTTCATGAAATGTACTGAAGGTCTTCTAAGTGTGTCCGACTGTGCTTGGGATGCTACAAAATACAAGCCATCTTCCGACAAACTGTCCGAATATCTTTCACCAATCCCTCGTTAATTTGGTGATGGCAGGCGATAAAACTGCCGCAATTGCAGAACGGCTATCGAGTGTCGTCTCACAGATAATTATCTCCACTGGCCTTGACTGACGAATCGGTCGCGTCGTTCAGAACCTGCTTCTGAAAATACCATAAAATTACTAGTTTATTGTGTTGGTCGATACCATATCTCAGGGTTTACATGTGTTATGGGATAAGTCTTTGAAAGGGTACATTCATTATTTCTGACGTACAATCAAAAAAGATAAGGCTTCAGTCAGGAGTGATAACGTTCATTGAGGCCTTTGGATTTTGGGCAGATCTTGACATATATGTTAGGGTATAAAGTTGGTAGTATTAACTTATCAACTGGGAACTGTAATATGTTTTTTTTTATTCATAAGAAAAAGTGTATGGTTTGTTTGTACACTACATGTAAAGTACTGAAAGACCTGTGAATTTGCAGTTAATTGGCTGCAAAATACTTCAATATCTTTCAGCAATCCCTTGTTAACTCAGTGATGGTAGGCGATAAAACTGTCGTAGTTGCAGAATGGCTGTCGAGTGTCGTTTTGCAGTTTAGTTGGCCTTGAGTGACGCTTCAAGCTTTATCTATATATATATATATAAAAATCAATTGCTGTTCGTTAGTCTCGCTAAAACTCGAGAACTGGTGGACCGATTAGCCTAATTTTGGTTTTGAATGATTTTTGGAGGTCTAGGGAAGGTTTAAAAGGTAATGAAATATGAAGAAATTGAAGGGGAATAAATAGTAAAAAACACAATTTAATTTTCCCATACAAATAGTCCGTATCTATCAAACCTTTGACACATTATTTCATTCTGAGGCAATACGAAGTTTGCCGGGTCAGCTAGTACAATAATAGATATTGCACATCGAGCTTAGGAAAGGGACAATCGGCTAGTTTCGACTTCGTAGAGCGTTATCTCTACTGCACACTGCCTACGTAGTATTTAATATTTAATACTTGTAAACGCTTACGCTTAATATTTGTAGTCTTAGGACTTGACTTATTTGTAGTCTTAGGAGGTTTTCGGATATTTTTAAAAATCCTAATAATATTAAAAATACATGACAAATATTTTTTTTTTACATTTTTCTATAAACTGTCATGATTTGGCCTATCACCCGTTTTCGGTTTATCGTTGATTTCTAGTACACCAATGAGCTTATAAATACATCATTGTGGGACACCTTGTATATACTTTAATTACTGGCAATTCAAAAAATGCCCGAATTTCAAATAATTTATTTTAAAGTCATTTGAAAAGGACATAATTTGTACAGTGTTAACACCTGGGCTCAGGAATGTATGGATCAGTATCACTCTTCTTTCTGTATATTATACCACATGAATCTCCATGAAATGAATTGAACGTTTTGTTTTTTGTTGTAATCCTACCAAAATGAGACTAGTACGAACTCTTGTTTTCTCTATTATGTATTAATATGTATATGCGTCTGAGTCGTGGACGATCCGCGCTGTTAATAGAAAGAATATCGATGCATTGTAAATGTGGTGCTGGAGGAGGCTGTTGCGCATACCGTGGACAGCAAAAAGAACAAACAAATCTATCCTCGACCAGCGAAAAATCCGAACTAGGCTCTCGACAACCTGTTAACAGCGCATTCTCACCTTCTTTGGCCACATGTTCATGTTCGAAGACAACCAGAAAACTTTGATAAACTGGTTGTGGTGGGTAAAGTAGACGGAAGAAGACCCAGAGGCCGATCACCTAGCTGATAGTCTGACGCCATAAAAGAAATCACTGGACTGCCGGTGACTGCAGCTCTCAGAAAAGCTGAAGATAGAGCGACCTGGAAGCAACTTGTCAGCTCCTCCACCTATACTTACCCAAACGGGCACGACCTTCAGTAATGAAGAATACGACAAAGAAGAAGGAGTTTGTTGTATGTTATTGGGATCCTATTACCTGTTACCTGTCTGAATTTCTTTACCATTCGCTCGTTATCGTTAAGTCGTCTCGCGGATAATCTGCGCTGGCCTTGAGTGGCGAGTCGGTCGCGTCGCGATTACGTACCTACGCAGCTGGAAATATCACTCATTAACAGTTTTAATTTGTAGTCAATTGCGTTGTTAACTACCTACCACTAGCCATAGATTTAGTAGCATACCTTTACTGGTAGACTGACTGGCCCGGGCAGTAGTTTATTGATGATGAGGCTTTTTTATGATGGTGGCAAACAATGGCATTTAATCGAACTTTTTTATATTCACTGGTGGTAGAAAAATCGAAGACGATAGTGCTGAACACTACCATTTACTACACCACCTACTACAGTAATAAACGCCTGGATGTGCCCGGGGTGTAAGATTAAATTACCTCGAGAAGATAACACCTCTACTCCAGTGAGGGGTCTTACAGCTACCTATAATAAACCTCAAGCCCTACTACAAGACACCTCTACCTTGCCACCAACGGACGCAACGGCATTAAACGTGACTGAAAATATTAAGGTCGATCTTGGGATGGAACTTCGTGCATTTAGACTCGAATTAAGTGCTATTAGGTCAGAAATCCACGAATTCAGAGTGGAGGTAGCGGACTTCAGAGCGATGGTGAAATCTTTTGACGACAGATTAATCGGAGTTGAGGGCAGACTGTCGACGTTAGAAGATAAATTTAACTCCAAGGCACCAGCAAGCTCTGAACATCTGGAGGAGACTATTACTGAGCTACAACTTAAACTTAATGAACGGGACCAGGATCTCCTCAGCAATGATTTGGAATTAACTGGTGTTCCGGAGTGTCGCGAGGAAAGCTTATTGCATATTGTAAAAACGGTGTCTATGAAACTTGGTATTGAAATCGACGAGCGAGACGTCGTTCATATGGAACGGTTGGGGAGTGTGCGACGCAACATGCTGGAGGCGAGCGGAGGGAGTGCGGATGACGCGGCGGGGAAGGCAAGTGTGTTGCAAGTGCAGCGGGCGCGCCCGATAGCCGTGCGCTTCACTCGGCGGGCGACGCGCGACCAGTGGCTGCGCGCGGCTCGCGTGCGCCGTGTGCTCACCACTGCCGACATTGACGTCGGGGGCTCGACTCGCCGTATCTACGTGAATGAGCGCCTAACGCGAGCTAACAAATATGTGTTCTATCACGCTCGCCAGGCGGGACTACGACAGCAATGGCGTTTCATTTGGACCCGGAATGGGAAAATTTTTGCTCGCAAAGAGGACGGCCAACCACCTGTTTTAATTAGATCGGAACAGGATATTGTAAAGACTTTTGGTACAAACAGAGTTTGAATGTTGATAGTTCAAACTTTGAAACATCTTTGTAGTAATAAGCCTGTTTTTATTAACGTTCTTACTTTATTCATTTTGTTTATAACACATGTACCTATTTACGTTCTTTTTTTTTTTTTTTTTTTTTTACTAGGTAATTTATTAATCTACATGGTTTATGAAATCAAGGTTGTTTGTCACATGGATTGTTAAAGATAGCAATGTTTGTATTAAAACATCAAATCTCACATAAAACATTTAAGTAGGGCCTATTTTATACAGTAACAACCCATATTGGTAATTACCTACATAAACCTATTTATTTTAACATTTACTTTCATATTGCACACTGAATATATTTTATACAATTTAATAAGTATGCACCTACCTATTATGAAAACAAGTATGTATCTACTATAATCATATGTAATGTATACTACAATGTTATGTATTAAGTGTTATATTCAATTACGTTATTACTATAGGTATTCAATTTAGAAAATAATAATCATCATAAATACCTACGTACCGCATTTTTTTTTTTTTTGTTAAATATTTTTTATGCCTAGAAAAGAAAGCTTTAGTTGGTGAGTCTATTATAATAAGTTGTTACTTTTATGTTATACCTCTCCATCGCTATTATTTACTTACATTATTCTTATTGCATGTAGTCTATGAATTATACCTATACATTTGTCTGTCAATTTTACGCCTTTGTTATTATACATGTGTATGTTTATGTATATAGGTATATATATTTATTATAATAGTATTACTTGTCATAGTTTTCAGATTTTTATTATTTTGAGTGTGCTATGGAGTGTGTATTAAGCATTTCTAACACGTTTGCTCTAGCTTCGTTAGTTAATCTAGTGTTTTATTTTTTTTATTTTTATATAATTATCTATACAATATTATTAATTTCTGCTACCAATTGTTTTTTTTTTGTTATGATAGAGATACCTACAATATCTGTACTGGTGGGTAACTTTTAATAATAATAAGTTAATAAACTGGCTGACATCCGTGGATCACTCAGAGGGACCCAGATGAAAACCAGCGTCAAGTAGATAACATCTACTTGGCATAAGCTGATCTGGGTGCCCATTCGGATCGACCCTGAGACATGCTCGACGTCACACCTACCTGTCTGTTGTTCCAAATTGATTTTAACTGTTGTGTAATGTTGTTTGTTATTTGTTACATGTTATTCCTATTAAGTGTCTCTGTGTTATCCGAATAAATGTATTCTATTCTATTCTATTCTATTCTATTCATTTAGCGGCATGTAAATTAGGTAATGCGGTGGTGCCTACGCCCGCGAGCTCCAACACTGGAACTCTACCACCAGTGGAACAAGTTTGTTTTAGAGATAGCATCGAGTGGCAAATCTGGAGTTCAGTAATAAGCCCGATTAATAACTATAAATAATACCCACACAATCACCAGAGGTCAAAATGCAGATGCGCTGCCACTCCTGAGGTGTAGTGCCTCTGTGCCGGAAATTACAGGGCCGTACATTACCTACCACTTGACCGGAACACGATAGTGCTGAACACTACCATTTAGCGGTAAGTATATTAGGTAATGCGGTGGTGCCTACGCCCGCGAGCTCCATCACTGGAGCTCTACCACCAGTATTCAGTTTATTCATTTATTTCATATAATTAGGCTCCTGGAGAGCACTTTTACATCGTCATTTTTTTTTAAACTAACCTAGAGTGAATAACCACTAATAATAATCAAAAACACATAATAAATTAAATAGACACTGAACAATTTTGTATAATATGGAAAGCGTCAATTATTTACAAATTCCTCCATTTCCCCATTTCATAAGAAACTGAGAAAGAATGAATTTGGTCATCATAATAAGTAAATAGCTTACATACAATAGTAGCCTACATGCGACATTTATATCTTGTTTGCAATAGGTGAGTGAGGTGAGGTGACTGTCCTTCGGTCAATACGCTTGCCTTTACTACTAGGTACACTCCCAAAACTCGGTAAGTGCTACTGAGAATTTGCTCATTTGAAACCCGTACACCTAAACCACGGAGACTACGTTTCCATATTAATTATTTGTGATGTTGACATATTTTATACAGTTCTTGCAAAAACTTGCAACCCGGATGCGAGGTAAAGCATGGCGGACGGTCACCTCACCGCGCCGGTTGAGAAATCCCGCGTAATTAGTGCAGGCGTCCTCCAACCAGTCACCGGTCCCCACCTCGCGTGACTCGCGACCGACGCGTCGCAGTCGCGCCCGCGGCGTTCGGAAATTGAACATTATTTTCGACATCTGCACGCCCCAATATGGACAGTCGCAGGCACTTTGTATTTATTACTTTGTAAGACCTTTTTTAATTTTCGACACGGAAGTAGTAAATGGCGCAGCGACCTGAGACAGGTGATAAACACCATCCCAATTATCGTTCTCGTTGGTTTCCTATAGAGGGACTTCTTTAAAAGCGTACAACAATGCGTATCTGGACTCTGGACACTCTGATTAATGTATTCGCCATGCAAGTTTAGGTACAACGACAACTTGCGGTAACGACAGGTTCCCGGTTGGCACCTTCCCGGGATCGCTAGTGTAAAAGTGCTGTGCGAACTTGCGAAATCAAGATTTCATTTTGCCTTAAGTGATGCTGGGCATTGCAGGTTTATTTAGTGTGCACGTTTCTGCAGTGTCTTTCAAGATGTATTCTAAAACTTATGTTTCAAGAAGCGTGTATTTCTTGTTCCTTTCATTCGTGTATTTAAGCACGGTTGAAAAATTCATAGTCATTATGTGTCATGTGTTTATAGACATGGCCGATTTGACAAATTTCGAGTCACCCCTGGTCATGATAGGTGTTAGCGTCCACCAGTCACCGGCCGCGTCCGTCACGCCTGTAACGATCGGAAGTCGAACACATTTTTTTTATCGAACATCTGCATGTCCGCTAGAAGTCGCAGCAAAAAAGTGACAAACCTATTTAATGATTCCTTAGCGAGAAGAAATTTTATGTAAAGAAAGTGGCAAATAATGGCTATGATAGCCATTTACACAAAAATTACAAAAACCAAAAGATGTTAATGCCGAGGTATTGTCGCACCAAATGCTTAAAAGTAAAAGCATACGGGTCCAATGGCGTAAGATCTTTTGCGTAATAACGTCTTCTTGTGAAAATTTTACGATGAGAAGGCGTCTTTCAATCGTCGCGTCGGCGTCGGTCACGTCCGCGTCGCGTCCTTTGCGTTCGATGCGCCTACGTTCGGAAATGGAACACATTTTTAAATTGTGCATCGGCACGCTCAATATAATACCGCGTTCCAGATCTAGACTACATTATCGATCTTTTTGACTAGTCTTAGGTTAATCTTATTATATTAAATAAAAGGTTATATTTAAGACTGTTCATTTTACTGATCATTATGAACATTTGTATTACGAAGCCAACTTTGTAATCTAAAAACAATAATCAGCTGCTCCATATATTATAGCGCAATGCTGAACATTTTGTATGGAGCAGCAGAATTTTGATAATCATGGTTTATAAAAACAATAATAATTTGACTCTCTATTTTCTAATTGATCACCGAGAAAATTGATTATAAATAATTCACTTCAATCTAATAATTAAAGGACTCGGATCTATTAAGGTCTAATACTGACTGGATCCTTTTAATTTTCTATGTAAATATCCTTAATAAAATACATTTCGAAGCTGCAGTATTTTGGCTAAACAAATGCTTAATAACATCCATAAAGCATTATAACTTACTTCGATTATTTAAGCATTTATTTTACCTGGACGTTTGAAATTCTCCTCGCGCTCGGACATTTCTCGAAATGTCGAATACCGCTAACTAGCAGCTGATGCATTTCACGCGCGGCTGGCTGGAGCCTTTATCTATACCTGACGTTGACGCTCGCGATCTTATTACCGCTGGCGAGAAAAAAAAACAAAGGAAGCGACGGCGAACGGGGCGCGCGGCCTCAAACGAGATTTATGGCCGCCGCCGGGGGCCTAAAGCCGCGCACGAAATGCTCCGGCGCGGCGGCAGAGGACGGTGTGTATTATGCTTAACTATATATGTAAGCGGGAGAATTTTTCAATAAATGGAACTTCCAGCGTTACTCGAAATAATTAATCGTTAAGAATCATGGTGATCTCAAAATGCACTTTAATAATAGATTAGGATGTTAAAATATTATATATCTATGTATTCTTAGTAATTAAATTATTTTTCAGTGTTATCTTCAGACTTGTTTTGGCCTACTATTTTGAACGCGCATAGCTCTCGTTCGAATTTGGTGCGTTCCTATATTCCCCGTATAATGTAGGGAAGTATGTCAAATTTCAACGCTGTTCGACCATTAATAAAGTTTTAGTGTGAGATTCACAGACCGCATTACGACTTGACTTTCAGCAAAGTAAGCTTAGAACTGTCAAAACTTGTAAGCATACTTTGCTGAAAGTAAAGTCGTAGTGAGGTCTGTGAATCTCACCCTAGCTTACTTTGCTCAAAGTAAAGTAGTAGTGCGGTCTGTGAATCTCACCCTAGCTCACTTTGCTCAAAGTAAAGTAGTAGTGCGGTCTGTGAATCTCACCCTAGCTTACTTTGCTCAAAGTAAAGTAGTAGTGCGGTCTGTGAATCTCACCCTAGCTTACTTTGCTCAAAGTAAAGTAGTAGTGCGGTCTGTGAATCTCACCCTAGCTTACTTTGCTCAAAGTAAAGTTGTAGTGCGGTCTGTGAATCTCACCCTTAGATATTGTTATTATTGTAGTATACCTATAATATTGATGACGAGTTTGATTTTAAGTGATTATTTGTTGCAATAATATACGGCTTCTTTATTTCGTCGCGGATGAAGACTAAGCTTTTTACTGGGGACTGAGACGACACGACGTGACGAGCGATGCGACGCGATGGTCCAACAGATTTCGATGACAAATTAATTGGATTGAAACTCGCGGTACTATTTTTTGTCAGCACTATATTAATTGGTATATCTTTCCAGTAGGAGCGAGTGACCTTCATTTTATGAATTATGTTATAATTATAGCTAATAACATTGAATACTCAATTAATTATCTATTTGTAAATGTATAGTCTACTGCAATTTACCGAAATGGGTGCACTATTTTATAAACAGTTTTAATGCAAATAAGGAGTGGAATATTGTAAAATGTCAGCGATTCTTGACTGATGATTAATAAAAATTCAAAAACTCGACTGATTTAAATTTATATATTAACCAAATAAAAAATTAAACAAGGTAAGAAGTCATATTCATGCTCGTCTTCCATTGATCGTGACGTGATATTATAAAGACCACAGCTTTCTGATGACGACCCAGTTGGTTCAGCGGTGTGAGACGGCCGCTTGATTCGAAGGGTCGCGGGTTCGATCCCCGCACCGGGATAAATATTTTTATGGCCTACAGATATTTATTTCGGGTCTGGGTGTGTTTGTGTATGTGTTGTATGTGTACAACCGCACCCACGACATAGGATTATACCTAATGTGGGGCTGTGAGTGTAAGGGTAGTTTTTTTTATTTCTTTGGTTAATGGACTCTCTCATACAAACGTATTTCTGCAATTCGAACCGGTAGTCCCTGAGATTAGCGCGTTCAACTATTCCTAGTCGATTGGCTAGTTACTAGCAAATAACTACAAAACAAACTTTAAAAACAACCTAATTTTAAACCGACTAAACTGAATAGTTAAACTGACTAAAACCCACACTTGAAAACGGAGTACCGCTCACATGTCGATCATTGTGACCGCGTCCTTATTCCTGGAATCGCGGTACGAGTCGGGCATATAGGCCCGGTATTGATTATCCGCCCATACTATTAATAGCGGGTTCGGCTCCTTTCCGGTGCCCATTTCGCTAATTGCCCCAACTTGGGGTATTCGTGGACACGACACGCGAGACAGCTGCCTTAAATAGCGGGGGTCAAACTGGAGATCTTTTATTCGGGTAAAATAAAGGCTTGCTGGACATTGATGATATGTGTTTACTGTTTGCATAAAATAATGCGTCGCGCGGTACTTATGAGGTTAGTCATGTTTGGTCTTTAGGTCAGTAATTAAAGAGTAAAAAAAAACAGTTTTTTATGTAATGGAAGTTGAAAACAAGCATACAGTTCACATTGATCTTAAGTGATGACTGCAGCTTTGCAAAAACGCAACAATGTGTGGGTGTACACAAATACCAAGGTCATAATGCAGATGCGTTACGACTCCTGAGGCCCTAAGGTGCTATGCCTCTGTGCCGGAAATTATAGTGCTGAACACTACCATTTAGCGGCAAGTATATTAGGTAATGCGGTGATGCCTACGCCCGCGAGCTTCGTCACTGGAGCTCTACCACCAGTGGCTCTAAATAGGGTTTACTGGATCAATTTCTGTTTACGTGCCCTATTCTAATGTGTATATTATTAGAAGTGGTGGACAATTCTTCCACTAGTCTGCTGTTGTTGGGCAACCGAACAATGGTGTTAAAACCATTCCAAGGGGCGGCACTTAATACCTACAATAACGCCAATCTGCAGTATCTCGCGATAAAACTACAGCCAATGCGATCGCCACCCGAATGGCAATCGTGGCTATTATGGCGTGGCCTTGAGATTGGAATGTCTCGATACTACGTGTCCAGTAGACTATCATCCATCTGCTTACAGATGGGGGCAACCTCGAGAAACTCGTTGTCACAGGGAAAATCGAAGGCAAAAGACCACGAGGGAGAAATCCAACGCGTTGGACAGACCAAGTCTGCATTACACTCGACATTTCTCACACACTGACTCTACATTAGTAGAGTCAGTGTGTGAGAAATTCACAAAATTTTAAGGGGTCATTTAACTCATTGATAGTCGACCAACTCAACAACCAACGAAAAAAAAACACTGCTTCATACATTTTGTCGCGCTACGATGTATATTTTTGTATGGAGCATCTTTTCATTTCAGATTTGGCCCCATTGCAATTGTTCATAATTAAAAGTAAACTGACCTCTTAAAATGTGTGTAGTATAATAATTCACCAATGCTAACCCTACAAGATATTCCCCTTACAAATATATCTTTTAGCGCCATTAATATATGTCAATGACAAATTGAATTACAAAAGTAGAAAAAAATTGCACCCGCGCACGGGTACGCCGCCTGCGCCTCTCCACTGTAAATAACTGCGCACGCGCAGATGACCTATTCTTCCCGGATTATTCGCTACTTTGTATCTGTACAACATTGTGCTTGATATAATGTTGATTTGCCATATAGGGCTGGGCTTTTGCAATAACGGTATGAATGTGGAGATCGGTGTCTCCAGATTTTTTTTAAATGACTAGTTAACCCGGAAAACTTCGTATTGCCTCAGAATTCAACAATATTCAAAGATTTTATAGGCACGGACTATTTGTATGGGAAAATTATATTGTTGTTTTTACTATTTTCCTTACAATTTCTTCATATTTCCCCACTTTTTAAACCTTCCCTAGACTTCCAAAATTTATTCGAAACCAACATTGGCCAAAGCGGTCCAGCCGCTCTCGCGTTTTAGCGAGTCTAATAAACAGAAATTGATTTTTATATAACCCTTATGAGAAAATATGATGGTGGCTTTGTCACTCCTGCCTTTACTTCTGATCGAAAGACATTATTGATACTGATAAGTTTTTTGAGTATGTTGCAATTTAAATAAACGTAAGGTGCTCAAGGCAGAAATTAGAGGCTGCATCGCTTACTATTTACTATTTATATTATGTGCACCACGCAAAAAATACATACAAATCTCTTTCAATCAGGTGGGCCTTCTCCTGAGTCGCATAGAAGTTGAAGGGTTTTGAGAACTCATTGCGCATTCCGGTATGTCAAAGTAATTATATTTTAGGTTTGATATTTTTGCCAAATGCGTTGCCACTCCTGAAAGTTTTGAATTTATATATCGAAATAATTATTATTGAAATGAGTGTTAAACGCGAGTGTTTTAAAAGTTATATTGAAATAATAATTATTAATTATCGATACTATTAATTGAAATTTGTATAAACTTAACATACCAACGGCAACAGCGAGCAGAAAATATTTGTTATAGTCATGTTTTTGTCAAATTCAATAATAAATATACTATCTGATAAAAAGTGAGGTTTCCTTTAACATTAAGCAGCAAGCTCGGTCAGTTACTGTGGTTACGGTTAGCAGGTACAGTTATGACGTCATTTTGCATTTATTACTTAAACAGTACTTTAACAAATTTGTTAAAGTAAGATGATACAACCCAGTCTGCGTATTTATGCGCACGACGCAGAAAAAAAAAAAACAAATCGCGTTCAACCAGGTGGGTCTTCTCCCGATTTGCAGAGAAGTTGAAGGATTTTGGGAATGTCTTGCGCGGATTCCGATAAAAAATCACCAACAACGCGTTCTATTTGAGCAATGTCAAAGATATTTGTGATAAACTTATTTGTGGTGGACCTCCACATGACTTTGTTTTGGCATTGTTTATTTGTTTCTTAATTTATTCTCAATTTACTTAGAAGCAATGTTGAATTAAACGTAGAGTGGGACTGATAATAATAATAAGTATGTTAATCATTACATATTTTAAAGATGGAGGTGACGACCCCATCGCCCTATAAGGGGGGGAGGGAGGAATTCTGCCGTAAGTGCAGTCAGTCAACCGGACAATGGCGGTCAAACCACTCCAATAGGACGGAAGTAAATATAATATCGCGGAATGGGCAGCAGCGTCCCGCAATGAAACTACCGCCACTGAGTCTGCAAATCCGCATGCCCATTTCGTACTTAAGAACCAACATTTCCTACATCAAAGATTAGAAAAGCCCCTTCAAAGATTAGATAAAAGCAAAGATTCCTCTAATATCTTTGGATAAAAGTGTCCACTACTTGCATGTATTCCGAAATAGGCACTAGTCGAGCTAGGCGCAGTCTGTCTAGACTCGATGGGTGTTCCTTTGACCTTAAACGCTGTCGGGCCTGAGTCGGCAGCGAAGTAACGGGTCAGACGCGGACAACGTTTTAGGGCCGGGCTCCACCAAAGCGGAGATGATTCTCTTCTGTCGTACACTCCTGGTGGAGTGGCCGTGGTCATGGATCATCGTATCGTTCGGATCTTTTAAGATGTGCTTCGGACGTCTGCAGATGCCACATTCTACGTGAATATAATAGACGCTTAGCTATGTGTAATCCAACTTGTACTTAGTAACGTCATTGCAAGAATGGATATTTCTTTTAACATTTTTATGAAGTATGCCTTCTGTACATGTACCTACTACCTATTAAGTATTCTGTGATTCCGCTCTAGCAAAAGTATCTTGGCACAGCTTCGGTGGATACACTCTAGCTGCAAAAATATCTTCTCGTCTCTGCTTCGAATATCTTCAGTTTGGTGGAGTCTGGGCCTTATCTGCGTGTTTCACGAACCGCACCTGTAAAGTGAAATATATTATATTGTATAACCTCCTGGTGGATTTATTGGTGGGTTATCGTGAGCATGCAAGCGTAGGTGGCACTGGGTCGTCGTGTGCGGGTTTCCGGGTAGTTGAAACTGGAAGAGACTAATACAGTGGCTGGAAGCTGTTACCTTGTGTCTTAATGATCATTGTAGGAAATAGAGATCTTTTGTAAAGTTAGAGAGAAAGAAGAAGCAAAAGATTATGCTCCTGTGCTTATAAATTACCATCAACCCGCCAGAATTTGTTAGTTTATTTATTGCGATTCTATGATCAGTAAAGCTTAAACTCTATCATATAATATAACTAGCTGACCCGGCAAACTTCGTATTGCCTCACAATGAAATAATATGTCAAAGGTTTGATAGATACAGACTATTTGAACGGGAAAATAAAATTGTAGTTTTTACTATTTCCCTTCAATTTCTTTAAATTTTCTCACCTTTTAAACCTTCCCTGCACTTCCAAAAATTATTCAAAATCAAAATTAGCCAAATCGGTCCAGTCGTTCTCGATTTAACTACTTATCTATACGAACTCTCGTTTAGCGAGACTAACTGTATAGATAAGTAGGATCATTTCAATAATGCATGCTTAAAAATATGTAGGACTTGTATATATGCGTATAATTTCAGTGATTAACTCATCGACATAGTAATTGTGTGGTATTTGGTAGAGATTAGTGAAAAACAAAAGTAAAGTTAGAATGATTTCGAGACGTTTGTTTATCCGGTGTGACGTCGAGGCGCGGTGTAGGTGTACGTCAGACGTCTGCGCCGAGGTGAGAGGCTTCCTAGACAGCGAAAAATGCTGAACGCGATCTTTTGCTAAACAAGCAATTTTGATTAGCCGCCATCTTACACTATCTCTTGATTAATCAGCATTGATGCGACTCTCCGTCAAGTGTCCATTAAAAATCTTGACCTTTATTGTAATCGATTGCGCGATCAAAATCGCTCGCGTCGTCAAAGTATAACTCACGCGCTTTCGCAAGCGATTGTACTTATAAATCGCGATATGAAGATAGGAATCGAACGGGAGTCTCGCGAGGGAAAGTGTGTTCGGTACGTTACTGAGATTCTAGAAAGTGTAGAGCGTACTGTCGCGCACAAAGGGTTGGTCGTGCCGACGGTAGACAGTGACCTGTCGGCGATTGTCACGCGGTTGACGCGTGAGTGACCGCGAGCGCAGCGAGACGGGTGTGCGGGTAAGCGGGTAGTGATGTTACTCGGTATATGCCGGTATTAGGCCATTAAGTACACAGAAAATTAGGCGATCGATATACAGTCACAGTTTACCTTGTTGTTTGTAGCAACTGTAAGCACTGTAGCAATTTTGTAAGGCTGTCTTCAGTAGGTATACAAGTTTACCGCTTGAAGGCAATTTTACTTTACGACGGGATGTTACTCTTTCTATGCAGTTGGGCTAAATCAACAATCTGGGAATGAATCTCTGCACTCTGCCTACCCTACTACTCTGGATACCTGGTTGAATGAAATTTAAAAACTGATAGGTACATACACAGACGCCTCTTAATGACAAGTAGTAGTTTTATAGCTACGAGGCGTGACGTGACGACCGTAATGCAGTCAGTACACCGAACAATAGCGGTCAAACCATACCAATACGGGTAATAGTAAATGCAATAACCCGGGATGGGCAGCAGCGCCCCGCGATGAATCTTCCGCCACTGTAGATCCAAATCCAAGCGAATTGGCGATAGTGCTTTGATACGGCTTTAAGCATTGCTTTCGTAGAATACGCTTGCCAAGCGTGGTCTTAGGTGTTTTCGAGGTCCGATATCACACTCCGTGGTGATTATGGTCTGTTCTCCCCAAATAATGCCCAACCCTATTGTAGGATCTTTGGTTAAAGCTTTTGTCCTGCAGTGGACGCCTGTTGAAGTGATGATGATGACTATAATATTGATGTATGTATTTTTACGCCAGGTCTCTAACGGGGTAGGCAGAGAGTGTAGAGCGCCAGATATCCCGGTCCTGACATACCTCTCGTGCCTCATCTACTACCTTCATCATTCTCTTCATACATGCACGCCGATTCCTATGACTACTGATGACTTGTCATTAGTTCGACCACTAGCTGTACGTTTATCGATGTGTCTAACTGACTACCTACGTCGAAATAATCGATACGGTTGCGTGACTAGCCGCGAGCATGGCGACGGTGACGGTGACGCGGGCGCGGTGAGCCGGTGACCTCGCGACTCGCGCGCACTTGTGATGTGTGCGACTGTACGCACGCGCGCCCGCTCGATGCGACGCGACGTGACGCGGGGTGATTAATTGCATTGAGGGAATGAGTTGCTCTTTATTATTAGATATGGAACGTTTTAAGTCATTAGGCATTATCTGGAATACATTTTTAAATAGGTAGTTTTTTACTGGTGGTAGAGTTAGAGTGTTGGTGCTCGAGGGCTTAGGCAAAACGCATTTCACCTATCGTACTGGTGGTAGAGCTCCACTGAACGGGTGGTAGAGCTCCAGTGACGGAGCTCGCGGGCGTAAGCACCACCGCATTACCTAATATACTATAATAGTAGTGTTTAGCACTATCCTGCTCCGGTCAGGTGGTAATTTAAGGCCCTGTAATTGCCGGCACAGAGGCATAACACCTTAAGCCTAAGAAGTGGTAACGCATCTGCATTTTGACCTTGGTTTTTCTCTTAGTGTCTATAGGCTGCAGTCATCACTTAACATCAATGTGAACTGCATGCTTGTTTGCCACTGCCATTAAAAAAAGTTGTTCAGCACCATAGTGTTCCGGTTAGATAATAAAGTATGGTTGCGTAACTATCATAGAGGCAACACAATCGCCCTCGGGGGTTTGCATTTGCATTTGAACTCACAGTTTTCGTTTCGATATTTAAAGTTGTCATTACCATCCAAGTGAGCATGCTTGATTGCCACATATACTGGTGGTAGACTTCCAATGTAGAGACTCGAGGGCGTAGGCAATACCACATTACCTAAGCTATCTGCTGCCAAATGGTGGTGTTCAGCACTATCACGAACCGGTTAGATGGTAATGCAAAGCCCGGTAATAACTATCTCAGAGACATAATAACTACAAAGAATTGTTTCATCGAAAAAAAAAAACAGGTATCTATCTATTTTTTATAGTGTTAGTGCCCAAAATATTGTGGACATAATTTAAGGTGAAACAGGTGGTGTTTGTGCCAAATCAGGTGGTGTTTGTCCAAAAGCAGGTGGTGTTTATGCCAAATCAGGTGCCTAATTGGAATAAGGTTGTTTACATTTTGAATCACACCTGCTAGCTATTGTAAAGATAACGACTCGAATGTAGTTTACGAAGTCGAGTAATTGGGGGTAGAAATGAGCTTGTCAATGGTATAAATGGGCTTGTCAATGGTAAGAGTGGATCAGTTGAATTGTGGTCGTCACCGTGGTACGAGTATGAAGTGCTGCTAGTGCTAGTTTAGTTCATAACAATACTAATACATGTTGTTTTTCTGACTGCGGATGTTATTTCTTGGCGATCGTCTATATAATTATATAAAAATCAATTGCTGTTCGTTAGTCTCGCTAAAACTCGAGAACGGCTTTACCGATTTGGCTAGTTTTTAATGATTTTTGGAACTTACCTTTTAAACCTTTCCTAGACGGAAGATTTAAAAGGTAAGAAAATATGAAGAAATGGAAGAGAAATAGTAAAAACCACAATTTTATTTTCCCATACAAATGGGAAAAACCTTTGACACATTATTTCATTCTGAGGCAACACGAAGTTTGCCGGGACAGCTAGTCTGATATATTTTCAGAACTAAACAACTGATTGTGTTCGTTCCTTCCCATGTGAACCCTTTAAAATGAATTTTTCTCACCGTAAAGGTCGAATAATCATTTCGACAATAAAGGCAAAAGCGAAGTGGGTCATCAATAATTTTCATTGAATTTCATTTTCCCGGGACGCCGCTGTCGTGTCTTTTGCGGGGGACATTATAAATCATGCGTCGCTTTTGACTTTTTGCTGCAGTTTTGACGTTTCAACGGGGCTGCAACGCTGCCTGCCTCTGAATGGCCGGAGAATACTCGGAATACTCCAATGCACTTTAACTTTGAATTTATTTCGCATCGGAGTGCCGCACGCGGTTGTTTATACTTGATATTTGTGTGTGTAGAGCTGGGCCCACACCATAAATTTCTTATTGTGTTTCAATTTGGAAAAACTGAAGTAATAAAATTACCCCCTTATTCATAAACGTATTTTAGCTAAAGTGTTGCTAATCTCTCCTTTGTCTTTTTCTATCCTGCACATTTTACAAAGTAACTGACAAAGACAAAGCATTCTATAGCTAAAACGTATCTAATGTCGTTTATGAATAAGGGGGTAATCTAAACCAAATCATTGCGATTTAGTTTATGATCGTAAGTGAATAGTAATAAGATGGCATAATACGCTGGTGTAAAATGCTGGATTTATTAATCTGGGTATATACTCATTGCAGGATTAGATAACGTTTTTTGTGAGCCGATTCATCAGTGCGGCTCTAAGCGACGCGACGCTTCTCGATCTTTATATAACGTGAAAAGCAAAAAGCACGTGCCCTGTTCGCCAGCGCGGGTTGTACGGTGCACCATTGCGTCATGACATCGAACGGATATAGCAGCGATCGATCGACATGGTCTTCTTTATTTTTGCGTCTCGTCGCCGCAACAGCCGCCGCGCCGGTTAACGGTTGCGACGTCGCCACTCTTTCTCGGTTTACCGCCCACGTGTGAACGGTGCACCCACGCGCCTTTTTTATATGAGTTAAGTTAAAGGGTGCTTCATGTTAGGTACGTAGTAGATTATGCTATTGAATACAAATTAAATCAAATTCAAGGCGTTTCGTTTACTGAAAAACGAATTCCAATATTTTTTGTAGTTTTAAACGGTTTATTATCAACACTTATGAGTATATAAACTAGCATTCGCTGTCTATAAAACAAGCATAAGTACGTTTGATGTATCCGAAACATCACATATATGGGCGAACGATGCAATTAAAATACATAAATGCATCAGGATAGCAAGACTGCTACGATATAGGTCTGCGAATGGCTCGCCGCCGGCGTCGGCCCGTATAAATGGCGCCCACATTCCGCGCGTGGTTGCTCGCCCGCCGTCCGCCATCCTGCGCCTGTCCGCTCTAATTCCGTCTGTTTCTTGTCACTCATCGACGCCGATAATACAGGACATCGACTTTTGTGATTGAACGCTCTATATCTGAATCAATATTTTAGAATAGAGGATGAGTCTCGATCCGCCTTATTGACACTAAGAATTTGCTATGTAGAATCTTCAAAGAGTTTCTTAAAATATATAACATTTTGAAAAACATCGTTCTATTGTTCTCGCAGACTTTTTACTACTTATGGGAGGGTACCGCTGGCGTAGTCACGTAGAAATGGCGCCCACATTCCGCACGTGGTCGCTCGCCCGCCGTCCGCCATCCTCCGCCCGTCCGCTCTAATTCCGTCTGTTTCTTATAATACGTACCTAATACACGATATCGACTTTTGTCTTAATCGAAATTAATTTTAAAACTTTCTGAGCTTCTGACTACAGATTTCTCTCTACAAGCTTGGGAAGGGGAAAACACTCGGTCCACAAGCTTTCATGTACCTAATCCTTTTATAAAACAAATGTTAAATGAAGACATGATTGTCAAAAACTTAATCTTTCTTTTAACACATTTTAAAGTGAGAAAAAGGTAATGAATTCACAGTTTAAAAAAAATGAAATGAAATTAATCAATTTCATGTAATTTTGGATTGGCTGCGTTTGTGAACACAGGAGAAGCAAGGAAGACTTGTAAGGATAGAAAGAGATTTCTTAAGTCTCTTTATAATTTCATCTCTTTACTATCCCATAAGAACATCAATAGATATAATTTATACAACTTACTGCTTATATTTTTAAAGTTCTAACATAGTTTACATGTCCAAAACTGGACACGTCCAAACGTCAATATCAATAAAAAAATACGACGTACGCACAGAGAACACTACTGGCGTAAATAACCCGATATTGTCGCTCCCCGTGCAGCACTTCAATGGTTCAATACAAACACTTTAGTGCACGGCTCGCCCACGTAAATTCCTGTTCGTGTGCACTCACTGTGCGTGGCTTCAAAAAAAGTAGCTAAAAATATACCCAAGGCGAATTAAAGACAAAAGCGTTGGTTTTCGCGAATGCCATAATGTGTCAGCTAATTAACCATCGACAGAGGAAAGTTACGGCAACTTGGCGCGTTGGCATCACTACCGCGTGGGTGCATCATTGCAATTTACACCACAACTGTACCCCTAAGCGCATGTTATATTAAACAAAACACGTGCCCATTGACTTATTTAATATGAAATTTAGGGTATTACGCAAAAAAATCACGCAATGTATGAGGAGTAATGCGAAGGTATCGGTCAGATTGTTTACAGGAAGCGTCTGCGGTCGGGTACCATTCGCGTCGACGATAAGTTTCGAAGTTTTATTTTACATTTCTCGATCCACGTGTATCGCCACTTTGGCTCGTCTCCCCTGGCACCCTGATATATGTATGACCGCGTATGTACACAGAATGCTACGTTGAGTTCACGGGGGAATGGTGGACATTTATAATTACCGTTTTCACTTGAATATATTTTTTAAGGTTGATATGGGGGAATTGTATTTTTCGCCTATTTTCTTGAATTACTGTATAATGCAATCTTAAAATTATTGAACAATATGTTTGAGACTCGCACTACAATAATCAGATTAATATTTAATATACACGGTGGAATTTTAGTTGTTGGTTTTGTGGCAGAAAGATTTGCCTTCAGTAGTTTTATCGAAACATAAGTGTAGAAATGAAAAAAAAAAGTAAACTTTCTTAAATATTTAGAGCAAATTAAGCTCAATTTCCTTGTAAAAATAGAATGTTATTATAGATCGAATATCCTACCAAGACAAAATCATTTACAAAGTAATTTTAATTACACTGTGCATATACGAGTAGCACATATAAGTTGCAAAACGGTTTGGATTTTTTTTCTAAAGCGCGATGTTTAAAGTTTGTCAATTTTGCGTCACTATGTGTTATTAGTTAATCTTTGTTACCATTTTTATACTCATTATCTTTTTTTTTTAAACTTTAACTTCGATGTATTTTTCACATTTGTTTACTTCTCTTTGCATTGATGTTTACACCTATAACTGAGGTGTCACTTAGCATGAATTGTTTTTTCTAATGTTTGTCTTATAAATATGTACCAGTGATCGCCTTGTTGGTGTGACAAATAAATAAATAAATAAATTTTCGTTGTTTGGGTCACTGTGTAAGTACCAAATTTCAACTTGTTAGTTTTGAACTAAATTGCTTGTGACAGGCGGACAGATGGACACACGAGTGATCTTAAATGGGTCCCTTTCCTTTTTGTGGTACGGAGCCCTTAAAGCAATTTATGCACAAAGACAGTTTTCGCGTCTTAGCTCTAAATAGGCTTAGACTTTGGAAAGCTTCACAAAAGCCACTAGAAAGTGAATATTTGGTATGCCTAACACGTTAGACGAGACGGTCTCTGGTGGCGCCGGAACTCTTAACGAAGGTTGCCTCCTTACATACTTTTATCCTATATACTTTCGTATTATGTGTGACTTCACAGTTCTTTTCCACGGAAAGGATGAGTAGAGGTTGATTTATTTATTCAAGTAGATACTTTAAGTACAGCTACGATTTGCCAGTTAAGTTTTTAACACGTTGAGTGTCGAAAAGGATGATTTGGGTAAAGGAATCATTAGGTAGCTAATTGGTGGGTCCACCTTCAGAGCTTTAGGGCGTAGGTACCACCATTCGTGATCTGTCTGACGCCAGATAGTTGTCAGCGCTATCGTGTTCTGGTAAGATGTATGAACCCGTAAATTACTGTCACAGAGGCAAAGAATTTGGGACCCAGAGCCAACGCATTGGACCTGAGCCTGGAGGCCGAAAAGAACTCTTTAACGAATACCGCCTAAGATAACTGTAGTATAGTACCTACGTGGTACAGTACCTACTTAGATTTGAACATTGAGCTGGCGTCGGGATGTAACGACCCCACCACTCACTAGCGGAAGAATTTTCTTCTACTGGAAGAGGATTCTTCCATTAGAGTAGTCAGTCAAGCGAAAAATCGGTCAAGGCATTCCAATGGGGCGGTAGTATGTGATATAACACAAGATAGCAGCATCCTGCACTAAAACTACCGCCACTGCGATCGCCAATCTGCATGCTAAGCGTGGCGATTGTGGCATATCTCCCTTGTGGGGAGGCTTTGGTCCAGCAGTGGATCTTTCGGTTGAAATGATGATGATGAACCTAATTTATCTCGAATTATCTATCTGCCGACTAAAATGCCAACAGTTTCAAGCAAGCTTAGAATTTAATATCACAGATTTTTTGCAATCAATAAATTTATATGCCCACATACATTGTTTACTTGCTACACTTGCAAAGGTGGACCGTTGCCAAATGGGTCAGATGTTATCTCATGGTGGGTCTAAAGGTCTTCCAAACGCGTGAATATCAAAAGTTAAGGGTGAATATACCGAGAAGTTAACATTATTTCTCACTAGTCTCAACAATTTAAATATCCGAAGACGAATTTAAAATAGCATAAGTTTATACCTAGTGTGGAGCTTTGAGTATAAACTTATTTGAACGACCCAGTCAGTCCAGTGGTGTGAGACAACCGTTTTATTTGAAGGGTAGCGGGTTCGATCCCCGCACCGGGTCAAATATTTGTATGGCCTACTGATATTTGTTTCGGGTCTGGGTGTTTGTGTATGTGTCGTGTGTGTACGCGTATTTATTATTATTAATTATTTAATTTTTATCATCAGAATGATCTTTGCACTAAAAAAGAGTGCGCATAGTCAGAGAGTAGGTACGCATTGCTTTGGATTGGTAGGAAGAGCGTTACCAAAAAACATTCCGTACTTTGGGAAGGTCCACTTTTTGATTGCTATATCTACCTTGGGCAGATTTGTATTCAAATACCTGTAGTATTTGTTTCGGGTCGGACATTTATGAACAACAACCGTAGCTAGACTACGCGTTTGGGAAAAAGAATAAAACTATGTTTTACTTACTGTTTTGCAAGCTGTCACACTGCGAAATATGAGTTTTTGACGGTCCAATCAATGTGCATTGATCCACACCCCGCGTAGCGGTGCGCGGGCGCATCTGACTCACTCCCACGTATTGGCCGACCGGGACCCCACGAATTGTGATGTACATTGACCGGGACACGGACGCACCGTTGTTTACTTTCACACGGTAAACCAACGCATCATTATATTGTTTATATTTAATGACATGTAGTCTTTGGAATATTTTTAAGGGAGGAAGGACGATAGTTATAAAATTATCTATTTATTGAATCCCATACCATAATAAATAAAAATGAATCATCAATATGTTTGTTTGTAAGCGCATAGGTAAATGAAAACAACTGCACCAACTTGGGTAAATCTTTCTTGTATGTATGTATGACGACCGGTTGGCCCAGCGGTGTGAGATGACCGTTTGACTCGGAGGGTCGCGGGTTCGATCCCCGCACCGGGACAAATATTTGTATGGCCTACAGATATTTGTTTCGGGTCTGGGTGTTTGTGTATGTGTTGTATGTGTACAACGGCACCCACGACACAGGTTTATACCTACTGTGGGGTTGTGTGTGTAAGCGTATTTTATTTATTATTTATTATGTATCTTGTATGTGTGGAGCGACAGATGTTCCAGTCCTGACAAACCTCCATCTCTCTCATCTTTCTTGTATTTCTTCATTATTGTCAGGATAAGGTTTGTGTGATACGTACGAAGTTCGCGGAGTCAGCTAGTTTTGTATAATCGTAATATTTTTATTTTCGCAGTAACACATGCGACTGAATCTAAAATTAAAGAAAAAAAAATTTTTTTTCTAGTAAAAATGTATGACGTATATAAAAATATGTATGTATGTGTCTTCACGCCAGGTCCCTAACGGGGTACGCAGAGAGTGTAGAGCGCCAGATATCCCGGTCCTGACAAACCTCTCGTGCCTGTATGAAGAGAATGATGAAGGTAGACGTACCTTCATCATTCTCTTCATACATGAGCTGAGTGAGCTGCATGCTTGTTTGTCACGTTGATTACATAAAAACATATATACATATACATGAATAAATTAATGAACTTGTATATATATATATATTATGTATGTATGTATGTATAGGTTAGTTAATTAATTTAGTTAAATGGATGTGCAAATTATTTTAATATCGCTGTTGGCGTTCCACACTCTTTGCCTACCCCGAAAGGGACTTGGCGTGAAGATACACACATACTTATATGAATTTGTCTTTACTTCCAAATTATGTATTTCAGAACGCATACTAGCTCTCTTATGTTCTGCACTCTAAAACATAAATTTCATAATTAACCTCTTATTGTACCTTAAAATTATACATTGCACTATCTGATTGTTTTGCGTATACTACATGATCGAAACTGGCTATCGACATGTATCGTATTCTATGAATATGAAGTACATTGGAAATTAGCTACTAAGTTCTATCGGTTATAATTGAATATGCTTGGGCGAGATTCTTACCTTGCCGTAACACAGTTTCGACTAGCACGGAAGGTAAAAAAATAATAATCTGTGTACCGCCAACTTATCAATTATTTCTTTTCATAAGTAATGATAATGTATCGCTTTTGTCGTTTTGTTATTCACGAACTAAATGTACTTATGTAATAGGTATAATATGATTTTAAATAAATTTACTGTTACTGTTTTTTTTTTACATGCACGCCGATTCCTAAGACTTTTGACCCCACCACCAGACAGCACTCGACCTATTTGGTCATGGTAGGTCAGTCTTGGTCTTCCTGGGCCTCTGCAACCATCCAAATTCGCATTTAAATTTTTGTCTGTCTGTCTGTTTGTTCCGGCTAATCTCGGGAACGGTTCTACCGATTTTGACGGGACTCTCACTGGCAGATAGCTTTTAAGGAGTAACTTAGGCTACTTTTATACGAGCTGCGCCCACGACTTCGTCTTGGTAGATACTGAACAATTATAAATTCTCACGTGGACGAAGTCGCGGGCACAGCTAGTTATTATATAAAAGTGACATCAAGCGTCTGTCTTTAAATTATACGCGGTCGGAACAACCTTGAGCTCCAAGGATGCATATAAAAAACTCGATTAAGGCGCAGCACACTTACACCAGGTATGATGTACAGATGTATGCTTAGGGCTACCATATCTCTGGATTTACCTTTAGTTTTCAGTATTTTTAAACATTCTAAAGGAGGATGAATTTTCGGATGATAAGATGATATTTCTAATGCCTCAAATTGACAGCATTTCAGGAGAGATTTTCAAGGTTTTTCGTTTGTGTTTGCGATAGGTAGTTACATAATTATTTACGTAAACAAAGATAACGTTTTGTCGATGAGCGTTCATTAAAAAGTAATAAATGGTGTTTACATATTTTAAAACAAAAAAAAAGAAATGTTTGGTTCTTAGGTGCGGAAAAACAAAGAGTGTTGGCATAGAATATTTTATGGCGCAGATCGGGTTTTTCAAGACTTTTCTCCATTCGAAAGGGTAACACCATCTGCGGGTTGATCGCGAGCCGGTGCGGTGGTCGTGTAAAACTGGTCGTTTTAATGTTTTCCCCTTTTTACGGAGCTATTGCATCGCGGACCCAGCTGCGCGCTTTTTATCGGGTGTTGCGTAAACAGGGCATGAGACATAAGCGATAGCGACTGAAATAGCGAGAGCGGATAAAAAAAAAACGATTTGCCATCAGTGGTTATAATGTGATATATGTATGTAAAGAAATACTATTTCTTTCTTCGCACTCTGTGTGTTTATTTACCATGAAGTTTGGTTATAGTTTTTAACTTTTTAATTGTCTGATTTTAAAGAAGAAACGAATTCAGAATGTCAGAGACAGATTCAAATACGAGTTGATTGACAATTGCATAATCAATGAAAATTTTAATATTATATTATTTTATGTTTTAAAAGTGAAAGAATAAACTTTCATTGTCGTTTCTTCTTTTCAGGTTTGAGTTCATATTGTTTTATATTACCTAGATAATATAGTCTCTGTATAAAAAAAACTAACAATAAAACTTCTTTTCAGCAACACAAGGTTTATTTCTTTCATGTAGTAAAACAGACTTATATGTATATATAAAATTCTCGGGTCACAGTGTTTGTAACAATTAATACTCTTCCGAAACGGCTGGACATTATGAAATTTTGTGTGTATATTTGGTAGGAATGAGAATCGGTTGTAGCCTTTTTTATTTCTTTTCTTTTCTTTTTTTTTTTTTTATTATCTTCTTGAATGTTTATTTCGATGTTTGTATACTTATTTTTTTTACACATCTAAGGCGATACGAAGTTCGTCGGGGCAGCTAGTTCATAATAAAATTTCACAAATCTGTTATTTAAATAGTGACGTTCATAATGTTGGTGACTGTATTGGCTGATTAGCAAACTGACTAAACTTATATAGGCGAAAATCGAGCGATTGAAAGAAGCACGGCAAGAACGGCCAAGCATAGGGGCCATTCAAGTATTACGTAAGCAGATTTATTACAATTCTTTACCCCCCCCAGGGGATCCCTTGTCAGCAAAAGAAAGCAAAGCTCTTACCCCCTCCCCCCATGCTTACGTAAACATTTTTCAATTAATGTATTGTTTTTTTTAATATTATAATTATAATTTTAAAAATAAGAAAATAGATTTAGGATAGAGATTAGATTTTACTGATGTAATAAGTAACTAACTACCGATGACGTAATCATCATCTAGACTCCCCTACCCCCCCATATCATCCAAAATAAGCAGAGCAAAGACCCCCCCGCCCTCCCATAGTGCTCACGTTATACTTGAACGGCCCCATACGACGATATGACGAAACATTGGCGGGGCCTGCCTCCTTCAATCAAGCGCTTGTTAGTGTATGATAAACGTAACCCTATATATAATATAGACGAAACGTTATAAAACATTTAGCCTTGTTTTGATTTTTTTCGGGCGTGGTAAAGTATAAAATTACAATTCTTTTGCACTGTTGTGTTCACAGCTCTCCTTATCAATGTCACTTAGACTATTATACTAACCTTTTTGTAAGGTAGATAACGTATATCTGCTTCTCCTACACTAGAGTTCTACCACCGGTAGCGTAGGCATCGCCCCATTACCTAATCTATCTGCCACCAAACCTTAGTATTCAACGCTATCGTGTTCCGGTTAGGTAGTAATTTAGGTTTCTGGGGGTGGCAACGATTCTGTATTTTAATCTCCAGTTTTTGTTAAGATATCATCTTCGAAAATCTTCGTGAATTAATAAAAAACCTAGTGATTCTGTACTTTGTTTTGTGAAACCGTTTTACTACAGCCTGACAAACAGCACACATAATTTGACATTTTGACATTAACAATGTGAACGTAATTTATTGTAGGTAAAATATTTGGTAGGGTGTGTGGTGTGTGTCTAATATTTTACTGCCGCTTAATACCGTCTCCGCCTATCACCTTGGACCATTTCGCGCATTAGCGCAATGCGCCCGCGCACATACCGCGGCGTGGTGAGTCACGCGGAACGTCGCGTCGGGGACGCGACTCGAACGCGGACGGCGGGCGACGCTCGAATATAAAACTGTTGTTTACCGCGAGCGGGAGCTGTGTACTTGTGTACACTCAACGACAGATCATGCAATCAAATATAGCTTTTATTACCGCCGCATAAAGTACCATTGATGTCGTAGGTATTGCAACCGCCGACGGGCGTCGGGTCACTGGCACGCGTGACCCGTTGTTCGCTTTGAGGAAATTCGCGGTGCCTGTCATGGTCACCCGCGTCGATTGTTGGCGGTGTACACCTAGCATGGTTGGTCACGTTGTTTGTTCGTGATTTTTTGTCGATAAACAAAATATAGGATTGTAATTGCGCCACAAATCCATACTTTCATATTAAATTAAAGTAATACAGGCGAAAGGCTATCTGCCTGTTACATTTTCACAACATTTTTTTAGATGAAATTGGTATGGAAAATATATGAAGATCCAGGGTAAAATTTAGGTTAGATTTATAGGGAATCAAGGTTTTTGTAGAACCTAAGTCTAATCCACTGGATGATCCGATTTTGATGAATTTTGGCTTAAATATAATTGATACCCAGGCTAAACATAGGATACTTCTTTATTGAAATAAGTTTAAGAAATAAAAAACTGAAATATGTATACAACTTTTTCATTTTCAGATTCATGTGTGTACATTCAAAAGTCATTATATCTAAAATTCATTTACCTATTAGGTAGGTAAATTCGCCGGTTAAAAACCAAAATGACCTCCATTTCTGTTCAGTTAATTGCGTTTTCTCAACATTGACAAAATTGTAGATACGTTCATCTGGTTTTTAACCGGCGAATTACACAATCATGTTAGAGCCACGGTTTTGCATATTTAATGTGGATCTAGATGGAGCATTTAAGTTCATAAGCGTCCAAAAAAATATCAGTTAACTGTTGGCTCATAACTTCGTTCCGCTCGCTCAGTAGCGATAGTGTCATTGTAACGAAAACACGTCCACGTCTATGCTTTCATTATGACGATTTGCGCTATTAAAGTGTTCCGAACTTACAAAAGAAGAATGAAAACATCTAAAATAATTTCTTATTATCGGTAACTACACATTCCATAGTCCTAAATGTATCCCAGAATTAAATCAACAATATTTAATTTTACGTAGCATTTGTACGATTCATTGAACGCCATGTTTACTGTGTTGCCAGTTTTTGATTTAAAATCTTCCCAGAGAAATATGAAGTTACAAAATAAAATCTATATGAAATATATGTTTAATATACCTATATGTATTTTAATAACCCCCGAAGGAAAAAGAGGGGTGTTCTAAGTTTGACGTGTGTATCTGTTTGTGGGTTTGTAAATTTCCAACTAGTGGATCAATTCCAGATTTTGTTCTTAAGTATTTATTTTTCTCCACAATAAAAGTAATTTACACTAAGAACAAATAACTAACAACGAATAACTTAAGCTAATACACGTACCAATACAAACAAAAAAATAAAAATAACTTAAAACGAATAACTAAAGCTACTGTGAGACGACCCGACGAATATCGTAATATTATTATGTCACACATTATGAAAAAATTGAACTCGACTTAAGCTAATTTTCCCTATTTTTAGGGGAAAATGTCATAAGCAGTAACATTTTCACCTGTTGAGTAGTGTGTGTGTAAAGCGAATAAAAAAATCATACTAGTGTGCGTTACACGCACACAAGGATTTTCGAATTGGGACATTATTTTTGCAGCGTTTGTAAGGCGACGCTCCATCTAGACGTGTATATAATCAAAATGTGGATCTACCTACCACATTTAAATTCAATCAGACCAGTAATTTCAAAGCAAATTATGTGTGACGGAGAGAAACAAACAGACACACGAGTGATCAGTCTTTTCCTTTTGGTTATGAAACCCATAGCATCGAAAATAATAATTTAACTTTTGGTTAGTGCAAATTGTATAACCTATCCTATAAGCCTGTAACAGTAAAACGATTGTCATTCTAGATTTAAATTGGACACAAACAACAGACACAACTCCCAACCATTTGACAAACACGAAGCGGCCATTAACAAAGTTTCAAACCGGGCTCAACAGGTGGCGCTATTCCATTCAATATCTGCAAAACTTTAGTCGACTCAATAAATCGACCAGTTACATTTGAACTGTGACACAGCGACTCATTACGAACTTTTTGAGAGATGAAGTGGCTCATTTTACGTTGGTCTTTCTTTGGCCTGTTGTTATTATCATTGTCCTTTATGTTTTATTCCATTTTGAACCTTTTACTGAGGTGACAATTGTTATTTTCGCTTAATAATGTAGTTTTTATTGAGATGTTTGCGTTGAAGGTTGGAACGATCGAGTTGAGATCAGCTGTTCATTGTAACATGATAAGTATCTTTGGACTGAGAAAGTTTATATTTGAAGTTGGGCAAATTAAATTATGACACGATGTCAGTTTTCTTTCGCAATGATAGCATAAATAAAGAGTAATGCCTAGTCGATTTTTAGGGTTCCGTTCCTCAAAAGGAAAAAATGCGTTCGTTTTTTTATGTTACGAAGGTGGCAAACAAGTATACGGTTCAGATGTTGTTAACTGCAGTCTATAGACATCTACACTAAAACCAGACGTCAAAATGCAGATTCGTTGCTACGCCTGAGACCTAAGTTGTTATGTCTCTCTGATAGTTGTTACGGGCCATACATTACCATCTAACCCCGTTGAACACTATCAATTGGCGGCAGATAGATTGGGTAATGTGGTGGTGCTACGCCCTCGAGCTCCTACACTGGAACTACACTACCCGTAGAAACATTTATGGTCAACAAAGTTTGTTGCCTGTACACAAGGAAGCGCGCATGGCCCCGCGGCTGGTATAGATCATAGGCGTTCTACTCGGTTAAGCACTACGGGCGCGGTCGGGTAGTGTGATGGTGATGGGTGACCGCTAGTGGCAAATTGAATGCGCGTCTCCGTGCTTCGGAGGGCACGTCACCCACCGGTTTCTATCGATAGATAGCAGTCATTAAACCTTGTCGGAGGCCTTATGGGCGGTTTGAAAACATCCGACAGCGGGTTGGCCACTAACCCGTATCTCCACCAACCCGCATTGGAGCAGCGTGGTGGAGTAAGCTCCAGGCCTCCCCCCAAAAGGGCAGAGACTTGTGCCCAGGAGTAAGACGTAAAATTTGTTGCCATTATTATTTATTATTATGTATATATCTTTCCAAGAGCGAATATTTTTTCACTCGTAGCGGCCGGCATGGGGATTTAATATCAGACTTTGAAACAGTGTACAGACAGGTAATTTGTTTTGAGTTGCGAAGCTAGTATATCAGTCACAAGGTTTATTGTTAGGAGGAAGGCTAATATCGATTTCATTATGACTGTAAAAGCACTGAAAAAAGTTCATTGTGAGTCGCTGTTCACTGCGCAGTACTAAAGCATTGTTATTCCAAGAGAGTCTGATTTCTTGACGGTGTTATTCTTCAACCTACGTTGCTACTTGCAACCGATGACTACGCTTATGTCATTTGCTTTGATTTTAAGACGTAAGGGACATATCTATACATATAATAAAACAGTAAAATCCGTGTGTCTGTACATTGTATATATTTACGAAAAACCAATCGGGGGCGGTGTTAAAAAAGTATTAGAACGCTTTTCAATGATTTTTAAATTTTTTGTCTGTCTGTTTGTTCCTTTGTCCAGCTAATCAGCTAATCTCCGAAGATATTGGACGGATTCGAATGAAACTTTTTGTGGTGTATAGATACTAAGCCTGGCCAACATTTAGGCTACTATTTACTGCGGGAAAATCACTCGTTCCCACGGGAATCTCTACATTTAATTTCATTTTCCTATACAAATAGTCCGTATCTATCAAACCTTTGACATATTATTTCATTGTGAGGCAATACGAAGTTTGCCGGGTCAGCTAGTATTGCATAATTTAAAAACTAAAGATATTAGGTACGGATTGGAAATTAACTTATTACGCTATTTTATAAAAAAGATTCGACTGTCGTTACATTAAAAAAACGGGACTTCACGTAATAAATAAGCTAATTAAAAATTAAGGTATTCTATGTACCTTTGTATCTTCACGCCAAGTCCCTTACGGGGTAGGCAGAGCACTCTCTGCCTAAGGAACTTAGCGTGATTCTTGGAGCGCTAGATATCCCGGTCCTGACGCATCTCCCGTGCTCTACATTCGTCATTTTCTTCATACTTGCACGCCGATTTCTAAGACTTGACTTCAAAAATTATTCATGATTTATGGCTTTCAGAACTATTTGCACAATAACGACTCTAGACGTTCAAACGAACTCAATAGACCTAAGCGTATTTAAAAAATAACCGAACAAACCAAAGCATTTCCCAGCTTTGTCTCTCTTCGGCCATTTCACATGAAGATCCGAATAAAACATTAATCGGATCGATGCATTCGTTCCCGAGTCCCGACGGAATTAGAACGCGCGGACGGGCGTGCGTTCCTTTGAGCGGCATTTAATTTGGTGACGTAACGAGAAAGCAAGGCAAGCAAAGGGGAGCTTATTACGCTCGCCGGCGCTTTATGGCGGCCGGACGGGTCAGCTGGGTTTTTTTGTCGCAGCACGTCCACCGCCTCCCGCCACCCCCGCGAGTATCACGCGCGACTCCAGATAGGGGTGGCTCTGCGCGTGTACTAGGGCTGTCGCGTCTAGGTTGAGTCTGATTTAGTTTATTTTTGCTAAAAGGGTATTTTTTTTGTGTCACGTATGTTTGCTAATGATTATATTTGTGATAAGAAGATCTGCAATTTTAATAGTTTTTTACCGTAACCGTAACCTAACCGTTAATTTTTCTTTAATTCCAAAAGTTCACTCGCATGTGTTATTGCGGAAAATAAAATATTACAGTTTTTAACCGACTCCAAAAAAGGAGGAGTTTCTATGACTTCGACTGAATATATAATTTTTTTTATGTTTTGTATGAAAATCTCATGAAAATTACGATTTGACGTATACGTTCTCGGGTTTCTTTAAGCTTTTAATTTGGTGACTTATGCTTGGTTTTGATAAACTAAAAATGAATCGTATATTAACTAGCTGTTTAATTTGGCATATATTTGACATGTAGCACTATCTTCAACTGTCATTTCCAACTGAGCAGTAGCTGAGTATCAACAAATGGTGGTAAGATATAAAACCCGTGCATTAGTGATGTAAAAAGAGTTCTCGAGTAACTGCTGCCAGTGGAATGCTTTTGGCTGGCCATCAAAATCAAACAAAGTTGACTATATATTGAGTTTTCTTTACTGAAATATATTTTCAAAAGAAATGACTAATAGTACTTCCATTAGAAATTACTGCAATTAATTTAAAACGCCTCACAACACACACTTTAGTCTTCAAAGTTTCTATAAGTGTAAATAAATATGAATTCTTCAAACCTACTCTGGCAACCCTACAGCGAGCATCGTTGCCTTCATTGTAATACCGCTCTCGAGGCCGCGTCGCGTTGCCATAACAACCCATCGTTGGATCCCCCTCACCCCCCACCCCCTCCTTTCGCCGCCCCATCACCTACCTGCCCTCATTAATATGTACCGGCCGGACTGGACATCGTCTTGCCTGTGGCCAGTAAGCAATGCCACACCAGAAATCGACATGTGAAAATTTTATTAGCGGACACATAACCTTTGGGGCGAGCGAGGCAATGCGCGTTTTTTAAATGCCCCTTTTTGCCTGCCCACGGATGTGTGTAATACGACCTTTATTTGTGTTGCATGACTTCCTTATTAGTGAGGTTTACAGTTTTAGTATAAACCGATCTTAAATACCGAGATTTCGTTGGCATATGTTTTTTGTGCCTGCTTTAGTGAAAGTTTAAAAAAGTTTTGTAGAGCTGTCATGTCGTAGCAAACTTGAGGGCGTAGCGCGTAGGCTTGAACGTTACCAAGTCATGCTTAAGTCTATCTGCTGCCGCTAATAAGCATTGTTCTGGTAAGTTTGAAAGAGATGCACGATCTTTAAAAAAATTCTCAGGGGCAAATTATTTTAAGCCCAGGCAATGCATCAGCATTGAGTCACCAAGTTTTAATCATACTTTTACTATTAACTAGTTTTACAACAGAAATTTGTCGATTGATCCGTCAGCTCACGACAAAAATATAACAATCGATTTTAGATTGTTGGTGGCCGATATCGGCCAACTGCGCCTGAAAAGATTTAAGCTGTATTTCGTTACTAATCTTCAACAAATTGCCATACAAAATATCAGAATCCAAAAACTCTAACGGTTATGTCATGTAAATTATAACTTATCATTTACCAGCTGACCCGGCAAACTTCGTATTGCCTCACAATGACATAATGTGTCAAAGGTTTGATAGATACGGACTATTTGTATGGAAAAATGATTTTTTACCATTTTCCTTCAATTTCTTCATATTTTTTTACCTTTTAAACCTTCCCTGGACTTCCAAAAATCATTCAAAACCAAAATTAGTCCAGCCGGTCTGGAGTTTTAGCGAGACTAACGAATAGCAATTGATTTTTATATACATATGTAGATAGATTAAGCTGATCCCTAGACTTCATTCGTTTTTAACAGTTCAGATTAGAGTTTAGGGAGAATTATTATTATTATTATTATTATTATTATTATTTATTTATTTGCTTGTCACATGGTTATATATAAGGTCTTACAATTACATATTTTGTGGTTATGAGAACTTGATAGGTTATACGTATTTTTCTATCGAATGATCCTCCTCGAATGCCAAAAGTTTATCCTCAGGGAAAGTTTAAAATCCCTCCTATTAACGTATCCAGTACGTGAGACAATATGCAACTACAATCTGCGGTCATGACAGGTCACGCCTTCCCGGCGTACTTCGATAGATAGGACTCCCACCCTGTAACCCGCGATCACAGGCTCCACTTCAGTCAATTTGTCCCATAACCCCATGGTTGACTGTCATAGAATGCCTAGTAGCATTAAGTCCGCCATATGTACAATGTGCATAAAAGTATAAATAAATAAACAGTAGTGACGATAGTGGTAATTAGTGGCGATTTTATATCCCGCATTGCTCCCAGTATACCTACATAGACGCGTCCTTTATATAGCACCGTCCGTTCGCTCCTTGCGAGGGAATTAGCAATTTGTGCGGGACTAATGGCGGGCGGCTATAGTCGCCTGAGTAAACTCTCCGCCGCGACTCGAGCGCCCGGCGCCCACTACGCCGGCCCTGTGTGTTTATTACTATCGTAGGGTTGCCCCTCTGTGTGTATAATATGAATTAAAAAAAAATTATACGCTTACACTCACAGCCCCACATTAGGTATAAACCTGTGTCGTGGGTGCCGTTGTACACACACAACACATACACAAACACCCAGATCCGAAACAAATATCTGTAAGCCATACAAATATTTGTCGCGGTGCGGGGATCGAACCCGCGACCCTTCGAATCAAACGGTAGTTTCGCACCGCTGGACTAACCGGGTCGTCATATGAAGGATGATCATATTCTTTTAAGGGCTATCATTCGTTTAGGGTGTAAGGTGTGTGAGCCCCATGAATGCACGGGGTATGGTAGAAGCGAATGGCCACCATGCCTTGGTCTGTTGCCGGTGTGCCGGGAGGTTCCCTCGTCACCACGCCCTTAATGACGTTATTCGTATAGCCCTTGTTTCAGCAAACGTCCCTTGTGTCCTTGAACCTCCGGGTTTGAGCCGTACGGACGGAAAGAGACCAGACGGTCTCACACTTGTGCCTTGGCAGGGAGGCAGATGCCTCCTATGGGATGCGACTTGTGTGTGCACTTTTGACACCTCTCATTTAGGTCGCACATCTAGGGACGCTGCTGCAGCGACTGAGACGGCTGCCGCGAAGAAGCGGGAAAAAATACGCACCTCTGTTGCCAAGTTATCTCTTTGTGCCGTTTACGGTAGAAACTGCTGGGAGTTGGGCGACGGAGTCACTGTCTTTCATTAGAAAAATTGGCCACCGTCTTAGACACTTATTCTCAAATTAAATGAGAATATGTGCTTGTTTTCTTCCAAGAGTCAGGCCAAAGTGTTTAAATATAATCAATAATAGGTACATGCTACCATCACAATTTAATAATAATAATAATGGCAACCCATTATACGTCCCACTGCTGGGCACGAGACTCTCCCCTTTTTGGGGGGAGGCCTGGAGCTGACTCCAACCACGCTGCTCCAATGCGGATTGGTGGAGGTGGGTGGGTTAGTGGCCAACCTGCCCGCATCACAGTTTAATGAAGGATAATTATTAAACTGTGCTGCCAACAATACACCCAAATCGAATTATGAGTGTCTAGTCTGTAGTACATTACCTATATCCCTACACCTACGATTCGCCAGTTAAGTTTTTTATTAAAGGACAAGCAGTACCCTGCGCGCGTTGCTACGCCACCAACTAAAAATAACAGTGGCGCCGTCTGTCGAATTTTCCAACTCAGAAACCTTCGTGTGCTCATGCACAACAACTTCGCTAAAGATCTTCACATGATCAAATGCGTAGTTTACGATTCTATAAAGGACATACAGACCAACATTCATTTATTAAAGGATTCCATGTGCGCCATAGTAAACTTAGTACAGTCCATTTTCGCCTTGCGAGGGATTTAACAATTTCTCTGCGGTACTGACGGCGGGTGGGCGGGGACGGCAACGCATTCTTTGTCTATAACAGGGGTGGCCAACCGATCGATCGCGATCTACCGGTCGATCGCGACCATTAGTCCAGTCGATCGTGGCAGTATTTTCCTATATATAAAACAAACAAAAAATATAGGTACACCGTTCTTGTTTGACAGACACTCATACTTTGGGATTTTTAAGGACAGCAACTTCAAACTACAAACCTGATTTTGCTAATCTAACGGCAGCTTTTTATACGCAATGTTCTCACTAATATTACTTCGTAAGAAATTACTAAGAATTTTCAATTTTCCTATAAGATTTCAAAAACTATGTAACTGGTAGATCGTACTCAGTGAATAGTCGATCGTGGGCCTAAACAAGTTGACCACCCCTGGTCTATAAGCTGTAGTCATGACTAAACATCTACGAGAACTGCATGCTTGTTGGCCACTTACGTTACCTACATTAAAAAAAAGCAAGTAAATATCTCTATGTAACGTTTCAGCAGATCGACAACCCTAGAGTAAAGCCATTGGATGTTGCCATGCCTTTGCTTGTGCCCTCGAAGGTTATTTGTTTAAATATTATCTCCTTTTCTATCTGTTTTCTCAACTCAGGCGTTTTTCGCTAGGACATAGGATGGAGGACGAGGCACGAGAGGTTTGCCAGAACCGAGATGTCTGGCGCTCTACACTCTCTGCCTACCCCGTTAGGGACCTGGCGTGAAGATACATACATACATACATACATAGGATGGATGTTATTTTCACAAGAGGATTACTAAAAATTACCATAAATACAGAAGGAATAAAGCAAAACGGAAGAAGACGGGTTCAGAACGGACATTTCTATCACTAAATTCTCCTTATGTACATTAAAATAAAATTTACTCATGTATTTGTAACCTACTATCTATACAAATAAATAAAATTGGAGTGTCTGTTTGTAATTTTGTTTGTATGTATGTATCTTCACGCCAGGTTCCTAACGGGGTAGGCAGAGAGTGTAGAGCGCCAGATATCCCGGTCCTCACATACCTCTCGTGCCTCGTCTACCTTCATCATTCTCTTCATACATGCACGCCGATTCCTAAGACTTTTGACACCACCGTCAGACCGAATTCGACCTATTTGGTCATGGTAGGTCAGTCTTGATCTTTAGTGGCCTGGGGTGACAGAGAAATTTTGTAATATTAAAATGATAGCTTTTTACTAAATGCATATGTATACATACACACGCTACACGGTGCATATACTAATACAATTTTTGTCCGTCTCTAATCTCGGAAACGGCTGTACCGATTTTGATAAGACTTTCACTGACAGATAGCTATGTAATAAGGAGTTAGGAGTAAGGAGAACTTAGGCTACTTTTATACTAGCTGCGCCCACGACTTTGTCCGGGTAGATATTGAACAATCATAAATTCTCACGCGGACGAAGTTGCGGGCACAGCTAGTCTAGAATTTACCTAAACTACTCAATGAATTCATTCACACCGAAACTTAAAATGAAGTACTCATAAACAGTTCAAATAAGACATATCGTTGAACAATAAAAATAATTTAATAGTGGGCATAAAGTTAAACGAGAGGCGTTGATGTCTTTTACAAAAGAACTGAACCATTGTATTGTGTTCTTTTTTCAACCGATTAGTATTTTTTTTCATCCCATTTGTAGATATGGGCCTTTATAAGTCATATTTGATACGATTGTGGTGACAGTTAGTGGTGTTTAAGTGGGTGTGATGATTGAGTTGGTTTCTTTAATAGACCGATTGATAAGGAGTCGGTTCCGCTCTTTTTATTTAATGCTATTTTTCAATCTTTATTTGTGTCGTTATTGAACGGTTTATATTATATTTATCGTGTGATTATTAATATCGGCTATTTGTTTAATGACTCTTCTCTTCGTAGATGAAACTTAATTAAAAAATGAAACGTAACTTCACGCCTGTAATCCCCGAAGGGGTAGGCAGAGGTAAATGCATGCATTCAAGCATACATGCAAACACCCACGATTCGCCGGTTACGTTTTGGCCCATGTAACAGGTGGCGAGCCTGTTGACATCTCCGGGCACATTACCAAACTTTGAGGTACTGGGAAATTTCCAGAAAATTGAAAAATCCCAATAGAACCAGAGATAAAGGCTTTTTCACCATTATCTCTGATAACCCCCTACCCGGAATCGAACCCAGGACCTCAGCGTAGTAGTAGTGGCCTGCTACCACTAGGCTACCGAGGCAGTGCAATTAAAAAATAATTTTATTATTTATAAAATGTATTTATTTATTGAATTCAATGTTTGACTTCCAATAAGTTAAATGATTAAGTTTGATTCGATAGGAGTTGGAACATATAGCTGTCGTCTTCTTATTGAACATGAATTGTAACCATTATTATATAATACTTTTCACTTTTTTAACCGACTTCAAAAAGATTCTCAATTCGCCTGTATGTTTTTTTGTGTGTGTGTGTATGTTACGCGATTTCTCCGGCGTTTTTGGGCAATTTGCAAAATTATTTTTTTGTTTCTTTTCAAAGTCACAATGTACTTAGGTCACTAGGTATATAACATAAAAAAATTTTCTTCATTGGGTTTTTTTTGTCGCAATTGGCCTTCGTGCGTCACGGCCACGACTAGGACGTGAATGGAATAAATGCGAGATTGAGACTAAAAAGATCTCGAATATATATATTATATACGTGTATTTCTTTTTTCGCAATACCTTTTAATTGTTATTTTTTTTATTTTTGAGAACCTAATTTGACTTTACATGGTAGATAATTGACGTCCGTGCGTCACCGAATGGGTTCCGATTGAAAATCAGGCTCACGCCTGGCATATTGCTGAATCAGCCTCCTTTTTGGTGCTAAAAGGAAACTCATATTAATTGCATAAGTATGTACCTAGTATGTATAATATTGTGATATTTTTAAGTTCTCTTTTTCTCTGTAACCAACCCGTGTTTGCTTTATGCACCAAATAATGTTTTACTATTATTATTAGTTACAGTTATTGATTTTATTATCATCATCATCATCTGGAGCTCTACCATCATTTACTGGTGGTAGAGCTCCAGTGACGGAGCTCGCGGGCGTAGGCACCACCGCATTACCTGATTTACTTGCCGCTAAATGGTAGTGTTCAGCACTATCGTGTTCCGGTCAGGTGGTAATGTACGGCCTTGTAATTTCCGGCACAGAGGCATAACACCTTTGGCCTCAGGAGTGGTAACGCATTTGCATTTTGACCTTGGTCTTTGTGTGGGTGTCTATAGGCTGCAGTCATCACTTAAAATCAATGTGAACTGCATGTCTGTTTGCCACTTCAATTACATAAAAAAAAAAAATCATAACCGTATCGATTACGGTGATATTATGAGTATTTAAGAAGCTTTGAATGAGTGTTGTGATTGAGTTAGGTCGAGTACTTAATGAGTTCGATCTGCTGTCTCAAGGCCTTAAGATAATATACTTGCTATACCTACGTGTAATTTATATATGAGTAAGTAAGTTGGTACCTATTTTTTATGTAAGATATAATGAAGTTAGTTATATACAGATATTGTTCAATCTTACTATTATAAATGTGAAAGTATGGATGTTTGTTTGTTGTTGGTCAGTCATGCTATAGTGGCTGGATGGATTTCGATGAAATTTTGTTCACAGGTAGAGTATATATATATAGCTTACAGATGTGTTCAGAGGTAGAGAAGGATTTTTTTGCTGACGGTAGAACGAAGTGAAAAAAAATTCTCATCAGTCCAACGATCGAACTAATGAATTAAACTAATGGGACTAAAGGTGTTTCAAGAGAAACTGTATTCATACCCGAAGTCCACGCAGACGAACTAGCGAGTAAAAGCTAGTAGATAAATATTGAAAATATTCTCTACCGACTTGAGGAGCGGGATGCGGGAGTTGGTACAGCGGTATTGTGTCGGTATGCGGTATAAGAATTAGTCGAAATAAAACTAGTAAAATAGAGAAATAAAAATAGTTGTTGAAATAAAATAAGAATAGTAATTGAAATAAATCCAAAATGGCGAACACGATTGTTTTTCGAAAAAGTGGTATGGGTATCAAATTCATGATTTCTTGGAATGCTGATTTCGAACATGACACCTGTTTTCAGATCCAAGATGGTGGACAGATTTTTCATTTCAAAATATGATAAGGGTATCAATTTCTAGATTTCTTGGGTGCTGATTACAAAAAGAGCATCATTTTTCAGATCTAAGATGGTGGACATAATAATTTTATCAAATTGTGATGGGTGTCAATTTCGAGGTTTCTTGGGCGCTGATTGCGAAAATGGCATGCGTTTGCAGATCCAAGCTGGCGGACATAATTATTTTTCCAAATTGTGATATGGATGTCCATTTCGAGGTTTCTTGGGGTGCTGATTGCGAAAATGGCATCCGTTTGCTGATCCAAGATGGCTGAAAGATCTTTTTCAGAATATGATATGAGTATCAATTTTGAGGTTTTTTGGGGTGCTGATTATAAAAATTTTCTTTTTTTTTTCAGTTCCAAATGGAGGTCACATGTTCTTTTCAAAATATGACATAGGTATCAATTTCTAGGTTTCTTGGGGTGCTAATTACGAAAATGACATATTTTTTCAGATCATTTTATTAATCAGCACACCAAGAAATCTCGATATTGACACCCATATCACAATTTAGAAAAATAATTATGTCCGCCATCTTGGATCTGAAAAATGATGCCGCTTTCGTACTCAGCACCCCAAGAAACCTCGAAATTAACACCCATTGTAAAATTTGAAAGATTATTATGTCCGCCATCTTGAATCTAAAAAATGATGCCATTTTCGTAATCAGCACCCCAAGAAACCTAGAAATTGATTGCCATATCATATTTTGAGAAAAAAAATCAGTCAGCAGTCAGTTCAATTTTGGATCTGAAAATAGATGCCATTTTCGTAATCATAACTCCAAAGAAACTATATCATTAAGACCCATAGAAGAAATAAATATTCTGCCCGCCATCTTGAAATAGAAAAATTTGTTTCCTCAAGAAACCGTAAAATTGAAATCCATATTACTTATCATATTTTCCAAAAATAATAATCTACGCCGTCTTCGATTTCAAAGGAGATACTATTTTCGTAATTATCACCTCAAGGAACCCCGACATTGATACTTACATTGCTTACATACTATATCGCTTACAGTACACTGCATTTCCCAATTCACATTTAGTGAAATGTAAATTGGGAAATGCAGTGGTGCTCGCTCGCCCTAGAGCTTGACAACTGAAACTCTCCCACTGTATACTAGTGTATACTACCACCTTCCCAGAACATGATAACGGTGGACATGGAGATTATCATTTACTGGTAGATAAAGTAAGTGATATGTAGGTGTTGACGCCTTCGAGCTCGTTCATTAAAGTTTTATCACCATACATAGCACAACAGCCCACCATTTTTATGTATATAAAATATTAAGTTTTTAAATTATCCAAGAATAGACCGCTCGCAATGCAGGCATAACTAATGAGCAAAAATCAAGTAAGTTTCGCTTGCTACCCGTACCAATAGCGAAACTTGTATTCAAATTGTTCTAGTAGTATAATCACTGTGATGCAACATTAATAAGCACAACAATGCTTGTCACCTCTACAATTACTTTATCTTTGATCGTTTCGATCAAGTACAGCGAGTATCCGCTAGATCGCTCAAATTTTGACAAATATTTGATGTGCTCCGTTTTGCCAAGGTCATTCAGGCTACTTAACCCCTTAACTAAAAAATGTAAAAAAATATCGACGACATTACACAGAAAGCGGATCGGTTCAGGTTCGGATCAAATGTGACAGCAACATTCTTATTAAATTGTTTGTAAGTGTCAATGTTAGTTTTTTTTATTTATGTAATGGAAGTGGCAAACAAGCATGCAGTTCACATTGATGTTAAGTGATGACTGCAGCCTATAGACACCCACACAAAGACCAAGGTCAAAATGCAGATGCGTTACCACTCCTGAGGCCTAAGGTGTTATGCCTCTGTGCCGGAAATTACAGGGCCGTTCATTACCACCTGACCGGAACACGATAGTGCTGAACACTACCATTTCTGACGACCCGGTTAGTCTAGCGGTGTGAGATGACCGTTTGATTCGAAGGGTCGCGGGTTCGATCCCCGCACCGGGACAAATATTTGTATGGCCTACAGATATTTGTTTCGGGTCTGGGTGTTTGTGTATGTGTTGTATGTGTACAACGGTACCCACGACACAGGTTTATACCTACTGTGGGGCTGTGAATGTAAGCGTAAATTATTTAGCGGCAAGTATATTAGGTAATGCGGTGGTGCCTACTTGCCTACGCCCTCGAGCTCCGTCACTGGAACTCTACCACCATTAAAACAGTAATCATGTGAACGTCTATATGTTAAGTCTTTTGAATGTTTCTTTGATTGTAGGTGTTCGTACTGTTTAAAGTAAATGTTTTATTTCTTTCTTTTTTAGAACAGAACAGTAGTAAGTATCCATTCTTGTTCATGGCAAAAGAAATGATAAAACTAGTCATATTAACAAACAATTCATTTTTAAATAATATTGTATTACGTACTCGCAATGTATGAAATAATTAACTCGTGAACATTTAGGAAGCGTAAATGATAATAGGGTGAAGGCGGGAATGGAGGCCATTACGCGGCCATATTGACCACACGCGAGCGCATGCGCGGCATCGAGTGCACATCTGCCCGCGCGCCTCGACACGGTACGTGCCGCATCTGGCGCCTGTAAAAATGAATGCTTCGCAGAATTTTTTTTATAAGATGGTTTTTTTTTTTATATTTATTTAATGGAAGTGGCAAACAAGCATGCAGTTCACATTGATGTTAAGTGATGACGGCAGCCTATAGACACCCACACAAAGACCAAGGTCAAAATGCAGATGCGTTACCACTCCTGAGGCCTAAGGGTGTTATACCTCTGTGCCGGAAATTACAGGGCCGTACATTACCACCTGACCGGAACACGATAGTGCTGAACACTACCATTTAGCGGCAAGTATATTAGGTAATGCGGTGGTGCCTACGCCCGCGAGCTCTGTCACTGGAGCTCTACCACCAGTAAAAAGTGGTAGTGGCAAACAAGAATGCATGCACTTAACATTCATGTGAACTCATGGATGTTAAGTGACGTCTGCAGCTTATAGACATCTACACATTAACCAGAGGTCATAGTGCAGATGCGTTGCCACCCCTGTGGACTAGATCTAAAATATGGAAGTAACTGTTACTTTTCTTATCAGAAATCCAGATGACGTAACGGGTTGATCCTTGCCAGGCGATGGTTTTTGTATTTAGCATGTTATGATTCATCCCTACAAACTATTATTAATTACTAAAATTCATTTCTAGCCTTACTCTACCTACTCGGAGGGTTCAGTATCACTCCTACTATCAGTGGGATGCAATTAAAGCATTTTTGTAATAGGTAAGTATTGTTTAAAACACGAAAGTCCGTTCAAGAGAAATAAAATACCCACTTACCTACTTATGATCTATAGATCTCATATTTTAAATTGCTTCTTTTCGAACGTCATCCACAATGAACCCAACGGCTTTTAAAAAAGCGTATTTTTATTTATTATGATGAACCTAGTAATAGAGTGAGCACAAAACCTCGTAGCAATATAAAGCCGCGGCGGGGAGTTCGGGTAATTACCTACGTTCACGAATTTGTCTCCATTTTTTATGCGCGATGTTCGCTGCACGTGTGGACGCAGCTTTAATAACAAACCGTGGGTTTTTATTAAAGTAGGAGACCTTAACTATGTACGGATAGAATATTGGGTACAATTGAAGTATTTTAAGATTAAGGGTTTCGACAGCATCACTCCAGCCAAAAGACTTTTACTGGTGGTAGAGCTCCAGTGACGGAGCTCGCGGGCGTAGGCACCACCGCATTACCTAATATACTTACCGCTAAATGGTAGTGTTCAGCTCTATCGTGTTCCGGTACACAACGTAGGGTCCTAACCACTAGATACATTTGAGACTAGTACACACAGTCAATATTACTACTTTATCAAAGGCAACTCACTCGATTTGGTCCTTTATAGACCGAGTGTACACAGTCCGATAGTTGCGGGTAACAGAGACAATCATAAGGGTGACAAATCAACATCGAGCTATGCTGCGCTATGCTGTGCTGTGTTTCTTAAGCTTCGTTTTTTTAACAATTAAGCAATGCTGCGCTGTTCTGCGCTGTGTTTCTTAAGATACGTTTTTTTTAACAATCTAGCTCAGTATAAAGTAATCAGCAGCTCGTGTAGTCGTCAAATATGACCCTATTTTCAAAAAAACGTAAACATTACGACATAGTTTCCAAACCTAGCATAGCTCGACACAGCGCAGCATGGCAGAGCTCCATAAAAAACATGGCACAGTTCGGCACAGCGCGGCTCAGCACGGCGGGTAGCGCGCCTCGCTCGAGACTGCTGCGTTTTTAAACAGAGCGTAGCCTCATACAGTGCAGCACAACATGGTTTGTTTGTATCCTCATTAAAATATTAGTCGAGCGAGTTGACCAAACATAGCACAGCGCAGCATAGCTCCATGTTGATTTGTCACCCTAATTGTCTTTTCCCTAACTAAGCCTTATGCTGCGTACAAATTAACCTCGGCAAACCATCGAACATTGAAGACGGGGTTGCTCGCTCACTCGCGCTACTCGCGCGCAATTGGGACGGTTTTAATTTTCGATGAATTGGCTCGCGCGCCAATTTACGGAAAATGGATAGCGAAAAGTGTAAAGGACACAAGTACAATTGTATGGCTCTAATGATTTTTTGTGGAACAGTAAATCCCCACGATATCACAATAAATCCTTGCGGCATGATGCGTGGGTACCAATAAGTAAAAGTATGGATAAGTAAGTACCTATTCTTGACTTGAAAAAGAAAATGATTACACTTTTGGCGTCATACAGAAAAGAAAAAGCCAGAATAGCTTAAATTTATCATACTGGTTCTGGTAAGTGCCTACCTATTTATTTTTAACTAGCGGCCCGCCTCGGATTCGCACGGGGACAATTAACATTACCCATGAGGCTACTTATCACAGAATTTTTGTTGCCGTTTCCGCAATTTTAATGGGGAACAATTCTGTCATACATAATTTTTGCGTAACTTTAACCGTATACGCAGCGCACGCAGTGCAAGCTCTAATAGCTATAAAAATTCCACGATTTTGAAACATTCTTCATTGGTGTTCCGCTCCTTTTGGTTTTAGCCTGATGATATATAGCCTATAGCCTTTCTCGATAAATGGGCTATCTAACACTGAAATAATTTTTCAAATCGGTCCAGTAGTTTTGAAGCCTATTCAATTCAAACAAACAAAAAATCAAATGTTTCCTCTTCATAATATTATTAGAATAGACTAGCTGTGCCCGCAACTTCGCCCGCGTGAGAATTTATGATTGTTCAGTATCTACCCAGAAGAAGTCGTGGGCGCAGCTAGTATAGAAGTAGCCTAAGTTACTCCTTATTACATAAGCTATCTGCCAGTGAAAGTCTCGTCAAAATCGGTCCAGCCGTTCCCAAGATTAGCCGGAACAAACAGACAGACAGACAAAAATTGTAAAGAATGTTGTTTTGGTATATGTACTGTGTATACATAGATATGCATTTAGTAAAAAGCGGTTATTTTTATATTCCAAAAGACACTCCAATTTGATTTATTTGTATATATAAGGTGAAAGTTGTGAGTTTTATTACAAATATTCGTTTTTTTTAATTTTTACGCTTTTTTGCTATGGGTTGTGTTATTAAATTATATTATAAATAGCTGTGCCCGCGACTTCGTCTACTTGAGAAAAAATATGATTGTTCAGTATCTACACGGACGAAGTCGTGGGCGCAGCTAGTATAAAAGTAGCGTAAGTTACTCCTTATGACATCAGCTATCTGCCAGTGAAAGTCCCGTCAGAATCGGAGACACTCAAATTCTGTTTATTTGTATGTAGGTATGTATGTATGTATGGTTGTATGGAGATAAAAGTAGCCTAAGTTACTCCCTATCACATCAGCTATCTGCCAGTGAATATTCCGTCAAAATCGGTCAAGCCGTTCCCAAGAGAAGACCCGTCAAAGTCGGATACACTCCAATTCTACTTATTTGTATGTAGGTATGTATGTGTGTATGGATGTATGGAGATAAAAGTAGCCTAAGGTACTCCTTACCACATCAGCTATCTGCCAGTGAATATTCCGTCAAAATCGGTCAAGCCGTTCCCAAGATTAGCCCCGCCAAACAGACAGACAGACAGACAGACAGACAAAAATTGTAAGGTATATGTACCGTGTATACATACATATGCGTTTAGTAAAAAGCGGTTATTTTAATATTACAAACAGACAGTCCAATTTTATTTATTTGTATGTATATAGATTTATTATGGAGGCTACAATACAACATAAGACTTAAAATTCTGTGAAAATTTTAAGCGTCTACATTATATATAGCGGTAACAAAAATACATAATTTGTGAAAATGTTACCTTTCTAGCTATCACTATTTATGAGATACAGCCTGGTGACAGACAGATGGACGGACGGACAGACAGACAGACAGACAGACAGCGGAGGATTAGTTATCCATAGGGTCCGTTTTTACCTATTAGGTACGACACTCCCTAAAAGATAGAACTAAGATACAGAATAGCTTAAAAATATTCGATATGATTCTTTAAATTGACATAACTTTTTTATTTCTGAACCGATTCACATGAAACAAATACTAAATCTTAGTACCACAATATATTAGTGGAAACGCACGCAAATCGAATAAGCCGTTTCTGATATTAGCGTACACAAACACACAGACAAACAGACATTTTTCCGGGATAAAAAGTACCCAGTGTTGTGCGCAAAGGTTAAAGTATAATCATACCAAGTTTCATTGTAATCGGACCAGTAGTTTTTATGTGATGCTTGAACAAACAGACAGACAGACAGACAAAAAAAAATCTAATCACATATTTGTGTTCGGCATCGATCTAATAACATCCCCTGGTATTTATTTATTATTTTATTTATTTTTAATGTACAGAATTTACACTTCTACAGATTTATTATAAGGATAGATTAAAATTTTACTACAAAAAATAAACGCAGTAATGTAATTAAGTAATTTTTTTTATTACAGCCAAATGAAGTTTATGTTTCCAAGTGGTTTGCTTTCCATGATTTTGATTTTATGAAGGATAAAGACCAACCGAAATGAAACATTGGGCACGATGACTGAAAATGTTAGTAAACATTTCAATATCTATTTTGCCAAGATATTGCACCATTAGTAACAAAGTGATGGGCTAGGTGTGAACGTATTTGATGTGCAAATTTTCCCCCTTTTCTTGGGATACAGTTAAGAGGCAGTAGTGATGTAGTGGCAGTTTCATTTCTCCAGGTTCCAGGTATAAGTTCCCCTTCCGTCCCTTCACTATCTAAAGAGCCCGGTGGCGTATAGTCAGATCTTGTCGGAGTTCTTTTTCTCAAATAATTATGTAAATGTATTGTCGCTAGAACAATTTTTGTAGCCTTCTCAGGTTCTAGCAACATTGGTTTGCTCAAAACTCTGAATACTGAGCTCAGAATTCCGAATGCATTTTCCACAGATCTACGTGCTCGAGATAACCTGTAATTAAAAATTCTTTCCTCGGAACCCCTATCTCGGTCTCCTGGATATGGTATCATAGTATATTCATTCAGAGCAAAAGCTTTGTCAGCTAGAATCACATATGGTACTTTGTAGGAATAAGGAACTTGAATAACGGATGGAGGGGGTAGTTTCATAGTTTTTTCTTCTAGTTTTTTGTATAAGTTTGTATTTTTGAAAATATCACCATCAGAAAGTCTACCTTGATAGCTCACATCTACGTACGTAAAACAATAGTCTGCATCGACTAAAGCAAGTAGTACTATGCTTAAAAACTGTTTGCAGTTTAAAAATTCTGTATTACTGTTGAAAGGCGCTTGCAACACTACATGTTTGCAATCCACAGCACCTACTGCATGAGGAAAGTTCCAATTGGTTTCGAAATCCTGTGCTATCTGCAACCATTCTTCTTCTGAATCTGGTACCTGCAACGGTTAATTAAACATGAATGTTTTTAATTATTAAATCTCATTTTTTTTACAATCGCAAACACCGCAAACAAATGATGATAATAATACAGAATCAATGACACCTTCAACTACGGACAAGATATAGACCCACAAAGTGGGACTATTAGAGCTCCAGATAATTTCAGAGTAAATAAAATACTGAAGAAGATTCGCCTATGCTGAAAAGCATTTCAAGTTCTACCTGAATCAGCTGCATCATCATCGGACCCATATGTGTCTTACGGGCAGCGCATTTGTAATGAACTTCGTTAATATGATCCACGCAGTTTTATTGACGTCAAGCAAACAATTAACAATGTGATATTTGAAGCTGACTTAGGAAGATGTTCGAGCTATGGATATTGCACTCAAAATTATGCACAGTCCCAGTACAGCTTAACGCCGTCTCCTAAGGTTCCAAGTCCACCTTCTAAGTTTCCAGACACTACTCCGCCTGCATGCTGAATCGACACCTTCTCTTTCAACTCGTCAAGTCACGAGAAAAAGGAAAAAAAAAGCCAATTGATTTTCAATTGAGTCAAGCCACCGGGCGGCTTTACATTCCTTGATTAAACGACTTTTTCCCCTAAATACTAATAATTACAGTGTGGATGTTTTGATTTACTCACCTTTACCCAATCTTTTAGGGCATCGCAAAGTGCATCGCAAACTTCAGGAACAATTCTTGAAATTGACTGTTTTGATACTCGAAAAAGGTTTTGCAGGCTAGTATAGGAATCTCCAGTTGCCAAAAATCTTAAAGTTATTGCTAATCTTTCAGTCACTGAAATTGCGTCTCGAAATTGTGTGTTCATTTTCATAACACTTGGTTCTATTATTGATTTTAGAAACTCGAACTCCGTTGTAGACATACGCGTAAAGTTTTCTAGAGTATCTTCAACGGCTTCATTTCGCATGTCTTCCAAAAGTTTCTCGCCATTATGCAATCTATTAAGATGTAGTTTTTTCATCCACCAACGCCTTTTTCTTCTATTTTTTTTACAAAGAAGATGATGGATCACAATAAAAGCGGCAGCGGCCCGACCACGCGCATCCATACTTGCGGGCTTATAAGAATGAACTGACGTGATGCCTCAACCCCCGCGTCCCCCGCCGCGCACTGTTCCGACTGAATCGCCAGCCGCGCGCGGCGTTCAAATTTTACTTCTACATAATGGCTCGCGCGGCAATGATCGTCAACTCTGGTCGAACATTGGCTCGCGCGGCTTCCGCGCGTAGTTTATACGCAGCTTTATGCACACAGTCAACGCTTTATCAAAGGTGTACATGACTGCGAACCATAAACTTAGTACGTCTGTATATAGGCCGGGTATACACGGTCCGGTAGATGAGCTGTATTAAGGTGGTAAGATAGCGACTGTTATTAATACAAGAAAAACGCGTTTGGTTTTGCACTCTTTCCCTAGCTAAGTTTAATGTACACGATTGCAAACAAACAAAGACGGTTAGATCCTCACCCGTAGTATGTAGGCCGGGTGTACACAGTCCAGTAGGTGCGGGCAGCTTAGATTCGCCAATAATTATGCAACACTGTGAGTTGTGTATGTGGTAAGATGGCCATTGTTATTTTATTGAAAAAATTAGAGTTCGGTGTTAATATTTTAGAAAAAAAAATGGAAAAAGATTATGAGAACAAGTAAATAATGGCCGAATAATGAAACGTCACTCAATTTTAAGCAACGCTCAAATGTGCGCTATCTCTTTCGTTTGAACGTGTTTTATAAAGACAGAAGACAATTAAGCCCCACTTAGATTTAAGTGACGTTTGGCCGTTAGTTAAATGAATAAGCTTTAGTATAGGCCGGGTTTACACAGTTGAGGTCTGGTCAGGTGCGTGTTACAGAGATAATCATATTATAGAGTCTTGTACCTACTAAGCTTTATGTACACTGTCAACGCTTTAACCAAGGCATGTACTGTACAATGCGAAACAACAGAGTTAGGAGTTAGGCTGGATATACACAGTCTAATAGGCGCGAGCTGAAGCTGTGTATGTGGTAAGATGACCATTGTTGTTATAGAAAGAAAATTACCGCTTTGTGTATATTGCCAATATTTTGGAAAAAAAGAAGAAAGATATGAATATGATAAAGGGAAAGGTTATGAAACCAAGTGAATCAGTTAGATCAGAGGTTCCCAAACTATATTTTCTTGTAGACCCCTTTCAATTTTTTCTGGTTTCCGTGGACCCCCTCCTTCTTTCATTTATATCACATTCCCATATTTCCAAATTTTATTCACGCCTTCTTAGACCCCCATCGAGTCCCAAGGACCCCAGGGGGTCTATATGAACCACTTTGGGAATCACTGAGTTAGATTCTGCTGGTAAGTAACTGTTTAGGATTGGTACACACAATACGGTTTGAACAGGATGACATTAAAAAATATTTACCGAATGCGTTTAGTTCTGCCTTCTTTCCCTAGCTAAGCTTTGTACAGCCAGGGAAAAAAACTTACAAATATAGATTTTATTACGGCTGTGTAAGGTGTTCCTGTATTCAAGCGGCGAGTTCCCTACACAGTCAAGGCATGTACCTACGCGATTGCGAATCCAAAATGACAGTTAGGTCCTTAGCCTTATTAAAGGCTGGGTGTACACAGTCCGATAGTCGCAGGTAACAGAGATAATCGAATATAGAGTTTTTACTCTAACTAAGCTTTATGTACACTGTCAAGGCATATACACGATTGCGAACCAACAAAGACAGTTAGGTCCTCAGCCGTAGTATATAGGCCGGGTGTACACAGTCCGGTAGGTGCGGGCAGCGTAGATTCGGCAATTATTGTCCGTTAGCGCGGGCGGCGGGCGGTGGGGTGGAGGGAGAGTGGTGGTAAGATGGCCACCGTAATTAATTGGCGCGACGCGAGGGGCCGACCGCGGAGCGTCTCGTAGCGAGGTATTGCGCCCGCGTGGTGACTCCATGGGTTGTGATGTTTGTGGAGTGTGAGACTTTTTTGGTAGCATTTCAATATTCATTTTTTAATACTATATTAAACACTAGCGGTGCCCGCGACTTCATTTGCGTGGAATAGTGACTTTGAGCAACATTTTTTGGATATAACTTTTGGTTATACGAAAACACTTTTCTCTGTACACGATATTAGACTTATGGCACCAAAGCCAATACCACCAACGCCACCAACGCTACTTAAGCCATCAACGCCACCAACGCCACTAACGCCACTAACGACACCACCACCACCAACATCAGCAATGCCACCAACGCCACTAACGCCACCAACGTCACCAATGCCACTTACGCCACTAACACCACTACCACCAACAGCAACGCCACTAACGCCTATGTAAACCGCATTCAACTCTGTTTAAAAGTTTTGAGTGAACCGCATTCAAATCCGTTGAGTAGATTCGAAGTTATAACACAGACAGACAAATGAACAAAACTTGCAAAAAAAATTTTTTGGTTTCTGTTACTCTTTTTTAATCGCTCCCTATCAGTTTTTTGAAAAAAATATATAATGTACAGATACTTGACTTTTACTGCCTTACTAAAGTAGGTATAGATTATAAATTTGTTTGGTTGAACGTGCTAATCTCAGGGATTACTGGTAATAAAAAATATTATATATATTATGTTTCATATAGCACTTATCGAAGAAGGCTAGGCTACGATCCTATTGGATCCCGTTGAGTATAGTATAAGTCATAGAAAAAATGTTGTTGGGATTGATATAGAGTGGCTGTCTGCAAGAGGTGATAACCCTGTATATATAATAATAGCAACCCATTATACGTCCCACTGCTGGGCACGAGTCTCTCCCCTTTTTTTGGGGAGGCCTGGAGCTTACTCTACTTCGCTGCTCCAATGCGGGTTAGTGGAGATACGGGTTAGTGGCCAAAATGCTGTTGGATGTTTTCAAACCGCCTTTAAGGTCTCCGATGAGGTTTAACGACTGCTATCTATATATATATATATATATATATATAGCAACCGGGACCGACGGCTTTACGTGCCCTCCGAAGCATGGCGCGCATTTTAATTTGCCACTAGCGGTCACCCATCACACACCCGACCGCGCCCGTAATGCTTAACCGAGTAGATCGCTTACGATCTACACCAGCCGCGGGGCCATGCGCGCAAACCCTGTATACTCAAAATATATAGAAGATATTCCTAGGGTCCGATGATGACATCTTTTTGTTTCTAGACCTGCTTTCCCAGTATTGTCATGTCCACCTAGTATCACATCAACACATAATAAATGATGATGATAAAAAACATAGCATTCGACATAATGTATGCATTAATAAATTCAAGGCGCATGCTATTTCGAATAAAAAACACAAGTCCCAAATTTCTGTCCAAAACGAATATCCACCCGAGCGCTGTCGACCAGCGATCCGACCGTAAACGTCTCACCCACACGCCGCGGGCGCCCGCTTGCCACTCGCTCCGCTACACACACCCACACATGCGCACCGCCCAGCCTGCCCTGACCCACCAGAGTCCAAACACGACCCCCGAAACCAAAGCATTTGCCAACAGAACTCGCGATGCGGCGGACCAACCAACGCTGGACGCAAACCGATACCGCACTATACCCGTAGTTTGTCGTATCGAGATCCCTGACCACTTCTGTGAAACACTCCTCGCTCCTCCGATTCCCAAAGGCGCAGAGTGCCGCGGTGGCTCCGGTAACACTGGCGGCTCTCTCATACAAGTTGCATGGGTGTGAGTGAGTAACGTTAGTGCTAGTGGACCTCGGTTCGCTTAAGCGTAAATTCTGTTGCGTAAGTTAGAAAAGACGACTGGTTCTCGAGATAGGTCGGAGTGGAGATATTGGGAACGCTGCTTACTGAGTGAAAAATATTTTTACGCGGTATCGCGGCTTTCGGCCGCTTTACTCAGCGAGTATTACGGCGCTTATGGTGTAATGAAGGCGGTCGTTTTGTTTGCTTTTTTCGCGTACTCTCTACGTTTGGAGTGGTTGTGGCTTGTTTTCACTGTCGTTTGTTTCTGTTTTCCATCTGTTACTGATGTTTAGTGAATTACAGTTAAGTAAGATAAGCAACCTTAGTATTTTTATTTGACCTACATTTTAGAATTGGTCAATGTTTAAGATACTCCTCTCAAATATGACCAGTAAGTTCTGTTATTGCCTAAGAGTTAATTATTGGGAAGCAATATAACTTTCTTTTGTTCCCGTTAACCATGGGCCTCATAAGAAGCGTCAAGATCACGCAGAGAGAAAATTAAATGGAGAGAGCTATGCTTGGAGTTTCCCTGTGAGATCGAATCAGAAATGAGGAGATCCGCATGAGAACCAAAGTAATCGACATAGCACACCGAATAGCGATACTCAAGTGGCAGTTGGCAGGGCACGTAGCTCGAAGAACCGGTAGCCGTTGGGGCAGAAGAGTTCTATAATAGCTATCGCATACCGGACGACGAAGCGTAGCGCCTCGCACAAGATGGACCGACAACCTAGTGAAGGTCGCGGGCAATCGCTGGATGAGGGCGGCCCAGGACCGTTCGTTGTGGCAATCTGGAGGAGGCCTTTGTCCAGCAGTGGACATCTTTTGGCTGAAATTATGATACCCTAGTGTTCTTATTTGACTTACATATTAGAACTTGATCTTTGTTAATGATTCTTCTCTCAATATGATTAGTAGGTAAAGTTTTGTTATTGTCTAAGAGCATATTTTTGGGCAACACAAAAACAGCTCAGTTTAAAAGTGACACGGATTTGAGATGTCAATCTAAGTTGACAGATCTTTAAGAGGAATCGCGTATAAATTTTTGAACAATTTTGACGTTTGACGATGCCTAGTGAGAAACTGGCTCGGGAAGTCGCGAGGCAGTTTAATGATTGTCAAATTTGGACTACGAACTCTACGAAGGGTTGAAGTAGGATTAACACGATATCGGATATCGAATTATGCTTCGTCCGATACCGTGTCCTGTAGCGCAAACCTCATGTATACTATTTTGATAACCGTTCGATATTTTAGTACCAACGTAAACGATAAAATACGAAACTATAAATATTATTACCACTTATTATTTCATTTTATTGGATTTTCCGCAATATCACTCGCATGTGGATTTGATTACCATTAGAAATTGTGGTACAGGAAACTTTGCCTTTGTTGGTTTAGCACCAGGTTTTTGCACTAGCCATCTAAAAATAAAACAAGTTTTTTTTAAGCTATTGCATAGCTTCTATCGCGGGCCTTGAGCGCGGGGACCGAATTCAGAAATTCCGTAACGTAAAAACCTCACGCTCCCCACTCCGACGGGCACGGAGGTGTGGCTTGAAGGCCGTGCATTGTCTAACGTCGTTTCTTTTCGGCAGTCTTCGACACGGTGTTTGTGTGCGTGCAACTAGACCTATTGTACGACTCTACGAAGCTCGCACGAATCGAGACGAGCTGCTCCGAAATCGGACGAATACATAAGCAGCTGTTTATATGTATTGTAAAATATTAAAAATATTTCAAACAATATTAACTTTTTTATTTAATAAAAGAAAAAAAATTGTTTTCTTATCGGTCACCACGCTCAAAAAGTGTAACTTGAATTAATATCAAAGAAAAAAAGAAATACTGCTTAAATAAAATAAATAAATAATTATAATTGCATAAGTTGATACAAAATGCTATGCAATAGATTTACCGCGGCAGTCCCCGAGTGCCACACGTCGTTTTTTTTGTATTTGTTTTTTTTTTGTTTACTTTTTTTTCGGGGGGGGGGCATGCCTCATGACTGCTCCAATAAAGGCAATTCTTTCTTTCTTTCAAACACAAAATGTTAATTTTCTTATTACATTTACAAGAAATGCGAATTTTTTTTGCACGGACTTATCGTCTCAAGACCGCACTAGTCTACTTCACCGGGCAATCGGCGAGCGCAGAGGGCGCAAGCAAAAAAGTTTGCGCAGCTGCCTAAGGGAGACCCCTGTAGATCCGAACCTCGACTTAGGACGTTGCGGAAGGACACATAAGACATATGCGATTAAGGCCGGTGGACTGCCACTCAGAAATAAGTTCGTTGCTGATTTGTGTGTCCTTGTAATATCTATCACAGAGAACAACATAGGCTTCAGTGCTGCCAACGCATTTGAATTTTAACCTCCGGTTTTTGTTCTCTCTAAGCTGCAGTATTCATTTACCACCCATGTACTGGATTTTTTTTTATGTATGGCAAACAAGCGTGCAGTTCACATTGATGTTAAGTGATGACTGCAGCCTATAGGTCAAAATGCAGATGTACTGCCACTCCTGAGGCATTAAGTGTTATGCCTCTGTGCCGGAAATTACAGAGCCGTACATTACCACCTGACCGGAACACGATAGTGCTGAACACTACCATTTAGCGGCAAGTATATTAGGTAATGCGGTGGTGCCTACGCCCGCGAGCTCCGTCACTGGAGCTCTACCACCAGTACTGCATGCTCGTTTGCCAACATAAAAAAAAATCATTTCGATCGAAAATCAGAATAGCCACCCAGAATTCTGTGCAGCGATGTGTCGCATTTAATTGGTCATCCATCCGGTCGGTAACTGGTCTCTAGGACTTCAAATTGCAAACCAGAATCGAATGTGTCTCCGCTGACCAAAACGTCTGAAATGCACGGTGATTTCTTCGCGCAAAACTGACTTAGGTACTTGTCCCGGGACTAAGGAATCTGTAAAGCGACCGAAACGTCGCATTGACTTAAAAATCATTTGCATTTACTTTTTTTTTTGGTCAATTTGGAATCGCTATTACGTGTATTGCCAGTGTCAAGTAAAACGATATTTCGTATTTATTTAAGCAGGGTAAAAGTGAATATAATATAGTCAGTTAATTATTTTTTAAGTATATATGTCAGTCAAGTGAGTTATAGTCAAGTAATTCGTTACTTTACCAGAACATTTACAATGAAGTTTTGAAGGCAACCTGAAAGGTCGTGTATTCGCACTATTATTCTATTTCACTATACACGGGCACTGTAATAAACCTATATCAATTATTATTACATAATTTAAAACTTAATTGTGACTTTATTATTCTAACGGAATGTTGGCTTTCATGTATTGGTTGGGGAAAAGTTTCTTCGCATTTTTTAAGATAATTCAAAATATTTTTTAATATAGTTTATTTAAATTTAACTAAAGTATGTATGTACCATTTTGTTTGATAACCTTTTGCCATCTTGTAGGTAGGGACATGATCCCAATGCTATAAAAAAATCGGGACTTCTCATCAAAATACTGCGACAAGTGGATTTGGCAGTCCTCTCGTGATGTTAACCTAACATTGCATAAAGAATTCTGAAGAGACCGAAACAGGTGGAAATCTGAAGGTGCAAGGTCAGGACTATACGGCGGATGCATTAACACCTCCCAGCCAAACTCTCTTAATTTTTGCTGAGTGGCTATAGATGTGTGAGGTCTAGCGTTATCATGATGAAACACCACACCCCTTCTGTTGATCAATTCTGGCCGCTTTCTCTCAACTTCTTGCTTTAATCTCATCAGTTGTTCGCAGTAGAGTTCAGAATCGATAGTCCTGCCTGGTGGTAATAGCTCATAATGAATATGCCCTTCCAATCCCACCACACACACAACATCACCTTATTGCGAGTTAACCCGGGTTTCGCCACAGTCTGTGAAGCCTGACCGGCCTTTGACCACGACCTTTTTCGCACGTTCTTGTCGTACGTGATTCACTTTTCATTACCAGTTATCAGCTTCTTCAAAAATGATTCGGTTTCATTACGTCGTAATAAAGAATCACAAATGAGTACACGGTTCATTAGGTTTCTTTCAGTGAGCTCGTGAGGTACCCAAATATCGAGCTTTCTTTTGTACCCAGCTTTTTTCAAATGCGCCAAAACTGTTTTGTGATCAATTCTCAGTTCTTCAGCTACGTCGTAACTACGATCTTGCTCCACTTTTTCAAAAATGGCATTCATTTTATCCGTAATAGGGTGACCAGAGCGAGGTGCATCTTTGACATCAAAATTTCCGGATTGAAAACGCTTAAACCAAATTTGTGCTACTCTCACAGACACTGCACTAGGTCCATAAACATCGCAAATTTTTTTCGCTGCTTGCGTTGCATTTTTACCTTTTTTGTAGTAATATTTTAAAATGTATCGAATTTCTTCATTAGATTCACTCATCTTGACAGTACGAAAAACAAATAAAAATCACACATTTGCCAATTTGAATTTGGAATTATGTTCTTTAAAATTTTAACTTTCAATGATACCAAAACCAGCCAGATACAAATACTACAGCCAAAGAGATTTTATTACAAGTTCATACATACTATAATACGAAAAGACTTTTTCCCCAACCTATTATATTAGGTTGTATGGCCCGTCATTTCCGTCACCGAACTGCTTGGTTGTTTGCCACCTTCGATTAAAAAAACAGATTTTTTTTTAAACATTTCATGGCATCGCTATTACTCATATTGCCAGTGTTAAGTAAAACGATATTTTGTATTCGTAATAAGCAGCGTAAAATTAGTAAAAGTAAGAGTCAGTCAGAGTCAAAGTCAGTCTCGATGGCTACTTTACTAGAACATTTACAATGAAGCTTTTGGAGGCAACTTGAAAGGCCGTGTTTTCGCACTGTTATTCTATTTCACTATACATAGGCACTGTAATAAACCTATACATATAACTAAACTAAACTAAGAGCACCACACGCCGACACAATTAAAAAAAAAAAACAGTTGTTACCAAGCCAATATATTATGTTAAGTAAATAGAAGTTTTAAATGAAACATCAGCGTTTTACGTTTTATGGGGCTTTTAACATTGTGGCATGTGGTGAGCGCCATTATTGAGTCGCGAATAGATTAATTGGATTGCCTACGGATTGTCCAGATCCAGGTCCACTGGAACTCTACTTGTTTTGAGCGTTTCTTTTTAGAAAGAACATTTGTTATTTAGAGATATAGTTTCGTTGAACGCAGCTATATATTTCACTAGTCAGAATTTCTAAGCAACTTTTTGTTGCTTAGCATGTTGTTCTGTAAAACTTTTTACAAATTCAAATATTAATTTATTGAAGAAAAAAAATTATATTCTTTAAAATTATTAAATTTATTGAGCAACATTACAGGTCTAGGAGGATTAGTTGCATTTTTTTATCTAATAAAAGTGCCAAATAAGCATGCAGTTCACATTGATGTTAAGTGATGACTGCAGTCTATAGGCCACACAATGACCAGAGGTCAAAATGCAGATGCGTTGCCACTCCTGAGGCTTAAGGTGTTATGCCTCTGTACCGGAAATTACGTAACATAGGAATAACATAGGCATCGGCGTCCTGCAAATAAAATATGCGATTGCCAACAAAATTTGTGAAGCAGCACTTCCGTGAATATTCCGTGACCATTTACTGGTGGTAGAGCTCCAGTGACGGAGCTCGCGGGCGTAGGCACCACCGCATTACCTAATATACTTGCCGCTAAATGGTAGTGTTCAGCACTATCGTGTTCCGGTCAGGTGGTAATGTACGGCCCTGTAATTTCCGGCACAGAGGCATAACACCTTAGGCCTCAGGAGTGGTAACGCATCTGCATTTTTACCTTTTATCACTTATGCTTGTTTGCCACTTTTAAAACATAAAAAAAAAAAAAACTTATCTCTATCAACAACAGGATGAAAGGCGTCGGGACGTGATGACCCCATCGCCCCCTAGTGGAGGCGAATTCTTCCGCTAGTCCAGTTGGTCAAACGACACAATGGTTTTCCAACCATTCCAATACGGGGGTAGTAAGTACAATGAAGCGCGCATGGCCCCGCGGCTGGTGGCCGGCTAGATCGCTAGCGATCTAGTCGGTTGAGGGATCGATACGGGCGCGGTCGAGTGTGTGATGGGTGTTCCCTAGTGGCAAATTAAAATGCGCGTTTCCGTGCTTCAGAGGGTACGTTAAGCCGTGTCGGTTCCGGTTGCTAAAGGTTAAACCTTGTTGGAGGCCTTATGGGCGGTTTGAAAACATCCGACAGCGGGTTGGGCACTATCCTGGACCCGCATTGGAGCAGCATGGTGGAGTAAGCTCCAGGCCTCCCCTCAAAAAGGGGAGATGGCTCTCGTGCCCAGCAGTGGGACGTTTAAAGGGTTGCCATTATTATTATTTTAAAAACACAATAACACAGGTAGCCGCATCCCTCAACAAAATAGGTAATCTCCATCAAGATTTGTGAAACCGTACATCCGTGAATATACCATGAGAATCTCTAACAATAACAGAAAAAGAAAATGAAGCATAAAATCTTTTTAAAACTATAAATTCATACATAATTTCACAAGTAATGAAAATATCCATAAAATTAACAACGACTAGCCAGTTGCATTTCACTGCAGATGACATCTAGCTGGAAAGTTAATTTTATTTATGACACAGTGACATGGAGCAATAAAAGCGGACTCTTTATCAACTGGTTTGCAGAATCCCAAAGCACTAGTCTCGCGTCTGCCTTTGACGGAGATAAGGTGCCAAGACCTAAAATAGCTGTTCGTGCTTCCGATGCCGCTACCATTGTTCTTTCGAAAAAGTCTCGACTATACGACGAATTTAAATCGCTTCGAAAAATGTCATATAAATAGTTTTATGACCTTGTAAGCGCTTGGAAGCGCACATGGCCCCGCGGCTGGTGTAGATCATAGGCGATCTACTCGGCTAATCACTACGGGCGCGGTCGGGTAGTGTGATGGGTGACCGCTAGTGGAAAATTAAATGCGCGTTTCCGTGCTTCGGAGGGCACGTTAAGCCGTAGGTCCCGGTGGCTATCGATATATAGCAGTCGTTTAATCATGTCGGAAGCCTTATGGGGCGGTTTGAAAACATGCGACAGTGGGTTGGCCACTAACCCTCCCACCTCCACCAATCCGCATTGGAGCAGCGTGGTGGAGTAAGCTCCAGGCCTCCCCCCAAAAAGGGGAGAGACTCGTGCCCAGCAGTGGGACGTATGATGGGTTGCCATTATTATTATTATTATGACCTTGTAGCGTCCACTACATAAGGCGCCACCTAGTGGAACAGTGAAGAAACACAAAGTACTTGTCTAGTACAGAAGATAGCGTATAGCGAGAGTTGCCCTATATACAACTTCCAACTGGGCCGCGGCATGCCAGGCGCTTTCTTCTCGCCTGGTCGGAGGACCATTTCTGCCTGGAACGGGTAGTACAAACTGTTAACATGGATTACGAATATTCAGGTAATCCAGAACTGATGGCCTAACTGAAATACAACAGTGGCATTTACCGTTTGCATAAACTCTACCCTCTGATATTAATGATATTGTTTAGAAAGGGCGTTGCTAAGGAGGATCAAAAATAGCCCAATTCATAGGAAATTTGACTTATACCTACCAAAGAGGCCCTTACTTGCTCCTACCTTACCTCTTCATCCTCTATCGTTACCTTTCTTCTAATATATAAAATTCTCGTGTCACAGTTTTCGTTGCCATACTCCTCCGAAACGGCTGGACAGATTCTCATGAAATTTTGTGAGCATATTGGGTAGGTCTGAGAATCGGCCAACATCTGATTTTCATAACATTTTTAGATATTTTTTTTTTATTTTCTAGGGCGATACGAAGTTAGCCGGGACAGCTAGTAAGTAAATAAATTTCATTGCATTGAATTGGCATCCATTTAGATTTCACTTCTTTTGTCGTTGAAGTTTATTGACTAAAATTGACTAAATGGATAAGGCATAATTATGATGATTGGCTCTCATTTCCACATTTTTGTTTTTGATGGGATGTCTATTTACATGGAACCACTTTTTGACTTTGTTACATGTCATAACATATTTCGTAACCGAAGATGTATGAATAAATTATCAATTATTTCATAATACACTTTCGAGTTCCATTGATAGTGGCAAAGTTTCCTCATTACGAGTGGAATTCCTTTCGGTCCGCTATAAACCGGGGTCCTGCTAGCCGAATGTAAAATGGGACTCGTTTTATGTACACGGGCTCTTTGATGGTCTTTTAAACAGAACTCGGACCTAGTACCTACGCTTGTTTGTAAAATACGCTATCCTCTCGCCGGCCATTCCGCCGTTTGATTTCGTAATACTTATCACTAATTAGAGAGTTGTATTTGGGAGATGAAGCTTCGAGGACGTTTCATTTCAGTTGGGTGTTGTAATTGTGACGCATAAGACTATTTTATATTTTCTTGTTTTTTATTGATTAATAATAATGTTATTGTTAATTATTATTATTATTTATTTATTTAATTAAGCAACAAAGCTCATCATAGTGTTAGTAACAATATTACTTAATTCTATGTTAGTATTCCTATTCTAAAATTAAACATAAATCAGTTTCACTATCACTATGTGAATCACTGCTACACGTCCATTACAGAGGTGGATAGCTTGCAGCAGTGATTCACATATAGACAATCCAACCTGCTCGAAATACAGTTCAGGATAGTGTTAGGGCTGGCCCGCACTCGGCGCACCAGGGAAGCGCATCGTTTCCTCATTGTCGTATAAAAAAAGTCGATACGAGCTTCAGCAAACATCCCTGATGCACTACAGAAACGAGACAGCCCCATCAAAACCCTGAACGCATTATTAAATTGGACGCGAAAGGCGCCGTACGATTTTTGCGTATAATCTGCCCACAGGCTGCATGTGTAAAAAGAAGTACAATATGCACGAAATAAGGTCTTTTTTACACCTTGTGAGCAACGTACAAACCTGCGAGCTATCATATTCTATCTAACCGACAGCGCCCTTCGTTCCCGCTCAATGTCATCATTGTCTTTGCCGTCGGCGGCCAATACATGTCCTAGGTATTTAAATTTGTATACCCTGTTCAGGGACACTCCATTTAATTTTACTGGAGGTATAGTTGTAGAACAACTTCGGCCGCCGGCACCAAAGACCATGATTTCGCTTTTGGTGGTATTATATATCAACCCATGATGCTTAGCATAGTCTTCACAAATAGACACCAATTTTCTAAGTCCACAAACTCAGTAGAGCCATATCATCGGCGTAACTGATGTTATTAACACACACCCCGTCAATGTAGCAGCCGGCTCGCTCTCTACTGAGCGCTTCAATTAACTCATTGACGTATAGATTGAAGAGCATAGGTGAAGTTAACCCCCCCTGCCTCACCCACACTCCAACCCATACGACTCCGACAAGGCCCCACCCCAACGAACCTGGTTGATCTGGCCTCCATACCAGCACTTCAGAGTGCTAATGAGTTCCAATGGGACTCCCGCTTTTTCAAGCTTCTTCCAGAGAATGCTGTTGGACACCAGATGCCCTAGATAGATCGAGGAAGTACGCATACGTAGGTGTTACACGCATATGTTAAGCTTAGGTACCATTGATTTACTACATACTCCATCATTTTTGGATTACGTAGCATACAAGGATGCCCTTATAGTTTCGCCATGTCTGTTCGTCCGTCCGTCCGTCTGTACGCAGTTTATTTCAGACAAGTACTACGAGAAAGCTGTATTTTCATTTAAAAACAGAGTACATCTACAACGCTTGGGCCAGCGTACAGTTCACATTGATGTTAAGTGATGACTGCAGCCTATAGACACCCACATAAAAACCAAAGTCAAAATGCAGATGCGTTACCACGCCTAAGGTGTTATGCCTCGGTGTCGGAAATTACAGTGCCGTACATTACCACCTGACCGGAACAGGATAATGCTGAACACAACCATTTAGCGGCAAGTATATTAGGTAATGTGGTGGTGCCTACGCCCGCAAGCTTCATCACTGGAGCTCTACCACCAGTGACATGCACCAGTTACACACTTACCACTATTATCCTTTCACTATTAGGTGTCGTTGGATACGTGTTTAAAGAATATAGTGGCTAATACAAGGCTTTACAAGTTATCGGATCATATTGGTGAAATTGGACCTGATATGAACATTAATGATTTTTTGCAAATGTTATGGTCTACGGGCTACAGTACTTATTCATTTAGCAACAATATAACAAAAAATCTTTTCTAAAGCATGATTTATTTTCGTAGTCTAGAAATAGATTCTTGGCCAAATACTCAATGTATGTATGTATCTTCACGCCCGGTCCCTAAAGGGGTAGGCAGAGAGTGTGGAGAGCCATATATCCCGGGCCTGTCATACCTCTCGTGACTCGTCTGAATATACTGAATCGTCACTTAAATCTAATAGATCAACTAAGGGAGCTTAAAAGTCCTTTGTATCTATAAAACACCTGCAAGCGACAGGGATAGCTTATATTTGAGGCTTGCTTAAAATTAAGTGACGTTTGAGACTTTCACATCCACACTTCCTCTGAAATACGAATTGGCAGACTAAAGACCCAAATATCCAACTGGGAATTATAATAATGAACAAGTTGGCTCGGCGTCTGTCACAACACCTAACGGGAATCGATCCCGCGACCCGCTACTTGGCAGGCGCACTAACAGCCCAGCCAACAAACTTTGACTGATAAATAGCGCGTTACCATGCTCGGTGACAGTTGTCAGTTCTTCTCTAGCTTTGTGAAATCTAGTTATTTGTATAAAAGCATGGATTATGTAAATTGGTGGCTTTTGCTTGCAATCTTCTTTCTTCTTTATAAATAAAAAATGAATGCTTGTCTGTATGTCCTTTATGGAATCGTAAACTGCGCATTTGATCATGTGATGATCTTTAGCAAAGTTGATGTGCATGAGCCCACGAAGGTTTCTGAGTTGGCCAATTCGATAGATGGCGCCACTGTCATTTTTTAGTTGGTGGCGTAGCAACGTGCGCAGTTTGCACTAGTATTCTATATGGATTGTTGTGAATTTAGGTAGGTACTCGGTATCTTTTGACGTCGGGACGTGACGACCCCACAGTTTTTTTACACGCATTTTACTGCTTTGGATTTCGTTCTTACAAGCCGTTCTCCGTTTAATTTTATATTTTTATTTCTTTCAACTTAAAATGAAAATCCATGTGAAAAATGGAGATGATAAGATAGTCCCCGCCCACAAATGGCAGACTATCTTAGCATCTCCATCTTTCACTTTCTTCTACTGGAAGATAATTCTTCCGCAAGTACAGTCAGTTAGTCGAACAATGGCGGTCAAACCATTCCAATAGGACGTTAGTAAATACAACAATGCGGAATGGGAATCAGCGTCCCGCGATATAACTACCGTCACTACGATCGCCAATCCACCTTCCAAGCTTGGCGATTATGGCATATTCTCCCCTAATGACTCACGACACTGTTGTGGGCAAGTCTTTGGAGAAGACTTTGTCCAGCAGTGGACGTCATTCGGCTGGAGTGATGAAGTATATCAATGTTATAAATAAAGTTAAATTGTGATAACATTTTTCTTTCAATAACCGCTTATTAATAGGTTAATAATTCCTAAAATACTAATGATTGATTGTGAGGGAAATCATGTCTTACAGTTTTCAGTATCGGAAACATTTCCAAGAGATGCTTGAGATCGACGCTACCGTACTTGAGATCAACTTCACTGATAATGCTAACCTGTCGGGTAATGTTTGTAGAGGGGGACGTGCTGGATCTTTCCTTTTGATTTGACCGATTCGTAGTCGCATTTGTACTGAGTAGAAGCAAAGGATTAGATTAATCTGAACGTGGATGGACCATTTTGAAAAACCATCAGTTCCTTAATATCAGTCAATACTGATAATAAGTCTTAAGGAACGATTCCGTACTCCGCTGCACTACTGGTCTCCATATATTTCCTATAAGTGTATATGAGATTACATTCCGAACCATGCGATAATGTCGCGGCAGCAACGAAATAGAAAATCGAAGTATGGTCCTGCGTCATCACTGCAGCGGCAGCACTGTTGCGGGCAGCGGAGTTTGGAAGCGTACCTTCAGGATGCTTTACCTATGCAACTATGCTGCGAAGATGTGAAATATACGCTAGGAAAGTATGTGACCGTTTCCACCAATACTAAGCTATGTAGCAGCACGAGGAAGATGCGCTATGAACATGCGCCACCGCAAAGCTTCCATAGCACGCATCCATAGCACACATCCTTCCATATAAAAACATATATATGTGTAAAGAAATACTATTTCTTTCTTCGCACTCTGTGTGTTTACTTACCATGAAGTTTGGTTATAGTTTTTAACTTTTTAATTGTCTGATTTTAAAGAAGAAACGAATTCAGAATGTCAGATGACAGATTTAAATACGAGTTGATTGACAATTGGATAATCAATGAAAATTTTAATATTATATTATTTTATGTTTTAAAAGTGAATAAAAAAATCTAGTCTAAAAAAGTCAATAAATCTTCTTTTCAGCAACACAAGGTTTATTTCTTTCATGTAGTAAAACAGACTTATATATGTATTGTAGATTCATCCATCAGTGTTGGTACTTACTCTCCCACTGAGGCAATATCACAATCTTCATCGTCATTATTTAAATTTCAATTAGAAAGTTCAGAAACAATGTCCTGTGTACTTGTTTTTATGGAAAATTGATCCGTCGCTGTTTGGTTTGGCAGCTTTATCTGCCAAACTAAACAGCGATGGATCAATTTTCCGCTCATGTTTAGTTTGGCAGATAAAGCTGCCAAACTAAACAGTGGGGTTGGGTGCTCTTGGGTGTACGAGACGCAGCTGTGGTTAAATGCCTTGATATCATCCAATTTGGAACTCGACTGACCCGATGTATCGATAGAGGTACAGAAAGAAACCTAGCTTAAATGACAACATTTGATTTTGAATTTTGAGGCTATGAGCGTATTCTAGACTACCTCGACAGAAAAATACTGGCGTGAGCTATAAGATTGGTATGGAGTATCAGTGTACCAAAAAAATTACTTTCTGACTGAGGCAATACCACAATCTCCATCGTCGTTATTTAAATTTCAATTAGACAGTCCAGAAACAATGTCCTGTGTACCTTCTAGTTTTCTTGGAAAATAGATCCGTTGCTCTGTACCTACCAAACTAAACAGTGGGGGTGGGTGCTCTTGGGTGTACGAGTCGCAGCTGTGGTACTTAACCACAGCCTTGATATCATCCACTTTGGAACTCGACTGATCCGATGTATCGATAGAGTTACAGAATGAAACCTACCTTTAATGATAACATTTGATTTTGAGGCTATAAGCGTATTCTAGACTACCTCGTCGGAAAAATACTGGTGTGAGCTATTAAATAGGCAAAGAGTTTCAGTGTACCAAAAAAATTACTCTCTCACTGAGAGAATCCCACAATCTTCATCGTCGTTATTTAAATTTTAATTAGACAGACGAGAAACAATGCTCTGTGTACTTGTTTTCTTGGCAAATTGATCTGTTGCTCTTTTACCTGCCAAACTAAACAATGGGGGTGGGTGCTCTTGGGTGTATGAGTCGCAGCTGTGGTTAAATGCCTTGATATCATCCACTTTGGAACTCGACTGACCCGATGTATCGATAGAGGTACAGAAAGAATTTGGAATTTTGAGGCTATGAGCGTATTCTAGACTACCTCGTCGGAAAAATACCGGCGTGAGCTATTAGATAGGCATGGAATCTCAGCCTAGGTTGCACCACGTTATTTGTTAAAGTTATTGCAACATTTCACATCCTTCTCTGACTTATAGAAATCTGTTAAATTTAGAGCAAGATGTGAAATGTTACAATAACTTTAACTTTAATAAAAGTCGTGGTGCAACCCCAGGCAAAAATCTTAAGTAGTAGTAATCTTAATTAGTGTATCAAAAAAGTTACTCTCTCAGACTCTCACTGAGACAATCCCACAATCAAATTTCAATTAGACAGTCCAGAAACAATGTCCCCTGTACTTGTTTTCTTGGAAAATTTATCCTTCGCTCTTTACCTGCCAAACTAAACAGTGGGGGTGGGTGCTCGCGGGTGATCGAGCCGCGGCTGCGGTCTACCTGTCCGTATGACTCCATCCACTTTGGAACCCGGCCGACCCGATGCGTCAATAGAGACGCGGGCGCGGAACAAGTCATAGGATTATGTCTTCATAAAATTATGACGATACAAATGTTGTCCTTATATTTTTTCTGTAAAATAGGAAGTTTGGTGTTGGTATTTAATTTTTTTCATAGTTAATGGCCTCGGTGTCTTAATGTATAGGCCATCAGCGCAACGAATGAGATTACGGGACCTATCCAAGGATGCAGTAATCAATACTTTTTGCAGTTGTAAAGTTTCCAATCTTGGATTGAGTACCTATCCTTTAAGCGTTAAAAACACTACTAATTGGCGAACAGCAGGTGCAGGAGTACAATAAAATATGTGGATACCTACCAAACACAACGTGAAATTGTGTCTATGTAGGTATGTTTGTTTCTTTACGAAATAGGATTTTGAAAATACATTCGGTACCTATTAGATATTAGAAGGCATGTATTCAAATAATCTCTAAGCAGTACCTAACTAATGGAAATAGACACTGTAAGAGAATATAAATCTAATAATTAGTTTCGTTGTTACTCGTAGGTATCTGATTACGTTGTGTTCTGGTTCACGTTGTGTTTTATTATGATAACGTAACAATGTTTTCTACAACTCTCCTCACATACAACACCTAACATAAGTCATATCTTCAAAACAAAACCTTAGAGTACACAGTTTTTGAACGAGTCCAATGTTCATCGTTGACCTTTTTCCCAGAACTATAAAACTATAAACCGTCCAAAGTAATACGCCAACAACTGTCGTCACATGATTTTCACTGACAAAAGCTAGCGTTATTTACGCACCCGGCGAAATTCGTAACACAAAAGTGAGTTGTCAAAACTATCCGTAGCTTTGTTTCAATAGTAGGCATAGTGGCGCTAGCGGGTTCGCATTGAACAAAAAAAAAGCGAGCAGTACACCGGCCGGTCGCCCCGGTCCGGCGCGATAACAAACAGAATTCGGTGAAAAAGCACTCGACTCGGCGGAATCGATGACCGGGGCTCTATATCAACTTTATCGTTTTTGCGTCGTCCATAACTTGGCACCCTCCGCGTCCGCCGAAAGCCGGTAAGTATGTAAATTACGGTCGCGAGCGGCCGTCCTCCGGTGCCCACTTATCTATTCAAATTTGGCTCCGGGAGCGGGGTTGCGTCGCCGGCCCGCGCTAATCAAAATCCTATCAGCCATTAGGTTCTCTCGCTATCTGCTCTTAGTTTACGAGCGGGGTAGGGTGGGGGGGGGGGGGTGAGGAGCGATCGTTTATTTATGTGGCCGCTCGCGCCTGAAAAACTACCCTCGACTCGTAGCTCGCGATGCGCGCCCGTAAACCCGGCGCGGCTTTGTAATCAAGCGAGCCGCGCTTTTTATGAGCCCGCCTTTCCCAGCCAATGCTCTCTGGATAAATTTAGCTCGCTATCTGATATCGGCTCGTATAAACTTTTATATGGACGTCGTACGCGCGGAATGACGGAGCTTGTTGCATTTACCCGCGGCTGTAAAACGTTTTAAGCCTAAGGTTATGCTCGAAGCTCGGGGACGAAATGAGTTTCAATCTGATTATGTAGCTGGCTTTTTTTTTGGGATAACGCTGGAGAATGTGATGTTAATAAATGCGGGCGAATGTAAGTCCAGATGGTTGTTCTTTGTGATGCGGGTAACACATCAGATACCTGAGTACCTACTTTTTTCAACTGTTTCATTTGTCAGTCTACTTCGTATAACACTATCTATTCTGTGGTATTACAAAGGCAAAAGCTCCACAAGAAAACTTGAAATTATTTCAGAAACTATCTGAGCTCGATCCCGACTAGACTACTGAGGAGATCGTAATATTTTATGAATTGGAAAATTCTTAATAGCACCTTCAGTTTGCACGTAAGTTAAACCGCTGTTTGTCCTTCGGTCAACATAGGATGATTTTTTTTTATTCCAGCATTTACTTAGTTGTTTTGTTCACAAAAAGGTCCCTAGAGGGGTAGGCAGAGAGTGTAGAGCGCCAGATATCCCGGTCCTGACATACCTCTCGTGCCTCGTCTACCTTCATCATTCTGCTGTGGAATGCACAGCGTAATTATGTTTGAAGGTATAATCTGGGAAGTAAACCAGTGTCTCTGCATAGATAAGAAAGATCGCTTTGTTCAATTGTAGCGGGATGAGCAGACGATAATCATGCTTGGCACGCGGCTTGGTACGGGGAAAGTATAGTTCGTTGTTCGCAATGTCGTCACATGTTATGTAGAGGATCGGGGGCGAATATGTCGTAGCATTTTCTGGACTGATTAAAGACATTATTTTAGGTTATTTTTCATACAAAATGTTTCTTTGTGCATGTATTGCCCGAATTCTGCAGCACAAATATTCGGTAATAACGTTTTGTTTTATGCAATAGGAGGCGAACTTTGAGATGGTATACATGTATCAAACTCCAAGGTTAGCACTGAAAATCTTATGAAAAATGTAAAAAAAAATCTAATAGCATTAACACCCCAGGGATTGAACCCAGGAATTCATCCGTAACAGTAATGCCCTGCTACTATTACACATGGCTCGATCTGAACAGTCTTCCAACTGCAATTCAGTCTCTACGGCAGAGTATTTTAAATACAATTTGTTTCTTTGCTGTGCAGTAAATTATTTATCATAAGTACTATCAATAACTGACTACTCATGTACAAATTTATAAAAATCTAAATGCTACATTGAGCCGATCCACCACGTATCTATGTATCAAAGCATCGTACGAGTGCCAATGCTTAAAGCCATAATCTGTCTGAAAGAAGACAACTGTCTCTGCATAGATAAGAAAGATCGCTTCGTCGAATGGCAGGGGCGAGCGGGGCGAAATGAGCAGACGATAATCACGCTTGGCACGCGGCTTGGTGCGGGCAAAAGATAGTTCGCCGTTCGGAATGTCGTCACTTGTGATAGAGGATTGGGGGGAAATGTGTAGTAGTAATGTACGGTATATATACATATATTGAAAGCTATGTAGTTTCAGTTATTTATTTATTAGAGGTATGTTATTCTTACAAATGGTTTTATTAGGTTATGCTTTAAAATTCAGCAGTTATCCTTAAAATGATCTTGGTAGCTATTATTGGCAGCAATAGTTTGTTTACAACGTCGAAGAAATGTGCAACGAACTCTCCTCTGAGGTGCTCCCTAGGTGCTACAATATGGTGTTCTTAAAAAATGGCGCCATAAGAATCCTTCAGGGCTGTCAGCGTGTTGGTAACTCCCCTGATGTTGCAAATGTTCATAGGCGATGGTGACCAATGTCCGTCAGATGGCCTGTCTGCTTGTCTGTCAACCAAAGCTTGAGAATAGGCTGGCACTGGGGCAGTAAAGTTCTTAAGTGGAAGCCTCGTATTCAAATTGCAATATGTGTTTGCATTCTACAAGACGAACCGTTAATTAGGCGAAAATAATGTAAAATTGGTGGTTGCAAGACCTCTGATTACCATAATTTGAAAGACTTTGCAGTTACAAACCATGACTTTATGAGTAGATCAGCACAAAAAATATCTGACAACTTCATAAGTTGACTAAAGGAAAAATTAATACATATTTAAGCAGGAATTGATGTATGTTTCTTAATTGCCATATGGGGACAGGAAGCATAGAAATCATCATCAAATCTTACCATCTTAGAAACTTTATTTACTTCTCCTGTATTTATTAGGTACATTCATACTCTTGCTATATTTCCAGTATTCGTCATATCTCACTGGTCCATGTAGAAGTTATTTTGGTGGGTACACTTGACCAAGTTTACCATTGGCATAACATTAATTTGCCTTCCAATTGTCCGAACTTGTTTTATGATTATTGCTTTCACTAAGAGCTCTTGAAAAGCTGCAGGAAATCGTCCCATAGTCCTGAAAGATAGCGTAGGCAGCTCGGTGATACAGTGGGCAGTGGCGCGTGTACTGTGGGTGGTGCGTTATCGCCGACCGCCACGGATCGCGTGTATTTTTACCGCGCACCGCGTAGGCTGCGAGGGAGGCACGTCGTTCGGCACGAGACGCGATAAGGCTGTGGACATAGTAAGCAGAATGGAGGATATTTGAAAGTTTTTTATATATGACGTAGCAAATTTGTGTATATGTTGGTTGCAAAATGCAAGTGTATGAGCTTTAAGTAAGATCAGATTTAAAGCAATGGAATATAAGCTGATCTGAGATTTTGTTTCGTAAATGTTACGAGACGGCAGGGTATAGCGGAGTACCTATCTACAGTGAAATGGTTTTGTTCAGCGAAGAGATAGTATTTTACTGGCGATAGTCCCTAGTGGCAGTATTCAAAGATGTATCCACCACCGTATTATTTTAAATATTTGATGATGGTGTACGGCGTGGAGATAGAAGAATGGACGGACACAAGTACATTATCTATTGCACTTGTGTAAGTCCCTTCATATGAGCGGTAACGATGCCCTTACCCTGCTTCCAGTTAACAATGTTCTTGAAATGTTTCAATCGTTTTTTTTTATTGGTTTTATAGTAGTTACGGTGGTCCTAGTGGGCACCGCCTTATTACCTAATTCGTCTGCCACTAAATGGTGGTATTTGGGGCTACCCTGTTCTGGTTTGATGAGAATGTCGCTACGACGCTAACAAAGGATCTTTGGTTTTAAGCCATTACAATTTGAGTAATATACTTGTTTGGCATTGTCCAATATTTCTTCGTCCGCTCCCGCTACCCGCTTCTCTATCGCCACTGTGCTACCAACGTTAAGCGCGGCGTAGGCAATATGCGGCATTATCGTATTTTTACCGAGATCGATGGGCACGTCGAACGCCACCTGTGCTTTCACCCGACACATCCATTACGGGCCTTATGTGCCACTAATACCTAGCCCTGGTGCCGTCGCCTTCGGTGAGCCCTAAAGGAACGCGTAATTGTTAGGCCGAACAATTTACGAGGGGAGTATCGAGTTGTATTAAAAAAAAATGTTGGACGTCGAGGGGTATATTGAGCGTCGGATTTGAAGCGAATAATTATATTGCTACTTGTGGCAGAATATGTAACATAAAACGTTGCTGAATTAACTTCTTTATTGATAGAGGTCGACTCAACTAAGTTCAAGCTCAAAGTCACAGGTGATATTTAAGAGTTCTCTAAATATGTACCTGTGACCATCACCACAATACCAATTCTTAAGATTGCTAAAAATTTTACTCTGGCTACTTAGATGCTCAATAAATACGAGTCATTTTACGCATCAGAATGGTTCCTTTTAGGTAAACTGAGCGTCCAAAATTTTTGTTTATTTTTAAGATGATACTCAGTTCTTCACTCAATCTTGGAGTCAGGATAATGTGCCCGGCATAGAGCAACACGGGCCACCGGCCGCGATGGTCCGGAGGGGAGTAGCCGTAGCGTTTATTTTCGATGCAAAACAGTCTGTCATTTTTAGCGGGGAGAAATATTGTGACACACGCACATACACTACAAAAATCGTCTATTACTACGAAACTCACACCTTGACTTTAACAAAATACGATAACAATTTCACGCACACATTTAAACATCTAGGCGACAGGCACAGACATACTTGTACTTTGACAGAGGGGAAAGCCTGCATATGGCTACGCCGCAATGTAAATTGTATCTATACTGTGGCTACGCCCTCCGGCCCGCCGCGGCCGCTTGCCCGTGTTGCTCTATGGTGCCCGGAGATGTCAATAGGCTCGCCACCTATGTGGGAAACAACGTAGAACGTAGCTGGTGAGTCTTGGATGTTTGCGTTCATGCTTGAATACATGCATTTACCTCTGCCTTACTACCTACCCCTTCGGGGAATACAGGTGTGAAGTTACGTTGAAATGACTTACACAAGAACGGTGAAATTCATTCTATGTCTGTCAACATCGGCGTAGCAATGTGGGTGGGGGAGGGAGCTACTTCGTGCGCCGATTACTGCCGATTGCTGCTTCGACCGTACATTACCATCTGACCTGGAACACGATAGTGCTGAAAACTACCATTTAGTGGCAAGTAGAATTGGTAATGCGATGGTGCCTACGCCCGCGAGCACGTTGAGCTTTACATCAGTGAAAAGTTTTAAGTACATAGGACTGTACCACTTTATTGTTGTTTCATATTAATATAATAATGGCAACCCATAATACGTCCCACTGCTTGGCATGAGTCTCTCCCCTTTTTGGGGGGAAACCTGGAGCTTACTCCACCACGCTGCTCCAATGCGGATTGGTAGAGATACGGGTTAGTGGCAAACCGCCCATAAGGCCTCTGACAAACTTTAACGACTGCTATCTATCGATAGCAACCGGGACAGACGGTTTAACGTGCCCTCCGAAGTACGGAAACGCGCATTTAATTTGTTACTAGCGATCATCCATCACACTACCCGACCGCGCCCGTAGTGCTTAACCGAGTATATTGCTTACGATCTACACTAGTCGCCGGGCTATGCGCGCTTCGATATTAATATATCAGAGTTTAAATCTTGTTCCAAATACAGCGTACCGAAGTACGCAGTAACTATGTGTAGGTATATACTGTAATCGGTACGTGAGGGAGGCAGTGTACGTTGGTAATCTCCGCGGTGGACGATAACCGTCTGGAGGCGCGCGTGCGGCTCGCAATTTAGCGGCACAACATGGCCGCCCACATGAATAGGGCTGCCACGTATTTGTAATTATGGGAACAATTGTTTTTCTATAAAAAAGAGTAATACTGGATACGTAACACGTGTGTTTCCTCAAGAGGCAGAGATGTATATATTATATATATATATATATATATATGCATCAAAACATATTTGTAAAGATCCGCGGTTCCCCAGTTATGTTTTTAATTTGAGCCCCACAAACTTAAATCATCCCTACGCCGTACTTGTTTGTAAGAATATTGATCTTTTCGTCACAGTTGTTCGAAATGCATAATTATACAGCGTAATACCTATAGGTGACGTGTAAATTCTGTATGTACCAGATCGCAATAATCGGTAAGTAAGGGTGGCAGTATCGTCCACCGCGGTAATCTCCGCGGTGGATGATAATCGTCTGGAGGCGCGCGTGTAGCTCGGAATTTAGGAGCACAACATGACCGCTCACATAACAATAATATGTGTAACTTGTATGTTTGGTAGAAAGCCGCTAAATAGTAGTGTTTAGCACTATCGTGTTTCAGTCAGGTGGCAATTTACTACACTGTAGTTTCCGGCACAGAGGCAAAATACCTTAAGCCTCAGTAATGGCAATGCAATATTGAAATCTCTATTTCCATGAAGATGTTTATAGGCTACAGTATAAGTTGTGTTAGGCTTTACTTACCATCAATGTGAACTGTATGCTTGTTTGCCACTTCATGACACAAAAAAGCCATGTCTCGTGCCAAGTGTCAACCCTACGACACGCGACGCGACGTGACTAGGTAACGACAGGGGTGGACGTTGCGTCCGGCCACCATCGCAAGATGATCGGAATCGTCGATATCGCGCTAGCGCGGTGGTGTTGATTGCGCCGCGCCGCGTTAATGACAGCGTTACTATTGCGCAAAGCAGGGTTGATTGTTGGTAATCCACGTTTGCATCTTTAAGCTCAACTCCATGGCAGCAATGACGCGTGGCAATGTGTCCGATAAATAGAAGGTATAGGAACGAGCTGCTATACATGGAAATAAAAAAACGTAACGCGCATACATTACAGCCGCGGAATTATGAACAAATTGAAAAAAAAAAAACGCGAACAATACACATTAAAGCAATTATTTCCATCGCGTGTCAGCCCTAGGACACGCGACGCGACGTGAGTAGGTACCGCGACAGGCGCGGGCGTCGCGTCCGGCTGCTATCGCAGGATGATCGGAATCGTTGACATCGCGCCAGCGCTCGGCGGTGTAATGACCGCGCCGCGTTAATTGCCGCGTCACCTTCGCGCAAGGGCGGCCCGCGGTGACCCCCGCCCCGACCCCCGCCGGCCCCCCATCCGTCACCTATGACGGTCAAGCACCCGGCTCCCCGTCTTGTTTTCGCGGTACGCTTTTACACGTGGAAAGATTAGAATCGTAGAGTTTTTATGGATGTACCTACCTACGCGGGGTATTTGTTGGCGGATGCTCGCGGTGTTTTTGTCTGTATCTGCGAACTGGCATATCCGTTTGAGGATAAGTACCTATTAACTGGTTACTTGGCTCTCAGATATAAAACAGTCAGACTCCTGAGCGCAAAGGTTTTAGGTCAACGTGCAAATATTGATAGAGCTTACTTACTGGTACTTAGCTTTTTTAGTGGTGGTAGAGCTCCAGTGACGGAGCTCGAGGGCGTAGGCATCACCGCATTACCTAATATACTTGCCGCTAAATGGTGACGTTCAGCACTATCGTGTTCCGGTCAGGTGGTAATGTACGGCCCTATAATTTCCAGCACACAGGCATAACACCTTAGGCCTCAGGAGTGGTAACGCATCTGCAATTTGACTTTGGTCTTTGTGTGGGTGTCTCTAGGCTGCAGTCATCACATAACATCAATGTGAACTGCATGCTAGTTTGCCACTTCCATAACATAAAAAAAAGCTACAGTGACGGAATTTGGGGTAGGCACCATCGCACCACATACATAATCGAGATAGCTACTTGCCTCTAAGCGATAGCGATCAGCGCTATTGTGTTCTAATCAGGTTGAGGTGGTAATGAACGGCTCCAATTTCCAGCAACCAGACAACAGCTTAAGACATCAGGAGTGGCAACGCATCTACATTGAAATCTTCTATTTTTAAGATGTTTATAAGGTACACAGAAGCGCGCATGGTACCGCGGCTGGTGTAGATCGGAAGCGATCTACTCGGTTAAGCGATACGGGCGCGGTCGGGTGACCGCTAGTGGCAAATTAAAATGCGGGTTTCCGTACTTTGGAGGCCACGTAAAGCCGTTGGTCCCGGTTGCTATCGATAGCAGTCATAAACCTTGTCGGAATCCTTATGGGCAGTTTGAAAACATCCAACAGCGGGGCCACTAACCCTTATCTCCACCAACCCGCATTGGAGCAGCGTGGTGGAGTGAGCTCCAGGCCTCCTCCCAAGACGGGGAGAGACTCGTGCCCAGCAGTGGGACGTATCAAGAGTTGCCATTATTATTATAAGCTGCAGTTTAACTTATCATGTGAACTGCATGATTGTAAAAAGTAATTTACATCCTATAAATATGTAAATGCGAAATGTTGTATGTTTCTTTGTTTGGTTTTTACTCATTCACTAAAAAACTGCTGAACTAGTTTTTATCCCGAAAAATGTGCCATGGGATAATTTGATGAGTTGCTACAGGTTACGCGAAAAGCGACCTACACGCGGACGGAACTGCGGTCAACAGCTAGTTTAATATCATTATAAGATAGGTTCACTGGTGGTAGAGTTCTAGTGTACGAGCTCAAGGGTGTAGGCACCGAGTATTATCCAATCTATCTGCCGCCAAATGATAATGTTCATCACTATCGTGTTCCGTTTATATGGTAATGTAGGTATGGCCCCGTAATAAATGTCTTAAGGTAAATCTTAGGTAATGTGATGGTGCCCACGCCCTAGAGCTCCGCTGGAACTCTACCACTCTACAATAAGTAAAAAGTTATTTTACGATATTAAAAAAATATAAAAAGATATTTATTTTGCCCGGTTTGCTCAGGCTCTACGTCATCTAACCAAAACACGATAGGGCTGAACATCTGGCGGCAGATAAATGCGGTGCCTACGAGCTCTGACATTGGAACTCTATCACTCTACCGTGAGTAAAAAAATATATCACGATTTTTTTAATGTTGTGGAAGTGGCAAACAAGCTTGCAGTTCACAATAATGTTAAGTGAAGACTGCAGCCCATAGACACCTACACAAAGACCAAGGTCAAAATGCAGATGCGTTACCACTCCTGAGTCCTGAGGCCTAAGGTGTTATGCCTCTGTGCCGGAAATTACAAGGCCGTACATTACCACCTGATCGGAACACGATAGTGCTGAACACTACCATTTAGTGCCGACGCCCGCGAGCTCCGTCACTGGAGCTCTACCACCAGTAAGATAGTACGATATTAAGAATAATAAAAAACATAATATAACTGAGGCCTTCATATGCATGCGAGACTCATAATCAATTCGGCGTATCACCAGTCACCATCCATAAACGACTAATTACATTATGATATCATACATAAAACAACATGGACATACAAACAGCGCTCGTTGCCAAAAACCATCCAACAGCGAGTTCATACTCTTTGTCACCGTAGGTACCGTGCCAATCTTTTATCTACACATAATAATCAATCGTAGATACCTATACAGGGATTTTTAGGGTTCCGTAGTAAACAAGGAACCCTAATAGTTTCGCCATGTCTGTCGGTCTTTCTGTCCGTCCGCGGCTTAGCGCAAAAACTATTAGTACTAGACACTTGAAATTTGGCACAAATATACATCTTAATTACGCCGACCAAGTGGTAGAATAAAATTGTCATGTCTTTTTTTTTATTTAGGGCACCCCTACATGTAACTCGCGGTTTTTTTTTTATTTTTCGTTTTTTATATGGTGTGGGATATCGTTACATAGGTGTTTCAAAAACGTTACGGGTGGGTAATATATATATATCATTTCTCGATTAAATTTACGGTTGGTGACTTATTAAGCTTTAAAATGCCATTTTTCGTTAGAGTCAAGTGTCACACTTAAGTTGGCTTTACAAGTTTGCGAGTAATAGTCGACCAAATGTATTTTACTCGAAAATTTCGAATAACTCCATAGTAAATATTTATTTATTTATTCAGTACATCTCTTACTCTGTGACTACGGAACCCTACACTGCGCGTGGCCCGACACGCACTTGACCGGAATTTTGTAATTAGCGCATCACCTCTTGCAGGCAGCTTCTCCAACTCTTGATTAAATGAAATTTGATTTGATCAAACTGTTGAAAGTTCGCGTTAGTAGTAAGAGAAGCGGCAAAGATAAACATACCTATTTATACGTAAAATAAATTTAAAAAAAACGTAACTTCACGCCTGTTATCCCCGAAGGGGTAGGCAGAGGCAAATGCATGCATTCAATCATACATGCAAACACCCACGACTCGCCGGTTACGTTTTTTTTATAAATAAAAAAATGTAATAAAAAAAGTATTTTTCGTCTTAGCGTGACTGTCGCCGTTACAGGGTTTATTTATCGGTAGCGAAGGGTGGGTTTTGAGTTTTTATCGGGGAAAATCCTTTCTTGGGATGACGTCATAGTTTTTAAATGTCGCTTGTAAAAAACCGGCTCGCCGATCGGTATTTTTGATGTCGGTTATACACGCAACACTAAACTACACAGTTTAATCTGAATAGGTAATGCTATTTTTTTTTCGTTTTGACTCGTCTTGGCGAGGGCACTGCCGCGCCGTGCCCTCAGATAAGCCTGTTTATCTACACGAAAAAGTTTGTTTTTCAGAATAAAAGAGAACGCCCAAGTTCGCTATCACAATTATCTCTCCTTATCAGAGTTACCACATAAATACTGGTGGAAGAGTTGCAGCGGACTAAGGTCATCAGAGGCCTTGGGCGGCATTTGGAGGCCCCTAGGGCCTTGCCCAGTACCTACCATTGACACCCCGGGCAAGAATATGGTGACGCCTTATTTCTGATATATAGGTACCTCAGTTACCACAAATGACCTAAGGAACAAACAAAAAGTAAGTAAGTAAGTAAAACTTTATTTGGTGCAGAAAGCAAACACGGGTTGATTACAAAGAAAAAGAGAACATAAATCACTTAAAAAATAGCACAACATACTAGATACATAAATCTGCTCTGAATGTGTCTCCTTTTAGCACCAAAAAGGTGGCCGATTCAGCAATATGCCAGGCGTGAGCCTAGCGCTGATTTTCAATCGGAACCCATTCGGTGACGCACGGATGTCAATTTCCACGTAAAGTCAAATTAAAATGTTCACAAAAACAAAAAAAAAAGTTAACAAAATAAAAGATATTGCGAAATAAAACAAAAGAAATTTACATTACTATGCTCGAGATCTCTTTAGTCTCAATCTCGCATTGAGACTAAAGAGAGTGCAAAAACGTGCGAGAAATAAAAAACGTCTGTAACTTCTCTGTCTTAGCGTGGCCCCTACTCTTACATTTGGTAAGAGATTTAAAATACTCATCAACGACATTTCCCTCCGTGGCAATCCGTAAGCTCCACAACTCTCTTAAATTTAGGCCTCCAGAACTGGCGCCCTATGGCGGATGCCGCCGCTCCCCCCCATAGTACGCCACTTGGTGCCCTTCCTACGTTATTGCAGTTACTACCGCCATATTCGAATGGTTTGATCACCATTATGATCGGTTACATATCACCAGTAGACAGGATAAACAGACATGACGAATCTATACCTAAGGGGGTATCTATATCCTAGGGGGGAGAGCGGGTAATGTCCTGTTTGTTCAGTTTTTTGCCATTTGGCTACGGAATCCTAAATAGGGTTTTATCGTCAGTAGCTGGTACCTCCGGATCCGGGATTACAACCCGGAACCTCAGCCTATCAGTACGTAGTGTTCTACTACCACTACATTACGAGACAGTTGGTTTTTTGATCCATCGTTCTTATAAAATTACATACAGGTACACGAGACGCTCTATATTTCATTAATATTCAGTAAGTACCGTTATTCACTACGACAGTGAAAATTCAAAGTTTACATACGAAAATAACAACCCGAAAAAGTTTTATGGACAATTTTCACGAGCGAAATACGAATGTTTTGATAACAATCATCCGTTCTCCACCGCCCTTTCGCTTTCATCCATGCCCAATGCCCAACTAAAACAAACTTTATTTCAATTTGTTGTGGTGTGCATCGCCGTGTTCGTGTCGCTGCGCATGTGTGCGTTGGAAGTCAAAGAGTAGGTTGAGGTTGTAGATGATACAGATTCGCGTTGGTTTATGCCTAATGAATGATGTCTCTGGGAGACGGTATTTGTGAAATCTATATCATAACTATAGTTTGGGCAGCGTATAATGGTTTTAAGGAAAACATAATAATGTATCCCCGCGCCGGCCCTCACGGCGTAGGGGAGCGTCCCCTGGGTCGTGGATAGGGGAACGGTCGGTAGTACAGGTTATCTACGCTACCGGCTAAGTCCGATGGACTCGCTGACCAACGACGGGTGTGGTCCTCCGGCATTCTGGGGGTTGTGCGAAGGGTTGACACCCCTTCCACGGAAAAAACCAATAGTTACGAAACCGAATAGAGAGAAAAAGAATACCGATACGAAATCCGACAACTTACGGCACGAAATAAAGGACCTCCGATTAGCAACGTGGAATGTTCGCTCACTTTTCAGGCCTGGGACCATCTATCAAGTAAACAGTGAACTGCGTAGATACTCAATAGGTGTTGCAGCCCTGCAAGAAGTAAGATGGCCAGGGAAAGGGGAGTGTAATGTAGATAAAAATGCAGTACTATTTTATAGTGGTAATGATGCCAGCCAACATGTTCGAGGGACCGAATTTATAGTAGTGAAAGACCTAGTTCAAAACGTGATTCGATTTGATGCTGGTTCCGAAAGACTGTGTGTTCTACGGATTCGAACCAAATTTGGCAATGTATCTATTTTGAATGCTTACGCGCCCACAGAGCAGGCAGACGAAGATGTCAAAGACGAATTCTATGATCAACTTGAAATCGTATATGATCAAATCCCAAGCTTTGACGTCAAAATACTAGTCGATGATTTTAATGCGAAATTGGGACGTGAAGAAATATTTACACCTACAATCGGAATACACAGCAAGCATGAACGTTCGAATGAAAATGGAGTGAGACTTATTAGTTTTGCAGCAGCCAAGGCGATGGCGGTCAAAAGTACAATGTATGCCCACAAAGAGATATACAAAGGCACCTGGAAGTCTCCCGATGGTCGAACGGTCAACCATATAGATCACATACTTATTGACACTCGGCATAAGTGCACCATACAGGATGTTCGAACCTTCAGAGGGGCTGATTGCGACAGTGATCACTATATGGTGGTAGCTAAGTTAAAACTGAGGATAAAAGTAACAAAAGACAATTGTAGAATTAAAGGAAACATGATTAATCTAGATAACCTCAAAAATATAGATAAACGTAATAAATTTCAGATAGCACTTTATAATAGCTTTAGCGAACTAACACTAGATGACAATTTAGATAAAGGGTGGGATATATAAAAACAACTGTAAAGAAAATTGGATTTAAAGTTCTAGGACGGAAGGGTAGAGTGAAAAGGAAGAAATGGTGGAATTCAGAATGTCAAAACATCTTTGACGAAAGAAGAAAATACAAAATTATTTCGGAACAGAACTCGGACTTCGAACAGAGATATGAAGCTCTCAAAGAAAAATCCAGAGCATCTAACAGAAGAGCTAAACGGCAGCACATGAATGATATAATCAGAGGAATGGAGACGCTTATAAGGGCTAATGCGTCTCGTAAATTCTACCAGGATGTGCGATCATTTAAACATGGCTACCAGCCTGCAGCTCAATATTTAGAAGAACTTGTAGAAACCTTATAACAGATAGTGAACAAATTAAAAAGACTTGTTTGGAATACTTTCAGAAACTACTGAATTGCTCTCCGCTTACGGACACGGAAATTACATTCGAGGAGCAGAAAGCTATACAGAGGCTCAAGAATAATAAAGCCCCAGGTATCGATGACCTCCCCGCCGAATTGTGGAAGTATGGTGGAGAAGTAGCGCAGTACAAACTGTATGAGTTCCTGCTCATAATTTGGAGGGCAGAACAGCAACCCAGGGAATGGAATGTAGGCGTTATCTGTCCAGTGCATAAAAAAGGCTGCAAGAAAAAGTGTACGAACTACCGAGGTATATCTCTACTCCCAACTGCATACAAAGTGTTGTCATATATACTGCTTGGACGCTTACAACCATTTGCTGAAAATATCATTAGTGATTATCAGTGTGGGTTCCGGAGAAACCGTAGCACAGTTGACCAAATATTCCTTCTCAAGCAAATCATGGAAAAGAGATGGGAATACTCTCAATGCATCCACTCGTTGTTCGTAGATTTTGCAATAGCTTACGACAGCATAGACAGAAAAGCCCTGTACACCATACTAAGGAGCTTTAACATCCCTGGGAAACTGGTCCGTATGATTGAGGTAGCTACTCGAGAGAGCAAAATGAAAATCAAGGTTGGAAACGAACTGACCAACGAATTTGATGTAGTTACGGGTCTAAAGCAGGGGGATGCCCTGTCACCTATGCTCTTCAACATAGTCTTGGAACACGTCCTGAGAAGGATATTAGCAATGGAGGGACCACAGCTGAATGGAAGACATAAGGTGATAGGATATGCCGACGATCTAGCCCTGCTGGGAGAGAGCAAAGAAGAGGTCAGAGAGTTAGCTAGAGTTCTGGAGGAGGAGGCAAGGGCAGTAGGTCTCAGAATCAATAATGAAAAAACGAAGTACCTCCACATGAAACGCTATAGGAATACGCGTGGCAGACGAGAAAACCTTCATGTGGGGGTTAACGTCCACAAAGGGGCTGCTAAATTTAAATACTTAGACTGCACTGTAACGGACACGAATAGTAGGGAGGACGAAATTGATATCCGCATCCAGAATACCTTACGATGCAGTGCGGCCCTACACAAGTTATTAGTGTCCAAGCTTCTCAGTAGATCAACTAAAATCAGGATCTACAAAACAATTATTAGGCCGATACTACTATACGGATGTGAGACTTGGACACTAACACAAAAAGAAGAGCAGAAACTCCTGGTGGCTGAAAGGAAGGTAATTAGGAAAATTCTGGGGCCTGTGAGAGGAGAAGATGGTTTGTGGAGGATCCGGAAGAATTCCGAAATTGAAGATCTCGTGGCGGCACCTAATATCATCGGGGAGACCAAGGCACACCGACTTCGCTGGCTTGGTCACCTTGAGCGGATGGGGGAAGATCGTGAGTAAAGAAAGCATACCTGGGCAGACCCACTGGACGTCGCCCGGTCGGCCGGCCTCGATACCGCTGGATTGACATGGTTGAGGCAGACCTGCGCGAACTTCGGATCCAAGACTGGCCTGAAATCGCTCAAGATAGAAGAAGGTGGAATTCTCTCGTTTCGGAAGCCAAGACTCACTTTGGGTCGCTGAGCCAGCGAAGTAAGTAAGTAAGTAAGTATAATAATGTATAGGGAAATAATGACAGATTTACACATTCATACACAGGCAACATAACAAAAGATAAAAATCTGACATCTATTTAATTTCCTCTAGTTAATAATTATTATCTTATACTTTCTGTTACCTAAATTCTTGTCACAACATTCTTAAAATCAGATTCAAATTGGAACTTCGAAAACTTAAAATTTTGTGTACGTAAAGTGAATATTTGAATTCTCCATCGTACAGAATTAAAATAGAATAAATATGTGTAACTTAAACTTGATCTGAACGTTGGATTGAATACGAGCAATACAGTGACAATAACGGTGATTTAATTAAAACCCACTATAGATATTTAAATGTTACATAAAAGTATTACATAATTTGTAATTAAAAAAGCTAAAAAAGTCCACACTCTTGAATGAAACAAATTTAATATTCGGTGCTCAACGCTATGGGTGGCAGATGAAAAGCGAGCCGTGAAATTCGTGCGTGGGCTAGACCAACGGCATACAGATGGTTCGCACTTACAAAAGCAACTTAAACAACCAGTCTCGTTTATAACGCGAACTAGAACTAGTTTAATATAAGGTTCACCTTATATTTCTAACAGGAATATTCTGATTGGAAAGATAATAGATAGCTATTTTGTATTATTTTTGGCGTATTCTAATATGAATTGGATTATTTATACGTAGAAATTTTTATTACTCTGTCGGTGAAATATGAATACCGGATGTTATATCGCTTACGTACTTGATTGCAGCAAGGCACATAAAACACATTGTTAACGTCTATATCTTCCTAAACAGGAATGTAGAGCTGTACTTGTGCATTATAGGTACATTTCTAGATACAGACAAGATTAGCCGCATTTTGTGCGATTTTCATGTGGGATATGTCGCTGAGAAGTTGTCTAATAAGAAATAAAACTGGTAATCTCTTATTTCTAAAACCAATTGAAACTAGGCAATAAGCAGTAGCGACTTACTTACTACTGACTCTGAGATAGTTAAACAGTGCACATGCATAATGCATTACTGCATACTAATCTAAGAAATATTGCCGATGTTAGGTAAAAATAAAATAAAATGCAAACGAGGCAGAACATTAAAAAATATCATCTTTGTTGCATCGTTGCCGTCACAAACACATAAATATGTAGGAGGTATCGCCGCAGATAAACTTGTAAAAAGTTATGAATGAAACTGAGAGTGGCCGTAGTAGAGTTGTAGACTCCCCCCGCGCCCCTTTCGCCCTCTGCCCGCCCCCTCCCCCACCCTCATCCGTCGACGATTTGTTTCATGCATTTAGTTTTATTACGTTTGAACATAATTTATAGAGCCGTCGTAATAATAGCGTCGTGATTTTGAGCGATTATTTCCACGTTTTGGTTTTAATCTTTTTACTTTTTTAATGTGCACATTTTATTTGCGCAATGTAATCGTGGTGTGCGTTAAATAGGTTATTGTTTGGATAGCGTTTCGTTGTCACTTTATTTTTTTTTTTCGACAGATGAACGATATACCTATATTCTATTTTTTTTACGATTCTGTTAGGCATTACAGCTTAGGCTTCTGATATTCAACGTTGAATTTCGTATCAAGACCTCTGGTTTTATGTATATGCCTCCCCCCAAAAAGGAGAGAGACTCGTGCCCAGCAGTGGGACGAATAATGGGTTGCCATTATTATTATTATTACCACCATCCATACCTCCGGACGAGCCAGATAGTCCAGCAGACGTGTGACGACCGTTCGAACCGAGGCTCATGGGTTCTATCCCCGTAGCATAACAAATATTTATTTGTATGGCCCAATAATATTTTTTTCGGGTCTGGTGTATGTGTTCTGTGTGTACATCGGCACACACAACACAGATTGACGTAACAAGTGCGTGTCGTGTACCGTTTTTCAAGTAGGTCCCTGTCTGTAAGTAGGTTTTGCCTGGTGGTAGAGCTCCAGTGACGGAGCTCGCGGGCGTAGGCACCACCGCATTACCTAATATACTTGCCGCTAAATGGTAGTGTTCAGCACTATCGTATTCCGGTCAGGTGGTAATGTACGGCTCTGTAATTTCCGGCACAGAGGCATAACACCTAATGCCTCAGGAGTGGCAGCGCATCTGCATTTTGACCTCTGGTCATTGTGTGGGTGTCTATAGGCTGCTGTCATCACTTAACATCAATTTGAACTGCATGCTTGTTTGCCACTTTTATTACATAAAAAAAAGGTACATTTTGTAAGTTGGTTGACGATTACCCGTAAAGTTGTAGTCTACTTAGATAGGATAGTTTTCCTTTTAAGTTCATAATGTAGATACACTATTAGGTACACTGCAAGGCTTCCTTTTAGGCATGGGAATCCTAAACACAACCCTATCAATTGTGACAGTATGATTTATAAGTAGAAGTCTTTGTTATTATAGCACAAGATAAACCACTTCGTAGCTCTTACAACACACGTTATATCAAATCCGTTCCATATGTATAACTTTCAGTACAATTTAATCATATATATAAGCTCGTGTCGCACCTGTTACAATAATCAAGTTTCTCAACGTTTTTCCTAGAATCTGAAATTCTCAGCTCTTAAGGTACCGTCAATTTCTAGTATAGAAGCGCACGCAAGGCACCTGATATATATAAATACGGGCTGTTTGCCGGCTTAGTGATACTGCTTCTACTGTATATGTAGTATATGTACATAGTATACACGTTTGTAGAACCTTTGCTAAATAAGGTGCGGTTCACACGCGACGTGCGAACGTCTGTTTTGTGACAATAACTCATATTTATATTAATCGACTGTTTAAAATTTATAAAAGGATAACGAAGCTTGTGAAGGGACACTAAATGGAATATCATTGTCTTTTTTGATGGCGCACCACTCGTTGCAGAGAGAAGTGTGCTCCAGGAAACTTACATGAACACAAAGATCCAGCAAATATGTGCGATTCGCTTAATGCGATTTCTTTCAGGTTGATTTTTATTGCGGCAGTGTTCTTGAAAACATAAGATCCATTATTACTTAAGACTTATTCACGATTTTTTATCAGAGGAGACAGTTTTATACCAACTTGATACGTATTTGGCACAGTAGAGACACGTCGCATTTGTCGGTGTAATATTCACAATGCAGTTCATATACAGGTCCGCGGTGAAAGGAAAACATACGGTGCAAAGGCAGTATATACAGCCCAAAAGATTGCGTTCCCCAGACATGAGCCTCAAGATATTTTTTTTTTTCAAGATTATTGCATTACATGGGCCAAAATGTAACCGGCGAATCGTGGGTGTTTGCATGTATGCTTGAATGCATGCATTTACCTCTGCCTACCCCTTTGGGGATTACTGGTGTGAAGTTACGAAGTTACCCGAATTCGTATGTACATATTCACTACATATTTTATATTACCTAGCCGATATGTTTGTGTTCCTAAGGCCCCAGCCTGAATTCCGCTCCTTTTTGCTTTTCTGTTTACAAAGAACAGGGATAATAACTAACTGACATGGGGTTTTGGCGGGAACCTTGAAACAGGCGTGTGGTGCTCTTATTTTATTTCATTTTCTTGGTGTATTTTTGAGTTATATTAAATAAAGTTGGTGGCATTTTGTTTGATATAGGCTTATTACAGTGCCCGTGTAAAGTGAAATAGAATAACAGTGCGAAAACACGGCTTTTCAGTTTGTCTCCAAAACTTCATTTTTAATGTTCTGGTAAAGTAGCCATCGCTTTACTCGAATTACTGACTGTGACTCTGACTGACTGACATATAATTGACCGACTGTCTCATACTTTTACGCTGCTTGCGAATACGAAATATCATTTTACTTGACACTGGCAATATGCGTAATAGCGATGCCATTATATAAAAAAAAAATAAGGAACAGGGATCTAGATAATTTATGAAGATAAGAAACGCACAGTCCAACGGCAGCCTTAGTACGTTTCGACTAACGCGTGCGGTCAGGCGTGGCTCGCGGCAACTAGGCCACCCCGGTTGTTGGGTATATATGTACATATCTACCGCATATATACCCAGCCGAGATGTCTGTGTTCCCTAGACTCCAGCCTTAATGTTTTAGTATTGCGTGATTAATGTTTTGAATTCACGTATCTGCTTTAAATGGGTTTAAGTCGGACTAATAAGCATTGAGGTTTTTCTAACTTCCGAAATTATTTACCACTCTCCCAGTCCCAAAAGTGTCTGTAAAGATATGAATGACTTTCATGATCCTGTAACAGCTTCCCCAATTTAACCTTTTAGGGTTCTGTGTTCGTCTGTAACGCCCAAATACTCAAACGTCACTTAAACCTGAATGGGGCTTAAAAGTCTTCTGTCTTTATAAAACACGTTCAAACGATAGAGATAGCGCACATTTGAGGTTCGCTTAAAATTGAGTGACGTAAGAGTCTTCGGCCATAAGTATACCTAATTTTCCGTCTGTCATAGCTAATGAAAAAAGTTACCTTTTTCCATTTAGTCTGTTTTTTTCTTCATATGTAAAATGGTATTTCTTTAGAACAGTAGATGTACTCCATAATAATAAATAATAATAATGGCAATCCATTATACGTCCCACTGCTGGGCACGAGTCTCTCCCCTTTTTTTGGGGGGGAGGCCTGGAGCTTACTCCACCACGCTGCTCCAATGCGGATTGGTGGATGTGGGTGGGTTAGTGGCCAACCCGCTGTCGGATGTTTTCAAACCGCCCATAAGGACTCCGACAAGGTTTAACGACTGCTATCTGTTGATAGCAACCGGGACCGACGGCTTAACGTGCCCTCCGAAGCACGGAAACGCGCATTTAATTTGCCACTAGCGATCACCCATCACACTACCCGACCGCGCCCGTAGTGCTTAACCGAGTAGATCGCTTACAAACGATCTACACCAGCCGACGGGCCATGCGCGCTTCTGTACTCCATACTTAACTTCAATTTTCAACTTTTTATTCCGGAGGGTTAAAAATATTTTATATACCAGAAAATGTTTTTATGTTCATATTTCAAAGCTGTTTTACTGTGCACATTTTTCTTCTGTAAAATTCAAAGTATGGAACTTGCTCTTTAGTGACTACATTTTATGCAAGGAAGAAACTTGTGCGGGTTAAATTAAATTAAAAAAATTAAACTAATTAATATAAGGATCACAAATTGTCATAAGAAGTTATTGTAACTTATTATAAGAACTGTATATTTCAAAACCATAAGAAGTTAATCACTGGAGCTCAACCACTAGTAAAAAAATTAATTGTACGAACTCTGTGAACGCGAGTTCGACTCGCACACGGCCGATTTTTTTTGTGTAATGGAAGTGGCAACAAGCATGCAGTTCACATTGATGTTAAGTGATGACTGCAGCCTGTAGACACCCACACAAAAACCAGTGGTCAAAATGCAGATGCGTTACCACTCCTGAGGCCTAAGGTGTTATGCCTCTGTGCCGGAAATTACAGGGTCGTTATTACATTACCACCTGACCGGAACACGATAGTGCTGAACACTACCATTTAGCGGCAAGTATATTAGGTAATGTGGTGGTGCCTACGCCCCCGAGCACCGTCACTGGAGCTCTACCACCAGCAGTGTTATGAAAGTGACAAAAAAGCTTGATGATAAGTGAATATACTGTAGCCCATTGATTCCCAAAGTGGTTCAGGTGGACCCCCTGAGGTCCATGGGAGACTCGATGGGAGACTATGTAGTCGTGAAAAAAATATTGGTAATATGTTAATGTGATATAAATGTAGCAAGAAGTGTCCACCGAAACAAGAAAAAAATTGAAAGGGTCTACAAGAAAAATGAGTTTGGAAACCTCTGTAGCCTATACCTGTCATTATAATAGTCTATACATTGTCGCATTGACCAACCCTCACATCATGAGCCGACCGAATATAAAAATTATTATTGGACGTCGCGTGGCGCCTGCGGTTTTTATAATATATTTCAAACATGATTTATCGCGCGCGACTAAAAGCTCGCCTGAATGTAACTTTCAATGTTCTGAAAGTTATTTTGTGTAGCGTGTCTTTCCGATATCATTTTTTTAATTAAATCCTGCTTTTTTTGGCTATTTTTGTTTACAGTGAGGCCTTATGTATGTGACATAAATGGAGGAGTGAATTTTCAAAAATGTATATCTATAATATAAAAATTGAATTGATATTTTTAAATGAATTCTGGAATAAATTAACTAACGTAGTTGAGTAGGTACGCAACCTTAAAATTAGATAGAATAGATAGAAGTAGGTTTTTTCTCTCTTAGTACTGCAGTTAACTGTTACACTTATCGTTTACGACAGTACTTCGCAATACACACAGATACATATTTCATAATTCATACTGGGGTCAATTAAAATATATTATATAAATAAAGTAATATTAATATACATAAATAAATGCAGAGGTAAATGTATGCATTCAAGCATACATACAAACACCCACGATTCGCCGGTTACATTTTGGCCCATGTAACAGGTGGCGAGCCTATTGAAATCTCCGGACACATTACCAAACTTCGAGGTACTGGGAAATTTCCAGAAAATGGAAAAATCCCAATAGAACCAGAGATATAGGATTTTATACCTTTATCTCTGATATCCCCCGATCCAGTATCGAATCCAGGACCCCCAGCGTAGTGGTAGTAGCCTGCTACCACAAGGCTACCGAGGCAGTTGTAACTTTTATATTTTTTCAAATATACAAATGTTCGAACTGTTGTCATCGTCTTTATGTATAGTTTCATGGTCTTCACTTTATTCCTTCTAGTAATAGGTTAGGATCCCACTGTAGAATTATTTCGTTCATCCAGATATGCTGCAAACCTGATTTTTACGTACATTTATGATCTAGAGCAGAGGTTCCTAAACAATTTTTTCTTGTAGACCCCTTTCAATTTTTTTCTGGTTTCCGTGTACCCCGTCCTTGCTACATTTATATCACATTCCCATATTTCCAAATTTTACGGAAATCCTACGTAGACCCCCATCGAGTCCCACGGACCCCAGGGGGTCTATATGGACCACTTTGGGAATCACTGTAGATATGGGTATTCCCATAAATAAAACCTATAATAGGCGTTTTGTTGGACAGTCTACTGACAGTCGTGATGGGTGCTAAGACGAAATCGTGACGTGTCGTTGTCCGGTGTCAGGAGCCACTTGATTGCAGCGATTGTGAGTTTTATGTGGTATAGAAAGGGAAAGGAATGTGGTTTATACTTGATACGTGATAAAGGCTACAGTTTTCGGTGTAGACCATAATAATTATATCTCCTTATTTGAGTTTTCTTGTCTTAAATCGGTGTGCTTTGTGTTTCAACTGTATTACAAATAGAAGTGGCAATGTCGAGTACTAACCTATATATGATCCTGATATGTTATTTATAGTGTAGGATAGTGTAGGAGTTCGAGGGCGCAGGCACCACCCGTCGTTAACTTCGAAGACCCTTCCCACTCTCAATTTTCATATTATTTACAAAATAATTCTCCCATTTTTTTTTTAATTTAATGGAAGCGGCAAACAAGCATGCAGTTCAAATTGATGTTAAGTGATGACTGCAGCGTAAGACACTCACACAGAGACCGAAGTCAAAATGCAGATGCGTTACCACTCCTGATGCTTAAGGTGTTTATGCCTCTGTGCCGAAAATTACAGGGCCGTACATTACCACCTGACCGGAACACGAGAGTGCTGAACACTATTTAGCGGCAAGTACATTAGTTATTAATGCGGTGGTGCCTACGTCCGCGAGCTCCCTCACTGGAGCTCTGCCACCATTAAAAGAAGTTTCACCACTTTTCTTCAAGTAAAAAAAACAATTTCAAGTACAATAGTAAACTAAAAATTACAGTTCTTTCTTTTAAATTGCCTGCATAGGGCTTAACATGCTTTTCTCCGTTTCGTTATATTTTCTAATAGAGAATTCGAATTTCCAAGATCATATCGTATCGATTCAACCCTCACGATCATCTTTGTTCTGCGGAAGACCGACGTACACTACTGCCAGGTAAGACCAATACCACAAATTTTGCACCGAACAAAGACATTTCCGTGGAACCGATGCACCGGCGTAGGTAAATCAAGTTTGTTACTCCGTCTCACAATTAATTGAAGCAGGATCCATTGGCAATTGTAAGACGATAAGCTTCACGAAGTGGAAAGGAAAGCCGTCAGGTACACAAGCAGTATGTACGTTTAGCGAGGTTTATATAACGTCTATGTACTTACGTGTGTTACATAAACCGGCGAAGGCTGGGCCGACCATAGCGACCAAAATACGGCACCTGACGCTCGGCCTCTCGAGCGCCAGTGATCTGAGTGACAAGCGGACGCGTTTTTGATTATTGTTTTAGATTAATTAAGTCAATTTTGAAAGCAAGATGCAAACTAAACTACTTTCGTACCTTTGTTCAGTGGTGTAGCTATAGAGTGGCGGCGGGGTGCCACCCGGTTGGCGGTCACGTTGCGATTTGTTTTTATTTCCAAGAGTGTTTTAAAGATGCCCCGAGCGAATTGCGTGGTATACGACTGTTTGAAATCTGCATCATCAAAACCGGAGGTATCGTTTTTTAAACTTTCTGGTGATTTTGAAAGGCAAGAATGATGTATTGTTATAATATCTAACATATTTAAAAAATTCGCGTGTGACAGTGTTTGTAACAATACTCCTCCGCAGCGGCTAGACCGATCATTATGAAATTTTGTGTGTATGAGAATCGGTTGTAGTCTTTTTTTATATCCCTAAATGGTAAGGGTGATTCTCAACATTTTTGTTTTTCGATTTTTTGGACAGTTGATTTGTTTATACCTCTAAGGCGATACGAAGTTTGTCGGGGTAGCTATTTATTATCCTGCCTACCCAAGTGGGTGAGGGGAAGAGAAACTCGCCCGGTCTCGACAATTCGTTGCAGTATTCCACAGATTGTACTGTCGTCAGAACTATAAAAAACACAGTAATTAGCACTCAGTTTTGTTATTTTTAAGACAAAAAAAAACAAAGATCTACAAGTTATATCAAAATTAAACTGTCTGCCATACTTAAAACTATAATAATAATAAGATCAAGGTTGGATCATGGGTCAAATACAGAAGGCGATACTCCTCGGCACGGCACGTATAGTGAGGAGATTCCTGTCTCCGTGACCCTAACCACCGATAGCTTGGACCCTGTTCCCGCTGCCGGCGGCGCACTATTTTTTAATTTCTTATAGTATATGTTTGTTTTTTTTATAACTACTTATGTATGTAAAAAAATATTAAACCTGTGTCGTGGGTGCCGTTGTACACATACAACACATACACAAACACCCAGACCCGAAACAAATATCTGTTGGCCATACAAATATTTGTTCCGGTGCGGGGATCGAACCCGCGACCCTTCGAATCAAACGGTGGTTTCCCACCGCTGGACTAACCGGGTCGTTTAGGCCGTTTTGAGTCATTTCACAATTGGCAACATTTTGAATCGTTATATCTTAACAACTTTTAAGTACTTATTGACTATATGTTTCAAAGACAAATAGTATTTATTTATCCAATACTATAACAGGGTAACCAATAAAAAAATAGTGAACATCCCAATATGATTGAGTAAACGTCAGTAAATGCAAAAATAATAACACCATTATTTAAAAAAAAATAGTGACACCCCTGTTGCTTCAATGGAGTGTAGGTAAATCTTAATATATATAAATCTCGTGTCACAATGTTTGTCCTCAATGGACTCCTAAACCACTTAACCGATTATAAAAAAATTCGCACACCATGTGCAGTTCGATCCAACTTGAGAGATAGGATAGCTTACATTACGCTATGACTAAAAGGAGCAGAGCAGCGCGGGCGAAGCCGGGGCGGGCCGCTAGTCTTAATATATATAAATCTCGTGTCACAATGTTTGTCCTCAATGGACTCCTAAACCACTTAACCGATTATAAAAAAATTCGCACACCATGTGCAGTTCGATCCAACTTGAGAGATAGGATAGCTTACATTACGCTATGACTAAAAGGAGCAGAGCAGCGCGGGCGAAGCCGGGGCGGGCCGCTAGTATTTTATAAAATGGGCTTAGTTTCCATACTGTTTGTATCTATTTACTATGGTACGGCGCTGTGTCTGTGTGCATCACGTGTAAAATTACTCCTTGAAGTGGTCGTTGGTAGCTAGAGATGCACTAACAAGGCATAAGTTGGACTATTCCTACCAAACTTGGAGGTAGCTTTTTGGAGTCACGGTTCTCCAAAAGACGGTCTAGGCTTTTGCAGTAGTCTTTCGAATTCACTGTTCAGCAGAACTCGCTCTTATATCTTCAGTATCTTCAATCATACCCGACATTTTGAGCCCACATCCGCTCTGCTCGTGAACGTGTACGTGACCTAATTTAGAAACGAGCCCGCACAAAGCCTGCCCGCTGCGGTTGCTCGTCTTACCAGCGCCACCCGATTGTGCAGCGCGGGCTTGTGTGCGTACGCAGCCGCGCCAGTGTGCGCCACGTGCAAAATGACATGTTGACGTGGCCGTTTGTACCTATCCGATACTAGATAACTTGACCGGGAGAAGGGACTTTGAGAACGGACGATCGGAGGTAATTCCAAACTGGCGATAGGTTTGACGGTTCGTCTGTGAAAGACAATTTGTGTGTTGCTTCGCTATCCAAGTGTCTGATACCTACTTATTAGTTAATTACGTGGGGGGAAGAGTAAATCTGATTAAAATAATAACCTTTTTTTATGAAACGAATGTGACCAATAATCATGCAGCTCACATGGATGTTAAGTGATGAGTGTAGCCTATAGACATCTACACAAAAACCAGCGGTCAAAATACAGACCCCTGAGACGTACGTTGTAACCCGCGTCAAAGAGATGATGTCAAAAACCTAAGAACAGAGAGGTCTGTACGCAAAGCTGTTGAAATGATAATAAAAAACCACAAATCTGAATAGAGAAGATGGTTGGCGATTAACAACGTTATGGAATTCTGTACTTTGTTTAATTAAATTCCAGCCGCTCCTCTTTGAGTCATGAGATCATCTGTCAGATCTCAAAATACCAGTAGTCTCTCCTGAACTCTACAAATGCGTAATTATAGATAAGCGGCGAGGTTTCATTTCAAACAATTCAATCTGCTTTGGTGATTTCGTCAAAATGTCGCGATCAGGGTGGTCGCTCGTGTAAATATAAAACATAAGAGGTAGGTACCCAAATGCCTAGGATATTTCTAATGTACTAATCGGTGGATTTGGGGTGGCAAACATTACTGCTCTGATGGTGCTTGCCTGGTTGGAATTCCCCATTTTTCCGGTTACGAACATTCTCAACGGCATCCCCAAAGTTTGGGCAGAAGCCAAAAATATCATTCGTCATGCCAAATTTTTGTTCCTGTCACAATTACCGTCGTCTATTCGAAACAAAGTAGTGCTGATCACTGTTTATTTAACGTCTGGTATAACTCTCAGAAAATCTTTTAATCATTTTTAACTAACCTGTTAATTAACACGGACTTAGTTCCTCGTAACGTAATTTTCCGTAACCGAACAATGGCGGTTAAACCATTCGAATATGGCGGTAGTAAATGCAATAACGCAGGATGGTCAGCAGCATGCCGCGATATAACTACCGTGCGTCGATATACTACATGGAGATAATTGTTACGTACGTACCAGGGCGCGCTTATGGGTCCACGTAAAAATGGATTTTGGATTATCTGTAAGCTATGAATTGTTTTGTTATTCGCTTGGGCAAAGCGCGACGCGACGCGAATCCTAAGATTCGCCTAAAGCTGCGTACAAAAATTTTTACCTCGGCAAACCATGAGGCAACGGCAAAGTTGATTTGAAGTGCGCGGCAACCCCGTCTAATTTCTCGTTAAAATCGTCTAATTTGGAACACTCTTTTATCTCATACAATTATGCACTGATATAAATAAGTTTTATATCTACATTTCATTTCCATGTAACTTTCTGTCTACGTCACTAAATAATGAATTTTACCTTGTCAATTGAAGTGACCAACTGCGCGGTTTCCATAACACGGTAAGCATATATGCCGGTAAGTGCAAGATCACCTGATATCACCGCAATAGCCGTTATAAAAGCTCTTCGTAATCATGTACCGTGAAATTTCTGATGCGTTTTTCAGGGTTCCGCACCTAAAGGGTCTATAGGACAGTAGGTAAGATTTCTTTGTTGTATAAATTATATTTACGGATTTTCTCGCGTGTACAATACTATACCAGAGAATATATAAGTAGTATACTTATAGAATGGACACTTCGACGTCCCGCCTTATTTCCCCTCTTTTCATCCTTAGTTATTTCGCCTTATTTCTTTCTCTCTTCCGGCAGCCTCGTGCACTGAAGTTGCGAGCAGGCAACTATGTGTGTGCGTGTAAAAACGCGTCCTGATTGATCTTAACCAAAATAATAAGCGTTTGTATGGAATTTTAGCCGAGTTTCCGCGGTGTGATAATACTCCCTTTAACTTCTTCTTTTACCCGACGTTTCCAGAAACCGTGGTCAGACTAAGGTGACATTTGTGACAAAAATGAGAAAAAATATAATCTACATCCACCGATTTGCGTTGCATTTGGATTGCATTGAACGCCTTGCGTAGCGTTGAGGATTAACGCAAAAATGACTTATGGTATCTTAAGTGGTACACAAATTTTAGTTTTCTCATTCGCTTGCACAGCTTTTCTGTCATTGCATAATCTAAATAGTTATCAAACACCAATGCTCCATTAAGTGACTCTCGCAAGTCACTTGCATTTTGATAATTATAGGCGAGCTACACCAAAACACACTCAACCGTGTGCAGTGTCGGACAATTTGGGGCGGAAGACAGGCGGCCGTCGCCCACGCCACTCGACCATGTCTCTTGTTTTATGGACGGCTGCTCCGTGTAAGGGCGCCTTTACAACGCTAGGGATACGACTTTATGATGGTGGCAAATTAGCATGCAGTATAGATGTTAAGCAAATGCAATACTGTAGCCTATAGACATCTCTCCTGGTGTTGCGAACCTTCTTGGTGGTAGAGTTCCAAGTAGAGGAGCTCGAGGGCGTAGGCAGTATTATCTAACCTATCTGCCGCTAAATGGTAGTGTTCGTGTTCCGGTTAGATGGTAATGTATGGCCTCATAATAACTATCACACAGACATAACACCTTAGGTCTCAGAGGTGGCAATGCATCTGCATTTTGACCTTTAGTTTTTATGTTAATGTCTATACGCTGCAGTCATCACTTAACATCAATGTGAGCTGCACGCTTGTTTGCCATCAAAAACCTCTACTCTACCACCGAGAAAGTTTGCAACACCAGTAGAGTTGCTAATGCGCCAACCCTGAGGGACTCTTTTGACGTGGAGACGAGGAAACACCTCAAAGGGGAGTAGAGTACTATGCGGCGGGAATACATTAGTTTAAACAGATAAGTAAACTTTTGAAGTTATAGAAAAAATGGAAAGAAATATGTTGACTACGGGCTAGAATCGAACTTGCGATCACCAGTCCAGCCGCTTTACCACTACGCTACCGATGTCCCACATCACTCCGTCAAATTTTACCTTCCCTTTTTGATTTTTAACCGATTGAAGGTCGGTAATTAGTTATCAATGGATGTCGTTCACTGTTATGTTTATCTGCAGAAGATTTTGCAGTCGTGTCGCACCCGTGTCGTCGTGCGCTAAACGGCCGCCTGTCACGAGACGAGGGCCGCGTCGTCACTCGACGCGACTTCCCGTTCCACGATCTTTCCCTTGATAAACTCGCCCGCTTCGATAATTCCACACGGCGGATGCTGCCTCAGCTAGCTGCGGCGCGGCGGCACGGAATGGAACGGAATGGAATGCCAATCGGCTCTGGCTGGACACAACCCTTTGACGATTCATTTCGCAACTTTGTGCGAGTTACTAATTAAGTATTCGCGGAATTACTTCGACCCATTTAGGTTGGTAGGTACTTGTTTGGAGTATTTAAGGTGGGTTATATATTGTGTGTATACCGTGATTAACTACTTATTTGTCGCTAAGTACATAAGTACTGTTTAGGTTTTTCATTATAAATTCATCGATGTTTTAGTTACATTTATGAACGCATATAACAAGCAAACGAATAACATACCTAACAAGCGGACGGAGTCCCGCGAACCAGCTGCAGATTATTGATATAGTAATTGGCTTACTTAATTATTAGTTGAACAAACTAGCTATCCTTGCAATTCACCTCGACTTTCCTTACAGAAAACCTAGATAATGATGTGCGTCCACCGGCCTGCGCCTCCAAGTACGCGGCATGAACTTTTGAAAGTTAAACTTGGACTCCTATCGCTGCCATGAATGTACCATAAATGTTGTTGATTACCTAACGTAAATATGGATTGGGGAATAGGTGATCTATTTGAAATTTTCAAATGGATAATATTTTCAGTGGGTGTCTCACAGGTCGACTCACCTTGATCGTTTTTGTTTTGTGCAGGTTTATTTTGTCTTTGCCTTCCATCTATGCAAACAGTGGATGACCTGAATTTCTAAACCACTTGTTTCGTGAATTATGGGTGTATAGTATGAATGCATGCAAGTACCTACTATATTATGTATACTTTTAAATGTCAAACCATGGAAAATTCTATGATCTGCCCGATTAAACGAGACTTAGGATAGGATCCCACCGTGTTTTATTGGCAGTCATTGGAAATGAAACGATTTTTTAGGCCGATATGGCGAAGAAAAATCATCGTATGTCGATAATTTACTTTACGATGCGGTATACCTTGTCGTTTAGGGAAATAATGCGTGAAGTGAGAGAGATTGAGAGAAATAAATAAAATACGCTTACACTCACAGCCCCACACTAGGTATAAACCTGTGTCGTCGGACCGTTGTACACAAACGACACATACACAAACACCAAGACCCGAAACAAATATCTGTAGGCCATACAAATATTGGTCCCGGTGCGGGGATTGAACCCGTTAATGAGCATAGATTATATTTTAGATGAATGCTATAAAGACATTAAAATCGAATTCAGAATATAGGCAACCACAGCCGAGACGACAACGGGAATGGTGTAATAAGAAACAGACTTTAGAGCAGTGATTCCCAAAGTGGTCCATATAGACCCCCTGGGGTCTATGGGAGACTCGAGGGGGTCTACATATAAGCGTAAATAAAAATGGGATATATGGGAAAGTGATATAAATTGAAATAAAACTATTTTTTACGGATTTATCTCGCGTATATTAAACTAAAGTGATATAAATGTTAGCAAGGGAATCAACCGAAACCAGAAAAAAATTGAAAGGGGTCTACAAGTAAAAATTGTTTGGGAACCTCTGCTTTAGAGAAAAGCAACCGAGCTTGATTGCGCGTCGGTCGAGTAAGGTGTCCGCTCGTTTATTAGTCGGGCTTTTAATGAGCTTCGCGCGAGCCTGCCGCGGAAACAGTATCTACCATTCCAATGTTTCTCTGTTTAACTATATCTATATAATTATGTCGATGTTGGTGACAGATGCTTCTTTATTGAAAATCGAGTACATGATCAACATTTTTCGTTTATAACAATTTTCTATGTTTTTGAAAATATGTCAGTATAGGTGTTTAAAAGGATAGACTTTATTTACATGGCCATTATTTGTTGCTTGTACAATGAAAGTAGGCAGCAAAGTAAGTAGGTGTACGTAATGTGTTGGAGACCCACCTTCTAAATACATGCAAAGTTTTTTTTTTGTGATAACTTTAATAAATTTAATACTCCTATGTCCGTACTTCTACAGATTTTTTTTTATGCTCTAAATATAGTTCAGAAAATTAGAGAGAACAAATCTGGTTTTCAAAATAATAATTGCCCTTTAGTAAAAATACACAATGCCTCGACAGATTTAATAAAAGAAACATGCTTTTTAGCTTAAGCTTAATTGCGGCTCGGTCGAGAAAGGTGTCCGCTCTTCAGTTATTAGTCGGGCCCTTTGATTATATACACGTCTAGATGGAGCATTTGAGTTCCTAAGCGTCCAAAAAAATATCAGTTAACTGTTAGCTGATATCTTCGTTTCGCTCGCTCAGTAGCGACACCGTCATTGTGACGGGAACACGTCCGCATCAGTGCTTTCAATATGACGAGTTGCGCTATTAAAGTGTGCCGAAATTACCAAGGAAGAATAAAAACATCTAAATACATTTCTTATTATCGATAAGTACACTTTCCATAGTCCTAAATTAATGCTAGAAATAAAACAACAATATTTAATTTTATCTCGAATTGTAAGATTTATTGAACGCCATGTTTACTGTGTTGCCAGTTTTTTATTTAAAATCTGCCCAGTGAAATATGAAGTTACAAAATAAAATGTATGTAAATCATGTTTAAGTACATAAATACATTATTTTATTAACCCCCGATGGAAAAAGAGAGGTGTTTTAAGTGTTTTAAGTGTGTGTGTTTGTGGGCTTGTAAATTCCCAACTACCAATTTTGATTTTGTTCTTAAAAATGTATTTGTTTTTCTCCACAATAATAATAATTTATATTAACAACTAATCAGAAATAATTAAAACTAAACTAAAGCTATACCTATACAATCAAAAAAATAAAAATAACTAAAAAGTAATAACTGGAGCTACCTACTATGGGACGATCCAGTTAGTCCAACGATGTGGGACGATCGTTTTAGCCGGAAGGTCGCGTGTTCGATTCCCGCATCGTAACAAATATTTATATGGCCTACAGATATTTGTTTCGGGTCTGGGTGTATGTGCATATGTTGTATGTGCATAAAGGTTATAACTAGGCTGTACATGCATTTTGTTCTTAATCTGAGTAGCATTATTTGAATAATATTATGCTGATTAAATTATGTAGGTATAATTTTTAAAATTAATCAATATAAAATTGGGCGTGTTTTTGTAATTACTAATATTGTAAATTTTGTGACAGAATTTAGTTGAATTTATATTATTATCTGTATACTACCGTAACATTGAGAGGACCGTTAGATTATATCCTTACGTACATTCCTTTGTTAGATTATAATTATAGGTATCTTACAATAAAATAATTATATCTTGAGTAGGTAATTTTGTTAGATTGTAGTCAAACAGTTTTCACAACAATATGGTGATATTGGCGATATGTCATAAATTAGGAAAAAAGAGAACTCGACTTAAGGTAATTTTCCCTATTTTAGGGAAAAAATTCACAAGCAAGCAACATATTCACCAGTTTAGTAGTGTGTGTAAAGCGAATAAAATATACATATTTGTGTGCGTTACACGCACACAAGGCTTCTCGAGTTGGGACATTGTTTTTGCGACGTTTGTAAAGCGACGCTCCATCTAGACGTGTATATAATCAAAGGTCGGGCCTATAATGAGCTCCGCGCGAGCCCGACGCGGAAACAGTAACGTTCCAATATTTCTCTGTTTTGCTATATCTATATTATAATTATGTCGATGTTGGCAACAGATGCTTCTTTATTGGAAACCGAGTTTTAAGAACTCAAAAGTGCTGTAATTTTTTGTTAAGGATATTAAAATAATGTATCAGTTTTGGTGTTTAAAAGGATAGACTTATGTTTATAGGTATATAGTCTATTTTTTGATAACCCGGTTCGCCCAGCGGTGTGAGACGACCGTTTGATTCGAAGGGACAAATATTTTTATGGCCTACAGATGTTTGTTTCGGGTCTGGGTGATTGTGTAGAGTAGGTGCACGTAATGTGTTGGAGATCTACTTCTAAATACATACATGTAAAAAACGAAAAGAAACATAGAAGAAAAGTGGTAACAATTACTGACATTGTGCATTACTGTTGAACTATGATTAATAATTGTTTTAGCAGTCCTTTACTGATGCAAAGATGGATGAAGTTCACACAACGCTCCAAAATCGCCAAACACCGTCTTGCTACGAAACACCTATTCGCTAGACCAGAGGTTCCCAAACTATTTTTTCTTGTAGACCCCTTTCAATTTTTTTCTGGTTTCGGTGGACCCCTTTGCAAACAATTATATCACTTTCCCATATATACGTAGACCACCTCGAGTCTCCCATAGACCCCAGGGGGTCTATATGGACCACTTTGGGAATCACTGCGCTAGACTAAACTGGCAAGAGAGTCTTTTGTTACAATCGTCTGAAGCTAGAACCCACCTAAATTCCGTGCATACACTCATTACGAGCCTTAGTCGTGAATCGCACGTGCAAATCTAGCGTTCAGAGCCAACGTGTGCCTAAGGCCCGCCGCAAACGTGCTACTTTTTAAAAGTAAATTAAAGTTTTTATCAACAGTTGTAATTCCACATTATTTCTTACATAATTGTAAATGGCCCTGTAATTCCCGGCACAGAGGCATAACATCTTAGGCCTCAGGAGTGGTAACGAATCTGCATTTTGACCTTGGTCGTTGTGTGGGTGTCTTTAGGCTGCAGTCATCACTTAACATCAATGTGAACTGCATACTTGTTTACCAGTTCCATTACATTGAAAAAAACATTCTTATTATAGAGATCCAGTGAAGGGACAAAGTTTGAGGGAATAGGCACCTTCGCGTTACAGACCTAATATACTTGACTCTAAACGGTCATGGCCATTCTATTAATGCTCCTAAATGCTATTCCGTTCTACTTAAAAAAGAGATCCTTTTTATAGTAGGTGCTTATTTTAGCCATTTTGATAAAATAAGGGTTATACTGACTACGTGATCGGTATGAGGAGTGATATACGCCACGGACTTCCGGTTCTGGGCGCCTCCAAAGATCGACTGGTCGCTGGGAATCATGAAAGATTTGTAGAGCTCACGGAGGGAAATGTCGTTTTTTTTTGCTCGTGCGTGGGTCTCTTTTGCCTCCAAATGCCAAATGCCTCCCCGGGCCACTGAGCTGCCTTAATACAATTATCGCACGCATTGGCTGTCAATTGATTCTTTTTTTTTACAGCGGTTGTGTCAGAAACAAATTTTACATAATTAGGTACAAATTGCACCAATCTTTTCTCTAATATTAAATAGACCCAGCTCTGAAAGTCAGCCTTACGCAGAAATAAAATAAAATGCTGTAAAATAATATTATATTCTACAAAGCACACCGCAGTCTTTTCGAAGTCAACAACGCGATTTAAAATCGCACCACTGTCGCACATGAGAATGTCAATATGACGTTATTTAGGAGTCTCGTGGCGCAGCGACTCTTATTTGCCGCTCGCGTGAGGAAGGCTGCCTTTACTATGGCGTCTATGCGACTAAATTGTTCAGAAAAATCTAATTCAACGTTTTCAATTTTGAGTTGAACACTATAAACATAAAGCTATACAATCTAACGGTGTCTACGAGAGTCTCGTACCTGGTACACACCAGGTTAGGCAGAGAGCGTGGAGTATCATGCATCCAATCGCCTTGCAAATCGAGGTTTTTCCGATCATTACATTTAGTCAAAAGGTGAGAATTGTAAAGGCATATAATTTTTGACAAATCATCGGGATATATTGAACGACTTTACCAAATACTTCCACTAGATATAAGAGTGCCAGGAGTCTAGAAATGACAATGATTTATTGAATTAGCTGAAGTCACTATCAGCCATGCATCGCAACATAACACAAAAAGTTACTAATAGTGCGACATATAAATCGCACATGAGCTAGCGTTTTAAGACAATAAGAACATTATTCAGAAGTCTCGAAACACGGCTTCTGTTCGTTTGGGAATGGACGCGTTTCCAAACTCGTCTCGCTCGTACTATACACACACGTCACCAGGTGCCGTGCAGGGTAAGCAGAGAGCGTGGAGTACCCGACACTCATTGCAAGCCAAATTTCGATTCATTGTGTTTTGTTTTCTAGACTGCGATAAATCAAGTTCCCCTACCGGGCAAAGGAGTGCCAGCAGTAAGCAAGCAATGACAATGAAGTAACTTCAGAATATCAATGACAATGAAGTAACTTCAGTTGACACCTTATTAAACCTGAACGTAAAAAATATAATGGTTTGTGCATTTCCCTACTCAGAATCATTGACACAAAGGGAAAATAATTGTATTTATTATTTGAATAATGTACTTCATACATTGTCTTGTCGTCACAGTGACAAATTATTGTATTTTGACACTAATAAATTTATTAGTGGTTTCAAACTGACTCGGGATGCTATGTTTCTTCCTAAGAGATGTAGAACTTTACTAGCTACATTGATAGCTTATAATATTAACATAGTTATGGAAAATGTAACTAAAAACAATTATTTGTCGGACTGTAACATAAATGTTACAAATTGTATTGTGCATGACAAAGCAAAGTGTTCTATTGAACCTCAGTCTACATCTTCCATCACTAGAGACGTGGAGTATTCTCCAGCACAGCGAAGAAATACACACTGTATGGCCTCACTGTCTAGTGGTGGTGATGGAGATGGAGAACAAACTCTGGATTATTATAATTTAAACTAGATTTTGAGACAAAAGAAGTTACCAATAACAAGCATTCAAATAAATCGGTATCTTCTGGCACTCCCATGTTAAACAGAAGTAGTAATTTGGTATTATTTCACCAAAACATTCAAGGGTTCCCTTCTAAGATATTGCAATTAGAATTAGTATTAGAGAAACTCCAATTTGATATTATTTGTTTATCTGAGCATTGGTTGAAAGAAAACCAAGTGTTGATTAATTATAAAAATTACTCTATTGTAAGTTGTTGAAAAACTATGCATCATGGAGGTACTCTTATTATGATAAAGAATTCTATCACTTCAAGGGAACGTAGGGACATAGTTGACTTATCAGTGGAACATGTTGCGGAAATATCTTGTGTTGAGCTGGAGAAGCATATAATAGTGTGTGTCTACAGACCACCAAATTACCAAAACATTAACGTATTTGACTCCACTATGGAAGATGTGTTGAAAAAAGCTTGTTCTAGTAAAAAATCTGTTATTGTATGTGGAGATTTCAGCATTAATATTTTGGAAAATAGTTATAATACTTGTAGACTATTGAATCTTTTTATGTCGTTCAATATAAGTAATGTTTTTTTGGAACCCACCCGAGTGAGTCCAACCTCAGCAACTTGTATTGATAATATATTTTGTGATCTTAAATATTTAGACAAAAATATTATTAACTGCATGCCTTTGGATCATAGCGGGCTAATAATGACTTTTGCCACTGTTGATAGTAAAAATATAATACAAAAACATACAGACAAATAACTTCTGCTAAATTAAACCATTTTAATGACATATTAATTAAAGAGTTATATTCACAAAAGTTTGATTCAAATAGTGCAAATAATTGTTATGAGCAAATTTTTAAGGTACTTGATACACAATTTAATAAAACATTTAAAATTAAAACCAAATCTACCAAATATAAATTTAGTTTCTGTGATTGGGCTACAACTGGCATTCGTAGAAGTAGGGAGAGATTATTCGAATTATTTGGCCTTAAGAATTGTATGCAAAATAAAAAACTTAATAAATATGTTATTATATTGCTACATATACAAAAATTTTCAAAAATGTATGTCAAAAGGCAAAGTCAAATGGTGTGCAAGTCGATAATAGATACCTTAGCTCCTTACTTAGCATCAATTTTTAACTTATGTATTGATCAGGGAGTCTTTCCAGATTTATTAAAATTTAGTAAAGTTATACCGTTATTTAAATCAGGTGACAATAAAAATCCAAATAATTTTAGACCGGTATCTATTCTGCCCGTTCTCAGTAAAGTGTTCGAAAAACGAATGCTTACTCAATTGCTGCAACATTTCAATACAAATAACATCTTATACGAACAACAATTTGGTTTTACAAAAGGACGTTGTACAACCGATGCCGGTGTTGCTTTATTAAAACATATTTTTGAAGCTTGGGAGGATTCACAAGATGCTATAGGTATATTTTGCGACCTTTCAAAGGCGTTTGACTGCATGTATCACAATACATTAATTGGCAAACTTGATCATTATGGACTTGAAAATAAAGCTCTTCAACTTGTTCAATCTTAACTTAAAGATCGGGAACAAGTAGTTCAAGTAAATGGAGTAAAATCTCAAAGTGCAAAGACAGGAATGGGTGTCCCATAGGGCTCAATATTAGGACCATTCCATTTTTAATCTACGTTAATGATTTACTTCATTTAATGCCTAGCAGTATGCCCAAAACAATTTTATTTGCAGACGATACTTCAATAGTTTTTAAAGTGAACAGACGAAATCCAGATTACGATACTGTAAATAAGGTCATAGGAGAAGTACATAAATGGTTTACTGTCAATAATCTTGCACTGAATAGTAAAAAAACCAAATGTATCCGTTTTACCCTCCCTAATGTATAAACTAGTAAATAGTAAAGAAGGAGAATTTTTATAAACAATGACAAAATTCAATTTGTTGATGACGCTACCTTCTTGGGAATAACGCTTGACTCGAAGTTACAATGGGGACCACATATTAGGCAGTTAGCGAAACGTCTGAGTGCCGCAGCTTATGCTGTTAGAAAAATTAGGCAATTAACTGATATAGACACTGCAAGACTTGTTTATTTTAGCTATTTTCACAGTGTCATGTCCTATGGTATTTTATTGTGGGGTCGAGCTGGGGCTGACGTACAATCAATTTTCGTATTACAGAAGAGAGCCAATAGAGCGATGTATAACTTACGTAGTCGTGATTCTTTGAAAGAACTATTTAAAGAAATAAATATAATGACAGTCCCTTGCCATTACATCTATGAAAATATACTTTTCGCGAGGAAAAATTTACATCTGTTTGATAAGATCTCCGATAGGCATGGTTATAATACCAGGAATAAGAACAAGCTGTCTCTGCCAAGTTTACGACTGACGAAAACTAATACATCTTTCCTAAAATATAGTGTAGAATTTTATAACAAGATCCCATCCGGGATTGCTGAACTCACCGATAGTAAATTCAAAGCATTAATTAAACGCACTCTATGTAAAAAGGCTTACTATAAACTCGAGGACTATCTCAAGGATATAAATGTTTGGCTAAAAAGAAATGCTGATCTAGCTCCACAAGGGTGTTAAATGTAATAAATTAAAGTGTTATGTTGATATTATATTGTTAATTTTAAATTTGTTTAAATTATGGAAAATTGAAAAAATATGCCTAAGAGATATTTTTAAAAGAGCCGACTGAGTTTTTTCCGGCAAGTTTTTCTCAGATCATATTGGCCTTTGAAACTTTGCCGGTGAATGACAAAGAATGACTCTTTTTCTTTTCTTTTTACTCTTTGTTATCAGTTTGTAAAGGGGAAATGAGACATTCTACTGATATACTTTTTACATTAGTTTATTACATTTAGTTTTATCTTAGTGATATTCTTGACTTTACATATATTTTTTATCTTGTTTGAACTGTATATCAATTGTTGTTCACTTTAATTTATTTTGTTTGTTTTTGACGTGTCATAAGAGGTGCCTGTCACTCTAAATGAATAAATGAATTTCTGATTCTGAATAAACTATTATGGTAAGTGCCAGCTTTATTGTTATTTGCCTGACAGTGCAGCAATGCGTTATCAGACTAAATAAAAAGCGTCAGTGCGACAAAGAAATCGCACATGAGCCAGCGTTTTAAGGGCATAATGATGTTATTCAGGAGCCTCGCGGTGCGGCTCCTGTTCGTTTGAGAACGGCCGCGTTTACGAGCCCGTCTCCGTCCGAGCGACGCCCGTTTATTGTGCCCGCCTACCCGCGCGCCTCCATTACGTGTGAACTGTCGCCATGACCTACATCTTTGTTGGTGACTGATCGCAATGATATCCATGGTAATCTAGAAGTCAGCTAGCTATCTTGACAAAGTATTGTATGTCGGTATTTATATAGCAGGTAGGTAATCAATAAATAAGCTAGGGCGCTCGGCAAAGTATTGTGTCTGTGATCTGACATCAGGTCCTTCGCAGCGTAGGCATGGAGCGTCAGACAAATATCAGTATTGTTGTAGATCAAGAATGTATTTTTGAATAATCTAAATAAAGATATATGATGGCATATTCTTACCTAACGACGCACAACACTGTGGTGGGTGTCTTTAGTTAAGGCTTTGTCCAGCAGAGGACTTCTTTGGGCTGGAGTGATGATGATGATGAACGACCTTAGGCGTGCGAGTACTGGCTTGCTACAATTACTTCACCTTAAATCAGTTTCTATTTGCTTCGTATAATTTAAATATTTATAACAATTGGCAATGTCGACACGTAATGAGCGCTGGCCGGAGCAGGTGAATGTCGACGCGGCGTTTACGAGGCCTCGCTAACGAGTTCCCTCGCGATAATAAAGTCCTCGTAAATATATCTATTTACTAGGTTGGGTAAGTGGTCACAGAGGTACGTTACTGGTGTCCTTGAAAATTGCGCAGTTTTTAGTGCTTCGGGTAAAAAGATACTTGTGTACCAATATCTATAGGTATAACGACAACCGACCAACATCTAACAACAGCGAAAAGCTCGCTGTTGGTGTTGTTATGTATTCAACTAGGATGACTCTAGAAGAGGTAGAAAAAACTGAATATCTCAGACCCTACTTAATAATACAGAAAAAATAATTTTGTGAATGACATTCTGCGAAAGTGACTTTTTGCGAAAATGACATTTTGTGAAAATTACTTTCTGCGAAAGTGACAATTTTTTTCGAGATGACGTTTTGCGAAAGTAACGTTCTGCGTCAAAACCTAGTAGAATACTGAGCTCCATTTCTATACTGATAAACCTAATTTAGAATATAGGTATATACCTAGTAGTTCGGTGAATGAAACTGCCTCAGTAGGCTAGTGGTATCAGGGCACTTCTGCTCCGTTGGGATCCTATGTTCGATCTTCGTTCTAGGGATTATCAGAGTTAAAGGTATATCATCCTTTATATGTACTACCTACGTAATATTAAGCTATTGCATAGCTTCTATCGAGGGCCTTGAGCGCGGGGACCGAATTCAGAAATTCCGTAACGAAAAAACCTCACGCTATATGTATTGTAAAATAATAAAAATATTTCAAACAATATTAACTTTTTTCTAAATTAATATTATAAAGAGGTAATATTTTTTGTTTGTTTGTTTGTATATAGTAGGCTCAATAACTACTGGACCGATTTTAAAAATTCTTTCACTATTCGAAAGCTACATTATCCACGGTTAACATAGGCTATATTTTATTTTGGAAAAAATAGTGTTCCGTAAGATATTTGGGTTTTTCAGACACAAGGTGTAAAAAATCAACCAGAAAAGTTACTTATTTTGCGTACGCTGCCTAAACTATAAAAGATATCGAGGAAGACTTTAGGCTCGGAGAGGAGAGGAGAGGAGAGGAGAGGAGAGGAGAGGAGAGGAGAGGAGAGGAGAGGAGAGGAGAGGAGAGGAGAGGAGAGGAGAGGAGAGGAGAGGAGAGGAGAGGAGAGGAGAGGAGAGGAGAGGAGAGGAGAGGAGAGGAGAGGAGAGGAGAGGAGAGGAGAGGAGAGGAGAGGAGAGGAGAGGAGAGGAGAGGAGAGGAGAGGAGAGGAGAGGAGAGGAGAGGAGAGGAGAGGAGAGGAGATACATCCTGCATTTCATACGCTTACGCTCCTGCGAGTGTACCGCGTTAGTTTGTAGCGTTTACCGCGGCAGTCCCCGAGTGCCACACGTCGATTTTTTTTTGTGAGAAAGTTTGGTTCACATATTTTATAAATGTTACGAAGGTGGCAAGCAAGTATGCAGTTCGCATGGATGTTAGTTGATGACTGCAGGCTATAGACATCTACACATAAACCAGAGGTGAAAATACAAATGCATTGCCACCCCTGAGATCTTAAGTCGTCATGTCATGTCTGTGTGAAATGGATTAAATACAAATGCAAAACCTAATGCTTTTGTAAGATCCTTACCGGTTTTCGATAAATTTGCCAAAAATATCGCAACGTCTCACTAAAAAGTAATAGTAATAGTTTATTTACGTAAAAAGATACACACATTTTACGCAAGTGGTTACAACTAGACATTGTACAAAGGGAATTGTTGAACACCTGATACCCAAGGTAAGATTAAACTTGTGTTATGGGTACCAGGGCTCTCAAACCGCCTAAAAAAGTTCGCCTGTGGACGAACAAAGGAAAACGATAACACAATATACGTCCAAAAAGAAAAGTTTTTATAACACTGGCTGATTGTAGTTCTCATGTCTCGGCGTTTATTGACGATTGATCGCTATCCGACTTTATCGATGAAATATAAACAAAAACCGGCCCAGTGCGAGTCGGACTCCCAGAAGCTCGGCAAAATTTCATTTTATACGATATCAGTATAAGTATTTGACTTTGGGAATGACTGACTGACTTTGAGAGGCTGCCTGCAAGAGGTGATGCGCTGATTTCAATTAACCACTGTGTAGCCTATAGCCTTCCTCGATAAATGGATTACTACACTAACATTATTTTTCAAATCGGTCCAATAGTTCCTGAGATGAGCGCTTTCAAACAGACACACAAAGAAACGTCAGATTAATAAATATTATTACCCCCTCATTCATAAACGTATTTTAGCTAAAGTGTTGCTAATCTCTCCTTTGTCTTTTTCTATCCTGCACATTTGACAATGCAACTAACAAAGACAAAGCATTCTATAGCTAAAACGTATCTAATGTACGTTTATGAATAAGGGGGTTAGTATATAGATTCTACAACATTAAATACTAAAGTATAGATAAAAGAAAGTACAAACAGCAAGAATTAAAATTTCATGGACATTTTTTAAGTACCTATTGATCTATTAACTCAGTCATTATTTATACAGCGAACAGTAATCTGCCAGTACATCCGCGAAAATTTTCGCATGTCCCCTTTTACGAAGAGCAACTACGGCTCTTCTCAATAGATTTTTTTCCAGAGAGCATTGTGCATAATGCCTGCAGGCGCCTAAAGGATAAAGCGGACTTTTTCAGTCTATACTACGTCGCACGAGAAATGAACTGAAAGTATTTTAAAATGGACTTGCAGTTATTTTGCGCAGACACGGCGTATTAGGTATGTATAAGAAAACGAACAAGTTGATTGCTATGTACACAATAATGTAGCGGAAGTGTTGTGAAATTAGATTACCTATGGATAGAATATATTATTATTTAGGAATCGGTGTGCGTGTACAATGAGAATGATTAATGTGGAAGAAGCAAGGGAGGATTGTCAGGACCGGGATATCTAGCACATCACACTGTCTGCCTACCCCGTAAGGGACTTGGCGTGAAGATACATACATACATGCTTTATTTATCTATTCCGTGTATTCACCCAATTCCATACTTGTTTCTCAATTATTTAAAACTAGCGACTATGTAATGAAAGTGGCAAACAAGCGTGCAGTTCACTATTGATGTTAAGTGATGACTGCAGCCTAGAGACATCCACACAAAGACCGGAGGTCAAAATGCAGATGCTTTGCCACTTCTGAGGCCTAAGGTGTTATGCAGTGTTATGCCTCTGTGCCGGAAATTACAAGGCCGTACATTACCACCTGACCGGAACACGATAATGCTGAACACTACCATTTAGCGGCAAGTATATTAGGTAATGCGGTGGTGACTACGCCCGCGAGCTCCTTCACTGAAGCTCTACCGCCAGGAAATAATAAATAATAATTTGCACGAATGCAAAAAAAACATAATAATATGCCAACAGAGCGGTCACAGTTATATTTCATTTATTCTGCAGTGTATTTAAAAAAATCATACTTGTCTTACAGTCCTGAGAATCATATAACTTTTTAACAAAACAAATACCGCCAAAAAGGGAAACTGAAATATGTAGTGTACAACGTTAAAATTCAAGTATTCACTTCTGTGCATCGCGTTGTTTTTTCATTTTTCATGCCTAAAATCCGTTTTCTTTTCAAAATCCATAATCTAGAATCCATAGACCTAGATCTTAGTGATCACGATTATGTTTTATTTAGTTATGGTGGCAAACCAGCGTGCAGATGCATTGCCACCCCTAAAGGCTTAGTTATGCAAATTTTGAATTTTTTATGAGTTTGCAGATAAATTATGGCTACTCACGCTACGTCTTATCGGTGCGCACCTAGATTTGGGTAGTTGAAAAATAATGTATATGATATGTGGCCGGCATTAATAAAATATATTTACGAATACCTTCCGGATTAATTTGGACGGAAATGTAATATTGCGTTGCTTTCTCATTAAATGCGTTTACGATGCACGGGTTGCTGGCTCGTCATGAGGTCCTGTAGAATTTGTCATTCGTTTATTAATAGCATGGGGCAAGCGTAAACGAATCCTCCTGGTTGTTTTCCTTATTTCTTACATGTATCTTCACGCCATGTCCCTAACGGGGTAGGCAGAGAGTGTAGAGCGCCAGTTATCCCGGTCCTGATATAATCTCGTGCTTCATCTACCTTCATCATTCTCTTCATACATGCACGCCGATTCCTAAGACTTTTGGCCGAACCATCAGACAGAACTCGACCTATTTAGTCGTGGTAGGTCAGTCTTGGTCTTCCTGGGCCTCTGAAACCATCCACATTCGCATTGTATATCTGTTTAGTCATTCGCTCACTCGAAATTCTTTCTATATGCCCGAACCATCGGAGCATGCCTTTTCTCACTTTTACACCGATACTATCATTCACACAAAGCCTCTTTCTTACATCTTCATTACGAACGCGATCGGTGAGCGATACACTGTAGATCTTGTGCAAAGATCTCATCTCGACCGCGATTAATTTACTTTCATGCTCTTTCCTGCATATTATATTACACAACCGATAATTTCAATCATCACATCGGTCGAAAGATGTCGTCTGTTGGACCAAAGCCTTCCCATAAGGGGGATATGCCATAATCGCCATGCTTAGCATGTGGTTTTATCACGGGACGCTGCGGCCAATGTTGCGATTTTGCACTTACTAGCGCCCTATTGGAATGTCTGGCCCGCCCTTGTTCGGTTGACAGTCAGTCAAGAAGAAGTCACTGGTGGAAGAATTCTTCTGATCGTGGGCGATAGTGTCATGACGTGCCGACGCACGCGAGAGAGCAAGATAGAGAGCACGGAATAGATAAATAAAGATGGAATGGTAATATGGGCGTGGCAAGTCCGCCACAACTATGCGTGAACACACACAGTTCGGCTGAACCATTCGTTCGCCGCTCGTAGTGTCGTGTAGACTGCTTCGAACGACGCATCTCTCTAAAATACCATGTAGTGCCAATTTTAACATGTAATATGAAATGTCAGACCTGAAGTATAAAGCGAGGAGGTACATCTTTTCATCTGTAAGTCACAAATAACATTTATTGTTATAATACTTGTAAAACACATAAAAATATACAAAGGAATATGAATATTCGAACTTAAATTGCATTATTTAAACGTTACTGCTAGCGAATACATTGCTCGTTAAGCATTCGCTCAATTAACGCTATTACTGTCTCCGCTTGCAATGTACAACATGTAATGCGTCCGCTACACTTCGGCTAGTTTATTAGTGAGTATATTGTTGTGTGCGTGCGAGTGTTTATTGTCTACGGGCGTTACATCTTAGTATGCAAACTTACGCAAACGAATATCTGCCCTGAGGATTAATGTGTAGGTGATTGTCGAGATGGTGTTACATTTGTGTAAGAAATTGCATGGTGGGAGAAAAGCGGCGACACTGGTTCTAATACTAAATTAAAGCAAAGGCCTTTCCATCCTTATTTATCTATTCCGTGATACAGAGAGTGAGCATTTTATTTATGATAGACGTTACTCTCATTTTCGTTTGTATTGACTGTTCACCAATTGGGTGACCATAATTTACTAAGCCTGGGTTGCCTTGGCTTAGTAAATTATGGTCACATATATATGGTCACAGGTTTAGTATATTTATATTTGGATAATTTGTCACTAGCCGTCACCCATCACACACCCGACCGCGCCCGTATCGCTTAACCGAGTAGATCGCTTGCAATCTACACCAGCTGCGAGGCAGACGCGCTTCTCGGATACACGAATCTAATTAGGATTAGGATTCTAGGATCCTTTTTTTATGTTATGAAAGTGGCAAACAAGCATGCAGTTCACATTGATGTTAAATGATGACTGCAGCCTATAGACATCCACACAAAGACCAGAGGTCAAAATACAGATGCATAACCACTTCTGAGGCCTAAGGTGTTATGCCTCTGTGCCGAAAATTACAGGGCCGTACATTACCACCTGACCGGAACACGATAGTGCTGAACGCTACCATTTAGCGGCAAGTACCTATATCAGGTAATGCGGTGGTGCCTACGCCCGGGAGCTCCGTTACCGCTCTACCACCAGTGATCCTTTATCTAGAACCAAAGTAATTAATACAAAGAAGTGATCACAGAACATGAATCCTCAAAGTATCTCAGCATGTGTGCGGCACGTGTACGCGGGGTGGGTGCAAGGGGGCGTCCGTCTTGCTCTTTTTCCCTTTTCCCCGTTTTTTTCCCTCTTTGCCTTTCTTTCCGATGCAAATTCCCGTCACTGCCGACGCCGTGCGAATGGAAATTGAGAATTTTTCAGTTTATATTTTCGTGATTTTTTTCAATCGCTCATTTTTCTGATGTTTCTACGTTTTGATAAGAACTGGTTTTGGATCTCGTTATTTTCTTTTATATCGTGAAACAAGAATAGAAATAATTCATTTCTGAACAGTATTCTTGTTAAAAAAATATTGCTACATTATTACAGGACACTGAAAGAAAATTGCTTATAGAAAAGATTATTGTATAGATTGCGATAAAGGTAGAATTTCACCCAAAACGAATTCGAGAAATTTTCGATATTATTTATTTTTTGCTCTCGCCGGGTCATTACTTCGTGCTTAAAATCAGATCTAATATAAGATGTGTTAAAGAAGGAAATAATGTATTTAGCAGTGTCCATGAACAGGCCTTACCTGTTTATCCTTACTTATAAAACGTACAACCTTATCTACAAATTGTTTCTTAGTTGGTAGGTAGAGGTGTACCTATTCGTGTTAGTTAAACACTTGTTGTCAAATTTGTATAATGCTCCTTAATTTACTCGTTTCTCGCACTACCAAGTTTCTTGTTAATCACTGGATACTACCCGGTTAGTCCAGCGGTTTGAGATGCCCATTTGATTCGAAGGGTCGCGGGTTCGATCCCCGCACCGGGACATATTTGTATGGCCAATAGATATTTCTTTCGGGTCTGGGTGTTTGTGTATGTGTTGTATGTGTATAACGGCACCCACGACACAGGTTTATACCTACTGTGGGGCTGTGAGTGTAAGCGTATTTTTTTTATTTAATTTCTAATGAAATAATCATTTAAGACTTTCTAGTTTTAAGATCACATCACAAAGCAGAAGTGATCACAGAACAACAATCCTTAAGGAATCTCAGCATGTGTGCTGCACGTGTACGCGAAGTGGGCGGAAGGGGGGCGAGGGGGCGACCGTCTTGCTCTTTTTTCCTTTTCCCGATTTTTTTCCCTCTTTGCCTTCCTTTCCGATGCAAATTCCCGTCACTGCCAACGCCGTGCGAATGGAAATTGAGAATTTTTCAGTTTATGTTTTCGTGAATTTTTTCAATCGCTCATTTTTGTGATATTTCTACGTTTTGATAAGAACTGGTTTTGGGTCTCGTTATTTTCTTTTATATTGTGAAAGAAGAATGGAAATAATAATTTTCTGAATGGAGTTCCTATTTTCATACTTACATTTTTCATTTTTCTCAATAACACAAGCGAGTGAATTTAGACAGTGTTCCTATTATTAAGATTTATTTCATAATAAACTCATAATTTTAAAAATAGTCGTAATTTTACATTTTAAATTTTACTGGTGGTAGAGCTCCAGTGACGGAGCTCGCGGGCGTAGGCACCACCGCATTACCACCTCATATACTTGCCGCTAAATGGTAGTGTTCAGCACTATCGTGTTCCGGTCAGGTGGTAATTTATGGCCCTGTAATTTCCGGCACAGAGACATAACACTTTAGGCCTCAGGAGTGGTAACGCATCTGCATTTTGCCCTTGGTCTTTGTGTAAGTATCTATAGGCTGCAGTCATCACTTAACATCAATGTGAACTGCATGCTTGTTTGCCACTTCCATTACATTAAAAAAAAAATCAGGATACTGCACTAAATTTACTTATTTTATTTTTAAAGAAAAATGGAAAGAAAAATTTGTCTTCAGGCGAGGCTCGAACTCGCGACCTGAAAAAATTTTTCTTTCCATTTTTCTTTAAAAATAAAATATATTTCACAAGCATGTGTTAATGCGAAATAATATAAAACAATTACTTATTTTACTTTGAGGGACTTCGAGGACGTGTATATAGGTGAGCTATTTGCATAGGGTAAAAATATAAGTAGGTCGTCGACCTTTGTATACTTTATTACTGGACAGGTGGTAAAAATATTTAAGTCATTCACCTATGTGTATGTCCTTAATTACTGGACAGGACCCTTAGTAGCACGGTTCGAGTTTCCAGAAGTAAATTTACCACACCAATAACATGACAGATAACGTGGAAACGTCTGACGTAAATATCCGGATGACGGAACCAGCTGTTTGTTTTGTTCCCAGTGTATGTATCTTCATGCTGCGTCCCTCACGGGGAAGTCAGAAAGTGTGGAGCGCGGTGTCTTCTTTATATATTATTTAAAATGTACAGCCCTGTATTTTCCAGCATCTTAGATCTCAGGAGTGGTAACGCATCTGCATTTTGACCTTGGTCTTTGTGTGGGTGTCTATACGCTGCAGTCATCACTTAACATCAATATGAACTGAAAGAAAGAAAGAAAAATATTTATTTTCATGGCACACACACAACAACCAATAATAATAAAGTTAAAAACAAGTAAAACAATGGTTACATATTTGGTTGTGGGAAGCCAAGAAAAACGGCACCCACCTCAGCTGATTGCTGCAGAGTGACTGCAGCGCTGATATTCTGGTGGGTCCTAGTGGCTTGTTTACCACTTCCATTACATAAAAAAATAGCCTCGCTGAAGAAGGTACCTACTTAATTTACATTTCGTTCTTGAATTACAATTTTAGGTTACTTGTTCCATTTCTAATTGAACTAGGTATAAAAGACAGTATTTGATTTACCTTAGGTATGTATCTTCCCGCCAGGTCCCTAACGGGGTAGGCAGAGAGTGTAGAGCGCCAGATATCCCGGTCCTGATATACCTCTCGTGCCTCGTCTACCTTCATCATTCTCTTCATACATGCACGCCGATTCCTATTAACTACCTTAGGTGCCATGTATTTATAGGCCAACAGTATTATTTTCTGAAATAAAAACCGCAAACACAACGCACGCACGGAGTCTGCTAAAAACGGAACGTTTCCTGCCTCCGAATCAATTTGTAATGGTAACGATGATCCGCAATCCACACTCGGTCCTGCCTACTCCGGCGAGGCCATAAATAAGACCATTACGTGACGGGAATACTCGGAACGGACGGACAAGTCAATAATAGTCATGAACTCACCGATTCACATTCGCCGCCGAACGTAGCATTCTAAAAATGACGGCAAACATAAATCTATATCTATACTTACTAATATTAAAAAGCTGAAGAGTTTGTTTGTTTGTTTGAACGCGCTAATCTCAGAAACTAATGGTCCGATTTGAAAAAATCTAGGCTATATAGCATCACGCTAAAACGAATAGGAGAGGGTAGGTAACATAGGGCCGGGCCGCTAGTAGTTTTTCGTATTGGCATCTTAAATGAGTGTTAGAAATCATAAGTTTTTTGAAGTGCATAACTTTTTTAGCGGCGCCTTGTACTTTTGTGATTGGTAAAAAATGTTAAGCTCGCGTCAGGACACGTGATCCTGATCGAAAATGCGTAAGACAGACACGTGACCATAGTTGCATCCGCCTACTTTTTGGGGACCCAATTGTCAGCTGTCATGGTGGTGGTGTTTTTTTTGGCCTTGTGTTTTTTTATATAATACTTACACACACGTAACATCCCAGTCCGCCTCTAATTTGACGCGACCTGATATATACCTACACCAACTTCTGCTAAGAAACAAAAAAATCAGAAAGTCTTCCCACATATCGAATGTAAAAAATATATATATGAAGGCCTAATTATTATTCGAGTTTTTTCAAAGTCTCGAATAATAATTAGGCCTTCATATTCGAGTTCATACTCGATGGAAATAAGCGCAATGATTCACATTGCGCTTATTTCTAAACTTTTAAACAAAACCAACAACATATGCCAAACTCATCAAGAAACTGATCTAACATTACAAAAGAACAATTCATCATACCTAAAACATTTGCAAACCATACAATATTCGAAGGCGAAAACGGAGAAAAAACTCGAATAATAATTAGCCCCCAAGATTAGAGCCAGCCGAGCCTGCCGCGCTAATAATTACGGTGCCCAAGGCGTGCCATACATAGGCTCGAATTTCCGGAGATATACCTACGTCCCCCCATCTGCCCCCCATCTGCCCCACCCGTCTAATTGACACCGTCCGACGCCCTGCGGGAGCGCCTTCGGAGTTCGGATTTTCGGTCTACGTTTTCGGTGTCCGATTCACAACGGATAATCTTTTGCTGACGGTAGGTACGATACTAAAATGCGATATCGTTGCTTGTAGATTGAATAACTTGGTTACTACTACGTCAATTTGATGACTTCTACACTTTGAATTAGTGATCAATGTGATAAATGTGTTATATTTTGTGTGATGAAAGGGTCCTTTCAGGTATTCGCGAGCGTTTTTTTCATTAAAATAAACTTTATTTTACGGATTTATCTCGCGTAAATGTTCAGCTAAAAATTGATAATGAAATTTTGTGTTTTCATAACCATTTAAAAAAAGTGTGTTTCATGTTTGATTTAATATCCAACATGAAACACACTTTTTTAAAATGGTTACGCGATCTTTGATTATATCCAGCGTAGTTTAAATATTATACAGAGACAAAAAGACAATTAGACTGTTGGACAGATGAAGGAGGGTGAACGGATGGACGAATGGATGGAAAGAAGGACAGGCAGATAGATAAATATAGACAGAAAAAAAGAATTTACGGTTACCATTGCTTATCATTTCGGTGCCGAAAGTGTGGCGCAGGTACGATGGAATTTATATCGGATATATAGGTACGTTACGTAGATACGTCTCCCCTTCTGCCCCCACCCTTCTAATTGAACCGTCCGACGCCCTGCGGGAGCGCCTTTGGAGTTCGGACTCCGTTTTCGGATAGGAGGATAGGTAATCTTTTTCTGATGGCGCGGATGCAATGTATAGCAGTACGGTAGTACGGTAAGTTCGGTATCGTGGTAGGTAATGGTTTACTTATTGAATGGGTGAGATTCGTGTGATAGGTACCAAAAATAATGTACTACTGTTGCTATATCGACGCCGTAATAAACTCTGTATTATTTATTTTTAATTCATTTATCTTTTGCACGAATAAGGATTTATTTTTGAACCGACTTCAAAAAAAGGAAAAGGTTATCAATACGTCGGAATCATTTTTTTTTTGGACCTTCGAAGGCGGCTCCTTGGGGAGCGCAAAGTACTTTCAGTATAATGCATGGATTTGTATGACAACGTTTCAGGTAGGTTGTTGTAACTTAAACGACTTGGGGCGAGATACACAGACCGCACTACGACTTTACTGTGAATAAATTTCACTTCGAACAAGAATCGAACCTGCGACCTCAGGATAACCAATCCAGCCGCTTTAGGTATACTAAGCCTGGGTTGCACCATCATATTTGTTTAAGTTATTGTAACATTTCAAATCCTTCTCTAACTTTAACAGATTTCTATAAGATAGAGAAGGATGTGAAATGTTACAGTAACTTTAACTTTTACAAATATCTTGGAGCAACCCAGGCTAAGCTGCCGAAGCCCACATCCGAGCGTCGATTCCTCTTTCCCACCTTCCTAATTTAAATTCGCTACAATCTGATTCGACGCATCATTACATCTGAGAACAGTGTCACGTGCTCATTAAAAACTTGAGACGTTACGCAATCGAAGTCAACTGCACTTTACCGGACTCAACACGTGACACCCCGTGAATCGATATCCGGGGTCCTTATTAATTAATGCGTTCGTTACAAGACTCGTTGCCTCGTCCCGTACCAGTCACGCTCCCGTCCCGCACTAGGCTAGGGATGTAAACATCGCAAAGATATCGATGCAACTATACACAACTACTTACAGTACGCAGCAAGATATATTGCACATCGATCTTGGGAGAGAGACTTCGCATAATTTCGGCTCTGTAGAGCGTTATCTCTTTCGCACACAATCTATGTGACGTTTGTCGATCATTTTGTTCAAGTTTTGACCAATACCTATTAGTGCTTACGTAGGCACTAAGACAATGTGCAGGAGAGATAACGCTCTATGAAAAATCAGGGTGCCTGTAGCTGTAGATACTACATACTACATCAGGAATCTATCTGCCGTCAAATGATAGTGTTGTTCCGGCTAGATGGTTTTGTAAGGCCCCATAGTAACTTTTTTTTTTGGCACGGTGTTGGAAAAGTGGTGGTGGCACCATGTCGAACAGTTCAACAGAGCATTCACCATTGTAGAGACGGTACAACACGCACAGACTCTGTGTCCCAATGTCTCTGCGCAGGCTCAGATGTTTGAGCCTGTCAGTAAGTCCTGGATATCTAACTATGCTGCCTCGATGTCTAACTAACACAGAGGCTAAATAATGTAGGCTTTACGGTTACAACGCAATTTATTTACTATCCATTTCAACTTCATGCTTATTTGTCACCATCATTCAAGTCAGTCAACCGACCTAGAAGGTTAGTGGTAAAAAAGTGTTTTTACCCAATATCTATATCGCGTCAGGACCCGGTTCGTAAAATCAGTGTAATGACCATTTTCCCTGGTGGTAGAGCTCCAGTGACGGAGCTCGCGGGCGTAGGCACCACCGCATTACCTAATATACTTGCCGCTAAATGGTAGTGTTCAGCACTAACCTGTTCCGGTCAGGTGGTAATGTACGGCCCTGTAATTTCCGGCACAGAGTCATAACACCTAATGCCTCAGTATGGCAGCGCATCTGCATTTTGACCTCTGGTCATTGTGTGGGTGTCTATAGGTTGCAGTCATCACTTAACACCAATGTGAACTGCAAGCTTGTTTGCCACTTTTAATACATAAAAAATGACCATCATTAAATATTAAACATCGATATAATTTTTATAAGCATCCCTACGCTACCCGCACCCGCCACGCCCGCACCGCTGCTGCGACTAACGTTTTTAATTAGTGCCCCAAAGTGTACCAGTGGTTGACACCTTCCTTATTAATAAAGGTGGAATTCTCAAGCGGCGGGCGGTTTATTATGTGGTGCAGTTTTGACTGAGATACGCCATGTTTTTTTTTTTATAATAACTAGCTGCCTCGACGAACTTCGTATTGCCTTAGAGGTATAAACAAAATATATGTCCAAAAATTCGAAGAAAAATATTTGGGGAAAATCACCCTTACCATTTAGGGATATAAAAATAGACTACAACCGATTCTCATTCCAAATATACACCGAAAATTTCATAATGATCGGTCCAGCCGTTTCGGAGGAGCATTGTTACAAACACTGTGACACGAGAATTTTATATATTAAGACTAGCTGTGCCCGCGACTTCGTCTGCGTGAGAATTTATGATTGATCAGTATCTACCCGGACGAAGTCGTGGGTGCAGCTGGTATAAAAGTAGCCTAAGTTACTCCTTATTACATATGCTATCTATCAGTGAAAGTCCCGTCAAAATCGGTCCAACTGTTCCCGAGATTAGCGGGAACAAACAGACAGACAAACAGACAGACAAAAATTGTAAAAAATGTTGTTAAAATGCGGTTATTTTTATATTACAAACAGACACTCCAATTTTATTTATTTGTATAGATGTATAGATACCTATGTAGGTAGACTGTATTTTGGGTAATCAAGATCATGCGTAAGTATGTCCACTTTTAAACAGAACCTTCCCCAAAAACGCTCACAACAGTGTTTCGCGTCATAAGGGAGGAATATGCCATAATCGCCACGCTTGGCAGGCGGATCGGCGATCGCAGTGGCGGTAGTTTTATCGCGGGACGCTGCTGCCCATCCTGCATGGGCAGCAGCGTGCTAGTAAAATTATATTTACTACCACCTTATTGGAATGGTTTGACCGCCATTGTTCGGTCATGATACTTAACCTATGTATGTTTGACGACCCGGTTAGTCCATCCAGTGGTGTGAAACCACCGTTTGATTCGAAGGGTCGCGGGTTCGATCCCCGCACCGAAACAAATATTTGTTTGGCCTACAGATATTTGTTTCGGGTCTGGGTGTTTGTGTATGTGTTGTATGTGTACAACGGCACCCACGACACAGGTTTATACCTACTGTGGGGCTGTGAGTGTAAGCGTATTTTATTATTTTTTATTTATTATGTTCAGGAATCCGTTGTCTAAAAAAATGATAGCAAATGACTATGAAAGTCTTTTATTAGTTTATTTATTTAGGCTTTTGTGCACATAATAGATGTACATAAGGTACGTTTAATACCTAATGGTATTCTCTACCATATGTTACGTTTGGTAAATTTAAAACGTAACTTCACACTTGTATTCCTCTAAAGGATAGGCAGACTACAGAGGCATTTATTATAATTATTATGTGTTTCATTAGAGAAAAAGGTGTTTTATTCTTTATATCTGATGCAATTGAGTTTTTCAAATTCTTGAAATTGTGGAAGAATCCCAGTGCCACGGAGTTTGGTAATGTGCCCGGAGATGTCAACGGGCTCGCCACCTGTTACATGGGCCAAAACGTAATTGACTAATCGTGGGTGTTTGCATGTATGTTTGAATGTATGCATTTATCTCTTTGATTTGATTAAAGTATTACTTAGAAATTACCTTTTTTAAATTACCGTACAATGCGTGGGCCCCTAATGAATCAACACTTTCAACCAATCAATCAATTTAAATGGCGGTAGAGCTCCAGTGACGGAGCTCGCGGGCGTATACACCACCGCATTACCTTATCTAAAAAACGTAACTTCACGCCTGTGATCTCCGAAAGGGTAGGCAGAGGTAAATGGATGCATTCAATCATACATGCAAACACCCACGATTCACCGGTCACGTTTTGGACCATGTACGAGCGAGCCTATTGTCATCTCCGGGGACATTATCAAGCTTCAAGGTACCGGGAAATTTCCAGATAATGGAAAAAACCCAATAGAACTAGAGATAAAGGATTTTACACCGTTAGATATCTCTAATATCCGCCGACCCGGAAATCGAACCCGGGATCCCAGCGTAGTAGTAGTGGCCGGCTACCACTAGGCTACTAAGGCAGCTACTTAGTTACCTAATCTACTTGCCACTAAATGGTAGTATTCAGCACTATCGTGTTCCGGCCAGATTTATGTAATGGAAGTGGCAAACAAGCATGCAAGTCACATTGATGTCAAGTGATGACTGCAGCCTATGAACACCCACACGAAGACCAAGGTCAAAATGCAGATACGTTACCACTCCTGAGGCCTAAGGTGTTATGCCTCTGTGCCGGAAATTACAGAGCCATACATTACCACCTGACCGGCTAACTACCATTTAGCGCCAAGTAAATTAGGTAATGCGGTGGTGCCTACGCCGACGAGCTCCGTCACTGGAGCTCTACCACCAGTAAAATTGAAGTAAATCAATGTAAACTGCATGCTTGATGGCCATTTCATGACATACAATTATAAAGCTTTCCATCCAACATACGCATGATACATAGAGCCAATAAAGTTTATGGTAAATGAATAGAATTCAGCAATTTAAAAGAATACTAGCTGTCTCGGCAAACTTCGTATTGCCTCACAATGAAATAATGTGACAAAGGTTTGATAGATACGGACTATTTGTATGGGAAAATGAAATTGTGGTTTTTACTATTTCCCTTCAATTAGAAAAACCTTCCCTGGACTTCCAAAAATCATTCAAAACCAAAATAAGCCAAATCGGTCCAGCCGTTCTCGAGTTTGAGCGAGACTAACGAACAGCAATTGATTTTTATGTATATATAGATATCTGATAATATATATCAGAAAATATTAGCATACAATATCGAGTCAACTCGGTGACACGGTAGCGAATGTCAAAAGGGCTGAAAATGAATGCTGGAAAGCAAAAGTTGGCAATAAAAGTTGGTCCGCAAACTAGGTCAAAGTTGGCGCGGTAGGTATGTTAGTGAGTCTGTCTGTCTGGCTAGGGCTGTGGGGCGCATGAGAAATATGGATGATCATATTTTATCTTTATTACGATAGTTTTACGATGCGATGTTGCGGACCGAGGCAAGTGGCGACTCTGTGTTTATGAATGCGAAAAACAAGATTGATGTATGCAACACTTTATGTATTATATCTCTTGTTATCGGAGACTTAAATCTCAATAATTAAGAGCATAGTTTTAAATGCAATGTTGTTTTTCTCAAAATCTTTATCTTGATTCTTATCATTTATTTATAGTCTTTAATAGTAATGGATTAATTAGCATTCGCATTAATTGATAGCATCCTAATGCTGTATTAGCATTTCGCAAATTAAATGAAGTTGTGAAATTCTGCGAAATGTGAAACGCTAATTCGCAATTATTTTGTTATTATCTTCGATTTGTTTGCATTTAGGATCGTATGTTGAATGAATGCGTGAGATTTTTGAATAATAATTAGTGTAGCACCCTTTAACATTAATTAATTTGTATATCGTATAAATTATTACCATATTAGCAAATAGTATATCAGTAGCAATTAGCGTGCTCAGACTCACGAATTCACATGCCTATGAAATTAACAAGAAATAGCTTTAATTGCCATCGCTAGTCTTTAAGCCTTTCGTTTTCGTTTCCTGAATATACTCGTAGTTATTTGCTCACACAGAGAGCAATGCTCGGTGTTTCCCTACAAGATTGAATTAGAAATGAGAAAACCCGTACGAGAACCAAAGCTATCGACATTATCTCATCGAAAAGCAATACTCAAGTGGCAGTGGGCAGGCCCACAAAGCTCGAAGAACCGACGGCCGATGGACAGATGAGTTCTTGATTTTTGCGTTGCCCTAATTGTCAAGACCACATAAGCACACCGCGGACACTCCGGCACAATTCCAAACAAACGCTTCATTTGGTCTCTATTACACAGACATCAATCAGTGACGTGTAAATTACACGTACACGTAGCTCGTAGCGTGTGCGTGGCACGTAGAAGAGTAGCACGTAGAGTGGAGGAAGTTGGGTGAGGCAAGAAATCGGGCGGGACGTATAAGTGTCCATTCTCTACGTAGTATTTAATACATATTCTCTGACATAAAGCTATCAAACTCTTCAGAACGATTGGAAGATTTTGCTTTATCTCGTTGATGGAGCATACCTTTATGTGCCTGATTGGGATGTATAATACGAGTATACGTTCCTTCTCGAGATATAGTATATAGAAAATCTGATGTAGGGGATAAAATGAGTTTTCAATCGTTTGGTCTAAGTCAACTTTTAGAAGCCAAATAGCTGCTAAGGATCTTGAAGGTGGGGTACGGTATACTCCGAACTCATGGTGTTTAGCCGCTTCTGACTGTGGTGCACTGATATAAGAGCGACCTTCTCTATACACAGTCAATACGAGTCCAGTAGAACTATTTTCAAAGACAATTTGTTTGAAAAAATGTTATAATATTGTTACTTTTAGTTCTTTTTTGTCAGCGTTCAGAGGCAACCCTAGAGTCAGGGCCGTCTGGCCATACTGTCTGTTTATTTTACAAGTAGGTACTATTACATTTATTAAATGAGAGTTTCGGTGGCTACAAAATAAAGTTCTTTTTCTGTCAGTGTTTAGATACAACCCTAGATTCAGGGTTGCTACGTCTGGCCATACTGTCTGTTTATTTTACAAGTAGGTACTATTACATTTATTAAATGAGAGGTTCGGTGGCTAAAAAATATAGTTCTTTTTCTGTCAGTGTTTAGAGACAACCCTAGATTCAGGGCCGCTACGTTTGGCCATACTGTCTGCGTGCTACGCGCGGGGAATTCATAATTTTAATTGGGATAACTTAAATAAAAATATACAATACATTTTACAAGTGGGTACAATTTGAATTCGGTGCCTACAAAGTATATTTTGTAGGCACAAATGCTGAAGCAATATCAAACGTAGTACTGGTGGTAGAGTTCCAGTGTAGGACCTCGAGGGCGTAGGTATACAACAGCTTTAACTAATATATCTGCCGCCAAATGGTAGTGTTCAACACTATCGTGTTTCGGTTAGGTGGTATTGTATGGCCCCGTAAGAACTATCACAGAGACATAAAAACTAAGATCTCAGGGGTGGCAACACATCTGCATTTTGACCTCTGGTCTTTGTGTGGGTGTCTATAGGCTGCAGTCATCACTTAACATCAATATGAACTGCATGCATGTCATATTGATGTTAAGGTGGAGAGCCACTGTAGACGCCTTTTTTCCACCGTGGGGACATAGAATTGTAAGTCATGCTCTCTTCCTACCCTATAAAGGATCTGGCGAGAAGATACATTCATACTCGACCAAATAGTTCGAGTTCTGTCTGATGATGTGGTCAAAAGTCTTAGGAATCGGCGTGCATATATTAAGAGAATTATGAAGGTAGATGAGGCACGAGAGGTATGTCAGGATCGGGATATGTGGCCCTCTACACTCTCTGCCTACCTCGTTAGGGACCTGGCGTGAAGATACATACATAAATACGATATAAAGTTTCCTTACCGTACTATCAGAATTATCTACCTGCGTAATAAGCATCGTTAGTGCGTGGGTTCCTGCACACGCGTAAAACACAATACAACTTGAGGTTGATAGTGATCTTATCTTGACACCTTTGACCTTTTACGACCACCCTATGCTGGGTTTGAAACTTAGGAAACTTAGGAGCAAGTAGGGTCTGTACCTTAGATTGGTACAAGACAAACTGAGCAATGAAATGGAGGCATAAAATAAAACACGCTTACACCCACATCCCCGCACTAAATAACCCTGTGTCGTGGGTGTCGTTGTACACATACAACACATACACAAACACCCAGACCCGAAACAAATATATGTAGGCCATACAAATATGGCCTACATATATTTGTTTGTCGTGCGTGTGCCGCGCTCTGAATCGGACGAGCTGCCTACTCAATTACGTTTAGCGCGGCACTAGCCGTCGCTCGAACCTTTGGTTGCCATGAGTGATACACTGGTGGCGAACGAGCTGTTGGCTTTCTTGCAACAGAAATTGGATGTGATGGACGAGGTGTCTGTCATCCAAATATGTTCAACGAGTTTCAGCGAACAAGAAATAGCAAATGCCAAGCTGTTGCTGTTTAAGTTGCTGAATAGAACCAACCAGATGGTGTCCCGCAGGCGTGACGGGACGGAAGAAGAGTCTTCAGGATATAATTACCCTGCTGAAGGAGGTGGATCCTGACGAGGTGCCGGGCCTGAAAAGGCCACGAAGCGGGCTGATGATAATGATGGTTTCGTGATGGTGCAAAGGAGGAAGTGCCGTCAGCAAACCAACAAGAACAGCTGCGGTAAGGCTCCCGTGGAGCCCAATATAGGTTTAGACGCAGCTAAACCGAATACCCCGGTGTACATCTCCCGCCTCCATTACACCACTGAGGCGGAGGACGTCGTGGAGTTTCTTCGTCGAAAGCTGAAGTACACGCTGAGAGTGCAGCTGCTGGAGTCGCGCCGTAACGTCAACTTCAAGTCGTTCGTGGTGCGTGTGCCGACATTCCTGCTGCACCTCGTCATGGAGGAAAGCTTTTGGCCGCAAGATGTGGTGTTCCGTCGCTTCCGGGGACAAGTGCCACTCGAACCCACAATGACACAGTGCAAGTGAAGTGTACTAACACTATAATATATATATTAATATGTATGTTAGTTTATAAGGTATTTAATTCTATGGGCCTGTTGTTTAATTTTAATCAATTTTGTTGCCTGTAATTAATGGACAAATAAATTAAAAAATATATATATTGGTCCCGGTGCGGGGATCGAACCCGCAACCCTTCGAATCAAACGGTCGTCTCACACCGCTGGACTAACCGGGACGTCAAAAATCAATTTATGAATACAAATGATCTGTACAAAAACCGAACTTCAAGCGTTTTCTTCTACGACCTCTTCGTAGAAGAAAACGCTTGAAGTTCGGTTTCTTGATAAACCGATCTTTCATACTTACATACATTTACGACTTGTCAGTTATGGTTTTACTGGTGGTAGAGCTCCAGTGACGGAGCTCGCGGGCGTAGGCACCACCGTATTACCTAACATATAATGAATAATAATGGCAACCCATTATACGTCCCACTGCTGGGCACGAGTCTCTCCCCTCTTTGGGGGGAGGTCTGGAGCTTACTCCACCACGCTGCTCCAATACGGATTAGTAGAGATAAGGGTTAGTGGCCAACCCGTTGTCGGATGTTTTCAAACCGCCCAAGGCCTCCGACAAGGTTTAACGACTGCTATCTATCGATAGCAACCGGGACAGACGGCTTAACGTGCCCTCCGAAGCACGGAAACGCGCATTTTTATTTACCGCTAGCGGTCACCCATCGCACGCCCGACCGCGCCCGTATCGCTTGAACTAGTAGGTCGCTTACGATCTACACCAGCCGCGGGGCCATGCGCGCTACAAGTTAAGTTATAGTTTGACATTATCTCTCTGCTATGTGATCCACAATGTTGTTAAGAAAATGATTCAAAGTTTTCAGACGGTGTGTTCAAATTAAAATCACCAACGCTTGGTACACAACAACCAACAAGAACGGAATCCGCAAGTCGGCAAATGGTATACCGTGTGCACCCAACTTTTACATAAACCGACCACAGGACCAAGATCACTTGTACATAAAGCAGTGTGCACACGTGCTATCAGCGTAAGTAAATCTGAATACAAATGAAGACATTAGGAGCGTACTCGTTACTGGCCACGTGTGACCCGTCGAGCGACGGCTGGATGTGTCACGTGGGCTTAGTTTTAGAAGTTTCACTATTTATAGCGTTTGATTGACGCCTTACCAATATAAATAGAATATAATGTTGCCAACGCATTTAGGTTCGGTTGCACCAAAATATTGTTGAAGTAACGCTTATTCTCAAATGTAACAGTTACAGTACACAACAATTAATGTTGCACATCGAACCTGCGAAAAAGACCATCGGCTCGTTTCGACTTCGTAGAACGTTATCTCTGTTGCACACTGCCAACGTGAGCACTGACAGTGCGGTATCGGTCAAAAATTTATCAAAATGGTCGACAAACGTGAAATAGGTACGGTGCGAAACAGATAACGCTCTACAGACCCGAAATAAGCCGAAGTCCGAACGTTGTAGAATGCGATGCACCCTCGTATTTTTGATATTGTTAAAATTACCCGGGTTGACAGTTGACAGATTCCTTTACCATTTGAAAGAGAATTTTCACTTACTAGCGCAGCTCGGCTAATTACGCTTAAAGTTAATGACGTCATTTAACAATTTTCGGAAGGTGCAACTCTTTTACTTACTTAACCGGTATTTTAAGTTTGTTAAAGTTAGATGATGCAACCTAGCCTTAGTAGCTATATCCGAACATGTTTTTTTTTATTTTAAATCGCGATAAGTGTATAAACTTTTATTGCTCTAGCTAGAGAATCTGTACCCAATATTTATTTGCTTCAACTATAGCTTTTTGTCGGAAAATGATAGTTGGGCTCATGTCCGCCTACCTCAAAGATAAAAATGTAAAAAAAAAATAGGATTCGTCTCTCTGTTTGTATGTACCACTTACACGTCAAAACAGCTGAAGCGATTTTAATGAGATTTGGAATGAAGACAATTCGAAACCCTGGGAAGCCCAACAGACAATTTTTTGTCAAAAATGAAGCTTTGAATAGTACAAATAAAGGATACAAATCTGAAGTTCATGAATTTTGTTACGAATTCCAGGCGGCGGATGAAGGCGCGGATAAAATACATTATTTCATTAAAGTCAAGAATTTTGAAAGTGAGAATTTTTATTCATAAAACTAAATGCCGTATCTAGCAGTCCTAATTCACGAACACGAAGCATATCTAAGGAGCGTCAGAATGGATATTAGGGAGAACTCGGCTAATCATCATAGATGTATTTTAACATTACAGTATCCAACGAGAAATATTGCACCAACCTTAGGAAGGAGATTTCATTTAATTTCGGGTCTGTAGAGCGTTATCTCTTTCGCACCTTACCTATATGACGTTTGTCGACTATTTCGATTAAGTTTTGACTAATACCAGACTCAGTAGTAGCAGTCAGTATTTACGTAGGCAGTGTGCAGCAGAGATAACGCTCTACGTCGTCGAAGCTAGCCGATTGTCTCTTTCGTAGACTCGATGTGCAATATTTTTTGCGGATGCTTCCCATAGGTCCACTAATCTATTGTTCTACTATTCCCAGCGGGTCCACGTAATGAAAATTTTTGTTTTATATTTTCATACATGGATTCCTTGCGGGTTCATCAATTTAATGTACGCGGATCAAAATAATTTAAAGTACAGTCGACTTTTGTTTTATAATTTTGTGTAATGGTCCAAAACTAAGATGATTTACTTTGCGACGCCGCAGCGCAGGCGATGTATTCGTGCGAGCTCGTAGATATTTGTGATGCGATGCGAATTCGCAGTTATGTGTTGGTAGCCCAAAACCCAAACATAAATAATAAAATCACAACCCAATTTTTAAGGGTACTTACCTATCTATATAAATATAGGTAATATGAACGCTCTGTAACAATGCTTTTCACATTCTACGTACTTAAGCATCCCAGACTGAGATAAATCCAAACATTTGTATGCAAATAGGCATTGCGATGTATCGGATCCAGACGTATCAATTAAAAACCGGACAAGTGTGAGTTCGACTCGCGTGGTGAGGGTAATTTAAATAAATATTTTCGAAAATATTACAGATTTAAAATGCAGGGACATAGCGGTTACGGGGGGTTATATTATTAAGAATTTTCGATTTAATTTGAATACTCAAACTTCTTATAGGTTTTCCAGTAATCTGTAGGCAAAGAACTATTTCCACATTTTATTCAAAATTTTAAGTTCAGTAGTTTCGGAGATAGCGGGGAGAATGGTCAATTTTCGTCGTTTTTCATAAATAACTTCCAATTTTTTTATGCAAAAATTATAAAAAAATATATATCTGAGATGCTGACAACAACCTCTTTCATTTGATATGTCACACGACACATTTTTTTTTTTTTAATTTTCTGCTTTATTCCCCGAAAGTGGCCCCCTTGTTTGAAATTTATTATTTTACTTGACGTTTTCATCTTTGGGTCACCAATTTACATATATTCATCAAATTTCAACTCAATCGGTCGAGTAGTTTCGGAGTAAATTGGCTGTGACAGACGGACAGACAGACAGACAGACGCACGAGTGATCCTATAAGGGTTCCTTTTTTCCTTTTAAGGTACGGAACCCTAAAAAGATGCACTAATATACGAAAATTAAACACCGCTGTGTGCAGCGCGTGTATAGCCAATGGAAAGATTCTTTCCTGATCTACACAAATAAATTTGCCCGCAGCTAGTCGATATTTGAGTGCGCTGGACGATTAACAAGTATAACGTATTTTATCATCAAATTTTAACGCGAGTGAAGCTGTGTCCTATATTAAGTTGTATGAGAATACAGGTATGCAAGAGGATTGTATGGAGAAAGGCTTACAATTGAATGTGAATAAAACTAAAGTATTATTATTTGAAAAAGATGAACAGAGGATCATCATCTACTATTACCCTTGAACAAATGCAAGGGTAGTAGTAGATGATGCAGTGTTAGAACAGGTGGATGAAATTGGATTTTTTTAATGTCTGTAGGTTGACAGACCAAGCAAACGGGCCACCTGATGGAAAGTGGTCACCGTTGCCTATGAATATTTGCAACACCAGGGGAGTTGCCAACGCGCTGCCAGCCCTAGAGGACTCTTTTGACGCCAGTTTTGAAGAACCCCATATTGTAGCACCTAGGGAACACCTCAGAGTGAAGTTCGTTCTACAATTTACACGTTCTAGGCAGGAACGAACGTGAAAACCTCACCGTTGAGCACTGCCAGGTGTCCAGTCGGTGACGGTGGAACTTCTCTCTTCGGCGGTTAGTACGGTGTAGGAAAAGAGACGGTGGCACCATGTGAAGCAGTTCAGCAAAGCACTCACCATAGTAGAGACGGTACAACACGCACAGACTCATGTCTCTGCGCAGGCTCAGATGTTCGAGCCTATCAGTAAGTCCTGGATCGTTAACAATACGAACGGCGCGTTTTTGTAGGGAGTCAAGTGGACCAATCTGGTATTTGGGGGCTCGCAATAAACGCTATGGCTACTCCACTCCAGCCCGCCGCGGCCGGTGGCCCGTGTTGCTCTATGCGTGACACAATCTAAATTTGTGACTTCAGAGAGTGTCTAGTCTAAAATCGTGACTTCAGCAACTTCGCACTTCTTGACTAGTAATTATTGCTGTATCGTGAATGTGTCAGAAAAATAACGCACAAAAAGTCTCCAACGAGGAAAACAACGTTACTTGCGACTAGTTGCGATATCACCCAAAAAAGTGTAATTCTTCAGGCATCTAATTTCGCGTATGCTCCGAATGCCTAGTAAATTATAGTTACGAGAAAAAATGCTTAATAAAACTAATGTTAGAGCTCCAGTGATGACGCTCGAGGACCTTAAATATACTCCGTATTCGCTGGTGGTAGAGTCACACCGCGGACACTCCGCAAAATTCCGTACGTCTCTATTACACAGACATCAATCAGTGACGTGTATTTACATGCGCACATGTGTGTGTAGCACGTACAAAATACCAACCGTCGCCCATAAGAGGGGAGGAGGTTGGGTGAGGCGGGGAAATCGGGCGGGACGTCGAAGTGTCTATTCTATACGTAGTATTACTACATATTCTCTGGTAGAGTTCCAGAGCAGGAGCTCGAGAGCGCAGGCACCACCGGATTAGGTACCTAATCTATCTGCCGCCAAATGGTAGTTCTTCATTATCGTGTTCCGTTTAGATCAGAGGTTCCCAAACTATTTTTCTTGTAGACACCTTTCAATTTTTTTTTGGTTTCGTTGGACCCCCTTGCTAACATTTGTATCACTTTCCCATATATCCCATTTTTATTTACGAATATACGTAGACTCCATCGAGTCTCCCATACACCCCAGGTGGTCTATATGGACCACTTTGGGAATCACTGGTTTAGATGGTAATGTATGGTCACAAACGCCTGAGGCAAAACAACATATCGCGTTCGCACAAGGCGACAGAATTTCGCCTGAGACTCTCCATTATTATTTAATCTGCGAGAGCATTTGGGCGCACCGGGCGTGCAACGGCCAGGGAGGTTAGGTAACCTGGGTCAAACCTAAAAGGCAGTGCCCCTATATACTCGTACATAGACGGGTATATAGACGTCGGTGAGCCGAACGCAGAGACGCAGTGAACTAGTGCCAGGTTACGTGTGAAGGTTTATGTCGATATCGATATTTCAAAATAGATTTTTTATCTTTACAAGACAAAGTTGACCAATTTAAAGTGACTTATTGTTGTTATTTTATTATAAATCTTACCTTAATTGGTGCAGTGACTTTATTGTAGTAGGTTGCTTCTATTAAACCTGATATTTATTTTGAAGTGCGCATGGCCCCGCGGCTGGTTTAGATCGGAAGCGATCTACTCGGTTAAGCGATACAGGCGCGGTCGGGTGTGTGATGAGTGACCACTAGTGGCAAATTAAAATGCGCGTTTCCGTGCTTCGGAGGGCATGTTAAGCTGTCGGTCCCGGTTGCTATCGATATATGTATAGCTGTCTTTAAACCTTGTTGGAGGCCTTATGGGTGGTTTTAAAAACATCCGACAACGGGTTGGCCCTTACAAAGGGTTAGTCCCTTATCTCCACCAACCCGCATTGGAACAGCGAGGTGGAGTAAGCTCCAGGCATCCTCCCAAGAAGGGGAGAGACTCATGCCCAGCAGTGGGACGTATGAAGGGTTCCCATTATGCCCACTATTTTGGAAAATCCCTATTAATGTTGGTGGGCCTACCTTCTATTGAAAATGTGATACTGGAGAATTGTGGGCGCTTAAATACAGTAGATACTTATCACAATACACCGATACAAATGTACCGATATTTCTAGCAAATAAATAATTCTATTCTATTCTACAGTAAAACAGGACTTAATAGTAGGTATAATACTATGCTAATAGGGATCTTTCATGTTATGCAGTTAAGACATCTAAAACTATTAGCTTTGAAAGACAGTGACGACTTCTAAATGTTGGCAATACTAAATTGGCTTAGCTACTATAAACCACATTTCCTTAGCAGTATGCAATGAACGTAAGGCGGACGTGGAAATAGCTATATTTACGTATTGTTTTGTTCCCTTAAGTAGCAGGAGACTAGGATAGCATGGTATACATGTACGGTTGCTTGACTTCTCTAACAAGATGGGTACTTTCGTGCCTGTCTTCTTGCTCTATCCATTTCCCAAACTCTGAAATAGTTAAGAAGTGAGCTCTTGCTCACAAACTGAATTGAAGCCGTTCGAGTTAACTGAGGTCATTTTATCCCCCACCAAGAGGGGGGGGCCTCGTGTACTCGTATACCGAAACGAATAGAAAATTAAAAAACGTATGATACATATTAATTTAATTAATAACGATTACACTGGCACGTCACTATCGAGCGGTGAGTGTGCGCGTCGATAAATTCCGACCGCGTTGTCAATCGCTCGCGAGGAACGTTCAGGAATTAACGGCGCTGCGCTGTCAAGGCGCCGCCCGGTCGTCCCCCTTACTCGGATCAGGGTTGTGCAGTGCTATTTATATTGCAAGACATTTTTTTATCTCAAATGACAATTCTTTATAAGTTTTGAGCTGTCTATAAAGGACGAGTTCCACGTTGACCTTGTACACTATAGAAAAAAATAACTACGTAGAATCATGGAAAAATACTTAAAAAATAATACAATATTACAAATACAATATTTATTTTATGTAATTTTTGTATGACAACAATATGTCACCATATTGCTACTATGACATTCTTGTTTTTGAAATATACTTACGACAGTTAATTGAAGGTATAATTAGTTAACGCTTTGAATAGCTGAATATGATTTAGTATTTTATGCTTCTTCTCTAAATAAAGCGTACAAGGTGCGGACCCAAGCTCCATGCATTTTGGATAAGTGTTGTCTAGTAACTCCACGCCTGTAGTCCCGGAAATGTCAATAGATCTCTATTGAAAATATTCCGGGCAAATTATCAAACTCCAAGGCGGCATTGGGAAACTTCCAGAACTTACAATAGCATTTACTCCCCATCTCGGGGATCGAACCCATGCTACCACTAGGCTTCTGAAGACATTAGACTAGACTTCTAAGTCTCGGTTTTTTAATATGCGGACAATGGTGGTGCTAAAAATAGGCCACGGCATTAGGCATTCCTTTGCGTGTGTGTCGATCATTGTGGCAAACAAGCATGCAGTTCACATTGTTAAGTGATGACTGCAGCCTATATACACCCACATAAAGACCAGAGGTCAAAATGTTAGGTATATACCTAGTAGAATAAGTATACCTAGTAGGAATAATTATTGTAATATTCTTGAAGGTGGTTATTTAATCAATACATTACTACCTATACGCACAATTTTTTTTTAGGGCCTACCCCCTCGAGTGCCAACACTGGAACTACCACCAGTAAATAATTTTAAGATCGACTTTCAAAAAAACAACAATTGATATGTGCGACAATTTAAACCTTATCAAAAAATAAACAATGATCTGAAAACGTAACTGAAAATAACAGAAAATTAAAATGTATGTATGTATCTTCACGCCAGGTCCCTAACGGGGTAGGCAGAGAGTGTAGAGCGCCAGACATCCCGGTTCTGACAAACCTCTCGTGCCTCGTCTACCTTCATCATTCTCTTCATACATGCACGCCGATTCCTAAGACTTTTGACACCACCATCAGACAGAACTCGACCTATTTGGTCATGGTAGGTCAGCCTTGGTCTTCCTGGGCCTCTGCAACCATCCACATTCGCATTGTATATCTGTTTAGTCATTCGCTCATTCGATATTCTTTCTATATGCCCGAACCATCGGAGCATGCCTTTTTTCATTTTTACACCGATTCTATCATTCACACAAAGTCTCTCAAATTAAAATAAATACGTAATTAGGTATATCATCAGACAAAATATTTTTTTTGATTCATAAAATAATTATTTTCACATTAGTAGCAGCCCTGTACAAATTGCGCGTGTACACTAGCCCCGTGAATTATACGGATTACGGCGCGCACATGCGAGCTATGTGGGCGAGCCGCGCCCGCACCCGCCATTATCGATATTAGCTGCGACAGCGACGCCGATGTCGCGGCAGTTGCGCTGTGACGTCATTGCTGCCGTAAAGAATAATATCCCGTCGAAATATGCAATATATTGTCGGTGGCGGGTGTCGGCATTGCTATAAAGGCTTATCCACTGTCAGTTGTTCTATGAAGTCGACGCAACTGCATCGAGCTGATAGGATATATTACTCTTTCGATAGCTGTGATCAGTGCGTCCACTTGCCAATATTGATATTTGTGACAGTTATGCCAAAGCAATTTTTACAATACAGTTCAGTTATGAAAGCTAAATACTACCTTGATGCTATTTGGTATTAGTTGTAGTATCATCGTGTAGCACCCTGTACAATTTGCGCGTTTACACTAGCTCCATGAATTATACAGCTTACGCCGATCACATCATGTATATTTCTAAACGAGCCGCATTCGCACTCGACATTATCTATATTACCTGCGTCAGCGATGCCGGTGTCGTGTCGTCGCAGTTGTGCTGTGATGATATCACATACGAATTGCTAAGCAACGTACAAATAAGCAGTGTCGGCATTGATATCCAGGATTATCCGCTGTCAGTTGCTCTGTGAAGTAGACGCAACTGCACGGAGCTGATAGGACACATTGACTTCATGATGTATATATTCGTATCTACATATTATTATGATAAAAAAAAACAACACCAAGCTCTAATGTGCTGTCAGTTATTATGTTACGTATAAAGGAACACAGTCAAGTTATCAATTGTTACAGTTAAGGCGTGGGCCCACCGAGACGTATGATGTGCACGGACACGCGGCGCATTTTAGCTGTGTGTATTAATTTGTTTGACAACGTGGGTCAATATTTTCACTGTAGTACATGAAGACCCACGAATAATGAATAGCGTGGCGTGGCACGGTGCACGGAGGCTACGCACGTCCCACTGCAATCCAAAGATAGATAAGCGAGCTGTACATAGTTGTGGGCCATATTCGTGTACTCCCAGTGGAAACGTAGACCCACGTTGATAGCCTTGAGCCATGTAACCGCCTATTCGAGCTAGCCACGCATGTGTCAATGACGTCAATTCATGTGTAGCCTCTTCGTGGGTTGCAGTGGACACTACCACATACAATTTCATATAAAGCGAAGCTTAATACACGTGCGCAGCCTCTCCGTGCGCTGCGGTGGGCCCGCAACTTTACAGAACGATATTCTTGCAGTTACGTTGTAACGGCATGACGAATAAAGAATGCGACAGCGACATCGATATCGCTTTACGAGTAGACAATGACGTAACGAAACTGTATTGTTTGTCAACGCATTCACGCAACACTCGATATGAAGTGCGATAGGCGAGCCGATCTCGTGCCAACTGCTGTTTCGTATCGGCGGAGTGGATTGTCTGCGATGAGAGAGCGATATCAACAGTAGTTTCGATGTTCAGTCATTTTTAGGCATTTTCCGAACAGCGTGAACGCTTTTAATTCGTTTTATCTCATAACTAGCTGTCCCGGCAAACTTCGTATTGCCTCACAATGAAATGTCAATACCATACGTCAAAGGTTTGATATATACGGACTATTTGTATGGGAAAATGAAATTGTGGTTTTTACTAAACCACAATTTACTACTAAGAAAATATGAAGAAATTGAAGGATTTTTCAATTTCTTCATATTTTCTTACCTTTTTAACCTTTCCTGAACTTCCAAAAATCATTCTAAACCAAAATTAGCCAAATCGGTTCAGCCGTTCTCGAGTTTTAGCGAGACTAACGAACAGCAATTGATTTTTATATATATATATAGATAGAGTAGGACTTTTTAATGTCACAAAGTTTGAGTGTGGCTACGTTTAGAACGTCTGAAACGCAGAGATCACGTTGAAGATCAATACCGGTAAGAAAGGCCTTCATCTTCGCGGGGAATGCCAGATTTAATATAAAAATATCTGTCTTCATAACCCATTCTTAAACTGTCATCGGGAGTTTCCCCTGGAAAGCGGCGGTTGACGTATCCTTGCCGTGTACGGTTGCGGCAGTCATTAGTTATCGCCCGCAGCTAATATTGGTAATGGGGAGTCAACAGCCAGCGCATCCAACACTTTACGATCCTCGTAAAACCCGCATAAACCGAACGCGATTCTGCTCGAAATGGCTAAAGCTAGAAGCATGAGGTACTTATTTATTTTCTAGTCTCTTTTTGATACAACGAAAAGGAGCGCAAACTGCGGCCGCTCTAACGAGCGGGTTCGGGTGGTGTTGCTTACTCGCGGTGTCAAAATATCTTATGGAAGTTTTTCATGAACTGTCGCGTGGTATCATCGACATGATGACGTCTGTTTGGTACATACAAAGTGTAAGTTAAGTCAGACCAAAGTGGAATATTTTTTATCTGTTGCACTGGATTTTTGCTCTCACAAATAATTTTTGAAAGCTAGAGATCACGTTGAAGTTGAATACCGTTCAGAGAGGACATAAAATTTGCAGGGGATTTCAAATAAAAATATTTGTCTTCATAACCCATTCTGAAACTGTCATTGAGAGTTTCCCCTGGAAAGCGGCGGTTGACGTATCCTTGCCGTGTACGGTTGCGGCAGTCATTAGTTATCACCCGCAGCTAATATTGGTAATGGGGAGTCAACAGCCAGCGCATCCAACACTTTACGATCATCGTAAAACCCGCATAAACCGAACGCGATTGTGGTCGAAGTGGCTAAATGTTTTGAGTGGCTAAATGGATGCATTTGCTACAAATTGGTATGAAAGGAAGATTTTTTAAGGTCAGAGTGGAGTATCACCGAGGTTCATCTGGAATCTACATACTTTTTGGGGTACCGTATATCAAAAATATAAAGCGGAACCCTTAATCACTCATGTGTCTTTCCGTACGTTACAGCCAATTTGTTTCCAAAATATTTGGCTGATTGAGTTGAATGGTATATTACATATACTTATATGTCGCATATCAGTGACTTAAAGTGATGTAATAATGGGGCACATTTGGGTCTTGCATTTAAGATAATAGTAATACGTAAATTTCTCATGCAGAGTTTTAGTTTCTCTTTTTTATTGAAGAAGGTATAAAGTGGTACCTAAATCAATTAGGTACGGTTATGGAACCATACGACCATCAATATAACCAATAGACAACCATCAAACGACCCTCAAAAAAGGGTAAGTACCACAGTAAACCGGGCCCTAATAAGGCACTTTTTATAATGAACCTCGGGCAAATACGGCGCGTATACTCTGTAGTAGGTAACGTACAAAAAAATGGGGTATATTTTCCGACGTCCGCGAGTTGGAGCCGCGGAGGGAATTAGTGCAGTCCTCACCCGGCTTTGTGAGGGAAAAACAAGTTTACGACGAGGGATGAGGGAGGCCGGTCGAAGTGATCTGTATAACGAAGAATTCGCCATTCGCACTGCAACTGCTTTGTGTTTTGTGTATTTGCACTTAGGATCGATATTGAGAGAGGGTAGGGATGTTGACTAAATATGAAATTACTACTTTTTACGATTATCTCATCTGAGGAAGGTTATTTTTTTTTATGTAATGGAAGTAGCAAACAAGCATGCAGTTCACATTGCTGTTAAGTGATGACTGCAGCCTATAGACACTCACACAAAGACCAAGGTCAAAATGCAGATGCGTTACCACTCCTGAGGCCTATGGTGTATCCTCTGTGCCGCAAATTACAGGGCCGTACATTACCACCTGACCGGAACACGATAGTGGCGAACACTACCAATTAGCGGCAACTGACATGCACAGAGGCATAACACCTGAGGCCTAAGGCCTCAGGAGTTTTAACGCATTTGCATTTTGACGTTGGTCTTTGTGTGGGTGACTATAGGTTGCATTAATCACTTAACATCAATGTGAACTGCATGCTTGTTTCCCACTTCCATGACATTAAAAAAATACACCTACCCTCTCCGTTTCATCTTAGCCTTATGTTATATAGCTTAAAGCCTTCCTCGATAAATGAGCTATCTAACCCTGAAAGAATTAAACCTAGTATTTTATTTTACTGGCCCGGTACCGGGTCGCGATCCGGCGAATGGGAAACGCTGATATAGACCTTGAAAAATTGGATTAAAGGATATAATAAGTTATAGGTATTAAATTTTAATACATATTTAGATGAACCCAGTCACGGTCGCAACTCGGGGGCTAGGCAACTAATTCGATTTATTTCATTGTAATCTACCTACACTACCTCCGGTTCGTGGAATAGTTTCCATCTGAATAAACAGAAACTTAAACTTCGACGCCCAATATCGTGGATATTGGGTGCCCTCAACTTTCACGGACATAAGTAACTTATTGAAATATTATAATGAAATAATTTGACTAGAAATTGATAAATATATGATTACCTACAGTGGCGGATTAAGCTCATCAGAGGCCTGGGGCGGCATTTGGAGGCCCCTACGCAGGGCCCAGTGCCGACGTTACAAGCCTTGATACCCCGACTCATGGCGCCCTATATCTGATATTTAAGTTAAATTAAGGAGCAAATGAAAACGCGCGAGCACAACAAAGACGTCTTAAGCCTCTGTGCCGGAAATTACAGGGCCGTACATTACCACTTGACCGAAACACGATAGTGCTGAACACTACCATTTAGCGGCAAGTATAAAAGGTAATGCGGTGGTGCCTACGCCCGCGAGCTCCGTCACGGGAGCTCTACCACCAGTATTTAGCACATTCAACTTTCTTAAATTCTTAAATTTGGTGGTAAAACTTTCATGATTAAGTCGACCTGTGGAGGCCCCCAGAACCGGAGGTCGTAGTATTATTACATATTCTCTGCCGGAGGCACACGGCGGAGCGCCCCCCGTGCTTCTTCTACATTAATCATTCTCTTCATACATGCGCGTCGATTCCTAAGACTTTTAACCCCACCTTAAGTCAGGAGGACATACTCGACCTATTTAAATAAATAAATCTTTATTTCATAAAACATAGTACAATTTTACAAAATTTGGTCATGGTCGGTCAGTTGTGGTCTTCCTGGGCCGCTGCAGCCATCCACATTCGCATTGTTTATCTGTTTAGTCATTCGCTCATTCGACATTCTTCATAAATGTCGAAAAGTGTTTGATATTTCATGATTTGTTCGCAATCTATTTTTTTCAATGTTTCCTTATCTTTACACTATCGATCTGTATATTATAATTTGCTTTCACTCTAGTAAAAACTGACTACTTCTTTTAATGAAACTCAAAATATGAATAGAAGCGTACCTCTTTGGAATTTTCTGAAACAATTTAATAAAACAATGTAAAACACAATTCATTTATTCAATACCTTTTTAATACTTTTTGCGGGTGCATCAAACTGATTTTGAGCCTTAATAACGAGTGTTATAGGGTGACAATTTGTGTGTCCAGAACATTGTATTCGGAAACATTACTGATTTCGATGCTCAATTAAGACAAAGCTCTTCCTTTATTTCTGAACGTGTGCTTCGCTCGACCGGGAGTTAGGCACGCTGTCCACTTTAGATTCTCACTACGCTATACTCCCAGAAAAATATACAAATAATATAGAACTTGCTGTTGCCAGTATCTTTGTTGGTGTGGTGTTTGAGTTTAGCACAAAAAGAGTCTTTTCTTAGGGCTCAAACTATTTCGATGTTTACTTTTATCACATTGGGATCAGCGATTTGATCGTGCATGCGTAACAGACAGATATACTTCACATTTATAATTATTATTAAGTTCCCAGTATGGATATCTTATTAGGTACATCCCCTAATCGAATATGCTTAACCCTCCCCAACCACGTCCAAAGCCGAGGCTCATTGTGAGATTCACAGACCTCACTACGACTTTACTTTGAGCAAAGTACGACTTAGAACTGTCAAAACCCATACTGTTCTGACAGTTCTAAGCTTACATACTACTTACATACTTTGCTCAAAGTAAAGTCGTAGTGCGGTCTGTGAATCCACCATCAGATCCAAAGTGGTCAATCTTAGACAGTTGCTCAAATATTTCGGCTGAGAGCTCTCTATGCGTGTGAAATACTTAGATAATGACCACCCCCAGGCGAGCCCTTAACATACATCCATAAAAAAAGAAACCAGTACTTAAACAAAACAAAGACATTTACGTCGAAGATGCTTAAAGAATCGAATCAATAATTTACTAGAAAATACGAGTGAATATAAGAAAACAGCCCACCATAAGCGAATTGCCGTAAGCCACTAGCTGACGATGCAGCGCCACCTCAATAGGGGGAGCGAGGGAGGGCCTCTTAGCCATTAGCACGGCGGTGTCGTCGTCGACAAGCGTCCGCGGGCACAAATAACCTCGCGCCCACCACCTGCTCAACCACCCTGACAATAAAGTCCAATCTCCCTTAGCGCACCGGCTTGAGAAGTTGGCAGGAACCATGCATAATTTACGCGCGTCCGATAGACGCTCGCGATTGTTATTACGCGTTCGGATATTGGATTTGGCGCGCGCTGGTGTCCTGGTGCCGTAAGATAATGCCGGGCAGCTGATGTTTAATAAAACCTGGGCCTGTGGACGACGGCTGCACCTTTACACAAAAGGTCTTATTGCGAGTTAGTTATATAGTGGCTTATGTACGTTGAAGTACTTTACTTAGAAGTTTTTACTGGTGGTAGAGCTCCAGTGACGGAGCTCGCGGGCGTAGGCACCACCGCATTACCTAATATACTTGCCGCTAAATGGTAGTGTTCAGCACTATCGTGTTCCGGTCAGGTGGTAATGTACGGCTCTGTAATTTCCGGCACAGAGGCATAACACCTAATGCCTCAGGAGTGGCAGCGCATCTGCATTCTGACCTCTGGTCATTGTGTAAGTGTCTATAAGCTGCAGACATCACTTAACATCAATGTGAACTGCACGCTTGTTTGCCACTTTTATTATATAAAAAAAAATAGATTGTTTTGGGTGTAGATCGGGGAAGTGTTTAGTTTCATTAAGAGGCTGGTTCGATTTTTGAGTCGTCTTTAATGAGTTTGATGCTTTACGGTTGCTATTGACTGTTATCAGCTACGTATGTTTTTCTCCCTAGATTATCAGTGACATCAGTGCGCTCGTTGTGAAGGTCCTGTGTCTGAGCTAGAGGACATAAGCACCACTGAAAACTGTTGAAAACCAGCGTCAGGCTCCGGCTTGACATTTTGCTGAACTGGGAACTATTTGGTGCAGCCGTGAGATCTTGTTTTATTTTTCTACTGTTACAAGATACCTATTTCTTTTTATATTAACAGTGTTCTTTCTTTTTCTTTTTTTTTGTGTTTTTAATGTCAATGATTTCATAAATGTTGTTTTTTTTTGTCGTACCAACGTACTTATATTTTAAATGTTTAATTTTTTTTCTATTGCTTTTTTATGCAGTGCTTGATCGGCTGCGCCAATAAATGTTTTTTCTTCTTCTTCTTCTTCTTCTTCTTTCTTCTTCACTGTATTTCCTAATCTGTTTTACGCCAAAGTGTTCAACACTATAGTGACTCGGTTAGATGCTTTTAGACTTTGTGTAATGTTTATAAGCTGCAGTATTCTCGTGGCATTCATGTGTACTGCTGGTAGTACACATGCAGTGTAGCTTTGACTGTTTGTTTGTTTGTACGGGCTAATCTTCTAAAATACTGAACCGATCATGAAAATTCTTTCACAATCAGAAAGCTACACTATTCAGGAGTGCTATAGGCTATTTTATTATGATAGTAGTAATGTAGGTAACATTGCACCTGTGCGAAGCCGGGGCGGGTCGCTAGTATATCAATAAAATATTTTCTGAGGATAGAGCTTTATCGAATTAGTTGTAATGCTAAACGTTAGTATGGACACAAATGCGTAAGCTCAGAATTAGCAATACATTAACATTGTAAACTCAAAATTTTCCTTGTGTAATCTAAGTGCGAAATTCACAGACCGCACTACGACTTTACTTTGAGCAAAGTATACTTAGAACTGTCAGAAATGTAGGGATTTTGACAGTTCGAGGCGTACTTTGCTCGAAAGTAAAGTCGTAGTGCGGTCTGTGAATCTCGCCCTAAGAGAATAATGCCATAACATCAATCAGGTACAGGATGCGATTGTTCCTAACTTCCATGGCCTAATAATATAAACCACAAAACATTTGAAAAAAGGCATGCTCCGATGGTTCGGGCATATAGAAAGAATGTCGAATGAGCGAATGACTAAACAGATACAATGCGAATGTGGATGGTTGCAGAGGCCCAGGAAGACCAAGGCTGACCTACCATGACCAAATAGGTCGAGTTCTGTCTGATGGTGGGGTCAAAAGTCTTAGGAATCGGCGTGCATGTATGAAGAGAATGATGAAGGTAGACGAGGCACGAGAGGTTTGTCAGAACCGGGATGTCTGACGCTCTACACTCTCTGCCTACCCCGTTAGGGACCTGGCGTGAAGATACATACATACAAAACATTTGTACATTTAAACATAAGCAACATTCAAAATACTTTTTCTCAATCTTTAATCTAGCCGAAGACTATTTTAAAATCGATCTACCTTCAGCTACATGGCGTTGGCATCGGGCTTTACAAAGCAACGCTTAGAAACGACGCAACATACGAGTACATGTATAACTGAACTCACGTACATTTTAATCCGATCAATCAATCCAGCGATCGCGTCAGCTTTACCCAGGGAAGGGGTCAGGTTTGCTCCTAAGCGGGCATTAGCGAAGAAACTCAACGGCCAATACAAATAGACCCCTACATTAACACCCGCTACCCCTATTGCCTTTATAATCCCCGTGGATGGCGGCGGGGGGTGGGTCAGGTTTGGATGGGCATCGCGCGTAATTTACGCGTGAACGGTCACCACTAGTGGTGATTACTGGTTGGTGTGTTGGCCCAAATACGGCCAATGTTGGACGTGGATATGTGACGGAATAATCGTTTAAATTATTTAGCCAGCTTACCTTCATAATATTATGATGTTTTCTGTACATGTTATTATCGTGATAGTTTTAATTTTCAATTAATTTTATGTACTATCACTGTGATTTTTCACCCTATCAAATACGACCAGCTGGCAAAAAGAGGTAGGGGGACGCTTGACTTTAACAAAAAATTGCACTTTAAGGCTCAATATTTTACAAACAGATCGTTTAATCGTGATCTGGTCTTCTCAAATCCCCAATATTTTTACAGACCTATCCAACGATACCTCACGTGATGGAATGAGCATGAAAAAAAATGGCATAGCAGTAGCACTTTTTGCCCGACTTTCTCTCCGTAGCTGATATTATATAGGTACCTACCGTGTCAAATAACAGCTTTATAGTACTAATAGTTTACGAGATTAGCTGCAGACGGACACAGCGAAACTATGTAGGTTCCTTGTAGCCTACGGAACCCAAAAACTTGGAAGTCTAGCATCAGTTTTCATTTCATCGTAAAATTAGTACAAAAATCCTCGCTTCTGAAAAAATCCCAAAACCTATTCAATAAATGAAAGGGTTATGTTTTCATTAGTAAATTTCAATCGTAAATTAATTAGCGACTGTCAACGTTATTTGCCGTTTTTTTATCATTTGTATAAAATTTTATGGTATTACATGTAATATTTCGCAGCTTTACATGTTTACAGGATATTTTTTTCGTTCTAAAAGTGGCAAACACATACACAGTAGTGGTAGAGGTCCTGGATAGACTCTCGTGGGCATAGGCACAACCGCATAACTTAATCTATCAGCCGCCAAATGGTAGTTTATCTATCTATCTATCGTGTTCCGATTAGATGGTAATGTATGGTCCCGTAATAACAATCACAGAAACATAACACAACTAAGGTAAGGGTAGCAAGTGACATCTACATTTTGATCACTGGTTTTTGTGTAAATGTCTACAGACTGCAGTCATCACCTAACATCCTCTTCCCTTGCAATAATTTCAGAATTGTTGTCCCGCATTTCGATGGCGTCTTCTGTTTTTATACTCTGAGTTTGATGCTATTTAGTCAATGGTTAGTAGATAAAAAATAAAATAAAATAAGCTTACACTCGCTGTGAGTGTAAGCACATTAGGTATTATATAAACCTGTGCCGTGGATGCCGTTGTACACAAACAACACATACACGAGATATTTTCGATAATCGTTTATCATCTACACTAATATTATAAAGCCGAAGAGTTTGTTTGTTTGTTTCAACGCGCTAACCTCAGGAACTACTTGACCGATTTGAAAAAATATTTAAGTGTAAGACTAGCTGACCCGCCAAACTACCTACGTATTGCCTCAGATTGAAATAATGTGTTTGATAGATACGGACTATTCGTATGAGAAAATGAAATTGTATTTTTTACTATTTCCCTTCAATTTCTTCATATTTTCTTACCTTGTAAGCCTTCCCTGGGCTTCCAGAAATAATTCAAAACCAAAATTAGCCAAATCGGTCCCGCCGTTCTCGAGTTTTAGCGAGACTAACGAACAGCAGTTGATTTTTATATATATATAGAGGAAGGCTATAGGCTTTAACATCACTCTACGCGGACGAAGTCGTGGGCACAGCTTGTAGTATTATACGTTGCAAGGCAATATGTGTAAGCGTTTGTACAAACATTGGCATATTGGGCATTGGAAGCGAGCCGGGTCATTAAGATGGCATGTGCATGTTACGGGCGGGGGCCGTTCGTGCCGGGTCTTGGACGTGTCCGCTAACTTAATTACATGTCGCGAAATCACCGCTGTTGGACGTTCGTCAAGGGAGAACTTAGTACAGCATTGCGTAGATCTATCTCTATGTCGGGTTGATTTCAAAATTCTTGTTGCTTGAACAAGATTTGTGAGTAATAAAGGACAAGCTCCATGTTGGGCACCGCACCTTGTAGACTCTATCAAAAAATAGAGAAAAATACGTTGAATCATGGAAAATACTCAAAAACTAGTTTAACCAGTTGTTTTTTGTCACAAATATTTATACTACACAATAGTGCTGAACACTACCATTTAGCGGCAAGTATATTAGGTAATGCGGTGGTGCCTACGCCCGTGATCTCCGTCACTGGAGCTCTACCACCGTATATGATCTTAGTGTAATGTTAGGTAACTCATAATCTCCCGTAACATGTAGGTTATCATGTTCTTACTTTTGATAGGCAATTGCGTTTAAACGAACTATTAACTCATTAGCTTTATACTTTAAACCTAGATAGAATTAAGACACGAATATCATGTGGGTCACGAATATCACGAAATTTAAATTCAATCACTTCAATACTTTCGGTGAAAATTGGCTTAGACAGACAGACGCACGAGTGATATGATAAGGATTCCGTATTTCCTTTTGTGGTCAGAACCAGTAAAACGATGGTTTATTAATTTTATTAAGCAATTTCAAATGCTTTTAATACTTTTTATCCGTTTTTCGCTGTACTTCGATCGGAAATTAATTAATAGCGAAATCTTTATATCCTGTGGGAGCTGGATGAAAATTTAAAGTCAAATTAACAAGCTTGTATTATTTTTAACAATAGATGTTTTTAAAATAAAGCTGATTTTATTTTCGTTTATAGGGATTGTTCTTCCTAAATATTTTTTTTAAGTTTATTTTCTATGTCGTGACAATATTTTTCATAAGTTTTATGTCTGGCCTGTCAGGCCTGTCGCAGACAAAACACGTCTTAAGACAGACTTACCTGTGCGATACAAATCTGTCTTGAGATAGTCGTGGCTCTAATGTGCGGTCAGCCTTGGTTGTACCAAATTATTTGCTAAACTAACGTTTATTGTCAAATTTAACAATAACAATAACATTTATTTTATTATGCTGAAACCTTAGTTGCCAATACACAACCCACAACACAAATTAGTGTAGTTAAGTGACTTATTTTAGAATTATTAAAGTGACTTCCCCTTAAGACATACTAGGAAAGTGCCAGTGGACTTTTACTTAGAAATGATTTCATTAGAAGTTTAAGTTAGCATATAATTGCTTATTAGTCTTGTAGGCTAGATTGTAATTTTAATAAGGTCTTAAACAAGGACCTTATGTTATTAAAAAAAACTCTACCCACAACACAGTCAATATGTAGGTAAGCATTATTTCACTTTTCAAAAATCATAAAAATCTGAACCTACAGTTATAATAAATTCATCCCTGAAAGCGTGGTCGCGTCTTTAGTGACAGTGCTCCCGGCCGCGGCTCGCGAACTTCCGTTTAAAGACTTCGGGATAATTTAGCGCTGACGAGGCCCTGGCGCCCCGGGCTTGTCGCAATGTATCGATCAGCGCACCGGGGGAAGTCAACATGCTAGGAGACGAGCAATGTGACCCCATGTTGGGTGCCAATAGCATTACTTAAAGCAGCTAAACTTACGCCGTCACATTTTGTCCTGATTAAGGAGTAATTTCTTAAATATGTGGATTATAGTAGTACTCCTAATTTTTTTTTTTAATGTAATGGAAGTGGTAAACAAGCATGCAGTTCACATTGATGTTAAGTGATGACTGCAGCCTATAGATACCCACACAAAGATCAAGGTCAAAATGCAGATGCGTTACCACTCCTGAGGCCTAAGGTCTTATGCCTCTGTGCCGGAAATTACAGGGCCGTACATTACCACCTGACCGAAACACGATAGTGTTGAACACTACCATTTAGCGGCAAGTATATTAGGTAATACGGTGCTGCCTACGCCCGCGAGCTCCGTCACTGGAGCTCTACCACCAGTAAAAAAAATTTAAAGATAACATAATACCATCTCTATGCAAAACTAATTAGAGCGTCGCTGCTTTTCAAGAAGCAATCTATGTCCTTTGATGATATATGCTATAATATGCTAATGTTTATTCGTGTTGGGCTCAAAAAACTAGGGAGTGAAAATTGATTTAATCTAGGCTCAATCAAACCAAAACTGGTCTGTAACTCATTCCTAAAAACGTGGACGCCTCCTTAGTTACGATGCTCCCGGCCGCGGCTCGCGAAATTTCCATTTAAAGACGTCGGGATGATTTAGCGTTTGCCTAAGTCATAGTGCTCCGGGTTTATCGCTATGTATCCATCAGCGCACTAGGGGAAGTAAATATGCTGGGAGACGAGAAATGTGACTCCATGTTGAACGCCAATAGCATTACTTAAAGTAGCTAAACTTACTCGTACATTGATACATTTTGTCATGATCGAACAGTAATTACTTAACTAAGTATACCTATTATGTACGACCCTGTAATTACCGGCTCAGAGGCATAACACCTTAGGCCTCAGGAGTGGCAACGCATCTGCATTTTGACCTTGGTCTTTGTGTGGGTGTCTATAGGCTGCAGTCATCACTTAACATCAATGTGAGCTGCATGCTTGTTTGCCACGCCCATTACATAAAAAAAAAATACTTAACTAAGTATACCTATTATGTACGACCCTGTAATTGCCGGCTCAGAGGCATAACACCTTAGGTCTCAGGAGTGGTAACGCATCTGCATTTTGACCTTGGTCTTCATGTGGGTGTCTTTAGGCTGCAGTCATCACTTAACATCAATGTGAACTGCAAGCTTAATTGCCACGCCCATTACATAAAAAAAAAAAAAGAATTACTTAACTAAGTATACCTATTATGTACGACCCTGTAATTGCCGGCTCAGAGGCATAACACCTTAGGCCTCAGGAGTGGCAACGCATCTGCATTTTGACCTTGGTCTTAGTGTGGGTGTCTATAGGCTGCAGTCATCACTTAACATCAATGTGAGCTGGATGCTTGTTTGCCACTTCCATAAAAAACATATATATATACTCGTATATATATATATATTCGTGTTGTGCTCAAAAACTTGCGTGAGAAAAGTGATTGAACCTTGGCTCAATTAAACCAACACTTGTTATAAACTTATTCCTTAAATCGTGGACGCGCCCGTTACGGTGCTGCCGTTCAAGCCGCAAAAATCCATTTAAACACATCGGGATAATTTCGATAAGCCCTGGCGCTCCGGGCTTATCGCTATGTATCCATCAGTGCACCAGGGGAAGTCAATATGCTGGGAGGCAAACAATGTGACTCCATGATGGGTGCCAATTGCTTTACTGAAAAATACTGTAACTCTGGATGCTACATAATATATAATACATTTTTCCTTACTTTTTTTTCCTAAGAAAGTGTCATAACCGGTCAAGACCTGGAGATCTTTGAAAGATGAATACAACAGTTTTGTGTGATCTGCCTGCTTATGCTATGATGTTGTACCTTCATTAGTTAAGATCCTAATAACATCCTCACCTCCTACCCAGTTAGAGACTTAGCGTGCAGATATAGACATTGGCAACTCATTAAGCGTCTTGAACAGGTATTTTGGAATCGCTAGAAGCGCGAATACCTCCAAACTTTAACTCGACGGACAAAGTGGACCAAACATTCTGAACCGTTGAACATGGGATCCATTCGCCTTCTATGCCGTTGTGCTGGCTTCTCGCTCGTGTTGAGATATTATAAGTATGCTAGCCCAGATGGAATAGTTCATATCGAAACTATTCCTACAGTTGATGGTTCGCGTTCAACCCGATCATTGGCTAAATTATGTCCTTTACCTAATCTAGCCGATTAATCCGTAATTCGATAGATATTATTTGTCTTAATTAATATGCCTTTTCGTAGGTTAGGTAATCGTTCGTTTTTTTTATTAAAAACAGTGAAATGTATTTTGGTGAGCGGAAACGTTTTGCCTCCTTTTTAACTTGCACTTTTTTAAAGTATTCAGATTGTAAACCAAGTTCTACATCATACACTTATCACAAAATAAAACCAATTCTAGGTACATTCCAAAATAGTGGATCTGATAAAACATTCTGGAACTTCAAAGGGCGTAGTTAAATATACTATGCCTAGATAATGTAACTTGCCTTAAACTAATGTCACTGGAGATAAGTACCTAATTTCCAAACTAAATTATTCTGCGGAACGTCCTAAATAAATATTAGACGGTCAACCGCCAAAGTGGACTTATTTTTTCTTTGCGTCTTGACATTAAGGTCAGGGGCCATCAGCATTAGTCGCCACGTGTATGCTTAAAAACCAATGACGGTTAAAAAATAGACGTGTAATACGCCAATATTTTTATCACTAAAAGCGTAAAATTAAAATAAATGTTTTATTAACAAGATTTTATTATGCATGCACTATATTATATATTCGGCTGTCTGTCCGTCCATCCGTATGTTGCAGCCACTTTACTCCGAAATTGTTGAGACTTCATTATTACTTCTCTTAAACACTCTTCTAAATCTTTCACATTATCATAAAGTTCTCTCCTAATAATCATCTTAAAAGTCTAGTCTGTTTCTGTAAGAAATTGATGTCACAAATTGAGATTCGTGAAATTAACTACTTATTTGTATTCAATGAAAGTGAGGTTACCAAAAACAAACAAAAAAATACTTAAAAATGAAGGCAGTAATATGCAGAAAGTTATTGTTCAGAAATTGACTCACTATACCTTATAATATAAAACAATAATGAATTTAATCTCTTTAGGCCCGCTTTTTGTTTTTTGAAACGAATGTTGCAAATATTCAAATGTACAACGGGCAAGTTTATTCAGTTTATTAATTTATTTCATATAATTAGGCTCCTGGAGAGCACTTTTACATCGTCATTTTTTTAAACTAACCTAGAGTGAATAACCACTAATAATAATAAAAAACACATAATAAATTAAATAGACACTGAACAATTTTGTATACTATGGAAAGCATCGAGAACGCTCAGAAGCGCGGACAACGCGTCTATTTATTAAACGTCATTCCTAAAACCTACTTCCAGTACATTGAGTTAAAAATCTATAAAACTAGAGAACTTATCATAAATAAACCATCATAAATTATATAAGGCTACCGCGCCGTGAAGTTCGCGATGCGATCGCGTTTCTTTCAACGAACTGCAACTATATTTTATTCTAAGGAAGTTTGTGTCGAAGTACTTAATGCGTGCACACAGCTCAGTTAAGTTGTCGCCTCCATGAAGTTCTAAATAAATAAAAAGATTACACTTTAAACAAAATATTGCCTCAAATACCTGCAACAGTGACCCAACTCTATGGTATTGCTATCTCCTAATTTTTATATCACTTCGACATTCCTATATCACTTCAAATGCGGCATTCGGAATGTTGTCTCCATCTTTATAATACAGCTTCAGTGTCGCTTCTAGTACGTTAGCTCTTCAATGCAGCGGCATCAATTTGAAAGTTAACGTCTCGGGAGCAGCGCTATCTGGGAAACCTATCTTTGCTTAAGCCTATATGAGAACCCTTTTTTTGTTATGCCAATAAAACTTACAACTGTCCATACTTTATCTTTGCTGGAATACTTTATGAAACTGTAGAGTCTGCTTTGTGAAATATGGTTTAAGGTTAGCTTAGTTCAGTTAAAAGATGCAATTTACTGATTGAATAAAAAAGTGCGAAAAGAGTTTTTGTGTAACTCCTAACATTTAGCACTGATGAATGACATTCCTCAGAAATAAATCTGACGGATTCTGAAGAGATTTTTGACGAACTCATTTGATACATAATAATGTCATAAGCACGAGTAAATCGAAGATAAAATTACCTACATTATACGTGATTGTTTTCGTTTAAGTATCTTCGGCGCCTGTAGTAGTTTGCTAATACGTATTAGAAGCTCACGTTTCGCAGCGTCGCGGAATCCGAAACGCGAGCTTTCACACATCTCCGTTCTCGGTTCCCCGATCGATGCCGGTTTTTTGTGAAGCGACAAAGGCTAACCTGAATTACTGAGAACACAAGCTGTTTTCAACTATCATTACATCGATATATCACGCGCCAAACAAAGAGGGCTTTCCCAAAAAAAAATCCCGAACACTTCAACGTAAAAGAGCTTGATATATTACCAAGTATAAAACCCAGGTACGCTACGCATTTTCAGGGTGTTGTCAGCGAAAGTGATCCGTTAAGTAAAGTATTGGGTCCATAGTCGGCGAACCCTAAAAACGTCACTCGGCGTGAGTGGTGTCGCGGCCCTCATCAGGGACTTCGACAATTCCTCGCCCCTTCCTCTCGACCTTAGCTGACGTCACCTTTGTCTTTGCGATTGAGCGATAATCACCTAATTCAAGTGAAACTCTAACGAATGCTCGAATAATTTATGTCACATTATATTTAAAGCTTAAGTTTTGTCATAATAATAAATACTTTTTTTATGTATTGGAAGTAATATACAAGCATGCAGTTCACATTGATGTTAAGTAATGAGTGCAGCCTATAGACACCCACACAAAGTCCAAGGTCAAAATGCAGATGCGTTACCACTCCTGAGGCCTAAGGTGTTATGCCTCTGTGCCGGAAATTACAGGGTCGTACATAACCATCTGACCGGAACACGATAGTGCTGAACACTACCATTTAGCGGCAAATATATTAGCTAATGCGGTGTTGCCTACGCCCGCGAGCTCCGTCACTGGAGCTCTTCCACCAGTAATAAAGCTTAGGAATCGGTATCACATGCATGCCGATTCCTAAGCATGAAGAGAATGATGGGTTCATAGCGTACGTACTATAATAATGTCACTCGGCTTGAGTGGTGTCAAAGCCCTCATCGGGGACTTCGACAAGTCCTAAGTCCTTGCTCTCCTTATTGACGTTAGCTGATTTCACCTCTGTCTGTGTGCGACAAAGTGATAATCACCTAATTCAATTAAAACCCTATCTAAGAAATTCGTATATAGAATAGTATTGGTTTTAGTTTTATTCCACACAAGATTTTAAGGATTTCAAGCTCAAGTTAGATCCAAACAAATTCAGAAACAGAAAAGTGATCAATAGACGAACAGCGAGCGAAAATTTTCTGATGACACATCTACTTACATAAAAAATGGAGTTCAAAATAAAAATGAGTCGTAAGTTGTTTTGCTACTGTGATAGTTGTTACGGGGTCATTCATTATCATCTAACCGGAAAACGATAATGCTGAACTCTAACAATTTTACTGGTGGTAGAGCTCCAGTGACGGAGCTCGCGGGCGTAGGCACCACCGCATTACCTAATATACTTGCCGCTAAATGGTAGTGTACAGCACTATCGCGTTCCGGTCAGGTGGTAATGTACGGCCCTGTAATTTCCGGCACAGAGGCTTAACACCTTAGGCCTCAGGAGTGGTAACGCATCTGCGTTTTGACCTCGGTCTTTGTGTGGGTGTCTATAGGCTGCAGTCATCACTTAATATCAATGTGAACTGCATTCTTGTTTGCCACTTCCATAACATAAAAAAAAATAACGTTAGATAGAATGTAATGCAAAAGAGCCTACACCCTCATACTCCGACACTAGACCACTACCATCAGTGAATATATTCTCACTTTGACCATCTTGTTCCGGCAAATGTCGATACAAAAGTTTGAATCCCAAGCGTATATCCTGCCTCGCCATCATTAGTAACAAGATATATAAGAAGATAACCGATATCCACCCCTGAAGGAGGATTTCTGCAGTACACCACAGGGAAAAGGGCGGCCATGATTGTTCTTGTATTAATTTGGCATTACCCGTCCTCGACGTGTACATGCTAGTATATAATGTAAGGTAGAGAGAGTTTTACGAGGCAATCTTACCCGCGATGCGTGGCTGTCCTTTTTTACATCGCCGCTGGCGGGGCGGCCGCGGCCAAAGATTATGAAGCAGAATTGACAGGTTGTAAAAAATACTGGCTATAAATGATTGAACTGTACCTATTTGTTATGGGACATGTTTTTTTTAATTTGTATTATTATGAATGAAAAAGTGTAGAAAAGTGTTCAGTCAGCATAAATGATTAGGTAGGCGACAACTTTTGGCTAGAAACTTTTCTATCAATAAATCAAGCTATTTGGAAACATTTTATTAACCGTCCAAACATTTCACGGTGCGATTATTTACTATGAAGGCACATTTTGTCTATTTAGAAAAGCTAAGATCTTACAAAGGCCGATTCCACCTTCGTAATTATATGCGTTTTACGTTGTAAAACGACTTCAATAACACTATTTGGATTTCACCGACTGAAATTGTTCGTGATAAAGTTAAAATTAAATGCAAATTTTTAGCTAAAACGCGTTTTATTAAACTCAGTTCTCAGAGCAAACGGTGAAAGCCGCCCTTTAACAAAAGCCCCACAAATGAATAGTGAAGTTTAATGTTAAGTACGAGTAAGTGGGAAAAGACACCATTTCGTCTGGCACATCTGAATGTCAGATATATTTTGCTATGGCTGATGGCTTGTACTGAGCTGGAATGAATCAGGATCATATACCACCTGTGATGTCATCTCAGCTCAGAGCTTTTATCAACTTTCTACTCATTCTGCATTGTTTGATTTTTGAGTATGTGAATTGAAATTAATCAAATAGATTTAACTTAAAGTAAAATGATTTACAACAATAATACACCTCATAATGAGACCGCTCGCAAAGTTATCCGATCACAAACACCGAACTCAAAGATAACAAAGCCTTGAGACCTGTCTCCCGTTCCAATAGCGCAGTACCTCATCTTTGGCGATCGGGCGCCGGTGGGAGGGTCGGGGGGGTTTTAATTAGAGCACGGACGCCGCGGCTGGACCCTCCGATGTCCCGAACTGCTAGCCAGCTAGCCCTGAGCCGCCCTGAGCCGCCCTGAGCCGCTCAGAGCGTTTCTGAGCGGCCCCCCGGGCCTTTGTCTTGCCTTTGTTAAGTTGCGACAATTTGGACGTTGCGTGTTTTTTTTAATGAGTGTCGAAGGTATAAGGTTTATCAGTATTTCACTTTAACAAATATCAGGTTCGGTTGCATCATGGTAGTCATTAAAGTTATGGTAGTGGTAAAGGTTTTGTCAGATTTTACCATACCAGTAACATTAACATCAGCAGTGATAGCGAAATATGTTTACAAATACGCTTACACCCACACTAGATACAAACCTGTGCCGTAGGTGTTCAGTACTACTGAATACTAGCATGTAGCGGTAGATAGATTATGTACTAAGAATTCATTCACGCGTATTAAAATATACGTCCCGCTAATTCAACTCGAGCCTATTTCGGATACGGTCCGCAAAACTTCAAGGCTCGTTCATCCCAGTTCCGTTGACCCTACACGGCCTGATAGGTATATTATGTATGTCTTTTGTACGACGTATACTATGGCTCGGCACCGACGCGGCGACATGTTAGTGGTGAACTGCATGCAGTTTAAAAATGAAGTAAAACATTTTACGGGATATTCAATTATTCTCTAATCCGTTCTCCTTTCATTACCACTTTTGGCACTAGAAATCCTAAGACAACCCTCCCTCGGCCTTTCCCTAGTCGGAGCAGACCAGTACTGCAACGCTAGGGTCTCGAAGAGTCCTGATCACCGAGGGATGTATTTTTTCACTTTCTGAAGATTTGCCAGTCCCACCCTCGTAGCTTGATAATGTGCCGGAAGATGTCAGTAGACCTGTTACATGAGACAAACCGTTATTAGCGAAACATTAATGTTGGCATGTATGCCATGTATAGCATGTAATCGGAGAATACATACACGGGTGCAGTGGTAGAGCTCCAGTGACGGAACTCGCGGGCGTAGGCACCACCGCATTACCTAATATACTTGCCGCTAAATGGTAGTGTTCAGCACTATCGTGTTCCGATCAGGTGGTAATGTACAGCCCTGTAATTTCCAGCACAGAGGCATAACGCCTTAGGCCTCAGGAGTGGTAACGCATCTGCATTTTGACCTTGGTCTTTGTGTGGGTCTCTATAGGCTGCAGTCATCACTTAACATCAATGTGAACTCCATGCTTGTTTGCCACTTCCATTACATAAAAAAGTATCGTTATTGATGTGCGAGTATTTACTAAAAATAATGTCCCACTAATTAAACTGAAGCGTATTTCGGGTACAGTCCGCAAATGCTACATCAAGGCTCGTCCATCCCAGTTCCGTTGACCCTACATGAGCTGATAGGTACTATGTATGTCTTATCTACGACGTATATTATGGCTCGGCACCGACGTCAGCTGTGCCTGCAAACTGCACCACCCTGCCACCCTCGCCCGCCTCGTTCTAACGTCTAAAGGAACTGTATATTCAGATTTGCCAATGACCCCTTGTTCTGTCTTGGCAGTGTGTTATCTGAGAAATCTACAATGGATTTGGAACGTCGATGGTGAATATACTGTATAATAATATCTATGCTCTTGTTATCTATCTGTAAGGCGTTTAATTTTATTTAAATTAAAAAGGCTATGGTTCAGTTGCGCCAAAATATTGATTAAAGTTTGTGTGAATTTTCTAACCTTGACAAATATGTTAAGTTTACAGAATCTAAGCCTGGTTTGCACCAAGATATTTTTTTAAAGGAGATGTTGCAAGAATGTATGGACCTCCGGCCATGTATAGTACACAATATCATTAACAGGCAAAATCAATATAAAAATGTTTTTTACTGCATATATTCACTTATTTAGCTTTGTTTGCAGTTACAAAACATTATTTGCAGTTAGAATTGCAACTCAAAACCAACATGGCGAATATGGCGGGCGATGTAATTTTGACATTTTCATTTTTTAAATTGTGTTTTTTATTATATAGTACTTGGAGAAAAAAGTAATATTTTCTAAATACTATCAAAATCGATTTCATGTGTTAATACGATACTAATCGATTTCCAATTAAAAAAAATCGGAACTTCTTTAAATGCATCGATTTGATACATCGTTTTTTTATAATATGTGATGCACTAGTAAGATACAGATAGCATTATTTTATATTTAAATCATCGCATAATTTTGTATGTATCATAGATTTTTGTTTTATCTATAAAGGCACTATCCCAAGCAGCGGCGGTATCGCCGCCATGTTGGACATGATTGAAAATGATAAAATCGTTTGAATTAAATGTGGTTGTAACTCTAAAATATATTCTTGAATAAATTAATTGTATTTTTTTCGGATTCTTCTTTAATTTACCCATTTTTTGAGGACATGTACGAACCAGAGCCGAGCTCGCAACATCTCCTTTAGAGAAGGATGTGATATGTTACACTAACTATGACAAATATCATGGTGCAAATAAAAAATATTATCTTGAGAATCTTAAGCACCTTTCCAATTGTCATATTTTTATTTTTGAAATTGAAGAAAGAATGGGCTTCGTTTGCTTACTGGTACAGCGGCTGCACTGGCTATGCTGAGGTTGCTAATTCGATCCCTGCCCAAAGTCAAACCTTTTATTGTAATTTTTTCTTTAATTTCTAACTTTTCCGATGTTTAAAATATTTTACAACGCTATAAACATTTGATATTTTTTTTTATGTAATGGAAGTGGTAAACAAGCTTGCAGTTCACATTGATGTTTATTTATTTATTTATTTATTTATTTAAACTTTAATGCACCTAGTACATAAGGCGGACTTAATGCCATAGGGCATTCTCTACCAGTCAAATGTTAAGTGATGACTGTAGCCTATAGACACCCACACAAAGACCAAGGTCAAAATGCAGATGCGTTACCACTCCTGAGGCCTAAGATGTTATGCCTCTGTGCCGAAAATTACAGGGCTGTACATTACCACCTTTAGGCATTTAGCGCCAAGTATATTAGGTAATGCGGTGGTGCCTACGCCCGCGAGCTCCGTCACTGGAGCTCTACCACCAGTAAACCACGGTTATTTTTGTATTACAAACAGACACTCCAATTTTATATAAGTGTATAGATCGTATAGCTGTATAGATTAATCGTAGACTGCGCGTAAACCCGCAGATAAAGTCTAGCGATCACAATCCCCAGGAATAAACTATCGGATATTCACAAGTGTTCCGCACTCCCGCTGCGCGCGACCCGTTTAAACATTCAACGGGACCGGGCAGCGGTCTGCTGGACCCCTTTGAAGATATTCACCTTCATTAACATTACAGGGTTGGCGATCCTGTTATTAGGGTTAGTCGGTGGTGCGATCATGTAATTTTACTGTTAAAGAAATGGGATTTGCTCCAGGAAATAATATATCAAATTATTTATTAATATTTTTAATTTGTGTTCAAATTAGGCAGGCCCGGACCGACGACCTGGTGAAGGTCGCGGGCAACCGCTGGATGAAGGCGGCCCAGGACCGTTCGTTGTGCCATTCTTTGGAAGGCCTTTGTTTAGCAAGTGGACGTCTTTTGGCTGAAATTATGATGATGATGATTGTACTAATGCTAACTTCAATTTTACGTTGGCTGTCAGTCACTCACAACTTTTCCGAATAAGTAATTACTACTTATAATGAAAAAATCTTTAGATAAGAGAACTCTTATTTGTTTGATAATTGATAATTTTTGTTTTTATATTATTTCGCAATAACACATGCTTGTGAAATATACTTATACTTTAATGCTACTGCTACCATAAAGCAAGGCAATAAATGTGAAGGAAAGATTTGACAAATCGGGCAGGACTTCAGTAGCTCAATTGGAAGAGCGGCTGGACTAGATTCCCAGTAGGCCGCGAGTTCAAGTCTCGCCTGAAGTCAAATTTTTCTTTCCATTTTTGATAATTTTTACTGTGACAGCCCTAAAAATCAGATTACAAAGAGCATTTTAATTATTGTTTCAGCAGTAAAGAAAGTAGCAAACTAACTTTTCTGATGATAGATTTGGTAACGCCCACGTTCTTAAGCATCACTGCTCAGATGTTGCTTTATCAATTTTCACGAAATTGACCATTTTGAACAGACTGTTAAGTATTTATTATTAAATAAATAATAATGCTCGCCTCCCAGGTATGCGAGTAAATTTCGTGGAACGTCAAACATTTACGTCTTTGTAAAACTTTCAGAGAATCTAAAAATCGATCACTCTATTCATTGTTTAGGCATACCGATGTAGCTGTAACATTTTTTTTATGTAATGGAAGTGGTAAACCAGCATACAGTTAACATTGATGTTAAGTGATGACTGCAGCCTATAGACACCCACAAAGACCAAGGTCAAAATGCAGATGCGTTACCACTCCTGAGGCCTCAGGTGTTATGCCTCTGTGCTGGAAATTACACCACCTGACCGAAACACGATAATGCTGAACACTACCATTTAGCGTCTAGTATATTAGGTAATGCGATGGTGCCTACACCCTACCACCAGTAACTCTTGAAATGCCACAATAAAACGAAAAATAAGTTTTATTATGATTGTGGCAACCCTGAAACTCAGGTCTCCGGGAGCCCGCGGGAGCCTGCGGCGAGCGCCGCGTAATTACTCTGCGCTGGACGCGGCGCGCGCTCGAATTCAGTTTGCCAAGTCTCCGGTCGACACAAGTTTTGATGTTATGATATCATAAGTGAGTCTTCTTTGCAGTTTAAAGTTGGTATAATCGAGTTAGACTCGCGCAGCGGGAACTCGGGAACCGAAGTACGGGTTAACATAAAACGTATTATGAGTTTTAAAAGTTGTTTCGACAATGAAGATGTTAAGGACGGTTTTCATTGTTAAGGGTAATAGTTCACTACACTCCGCACCTGACCAGCTCCGCCTCGTTTTGAGACAATGCAAAGTCAACGCGATACAAGTTAGTGGTCACCGAGTGGTCTATTCTATTCTATTCGCCGTCCGCGCGTGGAACGCGCGCCGCTTGCGCGTTGACGGCTTGCGGTCGAGGCGATACGGAGCGGAATTGATGTAATGAGTGAGCGTAGACCGCTCGAGGCGGTCGGGCGCTGGTCGGGTGCTGGGTGGCTCTAGTGAACTATGACTCTTAAGAGTTGTTTCGACAATAAAGATGTTAAGGGCGGTTTTCATTGTTGAGTAGTCAAGTACAGTCATTCAGGAATATTGCATATCGAGTTTAGGAAAGAGATTTCGTCTAATTTCGCTCTGTAGAGCATTATCTCTTTCGCAAACTACCTGTGACGTTTGTCAACCATTTTGATCAAATTTTGACCAATACGACACTACGTACAGTACCTACTTACTTAATAATTAATATTGCACATCGAGCCTGCGAAAGAGACGATCGGCTCATTTCGACTTCGTAGAGTGTTATCTCTGTTGCACACTGCCTACGTAAGCACTGACAATCCAGTATTGGTCAAAACTTGATCAAAATGGTCGACAAACGTCAAATACGGTGCGAAAGAGATAACGCTCTACAGACACGAAATAAACCGAAGTCTCCTTCCTAGGCTCGATGTGCAATATTTATTGTTGAGCACTGTACACTTACGTACTTAGGCGGTGTGCAAAAGAGAATATAGACGCACTTAACGTCGGTCGACCTCTTCGCCAGGTTTGGTCTTTTTAATAATTCAATCCTTTATGCTTACTCCTTGTAAATACGGTTAAATGTGCAATATCTTTCATTTTATTCAATTTTCATGACTAAACATAAATATATACAATGCGAATGTGGATGGTTACAGAGGCCCGGGAAGACCAAGAACTAGGAAGACCAAGACTGACCTACCATGACCAAATAGGTCGAGTTCTGTCTGATGGTTGCGTCAAAAGTCTTAGGAATCGGCGTGCATGTATGAAGAGTATGATGAAGGTAGACGAGGCACGAGAGGTATGTCGGGACCGGGATATCTGGCGCTCTACAGGCAGAGAGTGCCTACCCCGTTAGGGACCTGGCGTGAAGATATATACATACATTATTCATTTGCCTCTATTTATTTATAAGCCTCGAAGGATGTCTGAAATGATAATCCAGTTTGCGGTGAACACTAAACCGGCGCTGTGCCAATCTGTGTTTCAACCGACTGACAGATAATATACAGGATACAGGGCGTACACTGGACATAAATCACCAACCAACATACGTCACCAACATAAGAATTTTGTTAATGTTTAAACCTTAACAGTTGAGAGTGTTGGCATATTTTTATTTTTCGCAATAACACATAGGCTGTCTCATAATTAGCAGTTAAAGAAAAAATGGAAAAATTTGACTTCGGGCAAGGAACGAACCTCCGACTTCAGGATAAGCAGTCCAGCCGCTTTACCACTAAGTTACCGAAGTTAAGGAGCTCGATCACTGCCCGAAGTTAAATTTTTCTTTCCATTTTTTCTTTCGTCACTCCAGCCGTAAGATGGCCACTGCTGGACAAACAAAACATTACCCAAAGACAACAGTGTTGTGTTATTGCGTGCGTTGTGCGTCATTAATGGAGAATATGCCATAATCGCCAGGCTTGGCTGGCAGATTGGCGATAGCAGTGGCCACGCCCACCGACGCTGCCGCCCATCTCACGTTATTATTACTACCGCCCTATTAAAATAAGGGAGTTCAAAATCTAAAAAACAAATGCCGTAGTTCTTAAAAATAACCTTTCAGCAAAATGTAATTATACATAGTTCGAGATATTTTCATTCGTTTTTAAGACATTATTGTTATAAATTATTTTCAAATATATAAATAAAAATCTCGATAAATATTACTTGGATATTACGGAACCCGTCATGGGCGAGTCCAACTCGCACTTGATACTCTTTAAAGATACATTACACTAAAACAGGCTGAAGCAGCTGTTTATTTATTGGTGCTTTATTAGCGGCTTGATTTAAAAGAGTCGTTGAGTCAATCGGTGTGAAATAATTATAATGTTCAATATGGTCATTATGTGGACATACTTAAAATAGGGCCTACCGTGCTACACAGATAAATAATACCAACATTTCAAATTACTACGAACCAGCTGTTCGTTTAGTGACGAGTTTATCACATTGTTAGCCTTCAATCGTTTCAATGATGGACACGCAACACGATTATTATAATTTGAAGTGCTGACATTTAAACTAATTAGTTAGAAGGAACTTAAAGAAAGATTGAGGCCTTCCGATACACTACAGACTTCTTTTAACAAGAAGGGTTCTAATATTAGGTATTAGTAGTAGTAGAATTTTCTTCTGCTGGAAGCGAATTCTTCCACTAGTGCAATCAGTCACTAAGTGCAATAACGCAAGATAGGCACCAGCGTCCTGCGATAAAACTACCGCCACTGCGATCGCCAATCCGCATGACAAGCATGGCGTTAGTGACAAACCCCCCTTATGAGGAGACTTTGGTCCAGCTGTGGACATCTTTTGCCTGATATGATAATGACGATGATGAGCACATTATCAATATATGACAACGCTTCGGAAAAATCTTTTCCAATGGAGAAATTGAAATATCATTTGGTCGCACAAAAAAAATCTAACCACCGTGCTGATTCAATGCGGGAGTGTGTATGATTGATGGATTGACCAGATACTTAATAATTTAATTATTGAAGCGCGCATGGCCTCGCGGCTGGTGTACATCGTAAGCGATCTACTCGGTTAAGCATTACGGGCGCAGTCGGTTCGAAGGGCACGTTAAGCTGTCGGTCCTGGTTGCTATCGATAGATAGCAGTCGTTAAACTTTGTCGGAAGCCTTATGGTTTGAAAACATCCGACAGCGGGTTGGCCACAAACCCGTATCTCCATCAATCCTCATTGGAGCAGCGTGGTGGAGTAAGCTCTAGGCCTCCCCCCAAAAAGGGGAGAGACTCGTGCCCAGCAGTGAACGTATTATGGGTTGCCGTTATTTATTATTATTATAATAATTTAAACAAAGAACAGATTTAATGCAAATAAATTACTCTGCCAACCTTTTCGGAAAAATGTATGCCTGATGTAGGATCATGTTTTTATACCAGCCCACCATTATAATGTGGGTTTTACGGCAACGCGGTGCAAACTATCCGCTCATTAAGCGGCCATACAAAACGGCTAAAGGTAAAGCGGCTCCGTATAAATATACAATGATAAGAGAGTTTAATACGGCCATTAATAGAGCCGGGCTCAAAAGACCCTATCATCCTTATTTCACTATCGCCCGCGCGCCCCGTCCAATCCCTACATTTGTATCAAGTGGGCAAATAAAGAAGGAAACAAGTTAGATGGAGTGGAGCCGGACCGCGTTCGCGACTAATTAACCCACCCAACCCGCGCGGGGGTCGCTTCTGCCCCCGATGGGGAGGTTGACCCGGCGTAAAAAATATGCGACTCCCGTGAGACGGGATGCGACGGGTTTAAGAATTCCGTGCGCGGAGTGCAGGCTTACTGAGCCCCGTTGCTATTTTTTTTTAATAGTTTTTAGTTGTTTTACTGCTTTCGATGTCCGAAGCTCTCTGATGTTGCTTTGTGCTAGGCACGGTTTATGTACATTTGTGCTGTGTTTTGTGTTTTCTAGGTTTTCGTTAGTCTGTCGTTATTTTTTTGATAGGTACAACATGCTGTCTTCAAAGGATGTTTGGAATATGTTCAAACGTATTTTTTATGTTATTAGCTTTACCTAGTCGTAGTTTCATGTCAAACATTGATGACATAACTTCGTTAGGTATTTTGGATGGAAAGTTTATTATTTTTTATTATTAATTAAAACAATATGATTTTTAAATGTTATGACCTGTGTTAGTAGTAGGAATAATGTGTGAATAAAAAAGTATGAACAATAAAATTATGAATAGTGATTAATATGAACACAAATCGGTAGTAAGAAAAAGACTAGGGTTTACAATTTTATATGTATGTATCTTCACGCCAGGTCCCTAACGGGGTAGGCAGAGAGTGTAGAGCGCCAGACATCCCGGTTCTGACAAACCTCTCGTGCCTCGTCCACCTTCATCATTCTCTTCATACATGCACGCCGATTCCTAAGACTTTTGACCCCACCATCAGACAGAACTCGACCTATTTGGTCATGGTAGGTCAGCCTTGGTCTTCCTGGGCCTCTGCAACCATCCACATTCGCATTGTATATCTGTTTAGTCATTCGCTCATTCGACATTCTTTCTATATGCCCGAACCATCGGAGCATGCCTTTTTTCATTTTTACACCGATACTATCATTCACACAAAGTCTCTTTCTTACATCTTCATTTCTAACGCGATCGGTGAGTGATACACCGCAGATCTTGCGCAAAGATCTCATCTCGACCGCGTTCAACTTACTTTCATGCTCTTTCCTGCATACCCAGCTCTCGCTTCCATATAAAAGCGTTGGAGTAAGTACAGCATTATGTACGGCTAGTCGAGCCCGCTGGCTGAGATGTTTCGATTCTAGCAGCTTACCCAACGCTCCATTCACGCAATTCCCAGCAAGCACTCTTCTTTCTATGTCAGTGGTGTACCTACCATCCTTGCTAAAAGCACATCCAAGATATACAATTTCATCAACCTGTTCTAACACTGCATCATCTACTACTACCCTTGCATTTGTTCTCTGTTCATCTCTTTCAAATACTAATACTTGAGTTTTATCCACATTCAATTGTAAGCCTTTCTCCATACAATCCTCTTTCATGACTGTGACTAGTGCTTGTAGCCCAGATGGTGTAGAGCTGACAATTACCGCATCATCTGCGTAAAGCAGACAGTTCACCACTAAGTCACCCATACGCACTCCCACATCCATCAACTTCACCCTCTGGAGGCATTTGTCCAGATATATAATAAACAGCCTAGACGAAAGCACGCAACCCTGTTTGACACCGATGTTAACATCAAACCAGGGTGACATGTTACCATCTATCCGCACACATGCTTGACAGCCCACATACGTGGACTGTATTGCACGGAGCAGACTGCCATCAATACCATACTCTGGCAAAATGTCCCACAGCTCCTTTCGTAATACCCTATCAAACGCCTTCTCCAAGTCCACAAAACCGCAGAAAACCTTCTGGCTCACAGCAAGATGCTTCTCTACGATGTTGCGGAGGGAGAAAACTTGATCCATACATCCTCTTCCAGTTCTGAAACCACCCTGTGCATCCCACAATAACCCGTCGGACTTCTCTTTCATTCTTCTTTCTAAGACTTTCCCATACACTTTAGCTGCCAAACTGACAATTTTATGTGAGCCAATATATATATATTGGCTCACATAAACATATATATATATATATATATATATATATATATATAATATGTAATAACTATCATAGAAAGAACAATTAAGAATAGATGTTAGGGCTGGCAACGTATCTTTATTTTGTTCTCTGGTTTTTGTTTAGATGTCTACAGGCTGCAGTCATCACTTAACCTCCATCCATGTTTGCCACCTTCATCAATTAAAAAAAACTTCTCCGCGCACATCACCAAACTCTAAGATACTGGGCAACTTAGAGAAAATGGAAAAAATCCAATAAAACCAGATCGATATACAGGATTTTTTCCATTCTCTCTGACAGACCCCAACCCGGGAATCGAACCCAAGACCAGCATAGTGGCCTGCTACTACTAAGCTACGACTCAGGTTATGTGTTTAAGTGAGTTAGATACCTATATGTTGTTAGAATTAATGATTAGTCGGTTACAGTGCATTAATTTGCAGACCTTTTCTTCTTCATGTTTAGTAATTTAAAAATTCAAAAACTTCCAGTTTTCTTTAAATAAATTCGATTCAGATAGCATGAATGCAAAAAAAATTGAGAATAATCAAGTACAGTAAGACAAAAATTTGAATAGAAGTAATGAATAGAATAAGAATAAAAAATTATATGCTGCAACAGACATGAGGCATGTCCAATTTACAACAATACTTAAACCTTAACATAATGATAATTACAAGTTAAAAACTAAGTAAAGAAATATAGGTAATACCAACTAGCTACGTAGTTTTTTTTTAATCCTGAACGCTACACAAGACGTTTGCGAAATAGATGGAGGTAGCTGCACATAATAATTTTTCAAACTGCTGTCAGACAAATGTCACCTCAGTCTGCCCGAGGCCACGAAAGCTGAAAAGCGACCGAAACATCGGTTTCGATTTTAATTAATCATTTTAGTCTAATACACGCGAGATAAATCCGAAAACCAGTTTTATTTCAATGAGTGTAGCTCGCAAAAACCTAAGAACATACTACATAGAGATCCTAAACAAAATTTGGGCTCATTTTAGACTGCCTCATTACCGTAATTAGTCACAAACACAAAAAGTAGAGCAAATACATAGAAAGTGCATTACACAAAGGCACTCGATACATCAAGGGGCTTTCTTCATGTTAAACATTCACGGCATCCTCCTCCCGTTTCACCTGATCGCCTCCCCCCCCATGCCCCCCAAATGCCTCCGAGCTGCCGTTGAAAATAAATTTAGACGAGTCCGCGATACGACGTGGGTGGACACTTGTTTGCCTGCGTATTTCATCGATAATGTTATCTTGGGTGAGCTGTTTTGGCGGACCTCATCAGAGGTAATTGTTTACTGTCTTGATTAAATAATAACGATTATTCACTCACAGATTTAGATTAAAGCGATTTCCTTAATGTTACGGCATCGCTAATTATGTTTTAGATCTGAAAAAAAAAAGGTAACTTCACGCCTGAATCCCCGAAGGGGTAGGCAGAGGTAAATGCATGCACTCAAGCATACATGCAAAGACCCACGACTCGCCGATTACGTTTCGGCCCATGTAACAGGTGGCGAACCTGTTGCCATCTCCGGGCACATTACCAAACTCCGAGGTACTGGGAAACTTCCAGAAAATCCCAATAGAACCAGAGATAAAGGATTTTAAACCGTTATCGCTGATAGTCCCCGACCCGGGAATCGAACCCAGGACACCCCGCGCAGTAGTAGTGGCCTTCTACCACTACGCTACTGAGGCAGTTTAAAAAAATATATCTAAGGGCTTTATTTCACCGAGACATCATGGCTTCGCAAGCTGTGCGGTGGTGTCCGTATGAATGTATGTATCTTCACGCCAGGTCCCTAACGGGGTAGGCAGACTGTGTGTGCGTATGGTGGTACTGTCGCTGTAACGTGGTGACTCTAGTTTCTGTATGGTGTCTAGTTGGTTAGCTTCCGGATACCATGGTCAGAGAATATGTAATAATACTACGTATAGAATGGACACTTCGACCGTCCCGCCCGATTTCTCCGCCTCACTTAACCTCCGCCCCTCTTATGGGACGTTTGGTATTTTTTACGCGCTACGCACACAGGTGCACGTGTCTGATTGATGTCTGTGTAATAGAGACCAAATTAAGCGTTTGCATGGAATTTTGGGCGTCGGGACGCTGGGCGTCGAGACGCTCGACGTCGGGACGCTTGGCGTCGGGACGCTGGGCGTCGGTACGCTGGGCGTCGGTACGCTGGGCGTAGAAACGCTCGACGTCGGGACGCTCGGCGTCGGGACGCTGGGCGTCGGTACGATGGCCATCGGGACGCTGGGCGTCGGGACGCTGGGCGTCGAGACGCTGGGCGTCGAGACGCTCGTCGTCGGGACGCTGGGCGTTGAGACGCTCGACGTCGGGACGCTGGGCGTCGAAACGCTCGACGTCGGGACGCTGGGCGTCGGAACGCTGGGCGTCGGAACGCTGGGCGTCGGGACGCTGGGCACCGAGACGCTCGACGTCGGGACGCTAGGCGTCGGGACGCTCGGCGTCGTGACGCTGGGCGTCGGTACGCTGGGCGTCGGGACGCTGGTTGCCGAGACGCTCGACGTCGGGACGCTGGGCGTTGAGACGCTCGACGTCGGGACTCTGGGCGTCGAGACTCTCGACGTCGGGACGCTGGGCGTCGAGCGTCTCGCCGACGAGCGTCCCGACGCCCAGCGTACCAACGCCCAGCGTCCCGACGCCCAGCGTCCCGGCGCCCAGCGTCCCGACGCCCAGCGTCCCGACGCTCAGCGTCCCGACGCTCAGCGTCCCGACGCTCAGCGTCCCGACGCTCAGCGTCCCGACGCCGAGCGACCCGACGCCCAGCGTCCCGATGACCATTGTCCCGACGCTCAGCGTCCCGACGCCCAGCGTCCCGTCGCCCAGCGTCCCGACGCCGAGCGACCCGACGCCCAGCGTCCCGACGCTGAGCCGACTCCCAGCGGCCCGATGCCCAATGTTCCGACGCTCAGCGTCCCGACGCCCAGCGTCCCGACGCCCAGCGTTCCGATGCCCATCATCCCGACGCTCAGCGTCCCGATGCCTTGCGTCCCGACGCCCAGCGTCCCGACGTCGAGCATTTCGACGCCCAGCGTCCCGACGCCCAGCGACCCGACGCCCAGCGTCCCGACGCCCAGCGTCCCGACGCCCAGCGTCCCGACGCCCAGCGTGCCGACGTCCAGCGTCCCGACGCCCAGCGTCCCGACGCCTTGCATCCCGACGCCCAGCGTCCCGACGCCCAGCGTCCCGACGGCCAGCGTCCCGACGCCCAGCGTTCCGATGCCCATCATCCCGACGCTCAGCGTCCCGACGCCCAGCGTCCCGACGCCCAGCGTTCCGATGCCCATCATCCCGACGCTCAGCGTCCCGATGCCTTGCGTCCCGACGCCCAGCGTCCCGACGTCGAGCATTTCGACGCCCAGCGTCCCGACGCCCAGCGACCCGACGCCCAGCGTCCCGACGCCCAGCGTTCCGACGCCCAGCGTCCCGACGCCCAGCGTGCCGACGTCCAGCGTCCCGACGCCCAGCGTCCCGACGCCTTGCATCCCGACGCCCAGCGTCCCGACGCCCAGCGTCCCGACGGCCAGCGTCCCGACGCCCAGCGTTCCGATGCCCATCATCCCGACGCTCAGCGTCCCGATGCCTTGCGTCCCGACGCCCAGCGTCCCGACGCCCAGCGTCCCGACGCCCAGCGTCCCGACGCCCAGCGTCCCGACGTCGAGCATTTCGACGCCCAGCGTCCCGACGCCCAGCGTCCCGACGTAGAGCATTCCGACGCCCAGCGTCCCGACGTCGAGCGTCCCGGCGCCCAGAGTCCCGACGCCCAGCGTTCCGATGCCCATCATCCCGACGCTCAGCGTCCCGACGCCCAGCGTACCGACGCCCAGCGTCCCGACGCCGAGCGTCCCAACGTCGAGCGTCTCGACACCCAGAGTCCCGACGTCGAGCGTCTCGACGCCCAGCGTCCCGACGTCGAGCATCTCGGCAACCAGCGTCCCGACGCCCAGCGTACCGACACCCAGCGTCCCGACGCCCAGCGTCCTGACGCAGAGCGTCCCGACGTCGAGCGTCTCGACGCCCAGTGTCACGACGCCCAGCGTCCCGACGTCGAGCGTCTCGACGCCCAGAGTCCCGACGTCGAGCATCTCGGCAACCAGCGTCCCGACGCCCAGCGTACCGACACCCAGCGTCCCGACGCCCAGCGTCCTGACGCAGAGCGTCCCGACGTCGAGCGTCTCGACGCCCAGCGTCCCGACGTCGAGCGTCTCGACGCCCAGAGTCCCGACGTCGAGCGTCTCGACGCCCAGAGTTCCGACGCCCAGCGTTCCGATGCCCATCATCCCGACGCTCAGCGTCCCGACGCACAGCGTACCGACGCCCAGCGTCCCGACGACGAGCGTCTCGACGCCCAGCGTACCGACGCCCAGCGTCCCGACGCCGAGCGTCCCAAAGTCGAGCGTCTCGACGCGCAGCATCCCGACGTCAAGCGTCCCGATGCCCACTAACCCAACGCCGAGCGTCCCGACGCCGAGCGTCCCGACACCGAGCGTCCCGTTGTCGAGCGTCTCGACGCCCAGCGTACCGACGCCCAGCGTCCCGACGCCGAGCGTCCCAACGTCGAGCATCTCGGCAACCAGCGTCCCGACGCCCAGCGACCTGACGCAGAGCGTCTCAACGTCGAGCGTCTCGACGCCCAGTGTCACGACGCCCAGCGTCCCGACGTCGAGCGTCTCGACGCCCAGAGTCCCGACGTCGAGCGTCTCGACGCCCAGAGTCCCGACGCCCAGCGTTCCAATGCCCATCATCCCGACGCTCAGCGTCCCGACGCCCAGCGTACCGACGCCCAGCGTCCCGACGTCGACCGCCTTGACGCCCAGCGTACCGACGCCCAGCGTCCCGACGCCGAGCGTCTCGACGCGCAGCGTCCCGACGTCGAGCGTCTCGACGCCCAGAGTCCCGACGTCGAGCGTCTCGACGCCCAGCGTCCCGACGTCGAGCATCTCAGCAATCAGCGTCCCGACGTCGAGCGTCTCGACGCCCAGCGTACCGACGCCCAGCGTCCCGACGCCCAGCTACCTAAAAGATAGAACCTAACCCCCTAAAAGATAGAAGATAGATACAGAATAGTTTAAAATATTCGATATGATTCTTTAAATTTTTATAACTTTTTTATTTCAGAACCGATTGACACGAAACAAACACTAAATGTTTAGTAAAACTTACCACAATGTATTAGTGAAACTGAAAATCGTATAAGCCATTTCTGAAATTAGCGTGCACAAACACACAGACAAACAGACATTTTTTCGGGATTAAAAGTACCCAGTGTTGTGCGCCAAAGGTTAAAGTGTAATTATAATATCAAGTTTCATAGTAATCAGACCGGTAGATTTTGTGTGATGCTTGAACAAACAGACAGACAGACAGATACACAGATAGACAGATAGACAGACAATTTTTTTTCTAATCATGTATTTGTGTTCGGTATCGATCTAGTAACATCCCCTGGTATTTTTTTTTAAATATATTTTTAACTGCCTCGGTAGCCTAGTGGTAGCAGGCCACTACTACTACGCTGAGGTCCTGGGTTCGATTCCCGGGTAGGGGGTTATCAGAGATAATGGTGAAAAAGCCTTTGTCTCTGGTTCTATTGGGATTTTTCCATTTTCTGGATATTTCCCAGTACCTCAAAGTTTGGTAATGTGCCCGGAGATGTCAACAGGCTCGCCACCTGTTACATGGGCCAAAAACGTAACCGGCGAATCGTGGGTGTTTGCATGTATGCTTGAATGCATACATTTACCTCTGCCTACCCCTTCGGGGATTACAGGCGTGAAGTTACGTTACGTTACATTTTTAATGTACAGAATTCACACTTCCACAGTTTTATTATAAGTATAGATTTCGCACTAAGCCAAAAATATAATATGTTCTTAGGTTTTCGCGAGCTACACTCATTGAAATAAAACTAGTTTTCAGACTTATCTCGCGTATATTAAACTAAAATTATTATTTAAAATCGAACCCGACGTTTCGGTCGCTTTTCAAAACTAGTTTTATTCCAAAAATATATGAGTTAAATGCCTATACTTACCTATCCTGTCGAATATGAAAGTCCCTTATCTCGTGTAGGTGTATCCCTTTAAATATAAATTAAGAATTTTTCTCATACTTATATTAAATCCAGAATCTGGAAGCTATAACAAGAGGCAGCTTCGTCATTGTTTCTCAAGTATTACTTTAAATAACTGTCATCGTATCCGCGTAACTTAATACGTGAGTGTGGGGTTTTCGCATGTCCCCGAGTCCTCGCGTGGCGGAAGCGCGGCGGTGCGTTGGTTGCGCTCTCGCATCCGCGGGCGGGTAAAGCGGGGTGCGCGGAGGTTGGGGACAGGATGCGGTCACGCACGCTCGCGGGCGCGAGAGATTTTTATCGATGCCGTCGGGAACGCGCCGCGCCATCACGCGATCAGGGAAACCGCGACTCGAGTGACGTGCAATCGATTTTATCGATAATGACTACACCGCAAATGTTTAACGATATTGCGTGGATTTTATAACGAGTGATAAATAACCTTGTCGGATCCTTATGACAGGAAGCCTAGTTATTTATTAATCTACTAGCTGTGCTCGCGACTTCGTCCGCGTGAGAATTTATGATTGTTCAGTATCTCTACCCGGACGAAGTCGTGGGCGCAGCTAATATAAAAGTAGCATAAGTTACTCCTTATTACATCAGCTATCTGCCAGTGAAAGTCTCGTCGAAATCGGTCCTGCCGTTCCCGAGATTAGCGGGTACAAATAGACAGACAGAAGGACAGACAGACAAAAATTGTAAAAAAAAGTTGTTTTGGTATATATGTACCGTGTATACATACAAATGCATTTAGTAAAAAGCGGTTATTTTTATGTTACAAACAGACACTCCAATTGTATTTATTTGTATAGATAGATGTATAGATTTATACCTAGTTACGGTCGATAGAAATGAAATATTAATTTCATGGTATAATAGCATAATACCTTAAAATTAGATCGTCTTGATAAGTATACCAACCTTCTCAAGTACGATGTCATTTGTATAACTGTGATATCTGTCACCTTATCCCCGTAACACAATATTAATGTTGACACCAGTAAAGGTCCTGGGTTAGACCATATTCCACCAACATTTTTAAACTGACAGCTCTAACAGTTGCTGTGTCTTTAACGTTTATTTTTAATCTATGCTCGAATGAAGGCCTCAACAACGCATTTTATACATTGAAATCTCTGGTTTCATGTTGATGTTTATGGACTACAGTATTACTTACCATTAATGTGTTACGTACGCCACTAAGCCATAGGGGTATGCGGCACCAAATGAAGAAGCTGAGGCAGCGGTTTTACGAGGTCGCGTAGTCGTGATGCGCTCGGTTGTGATAAAGGAGATGTTGCAAAAATGTATGGACCTCCGGCCATGTATTGTACACAATATCATTAACAGACAAAATCAATCTAAGAACGTTTTTTTACTGCATATTTTCACTTATTTAGCTTTGTTTGCAGTTATGAAACATTATTTGCAGTGAGAATTGCAACTCAAAACCAACATGGCGAATATGGCGGGCGATGTCATTTTGTTATTTTTTTTATGACATTTGGAGAAAAGAGTAATATTTTCTAAATACTATCGAAATCGATTATTTTTGTTTTATCTACATAGATACTATCCCAAGCGTCGGTTGTATCGCCGCCATGTTGAACATGGTTGAAAATGATAAAGTCGTTTGAATTAAATGTGGTTGTAAGTCTAAAATATATTCTTGAATAAATTAATTGTATTTTTTTCCGATTCTTCTTTAATTTACCCATTTTTTGAGGACATGTACGAACCAGAGCCGACCTCGCAACATCTCCTTTGAACATTCTAAAGCTAACATCGCTGAGGGTCACTAGTTTTAGTTTAGTTGTAGTCTAATATGTAATAATTTAATAAATTAGTTTAGATAATATAAAAATGCCTTTTTTTAAGTATTCCGGCAGCGACCTTTTCATAATTAATGTGAACTATGTTTGTTACTTCATGACATAAATAAACATGAGTGCAACTCACACGAGGTAGAAGTTAAACCTTCAATAATTTTCAGAAGAGACACTGTGTAATGGTTCATGTTTCATTTTCTCCCACGTTAAATCTTATGAATATGTGTCTGTCTTTTTATACTGTAGCTTTTTCGTTACACCGACATTCAAGTCACAACTATACCTACTAAAGAATTTCAAATTCCAAAATTATATGGTCCATAAATGGTCCTATCTATACATCTAATAGGTTGGGGAAAAAGTCTTTTCGCATTATGGTATGTATGAACTTGTAATAAAATCTCTTTCGCTGTAGTATTTGTATCTGGCTGGTTTTGGTATCATTGAAAGTTAACATTTTAAAGGACATAATTCCAAATTCAAATTAGGCAAATGTGTGATTTTCATTTGTTTTTCGTACTGTCAAGATGAGTGAAACTAATGAAGAAATTCGATACATTTTAAATTTTTACTACAAAAAAGGTAAAAATGCACCTTCAGATTTCCACCTGTTTCGGTCTCTTCAGAATTCTTTATGCAATGTTAGGTTAACATCACGAGAGGACTGCCAAATCCACTTGTCGCGGTATTTTGATGAGAAGTCCCAAAATGTTTATAGCAATGGGATCATGTCCCTACCTACAAGTTGGCAAAAGGTTATCGAACAAAATGGTACATACATACTTTAGTTAAATTTAAATAAACTATAGTAAAAAATGTTTTGAATTATCTTAAAAAATGCGAAGAAACTTTTTCCCCAACCTTATATACAAATAAATAAAATTTGGAGTGTCTGTTTGTAATATAAAAATAACCGCTTTTTACTAAATGCAAATGTATGTATACACGGTACATATATCAAAACAACATTTTTTTTACATTTTTGTCTGTCTGTCTGTCTGTTTGTTTGTTCCGAATAATCTCGGGAACGGTTAGACCGATTTTGACGGGACTCACTGGCAGATATCTAATGTAATAAGGCGTAACTTTGGCTACTTGTATAGGTACTAGTTGCGCCCTCGACTTCGTTCGGGTAGGTACTAAATAATCATAAATTCTCACGGGGACGAAGTCGCGGGCACAGCTAGTTATTTATAAAAACATCGACACTATCCTCTTTGTCAACACTAGTATATTGGAAGCGGATGCGCGACAGAGCGCGGGGAGGCACGTCGCGGCCTCCCGTGAGAGCGCCCTGCGCCTGCGCCCTCATTGCGATGCGGCGCACTCGCAGCAGGCAGTTTCCAACCGATGAAAGTTGAATGCTCCTTTTTTATGAGTGACATGAAGTAACAAACACGCTTCGTGTACATTGATGGTAAGTGAATACTATTGCCTATATTCTACTTATATTAAAAACAGAGATTTCAATGTAAATGCGTTGCCACGTCTGAAACCTGAGGTGTTATGCTTCTGTGCTGGAAATTAAGGGGCCGTAAAATTACATGACCGAAACACGATAGTGCTAAAAACTAGTTCATTAGATATCATTGAGCGGCAAATATACCTATCAGGTAATGCGGCGGTTCCTATCCTACGCCCTCGAGCTCCCGTCACTAGAGCTCTACCACCAGTAAAAGTCTGATATCTACTTAAGGTATCTAATAAAGTTTACGAGATTATAACATGATAAGTATGTTAATTTTGCGGGAACTACGTTAAGGTGGAGGTAGGTAGGCGTAAATTTTCTACTGGTGGTAGAGCTACAGTGATGGAGCTCGCGGGCGTAGGCACCACCGCATTACCTAATATACTTGCCGCTAAATGGTAGTGTTCAGCACTATCGTGTTCCGGTCAGGTGGTAAAGTACGGCCCTGTCATTTCCGGCACAGAGGCATAACTCCTTAGGCCTCAAGAGTGGTAACGCATCTGCATTTTCACCTAGCCTGCAGTCATCACTTAACATCAATGTGAACTGCATGGTTGTTTGTCACTTCCATTACATAAAAAAAAAGAATTATTCGTACGAGCAGTGTCGGGTTCAGAAGAAATTGTTGCGGGAGGTTCATATTAATTTACCAAATTTTTTTATTTCGGGAGGGGACTTGACCCAGCTTCAGGTAGATCAGGCAATACCGCGTTACCTAATCACCTAATATCTTTACGCCAGGTCCCTAACGGGGTAGCAGAGAGTGTAGAGCGCCAGATATCCCGGTCCTGACATATTCAGGAAGACCAAGACTGACCTACCATGACCAAATAGGTCGAGTTCTGTCTAATGGTGCGGTCAAAAGTCTAAGGAATCGGTGTGCATGTATGAAGATAATAATGAAGGTAGACGAGGCACGAGAGATAGGTCAGGACCTAATCTTTGTGCCCCCAAATTAGTATTCAGGGCTATCGTGTTTCGGCTAAAATATGTGAATTGACAAAATTGAAATGACCTGGTAATTCCTATCACAGAGACAACTTGTTGTGTTCAGTTTCTCGAAATTGATTTATTTGTCTTTTATTAATTTTTTCCCATTTGTTTGTACAATATTTTGTGTCATTTTCAAGTACTTGAGCATATTATTATTCCGCTTCCACCTATTATATCTTTATTCTATGTAATTATCTATAAAAAAATATATATATTTCAAATCATCAATCAGCAAATGTCTCCGTCAAATGATTAGTTTTCAAAAAAAGTTTCAGAATCACTGTTGTAGATAATAATATAATAAAAAAATATGTCAGATATTGTTCATAAGTTATCCTAAAGTGGGTCTCGCTTAATCTCATCGATTAAGTTCAAAACTTTTATTTTAAACGTTCGCATCTGTTGTTCTGTCATGTCATCGAATTCAGTCAATAGACTCAAAAAGAAGAAGTTCATCTTTGACTGATTGTTGCTGATCTGATCGGGTTTGGGTTCCCTTTCAAGGTTTTTCTTAAGTAATTTTGACATAACTGTATCGACTTCAATTTCGTTACTTCGTTTACGTGGAGACTGAAAACTGATTGTCGATCTTACTGGTTCCTGTATAGAATCTTCTGATTGTGATGAAAATTGTGAATTATCATTGGCATCTATTATTCGCTCTTCCACGTATACAGATTGTTCTTCTTCATCCTCTGATTCAAGTGAACTTGCTTCGTTTTTCACAGGATTGCTACGAGAATTCCATTCTTCTTCTTTAGCCTCTGAATGAACTGGATTCACTTCTATTTGAATAGGATTGTTGCCAGATTTCGATTTTTCTTTAACTATTTTCATGAATGGTAGAACAAATGCAAGATATTGTGTTAAATAGTATGGTTTCTTCGGCCTGTTAAGTTTTGGTTCTGGTTTCAAATTTCTTGTTAAAGATGATCTTATGTTACGCCATTTTTCCTTGCACTCGTTCACTGAAAAAAATATAGATAGGTTCTTATGGTTTATATTGTTTTTTTTTTATTTTATGGAAGTGGCAAACAAGCATGCAGTTCACATTGATGTTAAGTGATGACTGCAGCCAATAGACACCCACACAAAGACCGAGGTCAAAATGCAGATGCGTTACCACTCCTGAGGACTAAGGTGTTATGCCTCTGTGCCGGAAATTACAGGGCCGTATATTACCACCTGACCGGAACACGATAGTGCTGTGTTTCTTTTAATACTGCCTCAGTATTGCTTTAGTGGTAGCAGGCTTCTAACTTTTCTGGTTGATTTTATACACCTTGTGTCTGTAAAACTCAAATATCTTACGGAACTTATCTGTCGGAAATTACAGGACCGTATATTACCACCTGACTGGAACACGACAGTGCTGGACACTACCATTAAGCGGCATGTATATTAGGTAATGTGGTGGTGCCTACGCCCGCGAGCTCCGTCACTGGAGCTCTTCCACCACTAAAAAGGTACCTACTAAATACAAAAACAAAAAGTCATAGAGTACGGTGAATGTGAATTGTACCATGGCAGTTGAACTGAACACAACTCGTGCGCGGACCGTTATTGAGGTGCCAACGAATATTAAATCAAATAAATCTTACCAGTTAGTTGCGTTTTACTCGCCACTTCATTCCACGCTTTCTCTGACATATCCTTTCTGAAATACTCAGGTAAAGAATAATTATATAACACGGGATGCTTTTCGATTTCTTTTACTAACGTTAAATGTATGTCCGCCATTTTGTGCTAGCGTCTGCTTGCGGTAAATTCCGCGCGGCGGCTGACCCGTTTACTGCCCGAGTACTGCCGAGTAATGCCGATGCCGATGCCGAGCGTGTCGAATTGTTGATGACGAGACACGACCGAAACGATTCCGATTCGAATGGAAAAAATATTAATCATTGTCATAGAATGCCATCGATGTCCTTTATTGCATACCGTCGCTTGTTTAATCGGTGCTATACTAAACGAGGATTATCGGGTTTTATTTACATTTTTACTGGTGGTAGAGCTCCAGTGACGGAGCTCGCAGGCGTAGGCACCACCGCATTACCTAATATACTTGCCGCTAAATGGTAGTGTTCAGCACTATCGTGTTCCGGTCAGGTGTACGGCCCTGTAATTTCCGGCACAGAGGCATAACACCTAAAGCCTCAGAAGTGGCAACGCATCTGCATTTTGCCCTCTGGTCATTGTGTGGGTGTCTATAGGCTGCAGTCATCACTTAACATCAATGTGAACTGAATATTTGTTTGCCAATTTCATTGCATAAAAAGAAATATTGTGTTATCATTACATTATAATTATGTGAAAGTAAAACCATGTATGAAATGGAGTGCTAAACGCTAATATTTAAAAAAATGCATAAAAAATTCATTAAAACAATAATGAAGTTGCACCGCCCCTAATCGCATGTGTCTAATATCCCCCCCACAACGACCTAAGTCGAGGATCGGACCCACAGGAGTCTCTTTAAGCATGAGTTCTTTGGTGTAAATTTATTAAGGCTGACAGCCCTTTGCCCTTGCCCATTGCCCGGTGAAGTAGACTAGTTGTAGCCGCCTACATAAGTGTATTAAATATATCTATATGTTTATAATATACTAGCTGTTGCCCGCGGCTCCGCCCGCGTGTATGATAAGAGACTCATGGCCGAATACTCAAACGTCACTTAATTTTAAGCGACGCTCAAATGCGCGCTATCTCTCTCGTTTAAACGTGTTTTATAAAGACAGAAAACTTTTAAGTCCCACTTAGATTTAAGTGACGTTTGAGTATTTGGCCGTCAGACTCATAGACATTGCACGAACATGCGCACTTCAGCTACGCTCAATCAACATCGCGACGCGATGCGGAGAAGCGCTTAGTTATTTTTAAGATACCCAATTTTTTAAACTCGCTATATCTTTTGAATGGAGTGTCCGATTAAACAGCAATGTAAAGGTATTGAACTACTGATAAATAAAAATTATTTCGATAAGTATAAACACTATGGTATGAATATCGACATCTTATTTTCGTTGCCGATTTAAATAGTTTGTTAAACTATAAAAGTTTTTATACCTATTGGCGCAACTATAATACTTAGATATACCCTACCGCGGACTTTTCTGTACATAATAATGTGGTCTACAAAATCGTAGTACACTATTTTGCTCCATCATCATTAGTTATTGCAGCGCACTTCACACGCTTCAAACTTAGACAATCTACCAGACTATAAAATCTCTATAGTAATAAATGATACCATACCACCTGTTGCCGCTTCTTTTCAGCGGCACACTTTATTGTTATTACCGGTTTGAACCAGTTTTAAAGTTTTGATGATTGTCCTGTTACGTCACGATGAGTGATCTATATTATTTTGCTGCTTAGATGAATTTTGCATAAGGATAAGAGGCGTAGGCATGGCACTGCCATACTATAAAATATCTATAGTGATGATACCACCTGTTGCCGCTTCTTTTCAGCGGCATACTTTATTGTTATTTTCTACCGGTTTGAACCAGTTTTAAATAAATTTATGATGAATGTCTTGTGTGGTGAGGTTATGATGAGCTTATTGAAATATACTGCTGTTAATAGAATTTAATGTCTCATTTGTGGTCTAAAACTGTGAGGGCCAGACAGAGAGCGCCTTTGCAACGTTTTTCTTAAATAGTAGACATTTGAGCTAAACTTGCAAAACTTTTCCTATTCCTGATAAGATGACAATAAACAATAAATCTTCTTATAAATTGGTTAGTAGGTATTCTTCGGTCGCGGGTACCCGGTATTTTTTACTGAAATGCCAGGCCAAACTTCCTGGTCTCTCCGGTTATTAGGTTTAGCGACCAGGCAACACTAATCATGAAAAATATTAAAACATTACAAGGAAATCATCTTATGTTTTGGCGGGAAACCTTGAAGGATGCGTGTGGTGCTCTTATTTTGTTTCAATTTCTTAGTGTATTTTTGAGTTAGGTAAGTATATTAAATAAAGTTGGTGGCATTTTGTTTGATATAAGCTCTTTACAGTGCCCGTGTATAGTGAAATAGAATAACAGTGCGAAAACATGGTCTTTCAGGTTACCTCCAAAACTTCATTGTAAATGTTCTGGTAAAGTAACCATCGCTTTACTCGACTAAGACTCACTTGACTGACTGACTGATTCTAACTTTTACGCTGTTTTATAAATGAATACGAAAATATCGTTTTACTTGACACTGGCAATATGCGTAACAGCGATACCATTATTTAAAGAAAAAAAAAAGGAAATCATCAATCAAAATCCACGCAAATTAATCTGCTAATCTAAATGATTTTCCGTGCCCAAAGATATCAGGCACACGAAACAAAAGGCTAAGCTCACGGAAAAAAAAAAACAAATCGCATTCACGATGGTTCGTAATACCGTCCCGACCGAATTAGGGCTGCACGCACGTCGTCAATCGATATTGCGTGATTATCGAAAATAATTGCGCGGCAGACGCGTCTCCCACGGTTGCCCGCGGCGACGCGACCCTTGAGCCCCCCGACTGCGGCCAGTAATTTGGAGCTGAGGGGAAAAATGCGCGTTGACCGTCGCGTATTTGTCGCTAATGTTGATAGATTTTAGGGTATCTATTTGCGTCTTCATAGATGCTTTAATAAGAAAAATAACTTAACTTCACCTTCTTGTTCCACAACAAGCGAATGTGTGGATTATAGTTATGCAATAAGGAGTAGATAATCGTTGGATAGGTACATTATCACACTCCAAGGGTTTTACTGGGTTGAATACATTATCAAACTTCAACCACTGGGAGTCATCTCGAATGAAAAAGCTGCAGTATCATTTACTCCCTGACTCTCGAACGCAGTAGTGGGTTGAGGAGCAGGTTAGTCTCCTTTTGTCCCTCAAAAAACTGGCCTCGATATTAAAAAAAAAAATGCAGAATGCACTTCGTTTTTTACCTAGGAAACTAGATTACAGGAAAATCTATTAGTATGAAGAGAATGATGAATGTAGAAGAAGCACGTGAGGTGTGTCGAGGATATCTAGCGCTCCATAGTCTTTGCCTACCCCGTGAGGGACTCGGCGTTAAGATACATACATCCATATTTGCCAATAAGAGTTCTATGACAGGTAACATGAGAAATCCCTCTGCGTGCGAATGCAACTCCCACTTGGTTGGTTTCTTATTTTTATCTTGTAGGTATCTTTTTTTGATTCATTAGTTTGAGTGTGAGATTACCTATTAACTTTTAAAAAATCTTCATAACTTCTTCATAACTTGATTCATAACTTTAACTCGTGGGGTGTTAAACTTCGAGGTAGGTGTTATGGTGAGAATATAGCATGGGTTACTTATTGGGACAACATCCTTAATTCATCGACCAACATAATATAGTACATAACATAATATATATAGTACTTTACACACACTTGTTTTTATTTCTACTTTTCTTTATATAAAACAGTTTTATGGTTTTATTTTAAGGACCAATACTATTCTATTTTTTTGCTATAAGCAATTGTTATCCTTCGGATGAAAGAGCACTGCTGTCTGAGATACAAGCTTGTCGCTTAGTTCAGACGCAGATGCACATTGTAATATTTGTGATATTTTTGTACCAAATAAATGAATTTTATTATTTTATTATTTTAATATAACTGCTGCCGCTGCGAACGCCAATCCGAATACTTAGCCTGGGTTGCACCACGATCTTTGTCAAAGTTAAAGTTATTGTAACATTTCACATCCTTCTCTAACTTAAAGGTATTTGTAAAAGTTAGAGAAGGATGTAAAATGTTACAATCACTTTAACAAATATCGTGGTGCTACCCATGCAGGGTTAAGGGTGGTGATTATGCCCACATTTTTCAATCGATAAACCAAAAATGTTTTCGCATCACAATAATAGATAAAGAGGCTTATTTTCGGTATTCCCAATAGAGGTGTTACCCTTTCAATCAAGTCTCCCCTAATGACGCACAACACTAAAGTGAGCATCTTTGAAGAAGGCTTGTATATCTATTATGATAGGCATAATAGATATACAAGCCTTCTTCAAAGATATATACAAGTATAGAAATATAGAATATGTTAGGCTAGGCTTACCATACGTGCCGGTTTGACCGGGATAGTCCCGGTTTGAGATCCCTGTCCCGGCGTCCCGGTCAAACTTGAACAGCACCGACCAACCCCAAATATGAAAAACACAAATTAAGCGAAAAGCAAAATGAAAATGAGCCTCTTTCTCTTCTGCGTCCCGGTTTGGCTCTTCGTAATTATGTAAGGCTAAAATAAAGCAAAATATTCAAATACTAAATACATAATGTGAAAGCTGCCTCAGTAGCGTAGTGGTAGCAGGCCACTACTATTACGCTGGAGGTCCTGGGTTCGATTCCCGGGTCGGGGACTATCAGAGATAACGGTTTAAAATCCTTTATCTCTGCTTCTATTGGGATTTTTACATTTTCTGGAAGTTTCCCAGTACCCCGGAGTTTGGTAATGTGCCCGGAGATGGCAACAGGTTCGCCACCTGTTACATGGGCCAAAACGTAACCGGCGAGTCGTGGGTGTTTGCATGTATGATTGAATGCATGCATTTACCTCTGCCTACCCCTTCGGGGATTACAGGCGTGAAGTTACGAAGTGAAGTTACGTAATGTGAAAACTTTTGGGTGTTCTAGGTATGTAAGTTCCAATACGGATCGATGTACCTATCTTGAATTGAAATCTTTGCCCATAACATAAGGTAAACTAAAGGAGTTTTTTCAGAGAAAAACCATTTATTTTGAAACTCGTGGAGCTCGCGGGCGTAGTTACCACCGCATTACCTAATATACTTGCCGCTAAATGGTAGAGTTCACCACTATCGTGTTCCGGTCAGGTGGTAATGTACGGCCCTGTAACTTCCGGCACAGAGGCATAACACCTTAGGCCTCAGAAGTGGTAACGCATCTGCATTTTGACCTCTGGTCTTTGTCTATAGGCTGCAGTCATCACTTAACATCAATGTGAACTGCATGCTTGTTTGCCACTTTCATTACATTCAAAAAATATTTATTTCCTTATGGTCGAGGTGCCTACCCGTTCTGTATGGCCAGAAACTAGGACAGAGACAATACATCTTAGGCCTCAGTAGTGGTAACTGGCAACGCATCAACATTGAAATCTCTGATATCATGTAGTTGTTGATAGACTACTATTTACCTATCACTTACCATCAATATAAACTGTATGCTTGTTTGCCACTTCATGACATAAAAAGTGTAAAATAATATAAGAAATATGCTTACACGCGACAGTAAATATTTTATCCCATATGGATCGAACCTAGAACCTCAAGTCTATGCCGCTAAACCATCAAGCCGGGTACCGGGCCACTAATTACTTAGTTACAGAATTTTCAAACTCAGTAGGTACCAAAGTGTATATCTTATTTTTCATTCTAAAAAGCAAAAATGTTTACGCGTCATAATAGTTAATGATGCTCATTTTCGGTATTCCCAATAGAGGTGTTACCGTTTCAACCAAGTTATCGATAGTATCGATGCCAGCGAAACGAAAGCTGCCCCGAGCGTATTCGTATCGCCTGAATAATTTACTGCGTTTTGATTGGTCGTGCCGATCGCCATTTACATAATTGCCCATTAGCAAGTTTTTGTTTACAGTTGACTTGGATTCGTATAAACCGATGATACGTCACCCGGGGCAACTTCTTTACCGTTGATCCGAACCGCTTTAGTATAGGTAGGTTAGGCATGTATTTGTTTTTTAGTGATCACACTGTACAATCTGTACATTTTACAGGCATCTGTGAATGACCTGTAAAACTCACCCAACGAATAGTAGGTACTATCGTATTTTATGATATGAAATATTATTTTATATTCTTTGACTATGTTTATACCTACATTGAAAGTCACGTGAAAAGTTACTGTTTGGGTTACTTGTAGGAACTTTTTATGTTATCCTTTTAAAAGGGCGTCTCTGAAATAATTAATGAGTTGGAGTGGCTCAAAAATAAGTTTTAATCCAAAGCCACCTTTGTGTATGCGTAACTTGAGCATTCTTACGCTCGCCATTTAAACCCCTTTCATATTTTATGCGATCAAATTCAAAGCGGCAACGGTACGTCCTAGGTAGCTCATCAATAAAGGTCCACGCAAAATTCCATCTCGAATATCTTCGACGGCCCCGTTTGTACGTAAACACGCAAAATCCCTCTAAAGGTACGCCGCGGTCTCCAGACATGTGCGGGACATAAATTTGGCAAGCGTTACGTAGGTACAGGCCGGCCGCTATGTGCCGCAGTACATAAGGAGTAGCTATGTACGGAGCAACACGGGCGTCACTTATCCGCGCGGAGGATGCGGTGGTCGTCCGATCACCCCCCGAAGACCCCCTGCGGGCGGCCACCCAACCCCCTCGCGATTCATTAAGTCGGGCGCGGCCGACGCGGCGGACGCGTCGCGGAGTCTCCGTGAATTCAAATTAGAGGCGGCTCGGACGTCGTGCGATAGGGATGTAGTCGATTTATGATTTATCGACAAATACGATTTTTTGTGATGACTCCAATCATTGTACAGACATGAGATTGAATTTAGGAAACTCAATTTGAACAATATACTAAGTTAATGATGTTGTCGGATAAACAAAACTGGAGTTGCCTTTCACCAATGCCTGAACATTTGGTTCTCCTGAACTACTTGATTCACTTTGTTTTTCACGTTATACTCAATTTTGTTGATTCGATAATACACATTGGTACATCAAACAAATATCAAAACTGTTGAGTTCATCCCTCGTTGTATTACTAACGTAGTATGCGTGAGCAAAAGTATATAATTCAAGCACGTGATTACTCACTGTCAGAATTTTCTAATTTACCCCTGACCTAACAACTACCACAATTTAATATTAACAATTTCACAAAAAAATCTGTTAAATTATTATGGTGCTTGTATAATAATTAATCCAATGCCATCGATATATCTATTTCATATTTTTATTTATTTGGAATTTTAATGCATGGGACCCGTAAATGTGACTTTACGAAGAATACGTTACATTTATAATTTGTTATATTAAATAATTAAGTCTTCAATCCTAAAAGTACAGAAGAAATAAAAATTATATTTCGTGTTCTTTAATGAATCCGTAACCTTCGTTTTAACCTTATTTTATTCATCCTTATTTAATTCATCGGATTCTCTAAGTATCGATATATCGATAAAATCAAAAGTTACAGCCCTATTGCCCCTTTGTCTCGGCAAGACAGACGCGCTGGTGGCGTGCGGGTGGCGTCGGGTGGCGGGGGCCGCACGTGCCGGACGGAAGTCGCGCGGGCCCGAGCCGCACCGCGCTAAATGATTCAAAACTCGCCCGGACCTGCAAGATTTATGCCCCTACCCGATCCCGCCTAGATTAAAGACGTCGCGCCTTTATTGAAACACTCAGCTAGCCGCTAAACACAAACGAACTACTGATCCCGCCGTCGGTCGTACGCGACCCATCTAGCTCGGCATTCATTCACATTCAGCTCTCGTACTCATTTCATTCACATCTTTATTGTTTGTTTTTCCGTTTTATTTGGAGCCGCTCGGAGTTTCCTCATTAATTCTTCTCTCTGATAGCAATTTGTAAACGAGTAATCGAATTTCTCAGTGAAGAAAAAATGATTCAGGCATTGATGCCCGGAAAGGATTTCATTAAAGTTTAATTAGGGATACTGTTATTTTCATATAGTACGGAAGGCTTTTTGTACCTTGGGTTCACCGTTGTTTGGCTTGTTTAAAGAATTTTTAACATTTCACGGTAACATTCAAAGTTATGTTGAAAACAGCCAAAGTTTCAATATAAGTTGGCGTCGGCGAGGCCAATATGCAAATGTGAACTTTCCCTCTTTTGCGGAGGGCTGGGAGGAGTTCGCGCTGCTGCACTTGGCCGATTTACGACCCTCCTGAGTTTTCAATTGAAATTCACGAACTCATTCTGTGTAACTAGCGCGATGTCATATTAGTTTCACTGTCTTATATTCCGAGCTACGGTAGTGTCTATGTGTTGATTTTCGTTTAATAATATTTTGCATATCCACAACGGCGAATGAATAAGTTCATTATATGTTAGAGTAAGGTTGATTTCAATAATTTGTTACAGTTCTGTTTTATTTTAACAAATAATATTGTTAATAAATCCTCCACACCACTGAATTTGTGTTAAGTCCTGAAAGTTAAATGCTTCAAATAACGCATAATAATATAGTTTTTCTCCGTTTCTTTTAAAAACATTTTATGCACTTTAAATGATTATATCTTAAAACAAGAAAATATAACTTATTGACCTTTAGAACTAAGCCAACTAAGAACTTAATACATATTCTTATCTTAGCGGTATTAGAAGAATTTTTAATTAATATTGCATTACCATTAAAAAGTGTTAAAATTCAAACAATTTTTAAAATAAATGTTCTAAGTTATCAAGGTGATGAAATAAACCAATTTCAATTTTGTACTTGAACAAATTAACTTTCGCCAAAAGTTTGAGGAGAATGGCTTAAGTTTTAAAACTTATAAAAGTGCCGCTCCGCGCCGTTATTCCATAAACATTGTCAGGCACGCAGGCACTTGTTGCTTTTGATTATGCGTCCGTATTATGAAGAGGCATCATGCTAACGTATGTTAATAGCGTTAATATGTATATCCTATTACATGCGTTTTGCTTTTAAGAGCTTTAAAGTTAGTTTAAATGAATAATTAGAATGTGTATTGTGATATCGACTGTGTGATTGAACATAAACGGCTCATCTCCTCGATAACAGACTACGTAATGAATACATTAAGTAGTCTGTTATTGATCGTCCGTATCACAAAGGAAACCCAATTAGACAACAAATTCCAAGAATTAATAAGAGTTAATCAGACCTATATTTAGCTGCTCACACACGTTTCCGAACCAACTATTAGCAAACTATTAGACGCAGTTTAAATTGATTATCGCTAGCAATACAAGCGTTAAATCAGGGACGAGATACTTCGGAACGTAAAAAATCGTTCACATCAACATCTATTCAGCGGGCACAGTAGGCTCTCGACGCCCGAGATAATACCGGTCCTATCGGCGGAGTAATTAACGTGATTGCCACCCGACTCGTATGTACAGAAACTGTGATCCAAGCCTTCGGCTAAGATTCGACGTGCAATAGGCTAGAATAGGCTCAGCTAAATACGGAGCTTGGATATCAAAGCAATCTGACCGGGTGGAGGTCCGAGGCGCAATTCGGGGTCTGCTCCTTGCGCATATTGCATTCACGTACCAATGAAGTTTGCTTTGTAGGCGGTAATCTGCGGGGGTGTATCGGTGCTGGGTGGTGGGTGGCGGGTTATGTACACACGAGCCCGAGGCGTCGAGGTAGGCAAATGGCCGGCGAGGCGGGCGCGTAGGCCGAGATCTCGAGCGATATCGATCCGCGACCGGCCCGACGCCCGCGGCCGCTCGTCGCCACGGCCACCACTCGCGGCGGGAGGGTGGCGCCGCGTGACAAAAACACTCCTTTGTTTGACGACGCGACGGCACGAGAGCTGGGCTCCGGTTAGCAATGCGGCGCTCGCGATTAAAAAAACTCACTTCCCTGGCAGCACCAGGGTCACTTTGTTTGGAAAGTATGGCTGATTCACGGTTTATCTTCAGTAAGACATACGATGAATTATTGTTTTGAGGGTATGATATAAATATCACCGATATTCACATATCATTATCTATAAAATTAAATAAAAATGTGTGTCATCGATGTCGACAGTGTAAAAAAAATACGTGGCCTGTGACATCACTAGATCGCGCGGCGACCGCGAAGCGCGGGCGGTGGCGGGCGGCGCAAATCACTCGCGCGGACTGCCGTTCTTGAAGCACCCTCTCGTGCTGTGCCGCGAACGTTTACCCGAATTTTATTTGTCATTCATCGATAAAAATATTTATTCTTATTCCTTGAGTTTTGGCGGGTACCTTGAAAGATGCGTGTGGTGCTCTTATTTTATTTCATTTTCTTGGTGTTTTTTGAGTTATATTAGATAAAGTTGGTGGCATATTGTTTGATATAAGCTTAATATAGTGCTCGTATATAGTGAAATATAATAACAGTGCGAAAACACGTTTTTTCGGGTTGCCTCCAAAACTTCATTGTAAATGTTCTGGTAAAGTAGCCATCGCTTTACTAGAATTACTGACTGTGACTGACTGACGGACTAATAAATTGACGGACGACTCTGACTTTTACGTTGCATAATACGAATACGAAATATCGTTTTACTTGACACTGGCAATATAAAAAAAGGGATGCCATAAAATTAAACTAATAAAAAAAGAAATCTTATTTCTTTGGTTTCACATTTTTTTAATTTTTTTTTTTATGTCTGGAGATTGACAGACAAGCAAACGGGCCACCTGATGGAAAGTGGTCACCGTCGCCTATGAACATTTGCAACACCAGGGGAGTTGCCAACGCGCTGCCAGCCCTGAAGGACTCTTTTGACGCCAGTTTTGAAGAACCCCATATTGTAGCACCTAGGGAACACCTCAGAGGGAAGTTCGTTCCACAATTTACACGTTGTGGGCAGGAACGAACGTGAAAACCGCACCGTTGAGCACTGCCAAGTGTCCAGTCGGTGTGGGTGGAACTTCTCTCTTCGGCGGGTAGTACGGTGTAGGAAAAGAGACGGTGGCACCATGTCAAACAGTTCAGCAGAGCACTCACCATTGTAGAGACGGTACAACACGCACAGACTCCCAATGTCTCTGCGCAGGCTCAGATGTTCGAGTCTGTCGGTAAGTCCTGGATCGTTAACAATACGAACGGCGCGTTTTTGTAGGGAGTCAAGTGGACCAAGCTGGTATTTGGGGGCTCCCGCCCACAAATGAGAGCAGTATTCCAGATGGGGCCGCACTTGGGCCTTATAAAGCTGTAGTAGCTGCCCCGATGTGAAATACATTTATTATGCGAATAACAAAGCGTTCTACTAATGCATAAATTGCACATTTAAAAATAAGCTATGGAACGTATATTGTGTTAACATACCTACCTACTTACTGAAGTAATCAAGCAGGTTGTTCCACGGGGTGGGAACCTGGTGATCAGTAACACAGGTCTATGTACTTAACGTAACCACACCGCGGACACTCCACCAAAATTCCATACAAACGCTTAATTTGGTTTCTATTACACCAGTGATTCCCAAAGTGGTCTATAACGACCCCTGGGGGTCTATGAAAAACTGAAAGGGGTCTGCGTCAACGAAAAAAAAAATTGGGGGTCCATGAAATGAAAATGGGGGTCCACGAGAATGGATCTCAACACATACACTGATAGTACCAATTTACTTACATCATACCAGTGATTCCCAAAGTGGTCCATGGGAGACTCGATGGGTCTACGTAGGCGTGAATAAAAATTGGAAATATGGGAATGTGATATAAATGTAGCAAGGAGTTAGCAAGTGTTTTTCTGGTTTCTGTGGACCCCCGTCCACAGAAACCAGTTCTTTCTTAGCCTCAGCCAGCAGGACATCTCTGTTTGCGGCGTTGAATGCGTTTTTCAGATTCACCTTCAGGATGACCTCACCTTCCCCACTGTCTAGGTAACTAGAGAGGGCATGTACGGTAGCCTCACAACCTCCCTTTGAGCCGAAGCCCAATTGGTAGGGTTGAAAATTTTTTGATAAGGTGTCCGTGTAGAATTGGCAACAAATTTTGGCTGCCGTACGTTTGTGTGTCGACGGCAATGGTGACAAAATTTATATGTTCTTTTACATACTATAATGCGAAAAGACTTTTTCCCCAACCTATTATGTATGAACTTGTAATAAAATCTCTTTGGCTGTAGTATTTGTATCTGGCTGGTTTTGGTTTCATTGAAAGTTAAAATTTTAAAGAACATAATTCCAAATTCAAATTAGTCAAATGTGTGATTTTCATTTGTTTTTCGTACTGTCAAGATGAGTGAATCTAATGAAGAAATTCGATACATTTTAAAATTTTACTACAAAAAAGGTAAAAATGCAACGCAAGCAGCGAAAAAAATTTGCGATGTGTATGGACCTAGTGCAGTGTCTGTGAGAGTAGTACAAATTTGGCGTTTTCCGGAATCCGGAAAACGCTTAAACCAATCGCTTAAAGATGCACCTCGCTCTGGTCGCCCTATTACGGATAAAATGGATGCAATTTTTGAAAAAGTCGAGCAAGATCGACATATCAGTAGTTACGACGTAGCTGAAGAACTGAGAATTGATCACAAAACAGTTTTGGCGCATTTGAAAAAAGCTGGGTACAAAAAAAAGCTCGATATTTGGGTACCTCACGACCTGAAAGAAACCTAATGAACCGTGTACTCATTTGTGATTCTTTATTACGACGTAATGAAACCGAATCATTTTTGAAGAAGCTGATAACTGGTGATGAAAAGTTGATCACGTACGACAAGAACGTGCGAAAAAGGTCGTGGTTAAAGGCCGGTCAGGCTTCACAAACTGTGGCGAAACCCGGGTTAACTCGCAATAAGGTGATGTTGTGTGTGTGGTGGGATTGGAAGGGTTCATTGACCGATTCATTATGAGCTATTACCACCAGGCAGGACTATCGATTCTGAACTCTACTGCGAACAACTGATGAGATTAAAGCAAGAAGTTGAGAGAAAGCGGCCGGAATTGATCAACAGAAGGGGTGTGGTGTTTTATCATGATAACGCTAGACCTCACACATCTATAGCCACTCAGCAAAAATTAAGAGAGTTTGGCTGGGAGGTGTTTATGCATCCGCCGTATAGTCCTGACCTTGCACCTTCAGATTTCCACCTGTTTCGGTCTCTTCAGAATTCTTTATGCAATGTTAGGTTAATATCACGAGAGGACTGCCAAATCCACTTGTCGCGGTATTTTGATGAGAAGTCCCAAAATTTTTATAGCAATGGGATCATGTCCCTACCTACGAGATGGCAAAAGGTTATCGAACAAAATGGTACAAACATACTTTAGTTAAATTTAAATAAACTATATTAAAAAATGTTTTGAATTATCTTAAAAAAATGCGAAGAAACTTTTTCCCCAACCTATTTAACTAGGAAAATTTTATCAACCACACTGGTTAATTTTGAAGTACCGTACTTGACCGACGCCTTGAGCGCCTGGAAAACGACTTGCCCAAATATGGACCTGCCGGGTAACCTCTCTTCACAGCGACAGTGGGACGCACCGCTCTGCAGCTTGGTACGGAAAAATCTTATAGATACGTCAACCAACGCTGCGGAGCGAGCACGTCTTCGGGCGCTTGGAGAGTGGGAATCCGGTCTCTGGTTACAGGCTTTGCCATCACCCAGCATCGGGACAGTGATGGATGATATCACCTTCCGGCTCGCTACTTGCCTCCGCTTAGACACATCTTGCTGCGCTCCGCATCGCTGCCCCTGTGGTGAAGCTGTCGACCGCCTGGGGCACCATGGTCCTTCCTGAGGTAGAAGTGCCGGCAGATTCACCAGGCACGCCCAATTAAATGACATTCTGCGCCGAGCCCTTTCCACCGCCGGCGTGCCAGCCATATTAGAACCCAACGGACTGGCACGTGACGATGGAAGGAGACCGGATGGTATGTCATTGATGCCCTGGAAGATGGGTAGGCCTTTGGTGTGGGACGCAACTTGCGTTGACCCCTTAGCGCCATCCCATCTTCCAAGCACGGCGGGCTCCGCTGGCACTGCTGCTGCAACTGCGGAGACCCTGAAACAGCGCAAATATAGTACCCTTCCAGAGGACTATATATTTGTGCCTTTCGGGGTCGAAACTCTTGGTCCATGGGGCCCCAGTGCTCGGCTCTTATTCAAAGAGATCGCGAAACGGCTGGTCGACACTTCCCGTGACCAGAGGGCTGCCAATTTTCAGGTCAAAGAATCAGCATTGCCATCCAACGAGGCAATGCTGCCAGCCTTCTGGGTACCATAACACAGGAAGGCAGTGATGCGGAATTTTTAGATGCATGTTGTTTTTAGTTTAGTTTTAACTTTTTATTATGTAAATATTATTTAGGTTTTAAATATATTTTAATGTTTTTAGTAAGTTTTATTAGAAAATAAACAATAAAACTATACTTACTTAATTGGCCGCGCGTACTAAATTATTAGTCCAGGAGCCAACGCAGCTCCGGCATTGCATCGACACGGAACCGCAGCTCCTCAGTGCAGCTCTCAAAACGATGCCGATGTTTTAAAATAACAAATTTTAATGTCGTCAATAATTTATTATACTTTGCAAAAATATACCACGATGTTGACTTTAAACGTGTTCGATTGTGGATAAAAAATCAGATCAGAAAAAACAAATATCGTGAGTAGGTTTAAAACAGGAAATCTTATTTTTGCGAAAACATAATTCCTCAATTATTATTTGGTCCCATGTAATAGCTGGCGAGGCTATTAGACAACATTTATTTATACAATTTATTTTTCGCAATAACACATGCGAGTGAACTTTAAAAATTAAAGAAAAAAACGGGAAGAAAAATTTGACTTCGGGCAGGAATTGAACCTGCAACCTTAGGATAACCAATAATTATCTATTTGCATATCTTACGTCATAGATTATCTCCACTAGGAGATGACGTTCCTAAACTCAATGTCACTTAGTTTTTTTTATTAACAATAATATATTTTTTATTAATGCTTTACTTTTAAATTATCAACAAAACTCTAAACCTAAGTGACTTTTAGATTAAGTTCACATATTAAGTTTTTGAGTTCGCATTTGTGTTTTACATAGGTATACCTAGAAGTTAGCAACAACCAAACCAATCAAGCTTAGCAAGTTGCAAAATCCGAAACGTCTCCTTAACGCAATCATCGACAGTCGATAGACGGAACGTCGCAGCGTATTCAATTAGAGGCGCAGCACGGTCTCGCATGAGTGGCGTCGGTACGCGTCGCCGGCGGCGTTGTCGCGACCCCGTCCCCCCAATCGATACTTGATAGCCGGAGTTTTACCGGGCATCGATAACGACATGCACGGCGTGGGGCAGCTCTAGTGCGACGGGCGTCTTGTTGGAAATTCGAATAACGCTTGGTCAAGCGCAACTCAAAGCGTGGAACGTAGCATGGTCTAATTTGCGCTCGCATTGCGGCACCAGTATTCTGGGCTTGCTTTGCTGTGGAATATTATAAAGGTACCTAGTCGGTGTGCTACCAAGAAACTGTTGTGGCTAGGTTAGTACATATATGTACCTATACGATCGATAAGCTTTGTTCACATTGTTTATTGTATTTGATGATGTTCTCAGTACAGGATGGCCTTTGGGATTCTGCCAGTGAATGTATGTATGTATCTTCATTCCAAATCCCTTACGGGGTAGGCAGAGAGAATAAGAAGACTATGAATATCTCTTTTTTCTTTTCCTAAACCCTCTCTTGTCAGTTTGTGAAAAAGAAAATGAGACATCCTATTGGTATATTTAATTATATAGGTTCTTTGATATAAAATAGAAAATATTTATTTACAATGACATACAAAATAAACACATGAAAAAAAAATATACCCGCCGAATTGAGAACCTTCTCGTTTTTTTAACTCGGTTAAAAACGCTTAGGTACACTCAAAGCTCCACACTTAGTATGTCTATACTGTATCGTGGATGCCGTTGTACACGCACAATATAAAAGGTATACAGAAACACACAGACCCCAGAGAAAAAACATACAAATACCTATTTGGTTTTTGTTTGGTTTAAGCGCCACGCACCGCTGGATAAACCGCGTCGTCGATCCGGGAATCGAACCCAGGACGCCAGCGTAGTAGTAGTGGCCTGCTGCCACTAGACTTCCGAGGCTGTTTTAATAATAGCTCAATTGAAATATAAACAGCTAATCTGGTGGTAGTGCTCTATTGATAGTGCTCGAGGACATAGGTCTGCAGGCAAACTCAATGTAGATCTCTAATTCTTATTTCGATGAATTCACTTATTATCAATGTACATAAACATGGTGCGTTCGCCTATCGTTTAAAAAAAATACTAGGCCTTATGCACACAAAAGCCACGAACAAATTTAAAAGTAAGAAAAGAAAAATGTAATTCTAAGCGTGAACGTCAAATCGACAAGAACTTTCCGCGGACCGACGTGGCGGCTAACTTTTAAACTTCGCACAACACTTTAAAAGTTGAATCACAGAAAAACGTAGTTCGGCCGCGAACAATAAAAAAGTACAAAGAAAAGGGGGGGGTGGGAAAAGAAAAGAAAATGGACAGCGAAAGTGCTGAAAAGTTTTCATCGGAAAGTGAAAGTTGGAAGTCGTAGAAGTTGCGGCCGTCGACTTTGTTTTCGCCCAACTTCGTATTCAATTTGTGGGGTGGGCACCCCCGCGCCCCTCCCTCACCCGACAATGAACCGTTTATGACTTGTTACAAAACAATCATGGAATCTACTCAGTTGTTTGTTCCTTCGCCCAAAAACAATTAATTTGAATTCGTATTTCGAATTAAAGTTTTATTCGAATTCGCGGAATTTGAAAGAGGTAGGACCTTTTTATTTTTTTTTTGTATGACATGACACAAATTATATTTTTATGTAGTTTTTAAGGCACATTAAAATTACGTGATATTGTTTTTTTAATACTGTCTGTTTATTTGTATACAACTTTTATTACGGAAACTAAAAAAAAATTGTACGTGTATTGCCATCTATTGTTGAATAGCCAGATGAGTATCAACATGAGAATTCAGTCCATTTCAGAGAACGTATGGGTTAAGCGCCATCTAGCGATCAATAGTAAAACTAAAGAAAACAATCTTCAAGTGTGTATGCCGTAAAATATCGCTAATTGAGCATAATTATCATGAAGTGATTGAGAATTTCATGAAATCATTGCATTTCATTAAATGTTCACTGTCCATGGGCCACACCAAAAAAAATGATGTTAAGTGATGCCTGCAGCCTATAGACACACTTACATACAAGTGTAAGTATGTGTTGCCACACCTAAAGCTTCAGTTATTTTGCCTCTGTGTAGTTTTGGGGACATACAATAATATGATATTCCATCTCACAGCCGGAGCGCATCATGTCTCCATACACAGCGATAGTCCGGCGCAGTGGGAACCCATTCGAGCTTGCCCACGTCCTGATCTCCTGGCTGATTGGTGCCCACTACGATGCGTACGTGGTCGTGGGCTGTGCAAAACGAGATGTGTGCATGGCTATAAGATATAGGACCACATGCACGGAAATTCCTGACGAAACTGAGGTCAGTTGTTATTTTTAGGCCACTATCGTGATCCTGCGTGATCCATGTTTAGTCCACGTCTTAGTCTCCGGGCTGATTGGTGCACACTACGACGTGAAAAGAAAAATGTACCCAATTCTAATCGTAAACGTCAAATCGACAAGAACTTTCCGCAAGCCGACGCGGCGGCTAACTTTTAAACTTCGCCACATAGGACCATATGCGCGAAAATTTCTCATGAAACGGAGGTAGGTAAGTTGTCACTTTAAAACACAAAAATACATGCAATATAAAGTACGTACTCAGTAGAAATTTATTGGGCATTCCTAATCCACACTCTTATTGCATACATGCAATAAGAGTGTGGATTAGGAATGCCCATTAGTTAAAAAGACCTCGTGTCAGTAAAGTATGAGAAGTTTAAGCGTAGTAAAGTCGTAGTGCGATTTGTGAATCTCTCCCTTACTTTTTATTCAACAACTCGAAGACCTCAAGAGAAAATTATACTAAATAATCTAAAATGAAGCGCGCCCCGCGGCTGGTGTAGATCATAAGCGATCTACTCGGTCAAGCATTACGGGCGCGATCGGGTGTGTGATGGGTGACCGCTAGCGGCAAATTAAAATGCGCGTTTCCGTACTTCGGAGAGCACGTTAAGCCGTCGCTCCCGGTGGCTATCGATAGATAGCAGTCGTTAAACCTTGTCGGAGGCCTGATGGGCGGTTTGAAAACATCCGACAGCGGGTTGGCCACTAACCCGTATCTCCACCATTCCGCATTCGAGCAGCGTGGTGGAGTAAGCTCCAGGCCTCCCTCCTAAAAAGGGGAGATGCCCAGCGGTGGGACGTATTATGGGTTGCCATTATAATTATTATTTTAATCTGAAATATTCGTTTCTTTTCTGACGTCATAAAACACCTTGTACTACAACTATATTGTTCAGGTTATAGAAGAACCGCCACCTCCTGAAGAAGAGCCCAGGTACCGTCTCGTACCGCTGCCGGACCTCACGTCCAAGTACTGCAAAGAAATGGACCAGAAAGCCGCCGACAAAAAGCAGGCAGAGATGAACAAAATCGAGTCTATACGAAACAAGAGGATAGCGGTAAGATTAAGATTTTACTGGTGACTCCAGTGACGGAGCTCGCGGGCGTAGACACCACACCTATACCTAATATACTTGCCGCTAAATGGTAGTGTTCAGCACTATCGTGTTCCGGTCAGGTGGTAATGTACGGCCCTGTCATTACCGGCACAGAGGCAAAACACCTTAGGCCTCAGGAGTGGTAAAGCATCTGCATTTTGACCTAAGTCTTTGTGTGGGTGTCCATAGGCTGCAGTCATCACTTAACATCAATGTGAACTGCATGCTTGTTTGCCAGGTTTATTACATAAAAAAAAACATTAATGTGAACTGCATGCTTGTTTGCCACTTCCATTAGGTACATAAAAAAAAACCAACGTCAGAAGATCCGCCCTTTTCGTGGGTGGAACATATCCTATTCCTTCACACACCTTTTCATGTTTGTCCAGGACTTGGAGAAACCACCAGCAGATGACATCGACGGTTGGCGCACTCACGCTTGGGTCCTAATACTGCCTGGGTCCAAAGGCGTGGAGGATCCTTTCTTTATTGAACCAAGCGAAGGCAACGCATACCCTGTTGATGCTCCCCAATACCAGCATCTTGATAGTGTTTACAATAACGAAAATTATTATGTAAGTATTTATAAGTGTATATTTAATTATATCATCTCTAATCGCAATGCGCATATACTCGAATATATTCACTGAAATATTGAAAATGGTGCAAGTTACTTCCATTTTTTTTAATACATGGAAGGTGACAAACAAGCATGCAGCTCACATTGATGTTAAGTAATGACTGCAGCCTATAGACACCCACACGAAGACCAAGGTCAAAATGCAGATGCGTTACCACTTCTGAGGCCTAAGGTGTTATGCCTCTGTGCCGAGAATTACAGGGCCGTACATTACAGCCTAGAGACATCTACAGAAAAACCAGTGGTCAAAATGCAGATGCGTTGACACTCCTGAGACCTATGTCTCTGTGATGGTTCTTACGGGGCCAGTGATAGATAACTCTCTGCGATGGTTAAACTCTTATATCATCACTGAAATATTGAGTCGCAAGTTACCTACATAGCAATGTATTATTTCTTCCGTCCACCACACTCCTTGATTGGCAGCTGATGACAGTGCCGACAACTGCCTCAGTAGCCTTGTGGTAGCAGGCCACTACTACTACGGCTACAGGTCCTGGATTCGATTCCCGGGTCGGTGGCCATCAGAGATAACGGTTTAAAATCCTTTATCTCTGGTTCTATTGGGATTTTTCAATTCTGGAAGTTTTCCAGTACCTCGGAGTTTGGTAATGTGCACGGAGATGGCAACAGGCTCGCCACCTGTTACATGGGCCAAAAAACGTAACCGGCGAGTCGTGGGTGTTTGCATGTATGCTTGAATGCATGCTTTTACCTCTGCCTTCGGGATAACAGGCGTGAAGTTATGTATGGATCGTATAACTAAGCTTCTGTGATAACATGCCCAGAAGACTGGTTGCATTGCAAGTTGAATAGCAATGTTAAATGTACAATCAATAAACCATGTATGAAAAGAATAATGAATGTAGAAAAAGCACGTGAGGTATGTCAGGACCGGGATATCTGGCGCTCCACACTCTCTGCCTACACCGCAAGGGACCTGGCGTGAAGATAGATACATTCATACAATGAACCATCTATGCAAGCCGTCTTGGTTGGACGTATTTTGTCAAATATTGTTTGTCGCGAACTTCGTAAGCGAAAATATTAGAAAAGAAACCAGAACGCGACAACTCAAACACACTTCTACTGCTTTTCTGAGTAATCAAAAAACGGTTGTAATAATCTATAATTTGGAGGCCGATCTGGTAGCGCGGTGACAACTGTGACCTTAAACTCCAATAGACTTCTAACATCAGTGAGAGACATATCTCATTCAATTTAAAGTTGCACGAGGCATAAAGGTCTCGGTCTCAGGCTATATTTAGATCTCAGATTTTTGTGCACTTGTTTGTAGGAACTGATCACTTAACATATATGTGAAATGCATGCTATTACCACCTTCGTTACATAAAAAAAATCATATGTCACATTACAGGTTAACCTGGAAACATCCCCGAATGGTCTAGGCACCTTAAACTATGACCTATCAGATCTAAACTGCTGGGAACACCTATTGGCCGGCGAGCCATTCCACCGGCGGCAGATAGCGGTGGACTGTTCAGATAGGCAAACTGTTGTCGATACAGAGAAGCATCTAGACGCGCCGGCCTCTTGGGTAGAGAAACTAGATATATCTGCTGATGGTAAGTCATATCGAAGTTTTTAGGACTTATATGTAGGCGGCACGTCTCGGAACGGCACTAGCCTACTTCATCGGGAAATAGCCGAGCGCAAAGGGCACTCTCACCCTAAATGAAGTTAGCGCAAATGCCTAAGGCTGCTGTGGGTCCGAACATTTGCATTGTGGAAGGACACATAAGACATATATGCGATTAGAAGCTGCAACTTTCGCTCTAGTCATCGATTTGGGAGCCATCAAAGTGGAAAATAATTCAAGCTTGTAAAGTCTGTTTCGTGCTATACCTACAGTCCCAGTCTATACCCAGTATGAGGACTGTCCAGCATGTGTGCGGTTAGATGAAAATATGCCACTCTAGTTTATACGCAACTTCATGCTGGTAATCCCCGAAGGGTTAGGCAGGGGTATATGTATGCATACAAGCATACATGCAAACACGTTACGTTCGCCGGTTACGTTTTGGCCCATGTAACAGGTGGCCAGCCTGTTGACATCTCCGGGCACATTACCAAACTCCGAGGTATTGGGAATCTTCCAGAAAATGGAAAAATCTCAATAGAAGGATTTCAGACCGTTGTCTCCAATTATCCTAATTAATCCAATATATTATGTAAGTTTTCAATGACCTTAATCTAAGTAGACAATATCTATAATTTTAATGTAATTCAACTTTGTTTGACCTCAATCAATTTAAATAATGTAATAATAGTTTTTTATATTATTTCGCATTAACACATGCTTGTGAAATATTTTTATTTTTAAAGAAAAGTGGAAAGAAAAATTTGACTGGTAATAGATGGCGCTGCTGCTACCATAAAGCAATGCAATAGATGTGAAGGAAAGATTTGACAAATCGGGCAGGACTTCAGTAGCTCAATTGGAAGAGCGGCTGGACTAGATTCCCAGTAGGTCGCGAGTTCGAGTCTCGCCTGAAGTCAAATTTTTCTTTCCATTTTTCTTTAAAAATAAAAATGTAATAATAATTATCTTGTAAAATCAATAATGTATCATACAAGCATTTGCACATCCGCTTGCGGATTGAATACATGTTCTGACATTCAAATAGTATTAAGATCTTTAAAATGTAATTGTATTCTAGCAAATAAACGACTTATCTTATAGTCCCCGACCCGGGAATCGAACCCTAAACCTCAGCGTAGTAGTAGTGGCCTGCTACCGCTAGGCTACTGAGGCAGTTTACTCTAGTTTGATATCAATATCGGTGTTAGACAGAGTTGCGTGCTTTCGTCTAGACTGTTTATCTTTTGTCTGGACAAATGTCTCGATATTCTTTTTTTATATAAGAAGGTGACAAACAAGCATGCAGTTAACGTTGATGTTAAGTGATGTCTGCAGCCTAGATATCTACACAAAAACCAGAGGTTAAAGTGCTGATACACTGAGACCGTAGTCGTTATGTCTCTGTGATGGTTATTACAGAGTCATTACCATCTAACCGGAACACTGTTGTGATGCCTACGCCCTCGAGCTCCACTCAGAACTCTACCACCAGCAAATGATCAGCATTCCACCCATTATCAACGATTTTCCAAGGAATATTCCCTTGCGCAGACTTTGAGCAGCGTTACCCAGGCAGTCACAAGGTGGTCCACTACAAGAAGGTGCTGATGGAGAAATTCTCACCGTACTCCCAACGAGACGGAGTCGTCAAGAGGATCAAGATCTTCAACGATTACGCTCTCACCGACCCTCTCATCACGTAAGATTTTGGTGGATTTAAAAAGGTTTTTAGTAGTGGGAATGAGATACAGATAGATAATCCTTTTGGGGTTTTTTAAGGGTGTGATGGCCACCAACAAGTAGTTCACATAGATGTTAAGTGATGACTGCCGCCTAAAGATATCTAAAAAAACAGATGTTAAAACAGTATGTATGACCCCGTAATAATTATCACAGAGACATATTATGACACCTTAGGTGTCAGAGGTAGCAACGCATCTTTATTTTGATTTCTGGTTTTTATGTAGGTACCCTGCAGTTATCACTTAACATCAATGTGAACTACACGCTTGTGTACCAATGATAGATCAATGTATCTGTCAGTCACTTGTTTGTAGAGGTATTTAGAAAGAAAACATTTTTCTGTCTGATGGTGGGGTCAAAAGTCTTAGGAATCGGCGTGCATGTATGAAGAGAATGATGAAGGTAGACGAGGCACGAGAGGTTTGCCAGAACCGGGATGTCTGGCGCTCTACACTCTCTGCCTACCCCGTTAGGGACCTGGCGTGAAGATATACATACAAAACATTTTATTTTACTACTACTTTTTTTAATGTAATGAAGGTGGCAAACAAGCATACAGTTCTCATTGACGTTTAGCGATGACAGCAGCCTATAGACACCTACACAAAGACCAGAGCCCAAAATGCAGATGCGTTGTCACCCCCGAGACCGTAGCTGTTGTTCCTATGATAGTTCTAACGGGATCATACATTACTATCTAACCGGAACACGATAGTGCTGAACACTACCATTTGACGGCAGATAAATGGTAGAGAATGTAGTAGCTGCCTTATATACATTTATTATGTGCACTAAAAACTAAATAAATTAATAATATGGTGTGAACACATAGCGGATAAGCCGAACCATTACATCCGGTTTGATAAAATTCAAATACTCGCTAGAGAACACAAACCCATTCCACGAATGGTACGCGAGGCTATTGAAATTAAAAAACACCCAAATTTCAATAGAGAAGATGGATGGCGATTATCAACATCATGGGATCCCATACTTAGCAAGATTAAATCCCAGCCGCAGCAGTCTGCAAGACCTCAAGATACCATAAGTAATTATTGTGTTAATCCTGAACGCTACGCAAGGCGTTCCCGATGCCCGGGACCACGGAAGCTGAAAAGCGACCGAAACGTCGGGTTGATTTTAAAAATCATTTTAGTTTAATATACGCGAGATAAATCCGTAAAAATAGTTTTATTTCAATGAGTGTAGCTCGCGAAAACCTAAGAACATATCATGGTGGTGCTACCCCCTTGAGCTCCAACATTGGAACTCTTGCCAATGATAGATCAATGTGTCTGTCAGTCCCTCATTTGTATTGATATTTTATTTTAGAAAACAGTTTATTGTACTTTTATCATTGTAAACAGTTATGAGTGGTACAAACATCGCGTAGACAACATGGATGCGGTGAAGATTGATCACGTCGGCCGAAAAGTCCGCGAGACCTTCGCCATCGGCAGAAAAGACCATCTTTTGAGTAAGTCACTTGTGAATTCACATAGTCTTATGAAGTTTGTAGCTGAAATCATTGACATATTATAATGGAACCATAAAGCAACACTGGAGAGGAGCAGCCATATGCAGGCTTTCCCCTCTGTAAAAGTACAAGCCCAAATGGGCCTATACCTATCGCCTAGATGTTTAAATGTGTGCGTGTAATTGTTTCTGTATTTTGTTTACTTGTGTCTAGTGGTCGCTTAAGTAGTGTAATTCCAACCGATTCTAAGATTTATAATCGTAGGATTAGACACAACTGTTTATAAAGTTACCTTTTTCATGATATATAAGCACACACACACACACACAAAAATTAATAGTTATTATGTTCTCTCTAATTTGTTTTTTTTATGTCATTACAAGTGGCAAACAAGCATGCAGTTCACATTGATGTTAAGTGATGACTGACGCCTAAAGCCACCCACACAAAGACCAGAGGTCAAAATGCAGATGCGTTACCACTTCTGAGGCCTGTGGTATTATGCCTCTGTGCCGGAAATTACAGGGCCGTACATTACAAAAGTAGTTCATAGTTACACACATTCACTATCAATGTGAATGAACTAAATACTTCCAGAGCACGAGTACTCTATGGACGCCCCACCGACTACTATAGAAGGGGACCGTATTCTACACTTCAACTACTATGCGCGGCTCGACCATCTCACCAAGCTCGTGTGCTCGCCACTCACCTTCGACGAATACTACACTGACAGAGATGACAGGTTCGATTGCTAATGGAACTTCGTTGGCACCCTTTCTTCTCTGCTAGTATAGCTATGTAGTTTTACTGATGGTAGAGTTATAATGATGAAGCTCGCGGACGTAGGCATCACCTCGTTACCTATTACACTTTTTTATATTTCTAGCTTGACAGATAAACAAACGGGCCACCTGATGAAAAGTGGTCACCGTCGCCTATGAACATTTGCTACACCAGGGGAGTTACCAACGCGCTGCCAGTCCTGAAGGACTCTTCTGATGCCATGTTTGAAGAACCCCATATTGTAGCACTGGGTGAACACCTCGGAGGGAAGTTCGTTCCACAATTTGCTCGTTCTGAGCATAAACGACAGCGAAAACCGCACCGTTGAGCAGTTGACGCTACATGGTAGTGTATAATGCAGTGCACACACACTACATAGTGCTATAATAGCACTATAATGTTCCGGTCGTACCTACGCCCGCGAGCTCAGTCACTGGAGCTCAAACACCAGTATGTCTTTACCTATCCATAGTTTTAATTTGGAGCTCCTATCCGTTCTCAGTTCTGGCTCCTATCCGTAGTTCGCATCCGTAGCTACCGTCCGTAGTCCCCTTCCGTAGCTTGCGTTCGTAACTCTTATTTAAGTATAGGTACCACCCGTAGCGCCCTTCCGTAGGTACCGACCGTAGCCCCCTTTCGTAGCTTTTGTTCGTAACTCTTATCTAAGTATATGTCCCACCCGTAGCGCCCTTCCGTAGGTACCGACCGTAGCCCCCTTTCGTAGCTTTTGTTCGTAACTCTTATCTAAGTATATATCCCACCCGTAGCGCCCTTCCGTAGCTACCGTCCGAAGCCCCCTTCCGTAGCTTTTGTTCGTAACTCTTATCTAAGTATATGTCCCACCCGTAGCGCCCTTCTGTAGCTACCGTCCGTAGGTTTCGTTCGTAATTGTTATTTAAGTATAGGTCCCACCCGTAGCGCCCTGCTCTTCTTCCGTAGCTTTCATTCGTAACTCTTATCTAAGTATATGTCCCACCCGTAGCGTCCTTCCGTAGCTACCGTCCGAAGCCCCCTTCCGTAGCTTTTGTTCGTAACTCTTATCTAAGTATATGTCCCACCCGTAGCGCCCTTCTGTAGCTACCGTCCGTAGGTTTCGTTCGTAATTGTTATTTAAGTATAGGTCCCACCCGTAGCGCCCTGCTCTTCTTCCGTAGCTTTCATTCGTAACTCTTATCTAAGTATATGTCCCACCCGTAGCGTCCTTCCGTAGCTACCGTCCGAAGCCCCCTTCCGTAGCTTTTGTTCGTAACTCTTATCTAAGTATATGTCCCACCCGTAGCGCCCTTCTGTAGCTACCGTCCGTAGGTTTCGTTCGTAATTGTTATTTAAGTATAGGTCCCACCCGTAGCGCCCTGCTCTTCTTCCGTAGCTTTCATTCGTAACTCTTATCTAAGTATAGGTCCCACCCGTAGCGCCCTTCCGTAGCAACCGTCCGTAAGGCCCGTCTTTGGCTCTACAACTAGCAACACGGGCGGACCGGAGGGGAGTAGCCAACATTTTACAACCTTCTCTAACTCAAAGAAAAGAAATCTGTTAAAGTGAGAGAAAGATGTGAAATGTTGCAATAATTTTAACTTTAACAAATATCTTGGTGCAACTAAGTATTACATTTATTTCAGATTAACTTCGCGCTTCATAACATACACGGAAGGTCCGAAAAACGATCCGAAGCGTGAAGTAAATGATATCATAGAAGTTTACGCCAGAAACCCTGACATGTCAGCGAAAGACGATGTTTGGAAGAAGATATTCCATATTCAGGCGAATACTATAGAGTTGCTGTACCATTACGCGTATAACTTCGTCACGAATAACACAAGAAGTTACATCAAGCCGAACTTGGCTGAAACTGGCGGCAAAATTCTGTTCTATCCAGACAAGACTTCGGGGTATATTGTGAGTGGGCTAAAAAATCTTTTTACAAATGGACGTTGAAGCTTTCTCCAAAGAATAATGGCGATATAGAAATGACAATATTTTGAATGTGACAAATATGCATGCATGTAGTGAACTACATGCTGGATGTTAAGTGATGACTGCAGCCTATAGACACTTACACAAAAACCAAAAGTGGAAAATATGTTGCAACCCCTAAGACCTTAGATGTTACATAACAACGTGGTGGTGTGCGGTCTGCGGTCACAAACTGCACTACGACTTTACTTCGATCTGAAGTCGAATTTACAATTCTTTAATTTCACAGACGAGTTAGACTCTAATTTCACTCTGATTATTTTTTGTTTAGTAAGAATGTCCTTTCAGAATAAAAATAAGAGTTTAGACACAATGAACTGTTGTGTCACAGACGTTTTGTTGAAACTTCGACTAGGTCAAAGTAGTCGTAGTGCAGTCTGTGAATCACACACTTATTAACACACGCCTCATCTTCGAGTTTAATCTCCGTTTCCACTACAGCTAATCTAACTTCATCTTATCAGCCGAAAGATGTCCACTGCTGGACCCCTGCTGGTCCAGCAGTGGACATCTTTCGGCTGATAAGATGAAGTTAGATTAGCTGTAGTGGAAACGGAGATTAAACTCGAAGATGAGGCTTATAACAGGGATATGCCATAATCGCCACGCTTGGCAAGCGGGTTGGCGATCGTAGTGGCAGTAGTTTTATCGCAGGCCGCTGCTGCCCATCTTGCGTTACTGGACTTAACATCGCCCCATTGGAATAGTTTGACAGCCATTGTTCGGTTGATTTACTACACTATAGTATGGGAGCCCAAGAGGGGATTTTTGAATTTACTCCAGCGCGTCAGATTAAGTTATAGGAGATACCTTGCACCCAATTCAGTACCTCCACCAAATCTAAGATTTCCATAAAAGACCGAACCCTTAGGGCTTCCGCCACGAGCTTGCCTCGCATTCAAATTGTCAGAATTTTGGATGGGAGCTTTGATGGGGTTCACTTTAGATCCTCTCTGAGTATCTGACATTCTTGAGTAATTTTTCACCTTCATTTTTGAACGAATCAAATGTTTTTGAAGAGGACGCGGCATCAACGTCTTGGGTCAAGAGCGTGTCAGATATTCTGTGAGGGTTTAAAATGTGGCCAAACAATGCTCCTATCCAAAATTCAGACAATTTGGAAGATGAGTAAGATCGTAGCGACATTTATAATTTTTTTTAAGACTATTCTTCGGCCGCGTCTTTATATACGAACCTTAGATTTAGTGGAGATAACCAGCGGGGTTCAAGGAATCTCCCATATCTTTATCTGACGCGCTCGAGTAAATCCAAAAATAGCATCCTGTGCTCCCCTACTACTACTAGTAGAAGAAAATGCTTCTCCTAGTGGATGGTGGGGTCGTCAATCCCGACGCTAGCAATCTAAATTTTTTTTTTTAATGACTTTGATGTTACGCATATTGCCAGTGTCAAGTAAAACGATATTTCATATTCGTATATAAGCAGTGCAATAGTTAGAAATAGTGAGTCAGTTAATTATTTTAATGTGTCAGTCGAATGAGTCATAGTCAGTTATTCGAGTAAAGCGATGGCAACTTTTCCAGAACATTTACAATGAAGTTTTGGAGGCAACCCGAAAAGGCCGTGTTTTCGCACTGTAATTCTATTTCGCTATAAGTAAACAGGCACTGTAATAAATCTATACGAAACAAAATGCCACCAACTTTATCATATAACTCAAAAATACACCAAGAACATGAAATAAACTAAGAGCACCACACGCCCCTTTCAAGGTTGCCAAAAGCTCCAGCAATCTAACATAGAAAGTATTAACTTCCAGGCAGATGCATGTGCCAAACTCCCTCGGCCTCTCGACGTATACTACACTCTATGCGACAATATGGACTGGGAGCATCGCAGCTGCAAACACGCGCGCGACCGTGAAACTGACATCAACGGCTATCTCCGCGACAGACATAAAGAGCTCACGGAACCGACGCTCCATGTCGCTCTATTTGATACGGAGAGGAATGAAGCTGCCAAGAAGGGATGGAAGGAACAGGTAAGGTCCGAGTTAGACGTAATGAAAACCGGAGTTCACATAGGTCTCCTCGTGCCAAATGTCATACGTAAAGGTGACTTAAGGAGCTCCCAGACCTCACGCTCTATGTTACCTTAGGTGGAAGGAAGAGTTGAGGATTGATTAAGGTACGGAACTTAAGCGTATGTGTATCTAATAACCTAGGTCTCAAGGGTGACAACGCATCTACATTTTGACGTCTGGTTTATGTGTAGAGGCTGCAGTCATCACATCAACATCCATGTGAACTGCATGCTTGTTTGCCAATTTCATGACAAAAAGATAATTGCATGTATTTCCATGCCAAGTCTCTTACTACATTGGAGTATACAGTCTTCTTATATGTTATCACTCTTCGTCGTTTCCCTGCTTGACACCAACTTCTCGACATATACTACACTCTATGCGACAATATGGACTGGGAGCATCGCAGCTGCAAACACGCGCGCGTCCATGAAACTGACATCAACGGCTATCTCCGCGACAGACATAAAAAGCTCACCGAACCGACGCTCCATGTCGCTCTATTCGATACGGAGAGGAACGAAGCTGCCAAGAAGGGATGGAAGGAACAGGTAAAGTCCGAGTTAGACGTAATGAAAACCAGACTTCACATAGGTCTCTTCGTGCCAAATCTCATACGTAAAGATGACTTAAGGAGCTTCCAGACCTTACGCTCCATGTTCCATTAAGTGGAAGGAAGAGTTGAGGACTAATTAAGGTACGGAACATTAAAAGATAGATACAAAAAGCTATCTTGCTTTCTGAGTCCAACAACTTAGGTCCCAAGGGTGACAATCAGTGCCGGATAAAGCCGGTGCGGGGCCCGTAGCAATGTGACCATGCGGCCCTAGAGTTACGTTGCCTACTGAAATTTAGGATGTAAATGAAACAGAACATTTTAAAACAATAGGCTTTAGGGGATTCCCCCTGTAAGTATTGTATTATTGCCAACTTGCAATTTAATAATATTTGTATTTGAGCAGAAGTTATTGATGATGATGATGATTTATTTTTTCATCAAGTCTTCTTTCTTCGTCCTTCTACGGATATTCTTTTTTTTAAAAGAAGATGACTTTTTTTTTGCTGTTTAGAAATGTTATCAGGTTTACCTAGTTCAGGCAATATTAATTTAAAATTTTGTTACATTTTAAGTAGATACTAGTATATTTTGTATTTCTTTGTACTTACTCGTATTTTACAAATAAACAATTATTTATTTGTTTTATATTATTTCGCATTAACACATGCTTGTGAAATATATTTTATTGTAAAGTAAAATGGAAAGAAAAATTTGACTTCAGGAGAGACTCGAACTCGCGGCCTACTGGGAATCTAGTCCAGCCGCTCTTCCAATTGAGCTACTGAAGTCCTGCCCGATTTGTCAAATCTTTGTTGTTGTTGCATTGTTGCGTTGCCTAACTAGCATAGTTGGCAATAGATGGCGCTGCTGCTACCATAAAGCAATGCAACAAACGTGAAGGAAAGATTTGACAAATCGGGCAGGACTTCAGTAGCTCAATTGGAAGAGCGGACTAGATTCCCAGTGGCCGCGAGTTCGAGTCTCGCCTGAAGTCAATTTTTTCTTTCCATTTTACTTTAAAATAAAATAATTATTTATTTATTTTATTTATTATATATTTTTCAGGAAGCTCAAAAAGCCGAAATAACAGAACGCGAGAAGGAAGCAGAAATCGACCCACTGGCGCCATATCTCGCGCGAATGTTCGGTTCGGGACACGGAGCGGGTGCACTCTCTATGAAGGTATGACATTACCAGGAGTCTGAATAGTTATCGGCAAAAGATTTTTCGAATAAACATATTTCGAAACCAAGTAGGGAACCACTTTAAAGTGATCTCCAGCAAAACTGTTTATCGATCGAGATCTATAGGAGAGATACGTACGTAACTACTTAACTTCACGCCTGTAATCCCCGAAGGGGTAGGCAGAGGTAAATCCATGCAAACCCACGATTCGCCGGTTACGTTTTTGGCCCACGTAACAGGTGGCGAGCCTGTTGACATCTCCGGGCACATTACCAAACTTCGAGGTACTGGGAAATTTCCTGAAAATGGAAATATCCCAATAGAACCAGAGATAAAGGACTTAACACCATTATCTCTGATAACCCCTTACCCGGGAATCGAACCCAGGACCTCAGCGTAGCAGTAGTGGCCAACGAGAGATAACGTTGTAAAATCCATTGTCTCTGGTTCTATTGGGATTTTTACCATTTTCTGGCAGTTTCCTAGTACCTCGGAGTTTGGTAATGTGCTCGGCGATGTCAACAGGCTCGCCACCTGTTACATGGGTAAAAACGTAACCGGCGAATCGTGGGTGTTTGTGTTGCATGTATATTTGATTGTCGTTGTGTACTTTTTGTAGGAAGGAGCGTTGGTCAGAGAGCAGTGCATCAACGATTTTAAGGCGAAGCAACTTGCGAGACAGAGTCTGGTGCAAGAGCGCTATGATAAGGTGGGTGGAACATACAGGGTGCAGCCGGAAAGGTCCAACAATATTTCAGCAGTAAATGCCTATACTCATGTTGACTTCATCCCCCAAGGTCTTTTTCTCCTGAGAATGTAAATCATCAGTTATATCGAGACAAACTCTGATTCAAATACATTTCAACCCTGACAACGACAGTTGACAGACAGAAGCAAATCAAAAAAAAACTAAATAATGTTACAGGAATCGTGTTCTTAAAAAAAAAGCACACACACACATACGCGTACCGTTCGCCTGACGTCACCACGCACGGTATGTGAGTGTGATATGCTGAGAGTTTTCATTGAAGACTTGTGTTGTCAAATAAAATAACAAATTATTATTTTTTAAAGTTTGTATGAAAAAGAAGTTGTGATTTCATTGTTATTGGTTTACATTAAATGATTTGAAACTTGATATGGAACACCTATTGATATTGTTGGACCTTTCCGTCTGCACCTTGTATAAACTACAGTACCTGACATGAAATGTCGAACATCGCGCTCAAGAAAGAGGAAATCGGTTAGTGTCGGCTTCGTAGAGCGTTATTTATCACTGCTGCACACTGCCTACGTAAGCACTGATAGTCCGGCATTGGTCAAAACTCGATCAAAATGGTCGACAAACGTCACATACGTAAAAGAGGAGTAATGTACATAGAGCAACTCCGCCCGCCGGCCGTGGCGGACTGGAAGGGAGTAGCCATAGCGTTTATTACCGATACAAAACAGTCTGTCATTTTTTGCGGGGGGAAATGCGTGCGACACACACGCACACTACAAAAGTCGTCTATTACTACGAAACTCACACCTTGACTTTAACAAAATACAGAAACAATTTCACGCACACATTTAAACATCTAGGCGACAGGTATAGGCCCATTTGGGCTTATACTTGAACACTTGACAGAGGGGAAAGCCTGCGTATGGCTACTCCCCTCCGGTGTTGCTCTATGGTAAAGGATAATGCTCTACAGATCCGAAATATGCCGGAGTCTCTTTTCTAAGGTGTGCAATATTTTTTCTTGTATCTTGTTGTTAAATTAATTTATCAAATTATAATAAAAATAATGTATGTTGTGTATTATGTTTCAGTTGAATGCCGAATATAAGAACAAGAGACTGTGGTACCTGGCGAACCAGTTTATACTCACCCCTGAAAAGGAGAGTGCTTATTTCGCTATGAGGTATTGTTTTATTTCAACAATCAATGTTTTTTATGCCTATCACAAGCCCTATACAGACATGCGCGTTATTCGCTACCGCCTACGGTAGCGAAACCGCGTACACACCTAAGCGGAAAGTTTCGCTACGCGAAACGCGATTTAATTTCTTTAACGAATTTAGATCGCGGGTAGCGATCTTTCCGCTTCGCTTGCAAAAAATGACAAGACTGTTTTGCATTTTTTGCGGTGGGAAAAACGTGTGACACACCCTACAAAAATCGTCTATTACTACGAAACTCACACCTTGACTTTAACAAAATACAGAAACAATTTCACGCACACATTTTACATCTCGGCTCGGCACAGGCACCCTTGTGCTTGTACTTTGACAGAGGGGAATGCCTGCATATGGCTAGTCGTCTCCGGCCCGCCGTGGCCGGTGGACCGTGTTGCTCTATGAATGTGCGCCACAAAATCCTTGCCCGGGGCAGAGAATATGTAATAATACTACATATAGAATGGACACTTCGACGTCCCGCCCGATTTCCCCGCATCACCCAACCTCCTCCCCTCTTATGGGCGACGGTTGGTATTTTGTACGTGCTACGCACACAGGTGCGCGTGTAAATACACGTCACTGATTGATGGCTGTGTAATAGAAACTAAATTTAGCGTTTGTATGGAATTTTGGCGGAGTGTCCGCGGTGTGCCCGGGGTGTCAACACCTTAGGCCTCAGGAGTGGTAACGCATCTGCATTTTAACCTTGGTCTTTGTGTGGGTGATAGGCTGCAGTCTTGTCTTGCTTGTTTACCACTTTCATTACATATCTATAAGAATGCAGTTCACATTGATGTTAAGTGATGACTGCAGCCTATCACCCACACAAAGACCAAGGTTAAAATGCAGATGCGTTATATAAAAATCGATTGCTGTTCGTTAGTCTCGCTAAAACTCGAGAACGCCTGGAACAGTTTGGATGATTTTGGTTTTGAATGATTTTCGGAAGTCCAGTGAAGGTTTAAAAGGTAAGAAAATAAGAAGATATTGAAGAGGAATAGTATAAAAACACAATTTCTTATTCCTATACAAATAATCTGTAGGTATATATCAAACCCATTATTTCATTGTGAGGCAATACAAAGTTTGCCGGGACAGCTAGTATATATTTATACATATATATTGAATTCTATTGTGTTTGCAGTGCTGAGCTAGCCTTCAAAGTGCACACCTTGGAAGTGAGATTGACGAGGCACAAGGACCTCTCCGCGCCTCGTTTCCGAGTGCTGGAGGAATATCTCGACAAGCATCCCCTGCTCAAGGAGTTCCGACGCCTGAAACATTATTTGGGCATCAAGTGATTATGGATAGCTGCCGCTGGCTTACATGATTTTCAAAAAAAAAGTTACTGACAATCCTCACCAAGAAATATTGCATATTGAGTTTACGAGAGATTTCGGCTAATTTCGGCTCTGTAGAGCGTTATCTCTTTCGCACAGTACCCTTGTGACGTTTGTCGACCATTTTGATCGAAGGATCATGGCGAGATATGTACAGAAAAAATTGAAAAAAAGGTACACGGTAAAACCGCATGGAAATATTATCCAGTGAACCTAAACAACATTTCCTGATGCTTAAAATATTTTTAAATCTCCGGAATAAAAAGTTGAAATTGAACTTTAGTATGGAGTCTAGTCTACTGTTGTTAAAAAAGACGATTTTAATTCCGGTGATTTAGAAATAATTTACATACCAGAAAATGTTCTTTAGGTTCCCTAGATTATATTTCTAATCCGTTTTATCTTGTACCTTTTTCTAACTTTTTTTGTACAAATCAATGTATGAAACTTGCCATGATTCTTTTGACAAATTTACGACAGACATTAACAATAACTTCAACAAATATTTTGGTGCAACCGAACTTAAGGCAGAGAATATGTAATAATACTACGTATAGAATGGACACTTCGACGTCCCGCCCGATTTCCCCGCATCACCCAACCTCCTCCCCTCTTATGGGCGACGTTTGGTATTCTCTACGTGTTACGCACACAGGTGCGCGTGTAAATACACGTCACTGATTGATGGCTATGTAATAGAGACCAAATTAAGCGTTTGTATGGAATTTTGGCGGAGTGTCCGCGGTGTGCTTAAGATTAAGTAAGGTGAGGTCTGTGTTAGAAAAGGATGTAAAATTTTATTTTACCTCGTCTAACTTTAACTAATATTTTGGTACACTCGAACCTAAAGAAGATATCTAATAGGTACTTAAAGGAATCTTGTAAGCCAGCCTAATAATATTAATATAACATAACCTACTTACTATTTTATTTTATTTTTTGTGCAATAGAAATTAAACAAAGTTTTTACTAAAATTTTTTATTTTAACCTGTATTTTATAAACATTTATAAATTGTCCAATTTTTCACATAATTATATACAATAGATAGAGATTCGTGAATAAAATGTAATACTAACTTAGAGTTAAAGCTATTCTTTTATGTTATGGGTAGTGGCAAACAAGCGTGCAGTTCACATTGATGTTAAGTGATGTAAGAATCAGAATCAGAATCAGAAACTCATTTATTCATTTAGGGTGACAGGCACCTCTTATGACACGTCAAAAAACAAACAAAATAAATTAAAGTGAACAATAATTGATATACATGTCAAACAAGATAAAAAATATATGTAAAGTCAAGAATATCACTGAGATAAAACTAAATGTAATAAACTAATGTAAAAAGTATATCAGTAGAATGATGACTGCAGCCTATAGACACACACAAAGATTAAGGTCAAAATGCAGATGCGTTACCACTCCTGAGGCCTAAGGTGTTATGTCTCTGTGCCAGAAATTACAAGGCCGGACATTACCACCTGACCGGAACACGATAGTGCCGAACAATGCCATTTAGCGGGAAGTATATTAGGTAATGCGGTGGTGCCTACGCCCGCGAGCTCCGTCATTGGCGCTCTACCAAAATATTCTTACTAGGTAAAATAATAATAAAGGAGATGTTGCGAATTCGGCCCTGGTTCGTACACGTCCTCAAAAAATGGGTAAATTAAAGAAGAATCTAAAAACATACTTTTAATTTATTCAAGAATATATTTTAGAGTTACAACCACATTTAATTCAAACGATTTTATCATTTTCAACTATGTTAAACATGGCGGCGATACAGCCGACACTTGGGATCAATCGATTTTGATAGTATTTAGAAAATATTACTTTTTTCTCCAAGTTCTATAATCAAAATACAATTTTAAAAATGAAAATGTCAAAATGACATCGCCCTCCATATTCGCCATGTTAGTTTTGAGTTGCAATTCTAACTGCAAATTATGTTTTGTAACTGCAAACAAAGCTAAATAAGTGAAAATATGCAGTAAAAAATGTTTTTATATTGACTTTGCCTGTTAATGATATTGTGTACAATACATGGCCGGAGGTCCATACATTTTTGCAACATCTCCTTTGGAATAAAAAAAAATGAGTCACTATTCGAGATTCAATTATGTATGTAACGAGTTAGATATTACATTACAGCCCTCAGCTTACATTACAGCATATATACTTGGTCGAATTGAATGAGTAAATTGTACTGTCGCCATTAGTGTTTATAACTAATCCTTAAAAATCAAAACCATCTCAAGATTAAATATACTTGTTAATTAATTATCCTTTTTGATTTTTTAATTTAGTCATACGTGAGTGCGATTTAGAAGAGTTATATTTAATGCTACTGCTACCTAAACTTTTCTCTTCTGGCTAATTACTTTAGGTTACTCTTTAATAAAATCTTATGGTTGAGAAAAACATTACGTAGATAAGATATCACTTTTTAATACTGGCGCAATATCCGAGAACACTGTGAATGACGTCGGGCGATGGTATCTCAGTCATTAGATCTCAATGCCGCCCAGTAGGAGGTTTAAGAAACGCACTATCAATCTCGCTACATTACGAGTATAATTTGAAGTCGTTATTAATGCTTTATCACTACAGACTTAGGTACATTATGGTGCAATAAAGTATTGAGTATTGACTTACCCCCTTATTCATAAACGTATTTTAGCTAAAGCGTTACTAACTCTCCTTTGTCTTTTTCTACCCTGCACATTTGACAAATGCAAGTGACAAAGACAGAGCATTCTATAGCTCAAACGTATCTAATGTACGTTTATGAATAAGGGGATTAGTTTTTACCACGGAATAGATAAATAAAGATGGAATGGTAATGTGGGCGTGGCAAGCGCACGACAACTATGCGCAGTTCAATTTTAATGTACGTTTATGAATAAGGGGATTAGTTTTTACCACGGAATAGATTAATAAAGATGGAATGGTAATGTGGGCGTGGCAAGCGCACGACAACTATGCGCAGTTCAATTCTAATGTACGTTTATGAATAAGGGGATTAGTTTTTACCACGGAATAGATAAATAAAGATGGAATGGTAATGTGGGCGTGGCAAGCGCACGACAACTATGCGTGTACACACACAGTTCGGCAGAACCATTCGTTCGCCGCTCGTAGTGTCGTGTAGACTGCTTCGAACGACGCATCTCTTGGTAAAATACCATGTAGTGCCAATTTTAACATGTAATATGAAATGTCAGACCTCAAGTATAAAGCGAGGAGGTATATCTTTTGATCGGTAAGTCACAAATAACATTTATTGTTATAATACTTGTATAAAACATATAAATATACAAAGGAATATGAATATTTGAACTATTATTTATTTATTTATTTATTTATTTATTTATCAAAAAACACCATTATCATTACAGGAGCACCCAATGCGATAATGTGCAAAATACAAAATTACTAATTTATAAAATATTAAATTAAAAATTTGATTGAATTAGGGATACATAAATAAATTTAAACATAGACATTCATTAAAATTAATAAAGATAATAATTATGCAATATTAAGTCATTTCGATGTGGCACCATAGCAAATGACAGAATGTGTCACCCTTGTGAATTCACACAAAGAACATGAGAACAAGTCCGTCAACTCGGCAACATCATTGAGGATTGATAAGGTTCGCGTGAGGGGAGCCTTATTCACTATACTGGTACGGCCGCGCGGTATCATAAACAACTTCGGCCGCCGCCGACGGGAGGCATAATTATCAGGTACGGATAGATTCATTTTTGAAAGAATATTTGCATCGGTCACCTTACCTCTTATAACTTTAAAAAATATTAGAGCCAGAGCAAATTTCTGTCTCACCTCTACTTGGTTATAGCCAACCATACCTAGCACAAATAAGGTAGGATACATTAGAGGATAAAAGGGATATACACCGTATAGCTTTAAGTACAAATAACGAGTGAATTTATTTTGTATGCGCTCTATCATAGCGGTATATTTAGCTTCATGAAGAGCCCAGACGACTGCATTAAACTCGAGATGACTCCTAACCAGGGTATCGTATAATGCCTTCACTGCGTTTATGTTTGTGAAAGTGTGCACTTGCCTCAGTACAAAACCCAGATTTCTGTACGCTTTTTTACAAACATCAACTACATGTTCGCGAAATACCAACTGGTCCGTCATGATGACTCCCAGGTCTCGCACTTTGGAGATACGTTTAAGTGGCACTGCATCCATCTTATACTCAAATTTTATAGGTGTTAGCGACCGGGAATACGTCATCATTGAGCACTTCGACTCATTAAAATACAAATAGTTTGCTCGACTCCACTCAACAACGCTATCAATGTCACTCTGAAGAAGCTCACAGTCATTCCTATCCTTTACCTCATATATTAATTTAAGGTCGTCTGCAAAAAGAAGGCAAGATGCATGATTTATTACCTCTGGTAGGTCATTGACCATTATTATAAATTCAAGAGGACCAAGATTGGAACCTTGACTCACGCCAGATCTAGTAAAATAAAGTTGGGATTCGCATCCCGCATACTCCACAAATTGCTGTCGGTCTTCCATATAACTTGCGAAGAATTGAAGCAAGTGTGGAGTGAAACCCATGCGAGATAACTTCAAGAGTAAGACGTCGTTGTTTACTGAGTCAAAAGCTTTCTTAAAATCAAAATATATCGCATCAACCTGTGTGCCTGAATCTAATTTTGGGACAACATAGGTAATGAAACTAAGTAAATTAGATGCGGTGCTCTTAGATGGCCGAAAACCATGTTGTTGATCTACAAGATAACTTTGTATTTGTTCGTATATGCACTTGTGGATGGAGGACTCAAAAACTTTTGCTGGAGTTGACAACACCGCTACTGGTCTATAACTAAAACTGCATTATTTAAACGTTACTGCTAGCGAATACATTGCTCGCTAAGCACTCGCTCAATTAACGCTATTACTGTCTCCGCTGGCAATGTACAGCATGTAATGCGTTCGCTACACTTCGAATAGTTTATTGGTGAGTATATTGTTGTGTGCGTGCGAGTGTTAATTGTCTACGGGCGTTACATCTTAGTATGCAAACTTACGCAAACGAATAGCTGCCCTGAGATTAATGTGTGGGTGATTGTCGAGATGGTGTTACATTTGTGTAAGAAATTGCATGGTGGGAGAAAAGCGGCGACACTGGTTCTAATACTAAATTGAAGCAAAGGCCTTTCCATCCTTATTTATCTATTCCGTGGTTTTTACTTAGTCGATAGGTTGGAGTTAGTTTGTAGAGGTTATCAATGCTTGGGCAGTATCCAGGAGGGATGGGGATGATGCAGGGCGGAGGTCCAGTCGCCGGCGCCGCCCAACAGGTGCCCGCGGCCGTCGTGTGTGGCCAGCGCCAGCCGTGACAACTTCGTCGCCAATCGCCGCTGCGGGGAATCTGGACGAGATAGCGGCGGCAGAGAAATACTGCCTGAATCTGGAAAAAGCACGTTTTTCATTTAGGTCCCGACATGAATCCAGCACTGGATGATAGAGCGGAATCGCTTTGCACATCGTTCTGTGTCAAAATAAGATGCTCAACAATTATTAGTAACTAACTGTGCCCGCGACTTCGTCCGCGTGAAAAATTTATGATTCTTCAGTACCTACCCGGACGAAATTGTGGGCGCAGCTAGTATAAAAGTAGCCTAAGTTACTCCTTATTACATAAGTTATCTGCCAGTGAAAATCCCGTCAAAATCGGTCATGCCGTTCCCGAGATTAGCCGGAACAAACAGACAGACAGACAGACAGACAGACGGACAGACAGACAAAAATTTAAAAAAATGGTTTTGTTAGGTTGGGGAAAAAGTTTCTTCGCATTTTTTAAGATAATTCAAAACATTTTTTAATATAGTTTATTTAAATTTAACTAAAGTATATATGTACCATTTTGTTCGATAACTTTTTGCCATCTTGTAGGTAGGGACATGATCCCATTGCTATAAAAATTTTGGGACTTCTCATCAAAATATGGAAAGGCCTTTGCCGCGACAAGTGGATTTGGCAGTCCTCTCGTGATTTTAACCTAACATTGCATAAAGAATTCTGAAGAGACCGAAACAGGTGGAAATCTGAAGGTGCAAGGTCAGGACTATACGGCGGATGCATTAACACCTCACAGCCAAACTCTCTTAATTTTTGCTGAGTGGCTATAGATGTGTGAGGTCTAGCGTTATCATGATGAATCACCACACCCCTTCTGTTGATCAATTCCGGCCGCTTTCTCTCAACTTCTTGCTTTAATCTCATCAGTTGTTCGCAGTAGAGTTCAGAATCGATAGTCCTGCCTGGTGGTAATAGCTCATAATGAATAATAATGCCCTTCCAATCCCACCACACACACAACATCACCTTATTGCGAGTTAACCCGGGTTTCGCCACAGTCTGTGAAGCCTGACCGGCCTTTGACCACGACCTTTTTCGCACGTTCTTGTCGTACGTGATCCACTTTTCATCACCAGTTATCAGCTTCTTCAAAAATGATTCGGTTTCATTACGTCGTAATAAAGAATCACAAATGAGTACACGGTTCATTAGGTTTCTTTCAGTGAGTTCGTGAGGTATCCAAATATCCAGCTTTTTTTTGTACCCAGCTTTTTTCAAATGCGCCAAAACTGTTTTGTGATCAATTCTCAGTTCTTCAGCTACGTCGTAACTAGTGATATGTCGAACTTGCTCCACTTTTTAAAAAATGGCATCCATTTTATCCGTAACAGGGCGACCAGAGCGAGGTACATCTTTGACATCAAAATTTCCGGATTGAAAATGCTTAAACCAAATTTGTGCTACTCTCACAGACACTGCACTAGGTCCATAAACATTGCAATTTTTTTTCGCGGCTTGGGTTGCATTTTTACCTTTTTTGTAGTAAAATTTTAAAATGTATCGAATTTCTTCATTAGATTCACTCATCTTGACAGTACGAAAAATAAATGAAAATCACACATTTGCCTAATTTGAATTTGGAATTATGTTCTTTAAAATTTTAACTTTCAATGATACCAAAACCAGTCAGATACAAATACTACAGCCAAAGAGATTTTATTACAAGTTCATACATACTATAATGCGAAAAGACTTTTTCCCCTACCTATTATGTTACGTGTATATAATTTATGTAATACATACATTTGTATTAAGTAAAAAGCGGCTATTTATAGACTACAAACAGACACTTCAATTTTATTTATTTGTATAGATTTAGCTGTATGTGTAGAATTGCCCATTTACTAAAGTAGAGACTGTAGTTCAAAACAAAGCGTTAAGTGCTCAGTCATTCGATTTTTCAGCGTAGGCGTTCAATGAAGGAATGCTCAGCACAGAGGCCGCGACAATGCGTAGCGTTGTCCCCGCATTTTCTCTTCAGTTACCTGCACGCTTCATTAGCTTGGCGCTAACATCACATAATTTATCGGTTACAGAAAACGGATAATCGGAAAGGCACGCGGCACATCGCACATACGTTCACCGAACATCGACGCTGGATAAACGCTAGTATGGACTCATAGCGGGAAAGCAGATTAAATCATCATTGCCGGTAATCAAACATCGCGCAATACGCCAATCATTGCTGAGATTCTTTCGCTCTCACATATTACTTCATACCACCGGTGACAATAACTGCGTTTGACCAGATGAAGATCTGCGTTCAACTTGCGTACTGGTACCTATACAAGTTAGTAAAGTCTAGCTTAAATTTCGCACAAGTTCGAAATTAGCGACACTTTTATCGGGCCGCGCAGAGCCGGAGATTCACAGACCGCACTACAACTTTACTTTCGAGCAAAGTACGCTTCGAACTGTCAAAACCCATACATTTCTGACAGTTCTAAGCATACTTTGCTCAAAGTAAAGTCGTAGTGCGGTCTGTGAATCTCACCATAAGTGTCTAGTGTCGTCATGTAGTTAACCTTTACAAACATACCTGAGTGGTAGTCATAATTGGCGTGGTCACTGGGAGTCTCTTGGCCGAGCCGCTTGCGGTACTCGCCCGCGAAGTGCTCGATGAGCGTGTCCATCATTATGGCCTGCCTTGAGAATACCTGAGAAATAGTGACGTTACATGCATGGAGAATAAAGGGAAGGAGTGCTACCTAATATGAACGAGAACTTTAAAGGAGATGTTGCGAGCTCGGCTCTGGTACGTACAGTACCTGAAAAAATGGGTAAATTAAAGAAGAATCCGAAAAAAATACAATTAATTTATTCAAGAATTATTTTAGAGTTACAACCACATTTACTTCAAACGATTTTATAATTTTCAATATGAATATGAGTGGAATTTGTCAAAATGACATCGCCCGCCATATTAGCCATCTTGGTTTTGAGTTGCAATTCTAACTGCGAATAATGTCTTGAAACTGCAAACAAAGCTAAATAAGTGAATATATGCAGTTAAAAACGTTTTTATATTGATTTTGCTTGTTAATGATATTGTGTACAATACATGGCCGGAGGTCCATACATGTTTGCAACATCTCCTTTCCGGCACAGAGGCATAATAGGCCTTAGGCCTCGAGAGTGGTAACGCATCTGCATTTTGACCTAGGTCTTTGTGTGTGTATCTATAGGCTGCAGTCATCACTTAACATCAATGTGAAGTGCATGCTTGTTTGTCACTTTAATAACTTAAAAAAGCTCCAGTGACGGTTTAGTTTCTAGTAGATACTAGTATCGTACGGCAGAGATAATGCACTTCGAAGCCGAAATTAACCAATTATCTCTTTCCTAAGCTCAATGTGAAATATTTCTTCATGGACACTGTACGCTATAAACATACATTAGTTCTCAAAAAAAAGGACGAGGTAGATTTTTTTTTTTTTTTTTTTTATGTAATAAGAGTGGCAAACAAGCATGCAGTTCACATTGATGTTAAGTGATGACTGCAGCCTATAGACAACCACACAATGACCAGAGGTCAAAATGCAGATGCGCTGCCACTCTTGAGACATTAGGTGTTATGCCTCTGTGCCGGAAATTACAGGGCCGTACATTACCACCTGACCGGAACACGATAGTGATGAACACTACCATTTAGCGGCAAGTATATTAGGTAATGCGGTGGTGCCTACGCCCGCGAGCGCCGTCACTGGAGCTCTACCACCAGTAAAAATTATATAATTGTTATTAAGTTCATGAGTACTCGAGGAGTGCTATGAATCTGCAAGAGCAGCTTTGTGAGACTTGACTTTTGAGCCTTTTGAGATTGAGATTTGAGAAAGCATCCAAAGATGTATATATATTTTTTAGCTTGTTTGACATGTGATCAATTGTTTTTCACTTTAACTTTTAAATTTTGTTTGGTCATAGGAGGTGCCTGCCACCCTAAATGAATAAATGAATTTCTGATTCTGATTCTGAAATAAAAACCAACCTGAAGTATTTTGGATACGCGCAACCCGTTCTCGACAACCATGAACTGCAGGAAGAGACATGGCAGACAGTCTTCGTTGTCATCGGATGGTAGACCTATGTCCCATGATAACTCCTCGTAGAGTAAACCCAGGAGTACAGTCTGTGGCGGAAGGAAAGAAAGACAATTATATATATATATATACAATATAGGTCAAAAACAACTTTAAAATATTAATTAACTAATACCTTAATACAAACTTGGACATGGCGCCAAAAAACGTTCCATAAAAGCAGAACGCTGATATTTTTTAAAACTCCAGAGACGGAATTCGAAGTCCAAGGGCAAGGTAACTACTGAATTAACTAAATAATGTGTAGACCACTAAATGGTAGTGCTGTCAGCTGAAGATCTAGGCAGTGCCGGATTAAGACTTCTTGATGCTCTAAAATTGGGAATTTCTAAGTATATTAATCATGAACTTTTTTGTCATTGCTTTCATGGCCCAGGAAGACCAAGACTGACCTACCATGACTAAATAGGTCGAGTTCTGTCTGATGGTGGGGTCAAAAGTCTTAGAAATCGGCGTGCATGTATGAAGAGAATGATGAAGGTAGACGAGGCACGAGAGGTTTGTCAGGACTGGGATATCTGGCGCTCTACACTCTCTGCCTACCCCGTTAGGGGCCTGGCGTGAAGATACATACATACATACATTTTTTGTGTCAGCCCCCTACCATCAAAAAAAAAGAAAATACTGCACAATTTAAGTATCTTATATCAATGCCTGTATAGAATAGAATAGATTAGAATAGAATAGAAAGAATAGAACATATTTTTATTTCGAATAGATCTTTACAGATACTTTCAAAACGTCAAGCAATCATAAAATACCTAGAGTGAATAACCATTACATATAGTAAAAGCAAAATCATATAATAATAGGAAATTAAAATTTCGAATTAAACTACTTAGTTAAAATATAATAATCACAAACATTTTCAATTCCTTCAATGATGATCATCATCATATCAGCCATAAGACGTCCACTGCTGAACATAGGCCAACTTTTCTTTATTTATCAATGATGATAAATAAAGAAAAAGAAAAACTTATTCGTCAAGATCAAAGTTATTCACTTAGCAGAGTTCCAAGTGCAGTCACTACTGAGAAGAACTCCGCTACCCAACAAACTCAGTAAGAGCTCTTTTAAATGAGAGCTTAAATCTAGTACACATTGTCGTGAAAAATCAAATAATGTGAACTTCCATAGCATAGATGCAAATAAACTGCTTTCCACTAAATGTGATGTAGCTCCTGCAAACCAGAACAGACCAGTCCCCACCAACAGCACCCGTTCACGAGTATGACGCATGTGACAGCCATTGCCCTCCTCGACCATTTTAGAGGGAAGTGACCAACCTGCCACACGACGCCGCCAAAGGCAAAGACATTTAAGTATGCCTCCCTATCCCTGCGACACTGCATGAACTTACGCTCTCAGTGTCGTCGATGACGTAGACGCCATTGGAGTTGACGGCGACGAGCACGGGGATATCTTCGTGTGTCAGCAGGCTCGTCAGACTGCGCACTGGCTGCTCGATCTGACCTTGGAAGAACGCGGCCCTGGCCACGTAAGAAATTAACTTAACAAGGTTCGTTTTTTTATTTAAAGAAAAATGGAAAGAAATTTTGACTTCAGGCGAGACTCGAACTCGCGGCCTACTGGGAATCTAGTCCAGCCGCTCTTCCAATTGAGCTACTGAAGTCCTGTCAGATTTGTCAAATCTTTCCTTCACATTTATTGCATTGTTTTATGGTAGAAGTCAATTGGAAGAGCGGCTGGACTAGATTCCCAGTAGGCCGCGAGTTCGAGTCTCGCCTGAAGTCAATTTTTTTTTTCCATTTTTCTTTAAATAAAATATATTTCACAAGCATGTGTTAATGCGAAATAATATAAAACAATTAACAAGGTTAATTGTCAAATATCTAATCATGTTTTCGGTAAGGCCTATATGTAGTACGGGAGCACCAGTGCAATTTTTTTGTGTATTTACTCGAGCGCGTCAGATTAAGATATGGGAGATACGTTGCAACCCGGTGGTTACTTTCACTAAATCTAAAGTTTATATATAGAGCCATGTTCAAAGGGTAGCCCTTAAAAAAATCAAAAGGTCGCTACGATCTTACTCATCTTCCGAATCGCCTGAGTTTCGATAGGCACTTTTTACACCCTCTCAGAATATCTGCCACGCTCTTGACCCATGATGTTGATGCCGCGCCTTTTTCTTCTATTTTTTATTTGGTTCTTTCAAAAATAAAGGTGAAAAAATACTCAAGAATGTGTGATACGAAGAGAGGATGTAAAGTGAACCCAATCCCAGCTCTCATCCAAAATTCTGACGATTTGAATGCGAGGCAAGCTTGTGGCGGAAGCCCTAAGAGTTCAGTCCCTTTATGGAAATCATAGATTTGGTGGAGGTACTGAACTTGGTCCAAGGTATCTCCTATATCTTTATCTGACGCGCTGGAGTAAATTCAAAAATGCACTCTCGGGCTCCCCTACTACTATCCCCTCTCTGCATATAGAGAACGTGGAAAGCGCCAAATGTCTCGGTCCTTAAATTTTTTTTTTCTATCTTATGGAAGTGGCAAACAAGCAGATGCGTTACCACTCCTGAGGCCTAAGGTGTTATGCCTCTGTGCCGGAAATTACAGGGCCGTACATTACCACCTGACCGGAACACGATAGTGCTGAACACTACCATATAGCGGCAAGTATATTAGGTAATGCGGTGGTGCGTACGCCCGCGAGATCCGTCACTGGTGCTCTACCACCAGTAATACACACATAGCTCCTGTGCCTATTTCACCAAATGGATTTTCAATTTAAGTTATCACACTTCACACTATATATTATAAAGGTTACACAAGGGTACTGTACTGTATTATATGTATATTATAATATGTATTATAAATGTGAAAGTTTCTTTGTTTGGATGTTTGTCCGTCAATCGCGCTGCAACTACTAAACGGATTTTGATGAAATTTGTTATACAGATGGAAAATTAGCTGACTTAGATTATAGGTCTAGACTAGAATTTTTATCATGTTCCTGTGGGATGCCATGGGATGATTTGATGAGTTTCCACAGGTTACGCGAAAAGTGACTTACACGCGGGCGGAGCCGCGGGCAACAGCTAGTAAGAAATAAGAATACTTGTCATTACCATAAAGTACAAAAATATATTGCCATACGAATTAAAAAAAAACTCACCCATAAGTAGGTAAAGTCCTGGTATGAGCCAGATACTTGTGGCGGAGCTTCCTCGGAGGTGCCGCCGGGGGGCGCTGGGCTTGCTCCAGGAGTTTAGCTTCAGGGCTTCCCTTCCGTCCGGCCGGCAACAGTCTGGCCCAGCGGCCGGAGCGCGCGTGGTGGGGCAGGTATTTGTCTTGCTGTTCCCTGATCCGACAAATAAGTTGACTGAAATGCTTATTCACTTGGAGTATAAAAGCTGGGTCCATGACAGCGACTTTAATCCCTTTTTTATGTGACGAGGGTGGTTATCTCTTTCGCACCTTACCTATGTGACGTTTGTCCACCATTTTGATCAAGTTTTGACCAATACCGGACTATCAGTGCTTAAGTAGGCAGTGTGCAGATAACGCTCTACAAAATCGAAACAAGCCGATTGCCACTTTCATAGGCTCGATGTGCAATATTTCATTTTCTACTCCCTTTATTGGTAGTCATCTTCAGTGCTCACATAGAGACACTTTGTTTTATGTCATGAAGTGACCAACAAGCGTACAATCGACATTGACTTCTAACACAAAACCAGAGATTTCAATGTGGACGCGTTGCCACTCCTGGGGCCTAAGGTATTATACCTCAGTGCTGGAAATTGTCGACCGTAAATTACCACTTGAACGGAACACGATAGTGTTGAACACTACCATTTAGCGGCAAGTAGATTAGGTAATGCGGTGGTGCCTACCTATGTCCGCAAGTTCTGCCACTGGAGCTCTACCACCAGTATTATTTCTTACGTGATTATGGTAGAAGCAACGATTTTGAACTTATTTTCACTAATCACTACAAGCTGCACAGTTTGATATAAAAATATTTAATTAAAAAATGGCGTCAAAAGAGTCCTTCAGGGCTGGCAGCGCGTTGGCGACTCTCCTGGTGTTGCAAATGTTCATAGGCGATGGTGACCACTTCGCATCAGGTGACCCGTCTGCTTGTCTGTCAATCCTTTGACATAAAAAAATACCTGAAGAATTTTGCAGTATGTCTATGGGGATCGTACGGGCCGAGCTGTATCCTGGCTTGCAGACCGCCCAACATCACGGCTTGCGCGCTCTCCAGTGGGTACCTCCCGGTCACCACGTTATGACGCGCTTCTTCGTATAACAACTCTTGGATCCGGGAATCTCTGAAGATTATAATTAGGATTGAAGAATGAAAAGTCACAAGGACTGATGGTATTACAGAAAAAATGGAAAGAATAAGTCGACTTCGAGCAGCACCTACGACTTCTGTGTCTACCACGTCTTCTAAAGGCATCGCCAACCAACAATCAACTGTTGGGGCAAGTTTGTATAAACGTAAACGTAACTTCACGCCTGTAATCCCCGAAGGGGAAGGCAGAGGTCATGCTAACACCCACAATTCGCCGATTACGTTTTGGCTCATGTGACAGGTGGCGAGCCTGTAGGAAAAGCCCAATAGAACCAGAGATAAAGGATTTTACACCGTTAGCCCCCAACCCGGGAATCGAATCCGTAGTAGCAGTGACCTGCTACCACTAGAATAGGTACTGAAGCAATAGTTAAATAAAAAAAAAATACACAAACATAACTGCCTCAGTAGCCTAGTGCTCCAAATCCCGCCTGAACTCAAAAAAATCTTGTAAAAAACCAATAAAATAAACCGGTCAAGTGCGTGTCGGGCCACGCGCATTGTAGGGTTCCGTAGTTACAGAGTAAGAGGTGTAATGAAAAAAAAAATTCTATGGAGTTGTTCGAAATTTTCGAGTAAAATAAATTTGGTCGACTATTACTCACAAACTTGCAAGGCCAATTTAAGTGTGATAGTTTTCCTTTTAATTTCATTATATGTAGCTACTATTTCCGTAACGTCTGAATTTCTTACAACAACCGTTTAGTTGGTAGGGGGGGGGACACTTGACTCTAACGAAAACTTGCACCTTAAAGCTTAATAAGTCACGAACAGTTAACTTAATCGAATGAAAAATGATGTTCGGATATCCATAGTATTTTTGAAAGACCTATCCAACGATACCTCACACTATATGGAATTATCGGCGCGTTACAAGTAGGGGAGGTTACCCTAAATATTTTTTTTTTCATCTTTTTATTCTACCACTTTGTCGGCGTAATTTAAGGTGTATACTTGTGCCAAATTTCAAGTCTCTAGTACCAATAGTTTTTGCGCTCAACCGCGGACGGACAGACAGACAGACAGACGGAAATGGCTAAACTATAAGGGTTCTTTGTTTACTACGGAACCCTAAGAACATGGCACCCATAACTGACTTACTTGATGCCCTCTTCCAGGTGCTTTGGGAAGAAAACGTTTCTCTGCAACCTGAGCACAGGCTGATCTCGCGCACGTTTCGTCTCCGATCCGTGTCCGTACCGATGTAACAGCTTCTGCCAGCTTCCCCATAGACGCCACGGGTAGTGGTGGGGTTTGAGCTGGATTTCTGTAATGACAATTCAGAATAATTTCGTGGATTGATTTCATAGAAATACTTTTTGTAGTAACTGACAAATTAAAGTTAAAAAAAGATGTGTGCAATTCCCCCGTTTTAGAAATGAAACCTTAAAAAAAATCATCAGAGATCCTTTTAAATTCGTTGTATCTACTACCATTTTTTTTCACACGTCCAAACATTTCCGTTTATCTGGCAGAATCTCCTCCTACTTGACTCTAACTCAAACTCAAAGGCCTTCAACAATATTCCATACGATGGAATGAGCGTGAAACAAAAGTGGGGATACTTTACGTGTAGGGGAGGTACCTACCCTAAAAAAAAAGTTTAAGTTTGATGCACCATTATGCCTTTCTGGGTTTTTGAAAAAAAAATTTATAAACTTCCTTGGAGCTATCTTTGTCAAGAACCCAAAGAAATATTGCAAAAAATAGATAGCGACTAAATAACGATACACCTTACCTAACAATGGACTGCACATCCACAAAGCAAAGACATTGGCTGCCAAGCTCCTGACACTCGGCTGCGTGAGACCCAACTCTTCGGTCGCCAGCACCGCGTTGAGGAACCTGGCTGCCGTCACGCAGGTCGGCACCTCCTCAGAGCTCATCTCGACCATCACTGCTGTGCGTGACATGAGGTATATGCAGGTGACGGGGTTCGAAGATACGGTTGATGATGACGCCGTACTGCCTGATGATCCTGGAGAATAATTACAAAAACTAATAACTAATAAGCATTTTTACAGGTAAGGTCCAGAGGTCCAGTGTAGCCAGCTCGATGGCGCAAGCCACCATGAAAAAGCGCCAGTAAAAAGATACATGCTATGAGATTAAACGTGGGAAAAAATGAGCGAGGAAGCATTGTACAGTGTTTGTGTGCGCCTGCATAGTACAAACATTCAAAGGCACACATGTTTTTTTATAATATTCTAATATTCATGTTTTTTACCAGGCAACGGAGGTGATATTGCGCTTGAAGAACTGCCGCCGCTTGTGATAGGTTCTGTAGTACTGAAGGAGCCTGCTGCAATGCTGCTTGATCCTGTCTGATTGGAGCAACTACTCAAATTCGAGCCTAGAAAAATATTATACATATCAATTTAACGTTTTATAAATGAGACTGTGTTTTTGTGTACCCAGGCATTATTGTATATTCTTCGCCGAGTCATATATCTAAGATATAGTACAGAATGGTACAGTATGCACAGATTCAAAGACTAACAAAATAGCTAAATAAGCTCTACCAAATTATCAATAGATTGAAATGTTATGGGTACCTCCAGCTCCGTAATTACAGACACAGAAGAACATCTCAGGCCTTTAGGCTTTGGCTTTAATAGTACATAGACCTTCCTAGACTGTCCAAAACTAGCTTCCTTACTTAAGCTTTTAATACACTAACCCATTACGCTTTTTTCCAGCGAATCCGAACTGTTGCTCTCTTTAGAATCCGGCTGTAGAGGTTTGTGAGGGTCATGCTTATCCCATTCATTGTGCCGCCCGAGCGGACTGTACGATAAATGTGGTAGTCGCTGTGAGACTGAATACAAGTGTGCATTAACTTCCGCTTGTAGTTTTTGACTTTGTACACTGTAGTATTCTTCTCGGGAACGAAATTCGCTGCAAAAAGTTTTAGAAGCTGTTTTTTTCTCTAAAAACCCTTTACTTAATTTTTTTTAAATATTTTTAATTTTGGTAACTTTTAAAAACTAGTCTGAAGAGAAAAACAAGTACGCTTAAATTATTGAAATGTAATAAAAACCGGCCTAGCGCGAGTCGGACTCGCGTACGAAGGGTTCCGTACCATTATCTATAAAAGAGAATTACGTTTGTTGTTGTTTCGGGCTCCCTTTAAACTTTATTTTTATTTAATTACTAATTTTGAAAGTTACCACAACTAAATATTCTGTGAAAATGTTAAGGGTTTACCTGCTACCGTTATTAATATTGAACAAAAATACGAAAACACGTTAGTTGTATGAGGTAAGTAAGAGAGTCCCTTAGTATTTTAATTTTTTATTTTAAATTTCAGCCTTCTAGCTATCACGGTTTATGAGATACCATCTGGTGACAGACAAACAGACAGAGGAAACTTAGTAATAATATCCCCTTTTTACCTTTTAGGTACGGAACCCTAAAAAACACATGTCACTTATTTTTATGAATAAACAATGCACTTACTTGTACTGATACTCAGCTTGTATAGGATATCCTCGTCGTGAGTAATCAACTGGTATGATGGTGATATAATTACCACTGTTTTGGACATTAGGATTTTCGCCGTATGCCCCCATTTCTGATTGATCCATTTAATTTAATTCATAAATTGTATTTTAATTGCTTTTCATTGATCACAAATCTAAAGGAAAGGAACAGAAGATTTGGTGAAAGTATCGATCGAACCGAACTTGGCGCCGTAATAATTGCCACAGTTTAGCCAACTTTAGTCCTTCAGTTATATCTTTTATTTTAGTGCTTCACAGAATTGAAGACGGCATATGTTGCAGATGTATACTTTCGGAAACGCAAATGAAATAAGTTTAATAATTATTTTTAAATTCTTTTATTTCATCAAAGGCTTTATAGTGAAAAAACAGGGCAATGTGAAAAAAAAACGATGGACATGACATGACATTGACACTGAGTGACACTGACACATTCGTTTCGTATTTGACGTATGACGCTTTTCTTTCTTGACGTGTATTTTGTTTGTTGTGTTGTATTCGTGATTTTTAATTAATATAAATTCTAATTAAAAATATCTTCCAACGCCTATAAATAAAATTAAAGAAACGAAATCTCTAAAGAGTACACTGTGTAGGGGTTGATATAAGCCATTTACTTGATTAGATTTGAATGAGGTAATCAACAATTTATTTTACCCTTTAAATCCTTTTAGATTCAATATTTAGGAAATAATATAGATATGTATGTATGTAATGTAAGATTAATTGATTTTAATTTATCTTGGTACGGTAATGTATGATTAATTTAAATTTAATATTAATTTTCAGTGTTTATATGAAAAACTTTGTAAGTTTGAAAGTTCCTAACTCTGAATATTTACCTAATGGAGGCAAAACTAAAAGAATATAGAGCTCTTCGACGTCGTAAAGAATTAATAGAGCACGCAAAAGATAAAATATCAAAAACGAAAGAGAAAGTTGCGAATTTTTTTATTACAAAAATATTCAAGGACATGGCAGTTAGGAAAAAAGACGAAGAAGTTGTATTGGTGAGTTTAATTAATATAATCGATATTTGAAACCTTAATACGATTTAATTTGTATTACAAACTACATTTGTATTTTACACTTAGGTAACAAGCAAAAATATAGAATCTCTATTTTGATTTAATTATTATGTAAGTGCAAGGTTTAAAGGATTTTTTCTATCGTTTAGGTTCGAATTTGAGGGGAGAGGGCGTTAGGGGGGAATGGTGACCTACACAGTAAAACAGGTTTATCCCTTCAAGGAACGTAAAGCTGGTGGCAGCTAGACACAATTGAAAATCAATTGTCATATTTTTCTCGTGATTTGACAGATTAAAATATTATGAAAAGAACCTAAAGAAAATTTCTAGGCACTTATTTAAATTATTTTTAACTCTCCAGAATAAAAAGTTTAAAATTGGTGTTTAATATGAAGTGATTCTACTGTCGTTAGGTAAGACCATTTTTATTCCGGTGATTTAAAAACATTTTAAATGATGGAAAATGTTCTTTAGGTTCCCTAGATAATATTTCTAACCTATTGTGTACCTTGTACCTTACTTAAATTTTTTGAACTGCGAACATGATGTTGCTGTGGACCCCACGTCTCCCCCCCCTCTATTACATCGTTACATTTTGGCACGCTCAGCAAGGCCCTCTTGTACGCGAACATATTATAAAGACAGCCCCTTATCTGATTTCTCCATCAACTAGGAGTGCAACCAGTTTGATACCCAAGCTTATAGACTGTTTTATAAATTCCAGCTCGAAGAAGAGGAAGAAGAAATAGTAACTCAAATTTCACCAGAGAAGTCAATTCAGGATTTGGATGTTACCTCTGAAGTCAGTGAAGAAGAGTCTCTTCCGGAAGAACCATGGACGAAAATCGCAATTAAGTGGTCCATTTATACCATCATATGGCTCTCTTTATACATATTTTTCCTACAAATTGAATTTGGTGCTGTGTACTTCGTAATATCAGTTTTAATATGCATTTATTTAAACACTGGAACAAGACCAAAGAAACGGGGTGAGGCGTCAGCTTATAGTGTGTTTAATCCAAACTGTGAGAGCATTGAAGGGACTCTTAAGGCAGAACAATTGCAGAGGCAAATGTTATATGGACCTGTTAGTCTTTTTTAAGGTCTTTACCACCATTTTTTTTACCATTGGTTTTGTTTTGATGAAACCGGTTTTTTAAGAGCATCGTGCTTAAGCTACTCTGTTTAAAGGTTCAGGTTAATTAACCAGTATTCATCATAGAGCAACGCGGATCACCGGCCGCCGCGGCGGACCGGAAGGGAGTAGCCAAGCCATAGCGTTTATTACCGATGCAAAACGGTCTATAACTTTTTTGTGGGTGTAAATGCGTGTAACACACACACTACAAAAATCGTCTATTACATTTAAACTTCTACGCGACAGGATAGGCCCAATTGGGCTGGTACTTTGACAGGGGGTCAAATACCTATATCTGATATTGAAACAGCTGTGGATGCCTGTATAGATAGGTATAAACTTTTTACATTTCAAATATTTAAATTATTTGTACATAATTATCTAATGCTACTCATAAATAAAAGACACTACTTTAGTTTAACCCGATTTTAATTAATACCTTCCACAGAAATGTTCGCATTGAATAAATTTACTGATGGTCCCCTAACTAACATCATCCCAAACGCGCGTGAAGCGCGAGAGCGTGTAATAATACTACGTATAGAATGGACACTTCGACGTCCCGCCCGATTTGCCCGCATCACTCGACCCCTTCCCCTTTTATGGGCGACGGTTGGTATTTTGTACGTGCTACGCACACAGGTGCGCGTGTAAATACACGTCACTGATAGATGGCTGTGCAATAGAAACCAAATTAAGCGTTTGTATGGAATTTTGGCGGAGTGTCCGCGGTGTGACTCTGGCCTAAGCCAAACAGTGCAGCCACGGTCCCGAACGACGACTCCATTCCTCGATCGGCGCATGATCCCGGTCGGTGGGCGGGGCTCGAACCCTCCCAGTACAGTTCTGGAGGGTGGAGCCCGACAGGTTGATTGTGTGTCTAATGTGTCTATGTGTGTGTATGTCTGTGCGGCTCACACTACTGATGGTAGAGTAGGTACCGGTGTAAGACTCCAAGGCGTATCACCGCATTACTTAACCTATCTGCCGCCAAACGGTAGTGTTCAGCACTATCATATTCCGGTTAGATGGTATGGCAATGTATGGCCCTGTGTCACAGAGACGGTCAGACTACAGATGCAGGTAATTCAAGCTGTTGTTCGTAGTGTTCCATCATTACTTAAGCTTCATGGTAGGATCCGTCAATCGATCAGAGTTCATAAAAAAAGAGGTAGAAATAAAAATATCAAAGTTACACCATCAAAATGTTTGGTTTAATCAAATCTTTTTGAATAATTTACAATGTGATAATAATATACCTAAACAATCATTTGCAAAACGAATCTAAAACTAACGATACAACAGAGGTCATGTCAGATATTAACTATCTAAAATATTTTACTTTATCCTGAAATAAAAGGAATGTCTTACAAAACTTTTTGGAATTGATACCTAGTACTTATTAGGTATATAAAATATGAAAAATTAATTTAAAGTGTGATCAAGCGACGAAATCGCTCATGACGTCTTTATCATAAGCTTGTTACTGTCTATTATTAGGTATAGACGAAAATGTCTGCAGTGGACACCTTGCTTTAGCATGTTAGAATTTAGTAGGTACTTAAATTAATATTCATTGTAATATAAAGCTATATAAGTAAAATTTATTATAAATAAAATAAAAAATCCTTATATTTCTTACTAAAAAACATCAATAAAAAACAAACTCAATTATAAAAACATTATTATCTCTTACTACTTTTTTTTTAACACAAATATTACATTTTTATAATAATCTTTCTACGCTAGTACGAACCCCTCGCTACTCGAAGGTGAAGGCCTCCTCTAGTGATTTCCAAGTATGCCTATTCTTAGCTGTACTCATCCACTCTTTACCAGCCACCTGAATTATATCATCTGCCCATCGGGCATTAGGTCTGCCCCTTTTTCTAGTACCTGGTGGGCCTTTCCAAGATGTGAGTATATGTGTCCATCGATCGTCTGTCAGCCGAGCTATGTGGCCCGCCCAACGCCACTTTAACTTTTTACTGTGACATAGAGCATCAGTAATATTTGTCTTTTTTCTAATAATGGTATGAGAGATCTTTAGATTTTTTTAATTTTTAAAATACTTCTCTCCACACTCCTTTGACATTATTTGATTTTTCTTTTATTGCGATATGTGAACTTCCAGGTTTGGCTAGCGTAAGTCAATGAAGGGAGTATACAGGTATTCAAGACATTGTTTTATTTTAAAATTTATTAACAAAGCAAAATATAACAATAACGTACCCAATATAAACAAATCTTTATGCAATTTAAATCACAGTAATTTTTACGATATTAATATAAAGCATTTAAATGACAATTTAGGCTCTTAGGCCATTATTGACGGGCAAAGTGGTCGCGTCTACTCGAATCTAGCATCATAAATCAACCCATTCACTGGCTCCTTAAAATTCAACAACATTTGGATATATTGTGCAGGTCGCTTTGGCTATAAACCAATTTTAGGTTGGGGAAAAAGTCTTCGCATTATAGTATGTTTGAACTTGTAATAAAATCTCTTTGGCTGTAGTATTTGTATCTGGCTGGTTTTGGTATCATTGAAAGTTAAAATTTTAAAGAACATAATTCCAAATTCAAATTAGGCAAATGTGTGATTTTCATTTGTTTTTCGTACTGTCAAGATGAGTGAATCTAATGAAGAAATTCGATACATTTTAAAATTTTACTACAAAAAAGGTAAAAATGCAACGCAAGCCGCGAAAAAAATTTGCGATGTTTATGGACCTAGTGCAGTGTCTGTGAGAGTAGCACAAATTTGGTTTAAGCGTTTTCAATCCGGAAATTTTGATGTCAAAGATGCACCTCGCTCTGGTCGCCCTATTACGGATAAAATGGATGCCATTTTTGATAAAGTGGAGCAAGATCGACATATCAGTAGTTACGACGTAGCTGAAGAACTGAGAATTGATCACAAAACAGTTTTGGCGCATTTGAAAAAAGCTGGGTACAAAAAAAGCTCGATATTTGGGTACCTCACGATGAACCGTGTTGAGTACACATTTGTGATTCTTTATTACGACGTAATGAAACCGAATCATTTTTGAAGAAGCTGATAACTGGTGATGAAAAGTGGATCACGTACGACAAGAACGTGCGAAAAAGGTCGTGGTCAAAGGCCGGTCAGGCTTCACAGACTGTGGCGAAACCCGGGTTAACTCGCAATAAGGTGATGTTGTGTGTGTGGTGGGATTGGAAGGGCATTATTCATTATGAGCTATTACCACCAGGCAGGTCTATCGATTCTGAACTCTACTGCGAACAACTGATGAGATTAAAGCAAGAAGTTGAGAGAAAGCGGCCGGTATTGATCAACAGAAGGGGTGTGGTGTTTCATCATGATAACGCTAGACCTCACACATCTATAACCACTCAGCAAAAATTAAGAGAGTTTGGCTGGGAGGTGTTAATGCATCCGCCGTAGTCCTGACCTTGCACCTTCAGATTTCTACCTGTTTCGGTCTCTTCAGAATTCTTTATGCAATGTTAGGTTAACATCACGAGAGGACTGCCAAATCCACTTGTCGCGGTATTTTGATGAGAAGTCCCAAAATTTTTATAGCAATGGGATCATGTCCCTACCTACAAGATGGCAAAAAGTTATCGAACAAAACGGTACATACATACTTTAGTTAAATTTAAATAAACTATATTAATAAATGTTCTGAATTATCTTAAAAAATGCGAAGAAACTTTTTCCCCAATCTATTATATGGAATTGTCACAAGAAATCTGTTTTATTAATTTTTTTTCATTATATTTCAGCGGTGTGAATTCAACCACACAGGGACTGGCGCTAATTAAAAAAAACAGGCGGGGCACTGAATGGGTATAATAAATATTTATACAATAATATTTGGTATCAAGCGATTAGGTATCTACATTGAATTATGGTCCCACACTGAATCCACATCTATCATTGTACTTAAATATTAAAAACTAAAAAATTATAGCGTGTAAAATCATCAAAATCTATAGTTAAAAAACATATGAGTGAACATCAGAAATACAAGATTTGTGCGTTTCCAATTTTTTTTTGTATGGACTTATATATACGGCCGTCTCGAGACGGCACAAGTCTACTTCACCGGGCAATCAGCGAGCGCAGAGGGCGCTCTCATCCGAAAACGTTTCCAAGTGTAGATAAATTGAAAAAAAACACCTTTGATGCCAATTCTTAAACAGGATCTCTATAACAATCCAACATGTTTTAACACACATTTTAGTAACAAGGTTACAAGTCTTAAACCACAACTCGTAAAAAAACTACATAATCTAATTCGTTTTTCTTTATAAAATCTTTAATATGTTATGGTGCAAATTAAATAAACAGTACCATTGAATAAAGCGTAATATATATTATTTACAAAAATTGGGACAATATTTGCTTAAACCAGTCGACGAATGTCCCCGTTATTGAAAAGGACTAGATCTACTATTAGTCACGGTACAGTACTGGCTAAGAAACATTGCGCATCGAGCTTAAGATAGAGCCAATTGGCTAGTTTCGACTTCGTATAGCGTTAGCTCTGTTGCACACTGCATACGTAAGCACTGATAGTGCGGCATTGGTCAAAACTTTGACCCAAATGGTTGACAAACGTCATATAGGACAGATAAATTTCGTCGGTGCGAAAGAGATATAGCTCTACAGAGCCGAAAATAGCCGAAGTCTCTTTCCCAAAGTCGATGTGCAATATTTCTTGTTTGATTCTGTACAGCATTTTACACTAAGTCTAATTACACATTATTACTAACTTAACTTTACTTCTGTGTATCAAGTCGACTTATATTAAATCTAGCTAAAGATTTCCTACCGAATGGCAAATGGCACACAATACTATTGAATAATTCATGAAAGTGGACAATAAGGCACCAAGTATTATTATTAAAATACAAATGGACGTTGAAGAAAGATAAAGATACATACCGTCGAACACTACAACTCTTTTTATATCAGTATTTTGTTAAAATAGGGTCAAGGGGCCCAAGAGGCGTTTTTTTTTTTGGATTTACTCGAGCACATCAGATTTAGATATGGAAGATGCCTCCACCATGTTGGGTACCTCCATCAATATCATACCTAAAGATTCCGTAGGAGAGCCCTTAAAACATAATGGTCGCCACGATCTTACTTCACTTTCGAATCGTCAGAATTTTGGATAGGAACTTTGTTTGGACACATTTAACACCCTCTCAGAATATCTGACGCATCCTTGACCCACGTTCTTTACGAAAAGATTTCGTTCTTCCAAAAATGGAGGTGCCAAATTGCTGAAAAATATCAGATACACAGAAAGGAGTGTCAAGTGAACCCAATCAGAATCAGAAAATTATTTAGGGTAGCAAGCACCGCTTCTGACAAGTCAAAAACAAACAAAATAAATTGATTAAAGTGAACCACAATTGATATACATACATGTCCAATTAGAACACATAATGGAGAATATCACTAAAGTATATCAGTAGAATGTCTCATTTCACCTTTTACAAACTGACTGACAACAAAGATTAAAGAGAAAAGAAAAAGAGTCATTCTTTGTCATTCACTGGCCAAAGGACAATATAATCTGAGAAAAAACTGCAGCTAAAAAACTCAGTCAGCTCTTTTAAAAATATCTTTATGACATAATTTTACAATTTTCCATCATTTAAATAAACTTAAAATTAAACAATATAATACATTATCAATATTATTATTAATTATATATCAACAATACACATTGATTATCACATTTAACAACCTTGTGCAGCTAGACCAGCATTTAGCCAAGCATTTCAATCCTTGAGATAGTCCTCGAGTTTATCAAATCAAAGCTTCCATTCAAATTTCTTACGATTTGGATGTGAGGCAAGCTTGTGGCGGAGCCCTAAGGGTTCGTCTCAGTACAGAAACTTTAGATTTGATGAAGGTACTCAACAGGTTGCAAGTATCTCCCATATATTAATCTGACGCTTTCGTTAAATCCAAAAGTCCCTCTTGGCCTTCCCTACTATTACTGAAATAAAACAATATTACGGATTTATGTTGGGTCTGGCCAAAGACTAAAAAGAGATATGAGTTTGATCTTCCCATGTCCGTGACAATCAGCACTACAGGGCACATAAATGCATAAAAAAACAGTCAAATACAGTCATTTAAATGGAAATAGCACGTGTCGAAATTAACGATATCAAAATATGTACATTATATAATATGTACCATCGAAGAAATGTCACGTCAGTGCCTTATTAGTGTGGAAATAAAGTCGAATTTGCAATGGTTTTCTTCTTCGATGGTACATTAGATAAAAAAAGATAAATTGTTATCATGTGATTGATTATTCTCACAAATTTCATTACATTGTGTGTTCACTAAAATGCTTTTATCGTACAGATAAAGTACGACACCAGTAGAGTACTGAAACCGTACAAAATGAATTAAAAATGAAACTTATCTTTGAAATTTGATAAGACCGTTCAGTATCCAAATGTATGGTACATTTTCAAGTTCAAGACTTTATGATTACCTACTGCACTTTGTTAAAACAAACGAATTACATAGAAATGCGATTATGAAAAGTTCTGGTAGCTTATCTTAAGCACGAACAAGCGTAGACAGCATATTGATGAGTGAGATCGTATGACGACAATTATAAGCATTTAATTTTCCATGTTTTGGAAGACTTTCGTCGTTGGTCCCGGTTATGTTTCGGTTATTGTTACAAAAAAGTCAATTTATAACATTATGGTACAGTGCTCATCGAGAAATATTGCACATCGAGCTAAGGAAAGAGACAATCGGCTGGTTTCGGCTTCGTAGAGCATTATCTCTTTTTTTGGACTATAGCCGAAGTTTTCTTTTATAACGGCTATTAAATGCTTATCAACTATCCCCCTTAGTCATAAACGTACATTAGACACGTTTAAGCTATAGAATGCTTTGTCTTTGTCAGTTGCATTGTCAAATGTGCAGGATAGAAAAGGACAAAGGAGACATTAGCAACACTTTAGCTGAAATACGTTTATGAAAAAGGGGGTTAGATTATAGGTGTTTAATATTCTGCCGCTGTGTTATCGGGTGAGAAAATGTTAAAATTATGAGAAATGTTAGATCTGTATTACATTTTCGTACGTTAATAAATTAATTAATATATACTACTTATCTCAATAGCTCATCGTTTAATAAAAATATATTTAGTCTTAAGTTTTCGTAGGTTTTCGCGAGCTTCATACTTTGTAGAAATTAAACTTGCGGATTTTTTTACTTACCTACATATTTTTTTTTTATAAGGTGATCCTTCCTAAGAAGTAGAACTTGCTTCAATATAAAGACTAAATATTGTAGAAATTAAACTTGCGGGTTTTCTCGCGTATACAACACTCCCAAACTTCTTCCTACACCCGACGTTTCGGGCAGTTACGGGCAGTCTGCCCGTGACCACGGTAGCTGGAAAGCGACCGAAACGTCGGGTGTAGGAAGAAGTTTGGGAGTGTTGTATACGCGAGAAAACCCGCAAGTTTAATTTCTACAATATTTAGTCTTTATATTGAAGCAAGTTCTACTTAGGAAGGATCACCTAATAAAAAAGATACAGTCCAATAAAAGTATAGATATACAACCGCCATGTGATAATGTCGTGTACCCTACACAAATTTTCATCTTGCCTTTGTGTTATCCAATTAATGGAAGTGCGCAACTCTATTAGTGTCACTTGCAACTCGACATTACAATACGAGAATACAAGAAATTATTTTATTGGTGCAATAACAATAAACCAAAGATGTGAGTGGACACAACACCATTTATTTACTATTATAAATGTGAAAGTCCGTTATACAAAAGGAGCAATCACTACTAGTTTTGCACACACCATCCGTATTGCGATTATATGGATATTTTGTCTCTATCCAACCGAGGCAGAAGAGTAGAACAGCACGATACACATAATAACTTAAGGCAGGTAGTTAAAAATGTTATCCACGCGTACCTCAAACAGCTGCTAGAAGTGATAGAAGCGTTTGAAACATTTTGTTTATATAATAAAAGAAAATAGCTTCAAATAATCTTCACTAAAACCGTGTTACACTAATAAATAACATCATAAAAAAACAGAGAAAAAATAAATGCGTGTTAAAAAACTTCACGGTTCTAAACCAATTACATTTCAGTAGAATTAACAATTATTATTCCAATCAATGGCATATCTATCACAGAACAAAGTTACGCAACCTAATGATATATTGTGATCAACTTAAAACTATACAGGGCATTACAGGGCTCGTACTATGACGTCTTATTGCATTCAATTTTAGAACCGAAGGGGTCGTTCAAGTATTACGTAAGCAGATTTATTACAATTCTTTACCCCCCCATCCCCCCTGTCAGCATAAGTAAGCAAAGCTCTTACCCCCTCCCCCCATGCTTACGTAACCATTTTTCAATTAATGTATTGTTTTTTTAAATATTATAATTATAATGTTATAATTCGTATGCATTATTTGCGGGAATCCCCGAAAAAGCGTTTCGTTTTCAAGCAAAGACAATGTGAGGGTTGCCATTCGTGTAAAAAAGTAAATAACTACCGATGACGTAATCATCATCTAGACTCCCCTACCCCCCATGTCATCCAAAATAAGCAGAGCAAAGACCCCCCCGCCCCCCCATAGTGCTCACGTAATACTTGAACGGCCCCTAACCTAGCGATGCGCGATTGCGATTAATCTTTCTATCCGAATTAATTACTTAGTAATGTTTATATTCGAATTGAATATAAGTAATACACTAATCGAATAATTCGAATGAAGTCATTCATAGTCGCACACAGCCCTCATGCATACACTTATGGTGAGATTCGAAAAATTAGAATAGCAATAAAAGATCACAGCAGCCCGCTGGAATGTATTAAAATATTAGATTTACATAGCATCTAAAAATTAATAATATGAGTCAAGCAAAAGTTATGCCTACAGTCTATTTTGAATAATAAATATAGTTGCATATAAGTCTATTACTCGTTATTGTCCTGGACACTGAGTACGCATATAGTACATATTTCCAAATTTGTTAAAATATTCTTACGTTTTCAATGTGTTTATAATCTCTTCTTCCTAAAGTTTGAACAAAAAAAAAGTGAAGAAGTATAACATCCTTAGTAGGGTTGCTGAGAATTCCTCTTCCTCTTCCTCATAATGAGGAAGTTCCGCAATATTTTGGGATCCTCAACCGTTTCCGCATCCTCAAAAATTAAAATAAAAAAATCCTCTTCCGCTACCGCTTCCTCAAAATTTAAGAGGAATTTTGTTGCGCATGCGCATCGCGTATCGATGGCAACGCACACGCCGCAGCACGGTGCCAGGCCGAACAGGCGAGCGAGACCTTCCCACCCGCCACCGGCGCTGTTCCTTGATTGTTTGTTTTAATTTTATTGACATACATTATTTTGTTTATACGCGTACTCAACTTAAAAAATCGAAATATTCGGGGCTTTACAGAACTGTATCTTTACAATACCTATCTTCTCTTCCATCAAATGTACCAGCAAACGACTTTTTAGCAATGCTGTATTGGTATATGATGAGCTATAAAACCGGTTGTTGGGGAAACAGCGTCCAAATATATTTTTGCGCGCGCAAAGAAGTTGGTATAACATCAATTACATACTCGTATAATATCACACCTGGCAAATATTTCCAGACGTTTTGTAGGTTATTTTAAAATCATGTTAGAGAATCATACTTCATTGATTTAAATTAATAGAATTATGTAGCAGATAGTTAAAAGGAAAGAAACAAAAATTGATATCACCTTTTCAATTAGCGGCAAAAATGAGCAATAAATTATTTAATTTAATAAATTCGCTAGTCGTAGGAAATATCTAAATTGCCCGATTAAAACCAAATAGAATAATTTGTACAGTATAAAAGTATACCTAGCTATAATCATTGGTTAATCAACCGCAATAGGCGTCCTAGATCTCCTGAAAATTCTGCAAAAAGATAACCTACAATACCCAGGACTCGGTAAAAACGGGTTTGAACTGCTTCTCTTCACGTCGGGCAGTAAAAAAACTACGCTCACTGCAATAATCATATGCCAAAAAGAGTGAACAATTTTATAATTTTGCTCAGTCTGCAAGAACGCGTAGCAAATGAGTCCAAAAGACACCAGAGCTAAACCAAAAGGCATGTGCCTCTTATAATACGACCTGGGATACTTCATAGCCCTTAGCTTCCTAAAGTCCGTATACCACGATATGGCTAAAATAGTTACGCCGACGGCAACCGGCAATAAAAACGATATAAAGGAATGCATATTCCAGGTTGTGAGCAACGATACGGCTATAGCACCGATCAGTTGAAAGAATGACCGAATCCTGTCACTAAGAATGCTCATAGCTAAAAGGGTGACCCAGAAGGACATTAAGCCACAGTAGAAATCGCCGAATTGGAGGATGTTACCTCGGATGATGCAGTAGGCGACTTGACTTGGAGCGTCACAGGCGTGGTAGAACGTTGAGAAAAGCATGGTGAAGGTATACATCATGGCTTCGGTGTAGTACAGGCGGATGATTGCCACGTAGATCGAGAAAAAGAAGAGAAGATTGCTCAATGTGAGCAGGAGAACGGAGATGAGCATGGAGACACGGCTGTCCATTCTTGAATCGTCTGAGCAGTCCCAACCTGAAAAATATACCTTTTCAAAATTGCATTTTCGGCTTGTTCTTTGCACATATCCGAGTTAGTTACCAGCACTGTACAAGGAAAAAATATTCTCCGTACATAACCGGGTAATGTACTTGATGAAATATTCGTTCTTTGTACATTCTCGGAGAAGTGCATCTTACTTCTTAGGTTCGGTAGCACCAAAATATTTGTTAAAGTAATATTTTTGTAAAATTCAACAATGACTGCGAAATGCGTTGCACCCAGCACTAGCATATTATTTAGGATAGTCAAACTCATCAGGGTTGGCAGATTCCCCCATCATCTGTCAGATAACTGAGGTTAACTTAAACAGTAACCAGCGCTGCTCGGCCAGCTAACAGTTAAAGTTATGACCTCGTTTAACAATTTTCAAATAATAGAACTTTTTTTTTACTCAACCAGTACTTTAAAAAAAATCTTAAAGCTAAAGTAAGATGATGTAAGCCAGCCTTAATGTAGTTCATACTTTTTTTTAACCGACTTCGTTACGTACGAAGAATAAGCCAAAATAACAGGTACATCCAATTTTAAAGAATTATAATAATATTTCTCATTGAGAGTTAATGAGAAATGCTATGTTGCTATAAAAAATAATAGCGGCCCGCCCCGGTTTCGCACTTCGACAAAATTACTACCTTATTAAAATATTGCCTATAGCACTCCTGAATAGTGTGGCTTTCTGATTGTGAAAGAATTTTCATGATCGGTTCAGTATTTCCGAAGATTAGCCCTTACAACCAAACAAACAAAGTTACAAACTTTACCTCTTTATAATATTAGTATAGACTTAAAATAGTTCCCCCCACTCAGAAATTTGTTCTTTTATATATAGCGAAAATGGCGAGCAAATATATTAAGCAGTTATGTGATATGTGAATGTCACATGGATGTTAAGTAATGACTGCCTATAGGTGACACAATTGAATTTCAACTGTCATATTTTACTCGTGTCTGGAGAGATTAAACATGTTTTTACCTTTCCGAGATAAAAAAAAAGACAAGTTTTATATGGAGGAGTTCCAATTTACGGAACCTGCCATGATTCTTTGCACAATTTTTCATCTTAAGGATGAAAATTGGACGTGTAAGCGTGTAAAGAAAAAGCAAAGTCAAGTTTTATATGGAGGAGTTCCAATTTACGGAACCTGCCATGATTCTTTGCACAATTTTTCATCTTAAGGATGAAAATAGGACGTGTAAGCGTGTAAAGAAAAAGCAGACGACTATTTAACAAAGCAAATGCTTACTTCCATAACCCGCAGAACAGGAACAAAACGACATGACCAGTCCACCAAAAGTGTTCAATCCACAGCTCCCTCGGTTGTTACATCGTCCACCAACACAAGAAGTCGACGAAATTGACAGAACCACCGTCGCGTTACACTCTGTCTCACCTTCACGCGTATTGTTTGAAAGAGTTATATCATCTAGACTCTTCTGACCCTGAGTGCTCAAGTAATACTTTGTGCCGTTGTCCGATGTTGGACATGGACACACCACACTATCACAGAACAAACGAAACGAGAGATACCACGTGCCACCATCTGGGTACGGTATGATCACTTTATCATGTATCGACTCGGAGTCAGTGCTGTTCAGGACGAATAGCGCCGGCTTCACCTGATCATTGAACTTGCAATGACCCGTCTCTAATGGTATACTCGCGTGGCCAACATTCATACAAATAACAGCTCTGAAAAACTGGTTGTCTTCCGTGAAAGCGAGCAAGTCACCCTTATTGATCTCTCTCTTATATCCCATGTAATATTTCAAACTCATTAGCAAACTAGCTTCAAGGGCTATATTCCCACCAGTATCCAGGAATTGGTTTATCGTAAATCTCAAACTTTTGACTTCATTTGATGTTAAATTGACCAGGCTCGTAGCATCCTGCAAATCCGTTGTCGGGAGCCCGTAGTCAAATGTGAAAAATCGACCTTTATCGTCACGCATAAGGTCAAAGCTCGTTTGATTGGTAACGCCTTCTGAGTCTGTTCTAAAGTAGGACTCACAATTAGCTATTCTTGTGTGTTCCACGTTATCTATTTGTATGTAATGCCACGAGCTTGGATAAGGATGGAAGTTGATGGTTTGTTCGTTATTTTCTCTGGGATCGAACGAACACGACACTAGAAAGTTTTCGTCTGTTGGAAGGGATAAAGCCTGTACTTTGAAGGCCAGTTTCGTATCGCTACTTGATGTGTTTATAACTGATATGTTCAAAGGGATTGGTGTAACGCTATCTCGGGTCATGCATTTGAAATAGGCTGGGATTTTCGAATAGTCTACAGTTATCCTCGTATAACAATCTACTAGTGGAATGTCTTCTTGCCGTTTCACTTGTAAATCTGTATATAATATTGTATGGCAGTCCGCGACCAAACCTGGAAGATGAGTTGTTTAAATTTTCAATTAAATGTTTGAATTTCAGGATATTTCATCTGCTCATAGAAGCAGGCGCTTTGGCTATGATTTAACATGGCGTTTATTACGAATTAATTGATGATTCGATATATTTGTAAAAAATATTTTTATTTTCTGCGTATTTCTTCACAACGTACATATTTTTGTTGTACCTACAGAACAGTAAATAAACGAGCATATAGTGGAGACTATAATTTTTATCGAATTAATCTTGGAAGAATTAAATAAATGGGGTTGATAGATTTTGATACATATTTCGTAATGTAAAACGATGAAAATTTTGTAAAGAGGCTCCTTAGAATATCATTCGCAAAACTATAATTAAATATTTATTTGAATATATATATATATATTTATTTTTTATTTTTTGAGTTAAGCTACCGAGATTAATTCGACAAAAAATATAGGTACTCCACACAAAATGCTGCGTTTATTTACTGTTCTGTACCAAAACTGATTGACTGCCAACGTTAAATTGTTTCGACACCCACAACATTCGAGTGCACGCAGAAGTGGGCCAGGAAGCCACAACAATCAAATCAATGTAAGCGAGGTCAATTCGTTGCATTGCATGTGTTGATGCCGTGATTCTGATGCACCCTGGACCACACGTATGATACTAAGGAATTAGGATATATTGCAATATATTATTTGTACTGTGTTGTAGAACAACAAAATCGCTGTCTTTTTAAAATTCGAATAATTTTATAGATATAAAAAATAGAGGTGGAAGTAACTGTTGGTCAGTATAAATTCGTAAACACGACAGATAATTCATGCATTGGGCTATGCAGAAATTCATAAGGATTTTAATATTGATATTTCTATCGACGCTGGTGTCGGCACGTGACGACCCACCGCCCACTAACCAGTCAGTCAACCGAGCAATGATGGTCAAATCATTCCAATGGGACGGTAGCAAGTGCAATAACGCACGATCGCCAAACCGCATGCCAAGGCTGGTGATAATGGCATATCCCCATTATGGGGCGGCTTTGGTTCAATAGCGAACATCTTTCGGCTCTTATGATGATTTATATGGACAAACCTCTAGTAGTGTAGTGTAAAGTGTAAGTTCTTGGAGAGAAAAATATGTTCTCATAAAAGTGCAATGGAAGCTCACGGTACCCACTGGTTTTAATATAGGCATACTCATAAGAAGCCCATTACCTAGAAGGCGCGTCCACACAGAGAGAGCAGCCTCGCGCGGCAAATGGCTCGCGAGGCTGCTTGCTCTGTGTGAACCCGGCTAGTGGGTAAGTGTTGTCAATGTAGCTTCATTCATGGCATGACAAATAAATATTTACATGTCATGTCTGTATTTGTTTTAATTGGTTGGAACCATTTATCACCAGGAATCATGGAAACAGATCTCAAGGATCTTTTTCTGTATAAAGATGTCAGTAGGTCGACTGATTCTATCAACGCAGAGCAAATTTGGAAATTTGTAAAAAGTGGCGAAACTTTATGACGTACGCCCACAAAAAAGGATATTTAGGTAAAGTTAGAAAGTTTGTATGAAAATTTGGCAAACTTTGAATATGTAGTAGGTGATGAGGTATTCAGAGAAATTTTCTAAAAAGGTTTAACCGATTTACCTGATGCATTGTGTTTAACTTTAATAAACCCTTGACACGTCCCACTGGTGGGCACGAGTCTCTACCCTTTTTGGGGGGTTAGTGAACTAGGTATATGCCGGAGGATTCGAGATTTGTTTAATTTCTTCGAAGATCAAAACGAGGTTCGAAGGATAAACTAGTATTTCCATCAAATTCTTACCTTGCTGTTCCACTTTCTGGGTTCGCGGATCCTCCCATTTAATATACACCAAGGCATACCAGTTCCCTGGTCTGGGATTTTTTATCGAATAAGTCTTATTCGTGCCATCAGACAACAGTTCTATCGTGTGAATCTTCTCCCTCGTCGCTGGGTCTATAAAATCTTTCGGAAACTCGTAGCCATCTGGGTTCACAGCTGGGTAAGACCCGTGTTTTATGTTGACTATCACATCCTGGGGACTGCAAGACCCTGCAAAAAGATAATTTGAATTGCACAACTTTTAAATTAACCACGTTTGAAAGGTACGCACACATTACTGATTTCGACCTTGTAGTAACCAGAACGGGAGACGTGCGAGATGGAGACACAAATACAGTAAAAGAGTAATTACTATCCTTTTTTTTCTATCTTTCAGCGCCAAACGTAGGTAACATAATTTTGTGCCAGGGTGCAGCATTTAGAAGGCTAAACTCAATACAGTCTTATTTGCCTATTTCACCTAGCATGTGACAGACTCGGTCTTCGACTAAATATTTAAGCAAATGCCTAGGGCAGACCCTTATCCGGAAGTACGAACCTCGGTTTAGGGCGTTGGTTGCTGGGAGGGTAAGATATATGTACCTAGACTTATAATTATGCAATTACAGTGGTGTTACCACAGACCATTCAGTGATCTGCGAGTGTAACTATCGCTGAAGTCAGCGATTGATGATAGCCGGAATAACGACACGCGGGTCGTGACCGTACAGTCGAGGCTGGGATATCCACAGATGGAACTATCCCTAATCCTTAGTTCTTCGTAACAATAAAGGCCAGTTCAAGTTACATTCGTTATGGATGCATCTAAACAGTAACCGCTTGACACCACCCACTTATTTTATTTTACATCAATGACCTAATGAGATCGTGTGGGCAGAGTAACACTGCACCGCATCATTATCCAATAGAAACCAGTAACGGTAACTTTATACCAGACGGGATGATTAGATAATGGGGACATATTTGTCATTTTTTATGTCATCGAATCGAAGTAGGAAAAGGGCTGTCCATAAAATGCGTTCATACAGGGGTAAAGGGTCTCGCCTACCGTGAAATGTGACAGGGGGGGGATCCACGGTAAGGAGACGTTCGCAGTTTAATTAAATATTTTAAATTATTATTTCGTTAGACTATTCTTCATTAAAATAAATTGTCATATTCTCTTAGTTTTTTAGGGGGTCTCAGTTTTTGTGACGTAATATTTTTAGGTAAGTCAGAGATAGTGTGACACAGCGTGACCAGTTGATCAGAAATGCAGGAAGTGGAACTCGAAAATGTTTTATTTTAAGTCGTATTTTCTTATACTGCGAGCGGCTTGTAGTAGGTCTACTTTTCATTTCAAACAATAAAAACGTAACTGCCCGACTGTAATCACCGAAGGGGTTGGCAGAAGTGAATGCAGGAATTCAAGCATTCATGCAAACACCCATGATTCGCCGGGAGTCTGTTGACATCTCCGGACACATTATCAAACTCTGGAGTCTGACGACGTACAAGGTCAACGAGGAGCTGGGGAAAGAAAATAGCAAAATCCCAATAGAACCAAGGTTATAGGATTTTACGCCGTTGTCTCTGACAGCCGCAACCCGGGAATCGAACCCAGGACCCCAGTATAGTAGTAGTGGCCTCCTTTCCGGCATAATCCAGGAATACCAGAAAAGTTAGCAACCCTTCTTGTGACCCATCTCAAAATATGACAGAACAAGTTGCAATTGATACAAAAAAAATGGCCAAGTGTGCACGCGAGTCGGGTCGGCCTCGCGTGCACAGTGTTCGGTACAATTTTATTGAGAGATTTTCTATGTTAGGTACTATGAGGTAACTGGCCGCTTGATCACACAGGCAATTTATGTGATGGTAATAAAAGCTATATTTCATTGTTTTTCGATAAACGGAGAATTCCCTGACTGTACCTTAAATACCATAACTTCATTTTAATGTTTGCTGGTTGGTAAGGACAATTATTTGTTGGTTAGACAGTAATAGTAATGAGTAATGTATAGCCTTGTAATTTCTACACAGGGGCAAAAGATGGCATGCATGTTACTCTGTGCTCTCGCTAACAGATGCTTAGTTATATCTTACAAAGCGTCTGTAAGCAAGAGCATGGAGTTACCACTATAACAAAGCATCTACAAGTGAGAGCACGGAGTTACAACAATTACTTACTTCACACTTCAATATTATGTTGTCATACTTTTCTGTCAAAAAAGATCTCATCTATTTTGGACAAGACTAAAACTAATGATGCATTGTTTTGTAATGAATGAAACGTAAATACCTACTTCACCTATTTAAAATACATATCATGATTTTCATGCAAGAACGGTCATATGAACTACATAAAAGTGCTGATAACCTCTTAAAAGACTAAATCAATAATTAAATGTTACTTTTTTTTTTTTTATGTAATAAAAGTGGCAAACAAGCATGCAGTTCACATTGATGTTAAGTGATGACTGCAGCCTATAGACAACCACACAATGACCAGAGGTCAAAATGCAGATGCGCTGCCACTCTTGAGACATTAGGTGTTATGCCTCTGTGCCGGAAATTACAGGGCCGTACATTACCACCTGACCGGAACACGATAGTGATGAACACTACCATTTAGCGGCAAGTATATTAGGTAATGCGGTGGTGCCTACGCCCGCGAGCTCCGTCACTGGAGCTCTACCACCAGTGAAAACCACTTGTGGGTCATTTGTTGTTACTAGGTGTGAAGAGTTTTAATTGGGAAGAGAGACTCAAGTAACTAAGGACACAATTTCCTCTGGTTTTGGTTTCAAGGATTCCGTAACGTACATAATCTGGCAAACATAAGCACTTACACGTAATACCATAGGGTTTCAATTATAATTTTTAATTTACTATTAATATATTATGATTTTGCTTTTACTATATGTAATGGTTATTCACTCTAGGTATTTTATATATTTCTTGACGTTTTGAAAGTATCTGTAAAGATCTATTCGAAATAAAAATATTTTCTATTTCTATTTCTACCAACAAAGTAAAGTAAATTTTTCGGGCACATCCCCTACAGTGAGGATGTAATTTTTTTTCTTGCATACTCTGTATTGTAGGATATCTTTGGATAAGGTATTAAAAAATATTGTTATATTATATGAACAAAAAAACTATTACAATGACATTTTCTCGAAACAGTTATTTCTGTATTACCTATGACACTTTTTTTGCCAGGAATCAATGAGACTATTGTAATTAAAAATTACTTCTCAAACTTTGGGCTGAGTAAATTTACTGAGGGTACTAGATTGTTGGGTCTATCTATGGACTTGTTATTATTAATCTTTACTAATATTATAAAGCTGAAGAGTTTGTTTGTTTACTTGAATGCGCTCATCTTAAAAAGTACTGGTCTGATTTGAAAAATGCTTTCACTGTTAGATAGCCCATTGATTAAGGCCTTAGGCTATAAAATAACATCACCCTAAGATGAATAAGAGAGGGTAGGTAACATTGCACCTGCGGCGTGCCACTAGTGTTAGTTTATAACTAAGTCAACATTCGCAACATACCAATATTATTCAGATGCAGTTCCTCCGGTTGAAAAGTGAATCGGGCATCAGTGACATCCCTCGACACATCGTAAAATACCACAGACACCGTCCGATAACTCCTGAACATAAACACATCTGTTGCAATCTGTCTGGTCACCAAGTTGTAGCCTTCCTGAAGCACCGTGCGAGTCTTCGTCAATTGCTCAATTATTTTCTTCCTTTTGCTGTCATCCTCCGACTCTTTATCACTGTTACTAGCCACGCAATATATAAACAAAAGTAAAAAATAACAAACTCTCATATCGACTATTTTAACTTATCTTTTTACACTGATACAACGAACCATAAATCTGTGCAATGTACCTATTTACAAAATAAAAGATTTGGTCATAATTGTTTATTTTACTTAGATATTTACACTTTATTTACAAGCGATCAACTTGAATCAAAATTGTAAACGGACGGCTCCGACAAACCCATCGAATTATGTCCGATTCAATCACAGAGTACATTTTATCTGGATTCAATAATTTCAAATCTTTCAATAGCCATGTATTGTGTTGCGGTACAATCACAATATACAATGTATTATTCAGTGACCAATGTGATCATCCATTGTCGAATTCGTATTTTACTCAGTACTTTGGACGGCCGACAATCCGTCACGAAATCACAAACACAAGCAGGTAAACGCAAAAAATAATGGTTGGAGTTGGGGTAGGGTGACATGACATGACAATTGACATATTGACAATTTTTTTTTTCTTGTTATTGTGGCATCGCTATTACGCATATTGCCAGTGTCAAGTAAAACGATATTTCGTAGTTATTTAAGCAGCGTAAAAGTTAGTATAATATAGTCATCAAGTATGATATGTAAGTATCAAGTATAACATATGTCAGTCAAGTGAGTTACAGTCAAGTTATTCGAGTAAAGCGATGGCTACTTTACCAGAACTTTTAATAATAATAATATAATCATTTATTGACAAAAACATTTTTACAATGGTTAATATTGAATCCATAGATTCCCGAACTAGTCTACACTGTATTTCGGGAATCAGTGGCTTCTCCGAGTTATAACTTCACTTAAAATTATTTTGTCATTAAACATTAAACATTGAAGTTTTGGAGGCAACCTGAAAGGTCGTGTTTTCGCACTGTTATTCTATTTCACTATACACGGGCACTGTAATAAACCTATATTAAACAAAACGCCACCAATTTTATTCAATATAACTTAAAAATACACCAAGAAAATGAAATAAAATAAGAGCACCATACGCCTCTTTCAAGGTTCCCGCCAAAACTCATATTGACAATTGACATGACACAATTTGAGTTGACTGACACCATTGAGATATTACATATGGAGAGGGCACATTTTTTTTTTTTTTCTTTTTTATTCTCCATTTAAAGAGCTTGGTCAAAGACCATGACGCTCTATACGTTCACATGAATTACATTCTTCATTTAAAAAAAAATAATTAAACAACATTAGCTCATTGACAATTGATATAGTTGCAACAGTATTCTGGCGTCATCCGTAGTAGGATCTGCCAGGACACTGTTGCAATGTCCTATTTCTAATGAAGCCCTGCGATGAGCCTCACCTCGAACACATTCAACCAAAATATGGTATACGTCTTCCACTTTACCACATATACTACAATTAGGGGTATCAGATTGACTCATTAAGAATTTAAACTTATTAAATGGCACATGTCCGGAGCGAAGTCTCATCATTGTGACAAGTTCTTTCCTGGACAGGGCACACTCGGTCATCCATGGAGACCTCAACGGTTCCGGCTGTATTGTTCTATACCAGATGCCACATTCCCGGGAACGTAGATCAAAGAACTCCTTCCATAATTCTACACAGTACTTTTTAACTTTATTTATGGTATCAGAGTAGAATGGCAAGATGTCTATCTGAACTCCATCTGAGGTTGCTTCTTTCGCTAATTGATCAGCCATTTCATTACCACTAAACCCTGTATGTGCTGGTATCCACTGAATATTGACATTTTTACCGTTTTTTCTAGAGGGCACATTCTACTATAGAAACAGTAGTTATACAATAATGGGTAATACCGACACATGTAAAAAACAGTTTTACCTCCTTTTAACTAACCAGTAGCTCCCTATGTAAGAAGAGATACAAAATGTATGCTGAGTATCAATTTGATTTGATGTGATGTCATACGTATGCATACGCGTGACCGTCGTCGCCATTGTATGCACCCGATACTACCTACTATATTTAAGCAAAAAATAAATTCATTCATTCAAATGAGGATCCAGCAGCTTGCGAAAGGTTCTCAGCCAGTACTCAAGCTAAAAATTGCAAATTGATTTAGCTCTCAAGAAAACAGCAAAAACATTAAGAGCACCTTTTTGTTTGACAACAGAACTACCACAAATCGGGCGCATACAATCATTGAGCTATGGAGAAGTCCTACCTACAGAATTGGCGTGATTACCTACAAAAATTTGGGCGATTACAATGGCCGCCTTTCATAGGGTTGCCATTGTAATCGCCCAAAGAATCATGGCGAGAATTGTACAAAAAAAAACGAAAAAAGGTACACGGTATTTCATGTTCAAAATGTAATTTTGAGAAACTAAAGAACGCTTCCCGACCTTATAAAAATTTTTAGCTCACGGGAACAAAAAGTTATTGATAAAATAAGTAGTCATTGGCACTGAATGTCAAATATGGTTAGGGTTGTATGTTACTACTCGAGTACAAATCAGAAGTCCGAATAAATGAGACAGCGATTAAATTAAAAAATCACCGAAAGTTATAAAATCTTCTATAAATTGTGTTTCATAAAAGGGTTCCGTACCGAAAAAAATAGCTAATGTTATGTTAATGAAATATACTGCGATTCTCGAGTGATTTCACCGAAGGATTCTAGTATAAAGTTAATATTTTTCTATCTCATATCGATTATGTTGTTTATTCGTATATTTAGTAAGACCACACTAGGAGTTTTGGCGGGAACCTTGAAAGAGGCGTATGGTGCTCTTATTTTAATTCATTTTCTTGGTGTATTTTAAGTTACTCGTATATTGAATAAAGTTGGTGGCATTTTATTTGATAAGAGTTTATTACAGTGCCCGTGTATAGTGAAATAGAATAATAGTGCGAAAACACGACCTTTCAGGTTGCCTCCAAAACTTCATTGTAAATGTTCTGGTAAAGTAGCCGTCGCTTTACTCGAATAACTTGATTGTAACTCACTTGACTGACATATTATACTTGATAACTTATATACTTAATACTTACATATTATACTTGATGACTTTATCATACTAACTTTTACGCTGCTTAAATAAATACGAAATATCGTGTTTTACTTGACACTGGCAATATGCGTAACAGCGATGCCACAAAAAAAAAAAAAGAACACACTCATTAATTTTATTTATTCAAGTAGTATTCAAATACTTCTTCTTTGTCGTTTCACTCTTGGCAGAGTGGTCGTGGTCGTCAGTCAGGAACAGGCTCAGTGACAAGTTTTGTTATACGGCGCCATTCTTGTCGGACCGCAGCCTTTCTGGTACACTCATGAACTGTGTAGTTTGTTGCCGCCTTGATTTGATCGGTCCATCTCAACGGGGATCTGCCTCGCGGTCTGGTACCTTCCACTTTTCCCTGCACTACTAGACGCTCTATGGAGTCATTGTTGCGCCGCGATACATGTCCAAAGAAAGTAAGGATGCGGGTTTGCACAATAGACGAGAGGCGCTGTCGGATGCAGAGCTCGTCAAGTATGGAGGCGTTCGTACGGAACTCTGTCCACGAGCATTCTCCTCCATCACCACATCTCGAGTGCGTCTATTTTCTTCTTTTCATTTTCACGCAAAGTCCATGTTTCTGACGCATACAGGAATATGGGAAATATTAGTGAGCGAACCAGCCTGATCTTTGTGGCTTTGGTGATGTGTTTATTTCCCCATATCTTTTTCATCTTGTCCATTGCAGACCTAGTAATCGCCATGCGCCGCTTTATTTCGTCTACACAGCCACCTTTGTTGGATATTAGAGCGCCGAGATAAATGTAAGATTGGACAACCTCACATTTCCTATTTTTGTAACCTCTGGTGAGTTGTTGTTGACACGGTCAACAATCATGATTTTGGTTTTCGAACGATTTATCTTCAATCCAAAGCTAAGGCTGGTAGTTTCCATTTTATGTAGCAGATCTTCCATGTGGTTTACACTTGTTGCGAATAAGGTCGTATCATCCGCATATCTTAGGTTTGAGATAGACTTTCCACCAATAACAACTCCGTCCGTCCAGTCTTCGAGGGCAATTCTCATCACCATCTCCGTGTAGATGTTAAACAAGAGAGGCGAGATAATGCAACCCTGGCGTACTCCTGCACTAGGGTGGAAATTATTAGACAATACTTCGTCTGCCCTGACAGATGCTGTTCCGCCTTCGTATAGAGATCTGAGTAAGTGCACAAGGTGTTTTGGAGTTCCCATTTCCAGTAAATTCTCCATAAAGTCGGCCACTTCACTGAGTCAAATGCTTTAGAGAAGTCAACGAAGCAGATATAAGTAGGCTTGATGAATTCTCGGGCTTTCTCAATTATTTGTCGTACAGTGAAGATTTGCTCGCGGGTACCTTTGCCCTTGACGAAACCAGCTTGTTCGGGAGCAATTTCCTTGGAGAGAAAGGTCTGAGTCGCTCATTTAGGATATGCAGTAGAATTTTACTTGCGTGGGATATTAAAGCTATTAGTCTGTAGTTACTGCATACCTTTGTAGAGCCCTTCTTGTGGAGGGGAACGAACACCGTATGAACCCATTCTTTTGGCCATGTTCCTGTCTGCCATATTTTATTACACAGGGTGGTAAACATTTGGACACCGTATTCACCGGCAGCCTTGATGACCTCTATTGGGATAACATCGATTCCAGTAGCTTTCCCATTTTTCAGATGTTTGATTGCGGCTCGAACTTCTTCCTTCAGTATGTCTGGTTCTAGGTCGTTTTCCGTTGGGTTAGTAGGACAAAATCTTGAGAATAGGGATCTCGAAATAGAGTCTGGCAATAGTCTCTCCATCTCTCAGATATTTGTTCTATTTCGGTAACCAATGCACCGCTATCATTTTCAATGGCCCATGTTTTTGATGAAAGGGTTTTCGTAAGGGAACGTATTTTTTGGTGAAGGTCTCTGGTTTCATGCTCGTAACACAACATCTCGTAGTCTGGAATTGAGATCCCTTCTACATGCAGCTTGGATCTTTGCGGAGAGCTCATTTAATATTTTGATGCCAGCGCCCATCGACTTGTTCCTACGTCTTTCTTCAACCAAAGCAAAGGTACTGTCACTCATCCAGGATTGGCGCTTTTGTGTCGTCACTTCTGTTTTTGACTCTTTCACAGCGTTTTCGATTAAAGTTCTTGATCGAATCCATAGTTCATCAGAATCAAATACTACATAATTTAATAAAACTGATTTCGAACATTAGTTTTCTTGATAGTGCAAGCTCTGAAGCGATTTGTTTTTACTTTTCTCTTGGAAGATTACTCGGAGTTTAGGATCAGACGCTTATCTGGACTGGACTTGGTGTTTGTGGAGTTTCGATTTCACCCTACGCCCTACAATTAGGAAAACATGGGGTGTGTCAACTGTGGCCTCAATCTGCGCCGTCCCCGGCGTCTAGTTCTTTCTGCTAGAATTAGACACAAGATTATCTCATTGATCTCAGTCATTGCTGAATGGAATACAGACTGTGAATGAATCACTACAATCCACTGGTAGTGATAATTATTTACTTGAATTCAGCTCCAGGAACGTAGGAACGAGAGTTTTTTGACACTCAAGAGTATGCCTTACATGTGGCCATTGTTTTAAGAGTTTTGCAGTGCTCTTAATGTACATTCAAATCCAACTGCATGGCAACAACAAATACCTACAAGAAGTGATTTCAAACAACATTGCACTCTGTCAGGTTAGTTCTAATATAAATATACCACCTTTTCAACCACCAAAGTTATGAGAAAATAGTGTGCTGTGAGAATAGAACTTAGTCCTTAATAACGCAAAATTGCATTTTGAACTGTTTTTTTTATAGATATACCTATAGGTTGCATTACATATTTACTTACCATATTATGTGAACTGCACACTGCCCATGTTTAACATCATCAGAGCATCAAATAAGTTTAATCTTTCATAGTGCCACTTTATTTATATTTGAACGCAGAGTGAGTGAGTGTAATCTTTAATCTCTCATGGATCAGGAGCCAAAATATTGGCAGAGACACAAGTATTTAAAATCCACTGTCATATTTTTCTCATGACTTGGGTTAAGCACTAGGCAATAAAAAAAAATCATAACTATAATTTGTATTTTCAGCTCAATCCTGCAGATTGTGTGTGCTTCAATTGCTACAAAGCAGCTAGATGCACTGTTGCACAGATTCAGAAGCAGATCCCGGACATAACATAATAATATTCAACAAATATTTTGTGACCTGTTGTCTGGTCATATGGGAATTATAGGATAGACCTAGATGTGCAGGAAGAACTCGTCTAACATTTTGCTCATATATTATGCCTGCGGACGAAAACTCTTAGGCGGTACGAAACTGACAAGATGATGTCATAATCGAAAGTATTACAGATAGGCGGTCAGCCCCCGGTCTCCAAGTGAGTTTAACGAGAGCGGAAGATTACAGAGCTGCATTAACCAAGTTTAACGGATAGGATGGTAACAGCGATCATCATTTATCTAGCCATTTTTATAACTTTCACAGAGTTTTAGGGCGTAGAATGTGTCAGACAAATTATTCACAATAATGTAGGTCTTGGTCATTCACAAATCATTCAAAATAAACTTCCAGATTTATTTATAATAAAATTATTAGAAAAAATCCGTGTATATTATTGTCCCAATTATTTCAATTAATTTGACTTTGACATTGTAATGTCAAATCAAGTCAAATGTCAAATTGTTGAATACAAAATGGCTACTGCTGTTGGAAAATATGTTTTCGTTTTTAATGAATTTTATTCCGGTGAGCTAAAATTATTTTAAACACCGTCAAATGTTCCCGAGGCTTTCAAGAACGTATTCAAATAAAGTCTGACATTGTACCTTTTTTGAAAATTTTGTACAACTCAATATATGGAGCTTGCCATGATTCTTTTTGTAGGTAATCACGCCAATTCTGTAAGTAGGGCTTCTCCATGTATATAGCTCAATGATTGTATGCGCCCGATTTGTGGTAGTTCTGTTCGATAAATATCGATATCATGGAGCTTGCCATGATTCTTTTTGTAGGTAATCACGCCAATTCTGTAAGTAGGGCTTCTCCATGTATATAGCTCAATGATTGTATGCGCCCGATTTATGGTAGTTCTGTTCGATAAATATCGATATCATCTTCTCATACATGAGCAGTTAATATCGATATTTTATGAACACGAATTCATATTCTTTTAAAGTATGTATGCTTAGTCTTAGTAATAAATCCACTCACTAAATTAGAGTTGAGTATAATTGTAATAATTATGATGTAGTAACAAAATGTATCCTCTAATTTGCATGCCAATTAAATGGTAAAATATAAAAGGAAGCTATATTGTATACTGAAGATCTTATGTATCTACTATATTTTTAGTAAATAAATAAATTCATTCATTCAAATGAGGATCTCATAGATTACTAGCAGCTTGCGAAAGGTTCTCAGCCAGTACTCAAGTTAAAAATTGCAAATTGTGGTACTGTTAAATTTCAGAAGAATTTTCTTTAACAGCCTTCAAATGTAAGCCTTATGCTGACTAGCTCCTTGGAATGCATCTCTGTAAATATTGTTGTTAGGTATTCCAAATCTTAATCATTATGTATAATTAATCTGAGTAGCACGCTTCGGTCAAGTTAAAGGCCAATAAACACATTTGATTTTTGTACATTCTCGAAAGATCTTCAACGTGTTGGATGTGAGTCCAATAGGATCTTTTTTTTATTTTCTCGTTATTACTATACCTTAAAACAATATTATAAAAGTAGCAGGAACGGCTCTAGGTATGTTAATAATATGAGTAATAAAAATAGAAATGGAACCTGTTTCAATTTTCAGATGATACGCATGTAGAAGTTAGTGACACAGATCTGTACGACCCCGTGATTTCCAGCACAGATGCGTAATATCTTAGGCCTTAGGAGTGGCAACGCATTAAGATTGAAAACTCTGGTTTCGTGTAGACTGATAGGCTATTACATACCAATGTAAACCTGGGCCTGTTTGCCACTTCATGAAATGAAAAAAAAAATGTTGTTATATTGTGCTTATACTTATATTACACTCTAACAATCTCTGAAAAAAATCCGTGCTATATGGGTGCAAACAAGGAGAAAACAAAAATTATTTAATACATCAATTTCTTCTTCGATATTTTATTAAGATGAGAAATTCTATCGAGTATAATGCTCATACAATATAATATTACATAATTTAAATTGTTAGGAGAAATAGTTTTATATCGATACTTTGCTATATCAGGTTAGTATTCGTACAACACTATGTACAAATGCTATTTTTAGAAAAGAATGAATAGCATTAAAAGTCATTTAACTCATACGAAACTTACACAGGTCTTCAAAACTCTTAATAAAACATATCACTTTAAATCACTGCATTTCAAAATCCCACCGAATACGACACAATCCGTGAAAATTTGTACATAACCTCACAAAGGTCAAATAAATATTATTTTCGTTTTTTCTTGCACCACTCTGTCTTAAACAATACGAAAGTATAATCAGTCAACATAAAGCAAAACCTAGAATACCACATTAGCTAGTTAAAAGATTTAGTTCTCAAGAAAACAGCAAAAATATTATGAGCACCTGTTTGTTTGACAACAGATGTACGACAAATTGGGCGCATACAATGGCGACGACGGTCACGCGAAGCCATACGTATGACGTCACATCAAATCATTTCCGAATTTGATACTCTGCATACATTTTGTGTCCCTTACATAGGGAGCTACTGTATAATTAGAAAGAGTCAAAGCTGTTTTTGTCAGACATGTGTCGATTTTACCCATTATTGTATAACTACTGTTTCTATAGTAGAATGTACCTTCTCCATGTATATTAACTCAATGCATACAATGGTGACGACGGGTCATGCGAAGGCATACGTAATGATGTCATCGCCCACGACTTACGGGTCGAATCCGTGAGAGAGTTCGTTGACTTCGTGTCGGCTTGGCGCGAAAAATGTTCGATCGCGCCGACAACGGACCACATCGTCATCTCCGCGGATTCGCCCCGCTGCACGCACGACCACCGGAGGGCTTCGCCCTCCCACGCGAACTACTTCCCAGCGCCTCGCCGAGAACGCGTCGAGACGATGACGCAAACGCTAATGAAGTCTCTGTCCCTGTCCCACGTATTCGGATACGCCACCAATTGGTAAGCTCGGGTAACTACGCCCACCTACACCACTGGCGGGCTACCAGAGTAGCATCTCTCCCTGAGGTAGCGATCGCAATGCCTGGCTAAGGCTAATGAGACGTTGAGTCGCTGCAACCGTGTGTCGGCACTCCACAGCTGGCGTCCAAACCCAGAAAGGTGGAACACGCCCCCGTCGTAACGGGGGCAGATCAAGCCCGGGCAAAGAGGACTGCCTCGTAGGCCCGCACCGAGTCGCGTCTTTAAATCAAGACCATTTGTAAGCGGCACGCGAGGGAATAACGTTGGGGAGGGGAAAAAAAAAAATATATATATATGGCCTCTCTCAGTGAGTTTCCCCGCGTGCCACAATCCCCCATTTAGGACCACGCCCCCGACGCCTCGGGGCCAGATAGGCCCGGGGTACGAGGATTCCCTCAATCCCCGAACCATCCCCCCCCTCTGTTGCGCTTCCCGCGCTGAGGGAGGGATGATGAAGATTCGTTCGTCGCGCGCTTCGCACGCGCCGCGAGGTCATCACTGAAGGCATACGTATGACGTCACATCAAAGCATTTCCAAAATTGATACTCTGCATACAATGCCGTCTCTACCATAAGGGCACTCGGGGCCAGTGCCCAGGGCCCCGAAGGACCGACAATTTCTCTCACATAAACACTGTTAGTAAAATTCATGCCAAATTTGAAGTAAATCCATGCAGTATTTTTTGAGTTTAGCCCGGACATATATATAAACAGTCAAAAATCTAAAAATTGTATTTTTGGCTTCGATATCAATTGTAGATCACGCCCCAAAAATTCTTTTAAAAAATATTCAATGTATAGTAAATAGAATCACTCAGTTCACGGCTTATACATGTTTTTTAATCTGCTTCTTCGATTCGATGTATTGAAAAAAAAACATAGACTTATACTCGATGTTGAATAACTAAAAATACATCGGATTGTATCGATGTATTGATAAAATACATCGAGTGTTTATAAAACATCGATGTATATCGTCCACCCCTAGTCTGTTTTATATGCGTTTCTGCGCGCGCATGTCTCGCTCGCTTGTATAAATTTCGGAGTTCGTACTTCGCAAAATAATGGCTTCGAATACAAATTCGAAGCACTCGGAATTAAACGGCGAGTTATCGTGTCCGAATAAAAAATATAAAATGGAAAATAATAATAAAGTGACTGTTGTGTTAGGTGCTCAGTGGGGAGACGAAGGTAAAGGAAAAGTGGTAGATTTATTGGCTGTGAACTCCGACATCGTGTGCCGCTGCCAGGTTAGTAAGAAATTGTTTATTTATTATAAAAATATATTATTACAGATGTATTGATCCTTTATCGCTCCAATTCCTTCTCATAGATTAATAATTTTATGGTATCTATGAGGTCAATAAATACGACAATGTTTATGATAAAAAATTGAGGTTATGGAGATGCAATTAATTCGAAACTTTATATTAATTTTTTTTTACTCAATTTGCTCTACTACTCTACTGCAACAAGAGGAGAAATGCTGTAATTTAAATTTCAAGTTCACTTTCAATTTGAACACTTCTGGCACGAGGCCAGATTGTTTGAAAACATGCTGAAAACTGTTTTTGATAAACTCGTGATGCGTGCCAAGTGTTATAGCGAGAACCTGCGTAAACCGCTTCGTATAATAATTGAAATAGTTACGTAACAATAAAACAAGCTTGCTTATTTCCCGCGCACGTAAGCATTCATTTTTGAAATCATGTGACCAAAACCCATCAAGTGTTGATTGAGTTCAGAAACGTAAATAGACGTGTGGATGCTAATTTTGTGGATTATTGCCAAGGTCGGGGGCATTTATTGTCATGGTTAATTGTTATTGCTGCCTCAATACTCTTTGTGTAAATCTGCAGGCTAGCATCTATGTGACCGGTTCCAAAATTAAAATTTTATTTTGGTTTTAGTGACCGGTCTACATTATATAATATTAAAAAGTATTCAAAAGTAAGTATTAAAAAGTATTCAAAAGTAAGTATTAAAAAGTAAAGTAAATAAGTATTAAAAAGTATGTATCTTCACACCACGTCCCTCACGAGGTAGGCAGCCAGTATGGTTGTCTTTGTAAAAGTAAGAGAGAGTATGGAACATTCTGTTGATACCTATATTAATTTAAATATAATAAATATATATATGTATCTTCACGCCAGGTCCCTAACGGGGTAGGCAGAGAGTGTAGAGCGCCAGATATCCCGGTTCTGACAAACCTCTTGTGCCTCGTCTGCTTTCATCATTCTCTTCATACATGCATGCCGATTCCTAAGACTTGATTCCACCATCAGACAGAACTCGCCCTATTTGGTCATGGTAGGTCAGTCTTGGTCTTCCTGGGCCTCTGCAACCATCCACATTCGCATTGTATATCTGTTTAGTCATTTGACATTCTTTCTATATGCCCAAACCATCGGAGCATGCCTTTTTTCATTTTTACACCGATACTATCATTCACACAAAGCCTCTTTTACATCTTCATTACGAACGCAATCAGTGAGTGATACACCGCAGATCTTGCGCAAAGATCTTATCTCCACCACGCTCAACTTACTTTCATGCTCTTTCCTGCATATAATAAATAATGGTCCAATAATACTGTTTTTGTTTACTTTGACATATTAATCAACGTGTCAGTTGTTATTCGCTTTAATTTTATATTTGTAATTTGACCTATCACAAGCAAATTCTATTATTTCCATGTATGTATGTATCTTCACGCCAGGTCCCTAACGGGGTAGGCAGAGAGTGTAGAGCGCCAGACATCCCGGTTCTGACAAACCTCTCGTGCCTCGTCTACCTTCATCATTCTCTTCATACATGCACGCCGATTCCTAAGACTTTTGACCCCACCATCAGACAGAACTCGACCTATTTGGTCATGGTAGGTCAGCCTTGGTCTTCCTGGGCCTCTGCAACCATCCACATTCGCATTGTATATCTGTTTAGTCATTTGCTCATTCGACATTCTTTCTATATGCCCGAACCATCAGAGCATGCCTTTTTTCATTTTTACACTGATACTATCATTCACACAAAGCCTCTTTTACATCTTCATTACGAACGCGATCAGTGAGTGATACACCGCAGATCTTGCGCAAAGATCTTATCTCCACCGCGTTCAACTTACTTTCATGCTCTTTCCTGCATAATATAAATAATGGTCCAATGTGTCAGTTGTTATTCGCTTTAATTTTATATTTGTAATTTGACCTATCACAAGCAAATTCTATTATTTCCATGTGATTAATTAAATACATTATTGAGTTTTTTGTTGGAGTTTTGTTTGCCTAAATTATTTTGCTTCTTTTATTACTATAATATTACTACCTTGAACAAGTAAAATACTTCAGACGGACCCACTCTATAGGGTACCTAAATGATATTTATGTTGGTATAAAAGGGATGATATTAAATGATACACAAATTTGCCATTAGCTCCACATATTCATGACTGCTTTCATAGTTGCTAATGCAACAGGATGCAGTTGGTGCTAACACACATATCTTTCTCTCTTACACTACATATGTCACTTCATATTTCACTTAATGCATTGCAGTTAATAGTGTGTCCCTATTCTAATAATATGAAAGTAGATATACCTATTTGGAATCCTTTAGAAATTAAAGAAATAACAGGTAGAAAAATTTGACTTTGGGCAGGAATCGAACCTGGGACCTCAGGATAACCAGTCCAGCCGCTTTACCACTAAGCCGCCGAAGTATATATTTGGAATCCACCTAAAATAAAAAAAGATTCCAAATATTACAATTTTCACATTATTGGTGTAGAGACACAGACTATTATTATTAACTATTATGCATTAATTTATGTTTGGTGCGTGCTGTACTGTAGGTATGGACTGCAATTTGGTATTAAGATTATTATAATAATGACTAGAGTGATTTTTGCACACTCCTAATTCCATATTATTATAAGGGATACAGTCTGTTATCCTAGTGTATTCTCAATGTCGTTTATATGAGAATAGATCCCTAAGTACGTAAGGTATGTTAAGTTTGTTAGCCCTTTTGAGCGGGTTGGTGCAGAGGCAACATGTACTTGTGCTAAGCTTTGTATGATGTCCTCAACCAAGGTTCACGTAACACAAATCTATGATATAGGTATCTAATATGAGTATAACATAGATATTAACCCCTTTATTCATAAACGTACATAAGATACGTTTTAGCTATAGAATGCTTTGTTTTTGTCAGTTGCATTGTCAAATGTGCAGGATAGAAAAAGACAAAGGAGAGATTAGCAACACTTTAGCTAAAATACGTTTATGAATAAGTGGGTCAATACATAAATAATATCCATTATAATTAAAAATATTATTTACGTACTTAATGTAGGTATACTATGGAGCACCACAATCATTGTAACAGTGTTTATCTTCCCATGATCTTAGTTTATTGACGTAGTGTATCTGTAATCTTAATTACCATATGAACTTATTGTGAAGTACCTACACAGACTACAGATGTGTAATGTCTAAAAAGCTAATTTAATTTCATCGCAATTTAGTAGGTACATACAATAGAACCGAAGCGCGCATAGCCCTGCGGCTGGTGTGGATCATTAGCGATCTACTCGGTTAAGCAGTTCCGTGCTTCGGAGGGCACGTTAAGCTGTCGGTCCCGGTTGCTATCGATAGATAGCAGTCGTTAAACCTTGTCGGAGGCCTTGTGGTCGGTTTGAAAACATCCGACAGCGGGTTGGCTACTAACCCATCCACCTCCACCAATCCGCATTGGAGCAGCGTGGTGGAGTAAGCTCCAGGCCTCCCCCAAAAAGGGGAGAGATTCGTGCCCATTTGTGGGACGTATAATGGGTTGCCATTATTATACTATAGAACGCGGCGTTCACGGGTACGGGTGTGTGTAGTGGGCCTTTCTGTGTTTCCACTGCTGACGACTGACCGTCCCCGTAAACAGTCCATAGGTACGACTCAATTTCGCATATTTGTAGGAAGATAAACAATAGCCCGTAGGCTATGAGTCTGCGTATACAAAGTGCGCCAGGTGAGGTATGCAATGCCGTCGAGCCCTCCTGTGTGTCCAGCTAACTAGAGTTACTAGACCCTAGCCACGACGCATGTAGCGAAATCGCGCTGTCGCATATAGCAACAGACTATAAACTGCCTCGTTGGCTCAGTGGTCGCAATCGCGATGGTGAAGCCTGTGTTCCTGGGTTCGATCCCCAGGTTGGGAAAAAAATGTCATTGGTTTTTCTGTGAGGAAATTCCCAGTAGTAGCCCGGAGTCTGGTCGTGCCTCGGAGAGCACGTAAAGCCGTCGGTCCTACGTCCCGTCGGTCCTACGTCCGATCTCTCTCCAGTCGTGTCGGATTGCCGTCCCATCGGGCTATGAGAGCGAGGGAATAGAGAGTGCACCTGTGTGTGCTCATACACTTGTGTACTATAATATTTCCCGCGCAGATGGTTAGTCTCCGTTGAGATTGGCCGCCGTGACTGAAATTTGGTTAAGAGTACATTAATATCTCTATAAATACCTATATTATATAGCAAGATGACAAAAACAGTCCATAGCTTACTGGTCTACGAGAGTCCCTTTCGCAGTTTGCGGTAACAGCGCCTGGGGCCATCCTCCAACAAATGTGCTGCAAATTCGCATTGTCGTAGGTATATTGCAGAAGGAGAAACAACAGTTTGGTGACTACGGGACTGTGAGTGAGCCATCTTGCACTTTGTGATGTCACTGCGCCTGTACCCAGTCCCTAACTACAACAGCGTTATACCTCTATGACTACAACGCTGTCATTCGCATTATCGTATTGCAAGAAGATAAACAACAGTTCGCAGGCTACGGGTCTTCAAATGTGTCTTCTTATGCGTTGTTTGACATCATTGTTCGTGGCTGCACGTGTGGCCAGCTTCTTACTACAACGCTACAAATTCGTATTGTGGCATTCCAGGAAGATACTACAATGCTGCGCATTCGCATTGTCGTATTGAATAAAGATAAATAACAGTCAGCAGGTTACGGGTCTACGAGTGTGTCCGCTTGCAGTATGCGATATTGGCAACAGCACGCCAGCCTCCACCATGATACTGCGAAATGGCAATGTGGCATTGGTATTGTAGAAAGGGATACAACAGCCTGCAGGCGACGGTAGACTAAATTGTGCCCTTTTGTTGTTTGCCCTGCTGCGCTGGTAACCATTCCTTTGCTACGACATTGCAAAGGCACAATGTCGCACATTGAAAGGGGAAAGCCACAACTCGCAGGCTTCGGTTCTGCGAGTTTGTAGTGCTTTGAATCTTATGTTTTGCGCTGCTGGCGGTCGCTCCTGTAGTATGGCTTTTGGCCAGGTTACATCCATAGCCCGCAGGCTATAGATATAGATCTGTGAATCCGTAGTGCTTTGAGCGCAGGTTACACCGCCAGCGGGCAGGCGAGTGAGCTAGGCAGGCGAACATCGTTTCGCCTCTTTCGGTAGCTCGCGGTGTGAACCGAAGTACCTATGTAAAGAGGTGAAACGATGTTCGCCCGCCTAGCTCGCTCTACTGCCCGCTGGCCGGTGTGGCCTATGCTTGGAGGTTATGTCGCCAGGTTGAGTGAGTTTCCAACAAAGTTCCAACCGCTCGTTTGTATGAACACTGAACTCTAAGCGGTACATATTAGCGCTGAACGTTACCATTTAGCGGCTTTTAAGCAGATTAGGTAATGCGGTGGTACGTTTGTGCTACAGCTCTACAATCTATATTCAGTATAAAAAGCGTGTATTTTCCGGTATCGGCAGTTCGATATCGACGTATACTTATACATGCACATGTTGATATGGAGGACATATTAAACGTACATGTCATGTTTATTAGATAAAACCGCATCGAACCGCTCATGGTAATGATATTTACATTAATTGGTGTCTGTATTGAACTCCAACGTGGCGGTTTTTACTGGTGATAAAAATTTTGTTTTCACAGTGACACACGCATAAATCACAATAACAACATTACTTCACGTTCTTATACTGACGAGAGCGTGTAGGCAGAGGTATGCGTGTAATAGAAAAAAAAATACGCTTACACTCACAACTCTACATTAGGTATTATAAATATAAACCTATGTCGTGGATGCCGTTGTACACATACACAAACACCCAGATTCGAAACAAATATCTGTAGGCCATACAAATATTTGTTCCGGTGCGGTGATCGAACCCGTGGCCCTTACAATCAAACGATGGTTTCACACCGCTGGACCAACTTCTTTCATGGTATTACCACATTATATATTGAAAAACTTGATGTCAACTTTACCGTTAATATTTTATTCGAATTTTCATTTATTAATAATGTCTGTTATATTTTACACTTTATATAGGTACATAATTACTTCACAAAATGAAAAAATATTTAAATAAAACTCTTTTGTTTTTGTTTGTATGTATTTGATATTCGGATTATATTGGACGGATTTAAAAAGGTATGGATGAATATTAGAATCGGTACATTATAATTGTTAAAATTCTTGCGTACTGATAGACCGCCCAACTGGAATACTGGTAGATTGATGATAGACTGGTAAATTGTTGATAGGTTGAGATATTTATAGTTTGATAGATTTTTCTATTTACTGGAGGCTTCCCAGTACCTCAAAGTTTGGTAAAGTGCCCGGAGATGTCAACAGGCTCGCCGCGTGTTACATGGGCCAAAACGTGACCGGCGAATCGAGGATGTATGCATGAATCCGATTTACCTCTCCCTACCCCTTAGGGGATTACAGGCGTCATGTTTTTAGGATTTTTATATATGTTCAACGTAAACTGACGCGTTACAAACAACATAAATAAAAACCAAAAACGTGACAACCTTAATGAATTTGCATTTTTATGGGTGAAGGCGGCATATTGCAAAACTTCAAAGGCGATAAACTACTGTATGTACTTATACTGTGGTATTACAATGTTCTGTACACTGGTCTTCCTCAGTGTTTAAAAACTAAAGTATTTAATGCATGTGTGTGCATGATGGCATATGGCTCTGAGACGTGGTCTTTTAGTGTTGGTCTAATTAAAAAGCTCAAAGTCGTTCAACGATCTATGGAGAGGGCTATGCTCGGAGTTTCTCTACGGGAAAGAATCCGGAACGAAAATATTCGTACAAGAACCAAAGTAACCGACATAGCCCGGAGTATTAGTACGTTGAAGTGGCAATGGGCAGGCCACATCGCTCGACGAATACGAAAGGATCTAGAGTGGCGACCGCGTGTAGGAAGACTCAGTACAGGACGGCCCCCCACGAGATGGACCGACGACCTAATTAAGATTGCCGGGAGCCGTTGGATGCAGACCGCCCAGAATAGGTCATTGTGGAAGTCTCTGGGGGAGGCCTATGTTCAGCAGAGGACGTTATAGCGGTAGGTCGGTTACTACCTACCACCAACGCGCAGGGATTGAACCCGTGCAAAGATATTAAAGAATGTTATGAAGGCAAGATGATTAATTCATGAAAGAAATGAGAATGAAAGGTGAAAGAATGAACGATATGATTATGAAATTAATATGATGGTTTAATGGAGGTTAGAAGCAATAAGCATAATAACATTATACGGAACTATTTGTACAACTACGAGTGACGAACGTTAAAGCAAATAGCTAGTCAGCGCGACGCGTGCGAGCTCGATATAAGTTGAAAGTAGACTCGTCCGTGGAGCGGCCGCGCCGGCCGCCGCGCTGCCATCCAAACCAGTTCCTGCGCCGGAGCTCGAACAAAGGATCGTACGATTCTGATGCGTGGTCCAATATTCATAAGCGGAGCGATTCTTTCGAATTGTAAGGTGTTGGCCCACGCATCTTTCCGCTACATATTCCCCCTGGCCAGACCGTAACTACGGTCGATAAAAATCGGGGAACCGGACTCTTCGACCACTCTTCGTTCTTCGTTCTGGTTCCGTAGTAGTAGCGGATTTTGTAGTCGCAGTCGAAGGAAGGCAGGTCTCTGGTTCTAGACGATTATTTTCTTCTCGCATCATGTATGCTGGCTTCAGTCGGTCGATGGAGACGTTGTTGGGCTTCCCTCTTATCTCCAGTGTAAAAAATTTGGAACTTTTACTAAGGACCTTGTATGGTCCAGCATATGGAGGTTCTAAGGAACTGCGAACATAGTCGCGGCGAAGGAAAACGTGTGTGCAGGTTTGTAAGTCTCGAGGCACATAGAACGGAGAAGTGCCGTGCCATGAAGTAGGTCTTGGAGTGAGCCGCGCCATCTGGGCGCGCAGACGTGTAGCATACTCGGTGACATCAGAAGTAGTGAAGTCATCTTTTGGGCACAGGAATTGCCCAGGCAGGTGTAGAGCTTCACCGTAGACGAGCTCGGCTGGCGTAGCCTGGACGTCTTCCTTCCAGGAGTTACGCATGCCTAGCAGTACCAGCGAAAGTGCTTCTGTCCACTGTAAAGAATCATGGCACATTATGGCACCCTTGAGCTGCCGATGAAGTCGCTCGACGATGCCGTTGGCAGCGGGGTGGTATGCAGTGGTGCGAAAGTGGCGTGCACCAAGCAAGGCAGTGAGGGCCTTGAAAAGGTGGCTCTCGAACTGACGACCACGGTCTGTAGTCACCTTCAGAGGGCAGCCGAACCTTGATATCCAACCGGACACCAAAGTGGCAGCGCAGGTCTCCGCCGTGATGTCTCGCAGTGGGTACGCCTCAGGCCATCGAGTAAATCTGTCGATGACAGTGAGACAGTACCTGAAATCATTCGAAGGCGTTAAAGGTCCAACGATATCGAGGTGAATGTGAGAGAATCTGGATGAGGGAATTTGGAAAGAGGAATGCGGGGAAATAGTATGACGAAAAATTTTACATGATTGGCATTGTGAACATTGCCTTGCCCACTCTCTACAATCTCTGCGTATACCTGGCCACACGAAGCTTTGTGTAACCAGTCGCACTGTAGCTGCGTTGCCTGGATGATGGAGATTGTGCAGTGAGTTGAAGACGTCTCTTCTGAAAGTGGGTGTAACATACGGACGAGGCGATTGCGTTGATACGTCACAGTATATCAGTAAGTCGTTACTTTTCGGTGACGCGATCTTCTTCAATACTAGCGAAGAACCATGACTGAGTAAGTCCTGCAATTCTGGATCTTTGTCCTGACACTTTGCAAGATCTTCGAAGTCAATGGCACCGGATATGGCCTCGACGCGTGAAAGAGCATCAGCAACGACATTCTTGTTCCCAGGTAAATATCGTAAGTCAGTTGTAAACTGTCCAATAAAATCGAGATACCTGAATTGCCTTGGTGAACACTTGTCCCGATTCATTCTGAAGGCAAAAATAAGTGGCTTATGATCAGTTAAGATGCTAAAAGTTCTAGCCTCAACCATATGACGAAAGTACTTGATTGCTTCGTAGATAGCTAATAGTTCACGATCATAAGGACTGTACTTTCGTTGAGCGTTGCTGAGCTTGTGAGAATAAAAAGCTAAAGGTTGCCAGCTATCACCTTTTTGCTGTTGCAGAACGGCGCCAATAGCAGTGTCAGATGCATCAGTCACGATAGTTAATTCTGCCGATGAGTCTGGATGAGCTAAAAGTGTTGCCTGGGACAGTGATGATTTGCAATCTTCAAAAGCCTTCAGCATTTCTGAAGTCATATTTACAGGATGTGTACCTTTTACTTTAGGACCTGCGAGGGCTGCAATCAGTGGTGCCTGTAATTGAGCTGCGTTCGGGACAAATCGACGATAAAAGTTTATCACACCCAAGAATCGCCGCAGCTCCTTGACGGTCTTCGGAACCGTATACTCTTGAATGGCTTCAACCTTAGATTGCTGTGGTTTCGTTCCCTCAGCTGACACCTGGTATCCTAGGAAAACAACTTCTGATCGGCCTAATACACACTTAGCTGTGTTGATGACGATACCGTACTGTTTCAGGCGCTCAAACAGGATACGTAGGTGCTCCTTGTGTTCCTCAGGGCTGGCTGAAAACACCAGAATGTCATCGATATACCCATAACAGAAGTCAAGGCCCAGTAACACCTCATCGATGAACCTCTGAAAGGTTTGAGCTGCGTTTCTCAGCCCAAACGTCATATATGGAAACTCAAAGAGTCCAAAAGGTGTCGATATTGCTGTTTTCGGAATATCGTCAGGGTTTATTTTTATTTGATTAAATGCCTTGACTAAATCGATAGTAGAATAGACGCTACAGTGAGCTAGCTGATGAGAAAAATCATGAATATGACGGATAGGATACCTATCAGGTATTGTTCTCGCGTTAAGTGCTCTGTAGTCGCCGCATGGTCTCCACCCGTCGTCTTTCTTCTTCACAAGGTGTAGTGGCGACGACCAAGGGCTCTCAGAGGGCCTCGCTACACCACTGGACAGCATCTCAGCAAACTCCTTCTTGGCGATCTGTAATCTAGATGGATCAAGGCGTCTTGGTTTGCTTGCTACGGGTGGTCCTTGTATCGTCCGAATATAATGCAGAGTATTGTGTTTCCCTGACAGCTGTTGACCTGGGGGTCGAGTAATATCTGGGTACTCACGTAGTATCTGATGGTAGTCAGAGTCTCCTACCACTGCTTTTACAGATGCTACGTCCTCTGAATTGCAGCTCGCAGCAGCTACCGACAGCGCCGTTTTGTTGTCGATCAGGCGTTGGTTTCTACAATCTACTAGCAAGTCATAGAAACTGAGGAAATCGACACCAATGATGGGCTTTGACACATCTGCAATGGTGAAGTTCCAGCTGAAGTTCCTTCGAAGCCCCAAGTTCAACTGTAATTGGAGAGGTCCGTATGTATGAATTACAGTATTGTTGGCGGCTACCAAATCGTACCTAGATCTTAAACAGGGTATTTTAACCGCGGACCTCGGAAACACACATAAGTCGGAGCCTGTGTCGACTAAAAATTGAACCTTTGAAGTCCTGTCGGTAACAAAAAGACGGCCTGTCGATGAAGGGCAGTCGTTGGCCGCTACTTGCGACCGCCCTGAGAGTTTTCCGCTTGAAATTGGCAGGGCTGTCTACATTTATTAGCTCTAGACCCAAACTTAAAATGGTAAAAACAATAGGGATGATTTGGTGGTGGTTGCGTAGGTCTCGAGCGGCTGTGTGAGCGGGATCGTGAGCGGGCGCTTCGCCAATTCTGCGACCGTGCTTGTCTGCCACCATTGGATACCTGTGTGGTAAGTAGGGCTACCTGTTTCGTGAGCTCAGATACCTGCCGCGCAAGATCATTAAACATCTGGACCTGATGGTCAGCATGCGTGGATGTGCTCGCCACCTGAGGTAAAGCTGGTGCTATTTCATGCACCTTGTCCGCCAAGTCAGCCAACTTGTCCAATGGAATATCGACCTGTGAAGCAATAATAGTTTGTATATTTGATGGCAATCTACTGGACCATATCGTTCTCAAAAAATCAACTGGCACTGATGGACCTGCCAGCCCCTGCATGTGGCGTAAAAACTGCGAAGGCTTCCTATCGCCAAGCTCTTCGTGCATCAAAAGCTGCTTAACACGCTTTTCCTGAGAAGCTGACAAGCGTTTAATGAGTTCCGATTTTAATTTCTCGTATTTATTGCGTTCAGGTGGATTAGTAATAATATCCTTAACCTCGGCAGCATATTGGTGGTCTAATTGAGCTACTAAATAATAAAATTTGGTCTCGTCTGTCGTTACTTTCGATAATTTAAATTGGCTTTCCACCTGTGCGAACCATAGTCCTGGTTCCTCTGGCCAAAATGGTGGCATTCTGACACCTACTCTAAGTACACTAGGATTCACATGCACTTCTTTGTCGTTGTCCGAATCTGACATCTTAGTTTTAAAATAAAAAGTAAAACGCTCACCGCTTGGACCACACACCAAACCCTATTGTTTCGTCAGCCACTGACGAAAGCACAGCACGCGGTCACTTTCCTTCGTACGTGGTACCTTTAAAACCGAAGCGAGTCCCGATCTTCTTGATGTTGTAGATTTTCTGGAAGACTTCCACAGGCACGATGTGTAGGTACGTAGGTCGATCGAAAATGCAGAACGTTCGCGGATGTCGAGGGTCACCAATATAGCGGTAGGTCGGTTACTACCTACCACCAACGCGCAGGGATTGAACCCGTGCAAAGATATTAAAGAATGTTATGAAGGCAAGATGATTAATTCATGAAAGAAATGAGAATGAAAGGTGAAAGAATGAACGATATGATTATGAAATTAATATGATGGTTTAATGGAGGTTAGAAGCAATAAGCATAATAACATTATACGGAACTATTTGTACAACTACGAGTGACGAACGTTAAAGCAAATAGCTAGTTAGCGCGACGCGTGCGAGCTCGATATAAGTTGAAAGTAGACTCGTCCGTGGAGCGGCCGCGCCGGCCGCCGCGCTGCCATCCAAACCAGTTCCTGCGCCGGAGCTCGAACAAAGGATCGTACGATTCTGATGCGTGGTCCAATATTCATAAGCGGAGCGATTCTTTCGAATTGTAAGGTGTTGGCCCACGCATCTTTCCGCTACAACGTCTATAGGCTGATGATGATGATGATGATGTACACTGGAGGCGAGAAGGCGTGGGAGATATATTGCGAGATTGTCACATGTTAATAATAACCGGGACAAAATAAATAGGCTGTCGGGACGCGAGACGATATCATCGAAATCGGGACTGTCCCGGCCGAATCGGGACGGGTGGCAACTCTGCGTCTGTAAAAGGTAACCATTTCTGCCGCGTCAGAAAGACTTAGCCGATTCTCAAACCGGAGTGGTATACGGACTTCAGAATCGAGCAGCTAAATCCCTACTTCCCTACTAATATTATAAATGCGAAAGTAACTCTGTCTGTTACCTTTTCACGTCCAAACGACTGAACCGATCTTAATTAAATTTGGTACAGAGATAGACCTGACTTTGAGAAAGAACATAGGCTACTTAGTTATTTATAAAACGACATCCACGCGGGCGACGCTGTGGGCAACAGCTAGTAGGTTATAAGTCATTAAAATAGGCCAAATTACAGTGCTCAACAATAAATATTGCACATCGAGCCTAGGAAGGAGATTTCGGGTCTATAGAGCGTTATCTTTTTCGCACCGTACCTATTTGAAGTTTGTCGACCATTTTGATCAAGTTTTGACCAATACCGGACTGTCAGTGCTTACGTAGGCAGTGTGTAACAGAGATACGAACCCTCTACGAAGTCGAAACGAGCCGATCGTCTCTTTCGCAGGCTCGATGTGCAATATTAATTGTTGAGAACTGTACATTGTCTTGGTTAAGTTTATATTAGGTTGGGGAAAAAGTTTCATCGCATTTTTTAAGATAATTCAAAACATTTTTTAATATAGTTTATTTAAATTTAACTAAAGTATGTACGTACCATTTTGTTCGATAACCTTTTGCCATCTTGTAGGTAGGGACATGATCCCATTGCTATAAAAATTTTGGGACTTCTCATCAAAATACCGCGACAAGTGGATTTGGCAGTCCTCTCGTGATGTTAACCTAACATTGCATAAAGAATTCTGAAGAGACCGAAACAGGTGGAGATCTGAAGGTGCAAGGTCAGGACTATACGGCGGATGCATTAACACCTCCCAGCCAAACTCTTAATTTTTGCTGAGTGGCTATAGATGTGTGAGGTCTAGCGTTATCATGATGAAACACCACACCCCTTCTGTTGATCAATTCCGGCCGCTTTCTCTCAACTTCTTGCTTTAATTTCATCAGTTGTTCGCAGTAGAGTTCAGAATCGATAGTCCTGCCTGGTGGTAATAGCTCATAATGAATAATGCCCTTCCAATCCCACCACACACACAACATCACCTTATTGCGAGTTAACCCGGGTTTCGCCACAGTCTGTGAAGCCTGACCGGCCTTTGACCACGACCTTTTTCGCACGTTCTTTTCGTACGTGATCCACTTTTCATCACCAGTTATCAGCTTCTTCAAAAATGATTCGGTTTCATTACGTCGTAATAAAGAATCACAAATGAGTACACGGTTCATTAGGTTTCTTTCAGTGAGCTCGTGAGGTACCCAAATATCGAGCTTTTTTTTGTACCCAGCTTTTTTCAAATGCGCCAAAACTGTTTTGTGATCAATTCTCAGTTCTTCCGCTACGTCGCGTCGTAATTACTGATATGTCGATCTTGCTCCACTTTTTCAAAAATGGCATCCATTTTATCCGTAATAGGGCGACCAGAGCGAGGTGTATCTTTGACATCAAAATTTCCGGATTGAAAACGCTTAAACCAAATTTGTACTCTCACCGACACTGCACTAGGTCCAGAAACATCGCAAATTTTTTTCGCGGCTTGCGTTGCATTTTTACCTTTTTTGTAGTAAAATTTTAAAATGTACCGAATTTCTTCATTAGATTCACTCATTTTGACAGTACGAAAAACAAATGAAAATCACACATTTGCCTAGTTTAAATTTGGAATTATGTTCTTTAAAATTTTAACTTTCAATGATACCAAAACCAGCCAGATACAAATACTACAGCCAAAGAGATTTTATTACAAGTTCATACATACTATAATGCGAAAAGACTTTTTCCCCAACCTATTATTTCAATAAACAAACGCTATAAATAGTACTCACTATTTGCCAAATGCACTCGAGTATGATAAATGTTACTGAAGACTTGAGATATCGGGAAACCTTGGAGATAAATGCTGTTTATCATTGAATTGATGATGATGCATGGGTTCCTTAGTGTGTAATAAAAATACCCTAGAGAATAGAAGTAATATCTGGGTTACTTGGTAACTTCTACTGGTGGTAGAGCTCTAGTGTCGGAGCTCGAGGATGTAGATAACACCGCGTAACGTAGTCTATTTGCCCCCAAATGTTAGTGTTCAGCACTATCGTGTTCCGGTTAGATGGTTATGTATGGCCCCGTTTTTATCATAGAGGCGAAAAAAACAGGCCGCAGAGATGAAACGCATCTTCTTTTTGACCTCTGGTTTTTGTGTAGCTTATAGGCTACAGTCGTCACTTAATATTCATATCAAATGCAGGCTTGTCTGCCGCCATCATTAGGTAAGTAGATACTTAAAAAGGTTTGGTATACTGTGTCAAGTGGGAGTCGATGTTAAGTTTTCCTTTCAAGCCCAATCCTCAAGTTACTTGTAATAGGTATTTTTTATTTGCGCAATAATTCACACGTATGTGGTGAATCTAAAAATAAAAAAAAACGGAAAGAAAAAATTTACTTGGGGCAGGTATCGAACCTGCGACCTCAGGATTACCAGTCCAGTCGCCTTACCTTCGACTTCGGTAGCTTTGTGGTACAGTGGCTGTACTGGTTATCCTGAGATCGCAGGTTCGATTCCTATCCGAAGTCAAATTTTTATTTCTATATTTTCTTCAATGTCTGCTCCCAAAACGTTTAAAGATTGGCGTATAATGTGATCTTGATTATCAGGATGGCCAAAAAATGCATAATATATTGTTTTCTTACTACAATCGACCCTACCTATTCTTATTTTCCATATTTTAAAGCCTACACTTTTTCCGTGACATGTCTAAATTTCGCATTCATCATAATACAAGTTGTATTTCATTTTGAAGGCCTATTCCGTTATGGGTTACGCCATATCTCATTACAGAAACGTTATCAGCACAATACCGAATTGCAATCGACCTTGCTGCAGAGATTTCTCGGCGAGGACACGAAATAAAGGTTTTGATATTGGTTTCACTGTCACAAAAGAAAATTGCAGAACTTAATTGTATTTGCACATAATTTATAATGTGGGACAATAAAGAACGCTTATTTGTTTTGAGGCATTCATTTGTTCGTGTACGAAAAATATGCTGATCGTTTTATTTTCTCAATTGAAAAGGCGCATACAGCTGATACTGATTTGATGATGTAATGTGTTAACATGACTATACATTAATTTGATTGGGCACATTTCCAAACTCGGAGGGTGCTATAGATTTTTAAATAATGGAGAGGGATTTTCAGCGCTATTGTGTTCCAGTCAGGTGTTAATATACCTACGGCCCTGTCATTTCTGCTACAGAGGCACACCGCGGACACTCCGCCAAAATTCCATACAAACGTTTAATTTGCCCTCTATTACACGGACATCAATCAGTGACGTGTATTTACACGTGCACCTGTGTGCGTAGTACGTAGAGAATACCAAACGTCGCCCATAAGAGGGGAGGAGGTTGGGTGAGGTATGGCAATCGGGCGGGACGTCGATGTGTCCATTCTATACGTAGTAGGTATTATTAAATATTCTCTGCCTACGGCCCTGTCATTTCTGCTGCAGAGGTATGACAACTTAGATATTAGTAGTGGCAACACAGCGATCCACATTGAAATCTCTGGTCTTTATGTAGATGTTTATAGGCTACAGTATTTACCATTAATGTGAACTGTATTCTTGCTTGCCTCTTCATTACAAAAAATAAAATGTAGGTACCAATCAAGTACTAATTTTTCTTTTTCTTCTGGTACTGCAAAGTTTGATTATTTATTGGTTAAATTTTATTTTTAAAGGAGATGTTGCGAGCTCGGCTCTGGTTCGTACACGACCTCAAAAAATGGGTAAATTGAAGAAGAATCCGAAAAAAATACAAAAAAAAAAATACATTTTTGCAACATCTCCTTTAATTATTTAACTTTTAATTTGAAGTATTATTATAAGTAAGGCAGTAATTGTAAAGGTGCATTATCAAGCTGATAATGCAAGTGTCCTTGTACTCTTGTACACCAATTTGAAATAAACCTTATTTAATTAGAATTTGCCCCGATTTGGGGATCGGATGCTAGACCCCAGGCCTCGTAGTAGTGACAGAGAATATTGGTAGTGGTATGCTAACAACTATGCTAACAACCAGTGCGCGTCTATGCGGAGGGCAGCGAGCTACGCGTATTCGCGGGATATAGACCTCCAGGAGACGATTTCCGCGCCCGGGACATTCACACTGTCCTCGGGGAGGGACCTACACTAGTCGTGGGTGATATGAACGCTAAGCACACTGCCTGGGGTTCCCGTTTAATCACACCGGCCGGAAGGAAACTCTTCGAGGACAGCCAGCGACAGGGGTATGACGTGGTCGGGCCGGATGCACCGACACACGTTCCAACTAACCCGAACTGTTTGCCGGATGTCCTGGACGTCGCCATCGTCAAAGATGTGCCATGCCCGGTCCATGTGGAGGTGCTGTATGATTTGAATACGCAGCACCTCCCAATACTAGTCACTCTTGCACTGTCGACGAATTTCACGATCGCGTGCCCACCCCGCAGACACACAGACTGGCGCACTTTTGAACGCGCTATGAGTGAGGTGGAGCCGGTGGGCGCCCTGACTACAGCAGAGGATGTCGAGGCGGCAGCCCGCCGCCTCTCACGCGAAATCCAGTCCGCCAACGCAGCGGCCACCACAACGATGCCAGCAACACAGCGCAGGGCCGCCCTGCCCGCCGCACTCCAAGTAATGCTGCGCAGAAAGCGCAGCCTCCGTCAGCTGTGGGCGCGCACGCGATGTCCGACAGTCAAGCGTGACCTTAATCGCCTCGTGGATAAGGTCAGTGCAGCGATGAGCGTATTTCGTGGGGCTGCCTGGGAAGAAACCATAGACCGGGCGGCTGACCGAGACACCAATTTATATATGCTCACTCGCACGCTGACCCGCGAGCCGGCCCCGATATATCCGTTACTTGACAATTCAGGTAAACGATGCTACGGGGCCAGAGACCGGGCCGAAATACTGGCCACTCATCTGGAGGACGTCTTTACCCCCCACCCACCCTCTACGGACCCCGTTGTCGTCGCGCATCATGATAACTGCGAGCGCCGCGTAAGGGAATTACTGTCGACACCGCTCCCGCCACTCCGAGGGGATGATTTTATCTCCCCGTCTGAACTGCGGAGGGCCGTTTACCGGCTGAATGTCAAGAAGGCACCAGGACCGGATGGGATCCCTAACGCCGCGCTGCAGCATCTGCCGTGGGGTAGCCTGGTATCCCTTACCAGACTATTCAACGGCATACTCCGCACGGGTCATTTTCCCAACGAGTGGAAACTCGGGAAAGTTATAGTTCTCCCCAAGCCGGGCAAGGATCGCCGCTATCCATCTAGCTACCGCCCTATCACGCTGCTCTCACACCTCGCCAAGCTGTTCGAGCGTCTTCTGCTGCGGAGGCTGAGGCCACACCTTCCATGTAGGGAGGAGCAGTTTGGCTTCCGCGCGGGACACTCCACGACGCTCCAGCTGGTGAGGGTACTACACTATCTCGCCAATGAGTTCAACAATCGTCAGTACTCGGTCGGAGTATTTCTCGATATCGAGAAAGCCTTCGACCGGGTGTGGCATGTTGGACTCTTGGCGAAATTAGATACACTGCATCCCGCCTTACACAGGGTGGTGGCTAGCTTCCTGGAGGGCAGGCGGTTCTACGTCTCGATTGATGGGGAGGAATCGCCACACCATCCGATCCGTGCAGGAGTACCACAGGGCAGCTGTTTGTCGCCGTCGCTATATGCGGCGTATACAGACGACATCCCCACCTTGCGCGAACATCTGCGCGAAGGAGAAAGGCATGTAATGCTGTCCCTGTTTGCCGACGACAGCGCTTACTTTACGTCGGCGCCCCGGTTGCATTTTGCATACGAGCAAATGCAACGTTTGCTGAATAGATTGCCGGAGTGGTTCGATAAGTGGCGGATGGCCGTCAATGTGGGTAAGACGGCCGCTTTCGCAACGCGAACACTCCGCTACCGACTACCACCACTACGGCTCCGCGGCCAAGATGTTCTATGGCAGCCGTCGGTCAAGTACCTCGGGTGTACCATCGACAGAGCGCTGCGCATGGTGCCCACCGTGGATAACGCGGTGCGCCAGGCGGCGGCTGCTCGAGCGATGCTACGTCCGGTACTGCAGTCGAGGCTGCCGTTGAGCACCAAGCTGCGGATCTACAACACCTACATTCGAACTAGGTTGACGTACGCTGCACCAGCGTGGTACGCCTTGTGCTCCACTACGCAGCGACGTCGCCTACAGGTACAGCAAAACGTGTGTCTACGCTTGATAACCAACGCGGGGAGGTACGTCAGAAATGACGTCATCTCACGGGACCTGCGTGTAGAATCCGTTCAGGAGTTCGTGGTCCGTCTCGCGCGCGGTATGTACTATCGTGCGGAAAACGGACCTCACGGACACCTCCACGGATTTGCCCCACTACATAGCAGGCCGCCTGACGGGAGGGCACTCCCGCGCGAAATCCTCTCCGTGGTATCAACCCGGACACCCCGGGACGCCGACGTATGTCCGAGCCCCGATCCCGAATCGTGATCCGATACGTTAGTGAGCCAAGCTCGGCCGGGGTCCCCATTAGATGCAGAGCCCTGTGACGATGTCACGCAACCTGCCCGACCCGGGTTCGATTCCCGGACGTGGAGGCTTCCATCGGGGATGCGGTCGCGGGTCCGACTACGGTCCGGGCTACGACCGCGCAATATCTGCGGGCGTTGCCACTGGAGTGGTGGATGCTCGCCCCTGTTGGCTTCCCAAAACTCGACGCTGGGCGACGGAAGCCGCCGCAGCGACGCCACTTCGCGCCGTGACGACACCCCCGCCGCCGCAATACCAACCGCCGCGGCACCGCTGTCATCACGGCACCACCACACTTGGGAGGCGCCTACTCCGTCGCTGCGCCCTAATCGGCGACGCGGCGCTTACCACTGCGCCACCCAGACAAGACGCCGCTCCCATTACTATGGGAGCAGAAGATGCCGAGGAAAAGGGGCACGTGCCTCGAGTCCTATACCGCGCCGCGCGCTAGCGCGCGCGACGAATCACGACCGAACAACTAAGCAAACCAGCATCAGTACCTAATGGTGCTAGAAATCAAAGAAATAACTAAGTATAGGTTAATAATAAATCATTGTCTAAAAATGTTTCAGCTGAATGCATTTACTTTTTTATAAAATTTATCAGTATTTTAGGTTTATAAACAATCATATAAGACATGGTCACGTTTGTCGTAAGTATTTATTTAAATCGTATATTAATGTTTACAAACATTTCAATTTAATTTTGTTAAAATTATACAATTACATCTGATAATCTTATTAACCTTCGTCAACCATAAAACATACCTATTTCCTCTTAACTCTAGTGCTCATACTTCGACGTATTATTGTGTTTCAATGTAGCAACTAAATTGCTGGATTTTAACTCATTTGATTTCACAACGGCACGTGTAAACGAACGAGATAAAACATAATGATTCAGTTGAGATACGCCGATCTTATCCACGACCCGCATAGTTGTGATTCCGATTACCACCAACGGATAATATATAATAATAATTACAACCCTGTTTACATCCCACTTCTGGGCACGAATCTCTCCCCTTCTTGGGAGGAGGCCTGGAGCTTACTCCACCACGCTTCTCCAATGCGGGTTGGTGGAGATAAGGGTTAATGCCCAACCCGTTTTCGGATTTCAAACCGCCCATAAGGCCTCCTATAAGGTTTAACTACTATCTATCAATAGCAACCGGGACCGACGGCTTAACGTGCCTTCCGAAGCACGGAAATGCGCATTTTAATTTGCCACTAGCGGTCGCCGATCACACACCCGACCGCGCCCGACTACACCAGCTGCGGGGCCATGCGCGCTTATTTCTTTGCATTCATTCATTCACCAATATCGCTCCGCATTCGCATAATAACCAATTCGCATAATGTCCAAATATTTCGCAAATTGTCCAATTTTTAACAAACTTTTTAATCACTTTAAACTTTTTATTCAATGGGCCAACCCAACTTACAGTCTCGCCCGCCGCTCCACTCGACACAGTGATGTGACAAATAATTTTTTTTCTATTAATAAGATTTTTTGATATATTTATTTCTTAACAATTGCGGGACATCTAGTGTCCCGATCCGATGGAAATCGGGACGCGTCCCTGAAAATTGGGACGTCTTTCGCAAATGTAGACACCTGGCAATACTAGTGACGACCCCATCATGTTCCATACTCTCTTTTACAAACAAAAAGACTAAACAAAAAAATGTGGGACACTCTTGACATTCTTTTCATTCACTGGCAGAGTTCCAAAGCCCAAAGAAAAAAAGCCAAGAGAAAAAACCTGCCAAAACAAAACTCACCTCTGAACAAAACTCTCCTAATAACACTATTGTGGGTGTCTTCTTTAGGGAAGGCTTTATCCAGCAGTGGACGTATTTCGACTGGGACTGGACTCATGATGATGATCGCTAAACATGATGCGGTGCCTCCCTGGAAAATTATCTCTAACCAGAGGTTCCCATGCTAGAGCTCGATCGACTGTAGCTCTGCCACCAGTAAACTAGTTATACACTCAGAACTGATCTTGGACGGCCATGTCGGGAATAGTCTGGATTACAGAGAATCAACTTAATGTTTTCGCAGAGTAAATAATGTAAACCCCGGTCACCCGTCATTGAGTAGCCTTGGGTGGCACATGACATTGTGTTACGCTTGTCGCGGATATATTATTTACACAGATGACATGTAACCTTCCATTTCCTGTCGCATCACTGCTAATTATAATATTTGAATATTTTATAAACACCACCAGGGTTCTGTACCTACTTGAAATGAACATTTTACTGGTGGTTGGTTTGCCTGATATAAATATCGGGTGCGATACGGGACTTCGAAAAGTGTAACACCGAATATGACGTCCCCGTAAGTTTACTGACACGAATCACGTGACAACGAATGCACGGTACCACGAAAAACTCAGCACCGAATGCACGCGATCCCGAATAACACTACCTCCAATTCACTATAATACGAATCACTTGGAAACGAATGCACACCACCACGAAAAACTTAACACCGAAGGCACGCGACCTCGAATAACAGAACCTCTAATTCACCAATACGAATCACTTGAAAACGAATGCACACCGAATGCACACCACTACAAAAAAGTAGTAGACGTCAAAATGCAGATACGTTGCCATCCCTGAGACCTTAGGTGTTCTGATTCGTGATTGCGTGGCTTCGGTGTTAAGTTTTTCGTGGTGGTGTGCATTCGTTTCCAAGTGATTCGTATTATAGTGAATTCGAGGTGGTGTTATTCGGGATCGCTTGCATTCGGTGCTGAGTTTTTCGTGGTACCGTGCATTCGTTGTCACGTGATTCGTGTTAGTAAACTTACGGGGACGTGATATTCGGTGTTACACTTTTCGAAGTCCCGTATCGCACCCATAAATATCACAGAGGATAACCAACATAGCCCTCAAGTGTGGTAATTAGTAAAGTATTTGCAGTGACCTCCGGTTTCCAGACCAGCGGTCGATACATACCCGTACGTCACATCCATGTTAACTGTATGCTTGTTAGCTACTGTGATGACAGTGGCAAACAACTCCAACGTCCAATAAAATTATGTATTGGTTCCAGGGTGGTAACAACGCTGGCCACACTGTGGTGGTGAACGGCAAGGAGTTCGACTTCCACCTCCTGCCCAGCGGCATCATCAACCAGAAATGCGTATCAATAATAGGTATGATTTTGATACTTGTATCCTCAAACTTGATTTTGATACTTGTCCGTAGTCTGAAAGGCAGTGGATCGATAGTTGATCGAAGGGTGTTTGTGTCTCAATGATATTTTATGGCCAGATATGTTTAGGCGTAGCGATGCCCGATACGTCGATTTTTATCGATATATCGTATTGAAGCCGGTTGGCCGTGACGCCCTTTAGTGGTGGAGAATTCTTCCACTAGTGCAGTCAGTTAGCCGACCAATGTCGGTTAAACCATTCTAATAGGGCGATAGTAAAAATAAATACGGGATGGACAGCAGCATCCTGAGATAAAACTACTGCTACTGCGATCGCCAATTACAGATTCCAACAAGAAATAATGCACATTGACGTCAGGAAGAGACGTCAGCCTATTTCGGATCTATAGTGTAGAGCGTTATCTCTTTCGCACCTTACCAATTTGACGTTTGTCGACCATTTTGATCAAGTTTTGACCAATACCGGACTACGGATGCTTACGTAGGCAGTGTGCAGCAGAGATAACGTTCTATAAAGCCGAAACTAGCCGATTGTCACTTTCATAGGCTCGATGTGCATTATTTCTTGATGAGCACTGTAATTTATTCACCTGTCAAACTTGGCGATTATCACAAACCTGTTGTGGGCGTCTTTGGGGAAGGCTTTGCCCAGCGGTAGACGTGGCTGGAGTGATGATTGTAGCGTAATGTATAGATTTGCTCATTCCAATGCTGGTGTACCGCAAGGCTTTGTGTTGTCTCGCACTTTTTTCATTCTGCATATGATAAGTATGATGGAGCAGAATCCCAACAATCATTGTTATGGGGATGACAATACGGGAGATGCACACTATACTACTCTCTTCTCGGACGGTTGTCGCTGACAGTAAAACTAGACTTATGTATCGATGTCTCAATTCGAGAACTCTCTGGAGCGAGTCTCTGATTGGTTCAATTCAACCTCTCGAAGACACAAGTCTTCGCGTTTACCGTAATAAAAAAAACATTTATTGTAGCGCCGCAGTTCCAGAGCGCTCAACTCGTCACTAGTGGTCGGTTGTCCAGGATGCTTTGACATATCGAATGAAGTGTAGTTTCGGGGTCATATTGAAGGAAGACCAAGCTGGCATTCAAGAAACACGTGGTTCTAAACAAATCGTTTCACATCAAAATAACTAATTTTTTGTGACGCTCGCTTAGCCCCCTTAGCCAGCGTACTGCGCGATAAGGAACTTCGTCCCAAAAACTAGTCACCATCCCTATTGTTGTTTCGGTATGGATGAGCACATCAGCATTAAATACTCGATCCTCATGGTCACATTTCCATCAGCACATACAGAGCAGTTATTTTATTAGTAACATTTTATGCAAATATAATTGAAGTAATAAATACTTGCTTACATTGTGTTACTCCTACCCATGCATGACCGATTCGAACGCTTCGATGCAAACAATTAGATCACACTGCCTCGTGAGTCGTGTGTTGACTCATTCTACCTTTCTGATATTTACAGTTATGGCAAAAGCTGATGTAACCAATAGATACCTAAATACAGCTATTTAATATAAGGTTGGGGAAAAAGTTTCTTCGCATTTTTTAAGATAATTCACAACATTTTTTAATATAGTTTATTTAAATTTAACTAAAGTATGTATGTACCATTTTGTTCGATAACCTTTTGCCATCTTGTAGGTAGGGACATGATCCCATTGCTCTAAAAATTTTGGGACTTCTCATCAAAATACCGCGACAAGTGGATTTGGCAGTCCTCTCGTGATGTTAACCTAACATTGCATAAATAATTCTGAAGAGACCGAAACAGGTGGAAATCTGAAGGTGCAAGGTCAGGACTATACGGCGGATGCATTAACACCTCCCAGCCAAACTCTCTTAATTTTTGCTGAGTGGCTATAGATGTGTGAGGTCTAGCGTTATCATGATGAAACACCACACCCCTTCTGTTGATCAATTCCGGCCGCTTTTTCTCAACTTCTTGCTGTAATCTCATCAGTTGTTCGCAGTAGAGTTTAGAATCGATAGTCCTGCCTGGTGGTAATAGCTCATAATGAATAATGCCCTTCCAATCCCACCACACACACAACATCACCTTATTGCGAGTTAACCAGGGTTTCGCCACAGTCTGTGAAGCCTGACCGGCCTTTGACCACGACCTTTTTCGCACGTTCTTGTCGTACGTGATACACTTTTCATCACCAGTTATCAGCTTCTTCAAAAATGATTCGGTTTCATTACGTCGTAATAAAGAATCACAAATGAGTACACGGTTCATTAGGTTTCTTTCAGTGAGCTCGTGAGGTACCCAAATATCGAGCTTTTTTTTGTACCCAGCTTTTTTCAAATGCGCCAAAACTGTTTTGTGATCAATGAAAACATGTGCAAGCATGCAGTTCACATCGATGTTAAGTCTGCAGCCTATAGACCCACATAAAGACCAAGGTCAAAATGCAGATGCGTTACCATTCCTGCGGCCTAAGGTGTTATGCCTCTTTGCCGGAAATTACAGGGACGTTGAACGCATTGTAAAAAAATAAAATGGCAATGGGCTGGTCACATCGCACGTTTGCCAAACGATAAATGGACTAAGAAGGTAACCACTTGGGCTGGTTCTACCGGTAAAAGACGAAGGGGAAGACCAATGGAAAGATGGACTGATGAAATATCACAATCAGCAGGGACAAACTGGTTAGATAAGGCAAAAGACCGAACTGGCTGGGGACATATGGAGTATGGCCTTTACTCGAAGAGAGGTCCATAATAAAAAATAACATATATTGTTATATTAAACATTGACATTAATTTTTATGATAATTGAAAAATATGTTTTTTTTGTATAATTTAATAACATGACATTAAATTTAATTCAAATATTATATAGGTATTTAAATTAAAATGCATGATATTTATAGGATATTTTTAAAAACGAAAATAATTAAATTTATTAAATAAAAAATGTAATTTATCAAATTGAATAGAATCACTATATGTCATTGTTAAATTCTAATGTAAATTTATTAGGGAATTAAAAAATTTAAATAAAATAAACAGTTAGAGAAACTTGATCACACGAGACTAGAAAGAAATCGGTATTTCTTATATGAAATATCCAAGTTTTTTGTGATTATTTTCGTAATCCAAGGTCCCAAAATGCGCCACGAGAAGACCAGGAAGTCGATTATCGACACAGTTTTGACTGACCGATAACAATGCCCTTGAATAGGTGCCAGATTGTATCGTTTCTTCAATGAGATTTGCGTGTAGGGTTGTCGAATAAGATATTTCTTTTAAACCGGTGAGGTAATGCAAATCAGCTTGCAGTCCAATAAAGATGAAGATTCAGATCTTCATCTTATTTTTAGTTATTTTTGGAATATTTGATAATTGCTAGTGTACCCTTGCTTCGCCCGAGTTTGTGGCCGCCATGTCGCCTTTTGGGGATGAAACTTTCAAGACGTCTTTCTTAGCGGATGCTTGTCTTGTTGTATGGATAATACGTACAACACAAACCATCGTCCAATGGTTTTTGTTGTAGGTACGTTTATTAGTCAGTAAGCGGATGCTTTTTTAAACTGTGAAGAAGATTCAATAACCAAGAAAGCGACAGCCCGCTACTGGACCTAGTCATCATATGAAATGGCAGAAATCAATTGACACTTTCACATAGTAACATGACAGATGACGTGAAACGTCTCACGTGTCTGTCAAATCAATATAAAAGCGGAACCGGCTGTTTACTATTTATATCTTCTCTTTTTTGTTAAACTTATTGGCTGGCCAAGTTTTAAACGAGAATTGAAATTGACAACCCTACATGCCACGCCCATTTTACACATATCGTGATGTGTGTCATTGTCATGCCAAAATGGAGACGCTTCTGAGCATGTTTTAAAATTGTATTTCTATGAAAAATAATTCAGCTTTTTCTAATATTTTAAACATTCATGGGTACCTACTTACTATAACCGGCCACGCGGGAACCAGGACCACTTAATCTCATATAACCATTGATAATCAATGCATATAACATATTAGGAAAGTCAATAAATTATCGAAGAAATTAGTTGTCAAAGCATATAACAGCTCTTCAAGAATTAATTGTTGTCTAATCAATTTGCGATTATGGATAAAAATATGGTGATGCTCAAAATTTTATTTGCGGGGAAAAACCAAAACATTTCTTTACGCTCCTATCTCACCGAATGTCGAATTATTGAATGAATTATTTTATCAAGAATGTCGTCAAGGTGAGGTATGAGTATGGTATGAGAATGTAGTGGCAGAGAGGGCAGCCCAATAGGGAACGTATTAAGAAGTTGATCATCTCAATAGTAATTACTTACTTATCGAAATTTAGGAGGCACCGGAGATGTGTACTGATCGAGATGTTTAGTACTCTACGCTCTCTGATACCCAGTCATAGTGGCTTGGCGTAAACATACAACATACATATTGAAAACTAGGCTTGCAGTAAGTATAGATGACGAAGCAAAGGCAAACATGATAGATAAGTAGAAGTTACTGTATTAGGAAATCTGTCCTCAAACTCTTCGGATACAATCAGGTAGTCAAGGTCTACATGTTCACATGAGCACTTTATGCAGTGGTTATAAAAGCTATATTTGATTGTTTTTGGGGTGGATTTGAGCTGAGTTCCCCTGTACTGTACCTATTCTCAAAATAATCACGAATACGAAAGTATTTTCAGTAATAGGCGAAAATTCTTGGCGGCTGATCGTTGCTACTAGTTACAAATAGACTCTATAGTACTCTATACTATACCGAAATTCGAAATCTGGTTGTGATCATAGTTAATCTTAGTGATTAACATAGGCTAAAGTTAAGGTACGGGCCAGTAAAAAAATAATTTTCACTAATAGTACTGTCGACATAGGATTTAGGGCTCCTAAATGCTGGAGTGGAGTAGTATTCGGACACCACAATAAGAAGTGACTCAGCGGCTCGGCTCTACCGCCTAACTGAATCTCTATTGTCTTGTCCTCGTTTATGTTACTTTTATTTCTCTTGTCCTTTGTATTAGTGCCGCCTGTGAGAGTCATAGTATCTATCGTCATTATGTTAAAAGATGGTATTGAAGGGGTAGCGATATCCAGTTAATGTATAATATATTATATAAACTGGATATCGCTATACGCTAATGGTCACATAGGCGGCACGAAAGGACAAGAAAAATCAAAGACGTTAACAAGGGCAAAAGCCATTCAATTAAGCGGTCAGAACGCAGGAGTAGCACGTATCGACTTTCAACGGCGGAATGGGTATATAGTCGTTTGTTTGCCAGGTGGCCCTCAGCCCTCAGCCTGCGGTTCCTCTACAGACATAGCTTGGTGGGGTTGCATCATGATTTCATTTATAATTATTCAATACTAGCTGTCTCGGCAAATTTCGTATTACCTCAGAATTAAATAAGGTGTCAAAGGTTTGATTGATACGGACTATTTGTATGGGTAAATGAAATTGTGTTTTTTACTATTTCCCTTCCATTTCTTCATATTTTCTTACCTTTTAAACCTTCCCTGGACTTCCAAAAATCATTCAAAACCAAAATTAGCCAAATCGGTCCTGCCAGTTTTAGCGAGATTACCGAACAGCAGTTGATTTTGATATATATAGATTGGAATCCGGGCTTTGGAGACCCAGCTGTGCTCTTTCGGAACAGACCGCCAGTGGATTGAAATAGAAATAGAAAATATTTTTATTTCGAATAGATCTTTACAGATACTTTCAAAACGTCAAGAAATATAAAATACCTAGAGTGAATACCCATTACATAAAGTAAAGCAAAATCATATATTAATAGTAAATTAAAAATTAGAATTTAAACTACTTAGTTAAAACAAAATAATCACAAAATTTTTCAATTCCTTCAATGATGATAAATGAAGAAAAAGAAAAACTTATTCGTCAAGATCAAAGTTATTCACTTAGCAGAGTTCCAAGTGCAGTCACTATTGAGAAGAACTCCGCTACCAAACAAACTCAGTAAGAGCTCTTTTAAATGAGAGCTTAAATCTAGTACAAATTATCGTGAAAAATCAAATAATGTGAACGTCCATAGCATAGATGCAAATAAACTGCTATCTACTAAATGTGATGTAGCTCCTGCAAACCAAACCAGAACAGACCAGTCCCCACCAACAGCACCCGTTCACGAGTATGACGCATGTGACAGCCATTGCCCTCCTCGACCATTTTAGATGGAAGTGAGCAACCCGCCACACGACGCCGCCAAAGGCAAAGACAGACAAGACATTTAAGCGTGCATGACTGCTCCGGATATGCATACGACAAAATAAAAGATGGAATTAATTTACAGCCAGGGTATTCACATTATTCAACCCTTAACAATACTAATTACAGAATACACGAAATAACAGTATCATGAAATAGCCTGGCAGCGATCGCTATAATCCCAAGATGTACTATCATTAAGATAATCACAGGTCTTATAGTAATTACATTTATATAAACGTTCTTTCATTACTTAAATTTATTGATCGATAGACTTTGAACGTTTTTGGGGACTTGATTAAAGAACCGTATACATTGACCTCTGAAAGAATTACTGACCCTATTCAGCCGCGTTGCATGCACGGACGGAATTGGATTGATTCACCCTGTTTGGATTTCTGTTTATGTAATTATCTAAAGGCAGCAGTTCACCGATCAGCAGTGTGGATTATATTATTATGTTTGCAAAGAACTAAAAGCGACACGCTTCTATGACATTAAAATGTTTTTGCAAACTATTCGCTCGCGCTCCGACCTTGTCGAGTTTGTTTATTTGTAAGAGTCGAAAGAGTAACGTAACTCTCTCTCATACGAGAATCAGAGAAGGCGTGCCAGAGAATTTAATGCACTAGAATTGAAGCTACCTACTGACAACAGTTTTGTAAGAATACCGTAATTTTGTGATTGTTTTTGCAAAGTACGATTGCTCGCGCTTCAATGTGTAGTGTTTGCTGGGTTGTACACGCAAATGCTTTCGTAATATACGCTGGACAAAGTCTTACCCCATAGATTTGCTGCGTCTGTTCTAAGCGATAAAAGACAATCATTTTTCTCGTACTAATATTCTTAAATCAACAAACAAATATTGTTCTTTTTTATCATTTGAAATATTAATTTAACTACACTGTACCGAGTCACCAGCTGGCACGACGCTTTTTGGCTTAAAGTTGTGTTTCTACTGAACTGGAGACAAATTTAATGTGATGTAGTTGTATATAAGGCAGGTTACCTGCAGTTTTCATAGGAATCTCTGTATTTTTAAAGCGACCTTTACTTCTCTCCTCACTTGCATCAACGAGGCTTACTTAATTGATATAAAAAAGTTGCAAAAATTATAATGCGAGAATTTTTAGAACGGGTCTTAGATGAGTGTCTGGCTCCTTTACATATTTTGTATGGAGATCATATGAATTCTGACATAGGACAGCTTACGGATGTCATAATAATAAGTTTATGTATGACAATGTTGCTCAACATTATCATCTGATTCTGTCAGTCCCTGGCCGTGCCGTGCTTGGGGTACGATTTGCTCGATACTTTTAATGGGACCTTCAAATGAATCGCGAAGGTCGCCCGTTGATTTACGATTTGCAATTTCCCATCTACCGTTTCGTGTCTAACTAACAAATTGATATCAATTTATTCATTACTGTGGCGAAACATGGAATGTCATTTTTATTCGTTTTATAATGCTATGTCTTATACATAAAACAATGGTATTGCTGCGCTGTGTTGCGTCAGCCAATATTATTATTGTGTATGATACTGCTGTAGTATGACTTGCCATTCGATATTGTGAACTACAATCGATTAGCTATGTGACTCAAATGACTACAGTAAAGAGACGGGTGATTTTGGGCCTGATAAATCGTTATGGGCTAACCCATTACACAGTACATTATGTAATATAGTTTACAATTAGCAATATAACCCAACTATTACTTGATCGTTTATACTGCATTTACTGGCAACTAAAAAATATTTCGAATTTCACATTATTTATTTTACAGTCATATGAAAATGACATAATTTGTAGTGTTAACACTGGGTCCAGAAATGTTTGGAACAGTATCATTCTCCTTTTTTTTTTAATATTACGTAATCTATTGCCACCAAATGGTAGTGTTCAGTACTATCGTGTTCCGGCATAGAGCAACGCGAGCCACCGGTCGCGGCGGATAGGCCGTGTAAGCCCGGGCCTAGGGCGGCAAAATTTAGGGGGCGGCAAAATTTGGTCGATATTTCTTTTTAGGTTGACTACGCGCATACGTGTAAAATCTCAAAAATATGTTCATTTAACTCCATACCACACAAGTCACATTACTTAAGCATACAGTCATAAGCAACTCTCTTTTGACCTTTTCTTTGTGCTTCCGCCGCGACCGGGAGGCTCGCGTTGCTCTATGTGTTCCGGTTAGATGGTGATGCATGGGGCCGTAATAACCATCACAGAGACATGGCAACTTAGGTCACAGGTGTGGTAACGCATCTGCATATTGACCGTGATGGTTAACATCAATGTGAACTGCATGCTTGTTTGCCACTTCCATTACATAAAAAAGTACAATATGACAGCATGCAAGATGACAGCATCGTTCAGCGATAAAACTACCGGCAGTCATCATCATCATCATCAGTAGTTTTATCGCTGGACGATGCTGTCCATCTTGCATTCTTGTACTTACTACTGCCCCAATGGTTTCACTGCCATTGTTCGGTTGTTTGACTGTACTAAAACTCTTCCACTAGACGAGAGAGAATTCTTCCTGAGAGAAATACAATCGTGAAGTATGATTGAGTTCATAATAATTTATTTGAATTCCAGGCAATGGCGTGGTGATCCACCTGCCGGGACTGTTCGAGGAGTTGAAAAAAAACGAAAAGAAGGGCATGGAAGGTTGGCGGGAACGGCTTATCGTGTCTGATAGAGCGCATCTAGTGTTCGACATGCATCAGCAGGTATTTTATTAAGCTGTAACGTTTTCGTAGGTTTTCGCGAGCTTCCGTACATTGTAGAAAATTAAACTTGCGGATTTTCTCGCGTATACAACACTCCCAAACTTCTTACACCCGACGTTTCGGTCGCTTTCTAGCTACCGTGGTCACGGGCAGACTAAGAAGTTTGGGAGTGTTGTATACGCGAGAAAATCCGCAAGTTTAATTTATTAAGCTGTTCTGAAATAAACAATTTTTTCTACTGTCTCTCCAAAAATTTGTGTATTCATGTGTAATTACCATCTGTTTTGTTTAACATCTGTTGACAGTTTACGTGTAGTGTACTCTACTGGTGGTAGATTTCCAAGTGTAGGAGCTTGCGGGCTTAGGCATCACCGTATTACCTAAACTATCTGCCGCTAAATGGAAGTGTTCGGTACTATCGTGATCCGGTTAGATGGTAATGTATGGCCCCGTAATAACTATCACAGAGACATGACACCTTAGGTCTCGGGGTAGGCAACGCATCTGCATTTCGACCTCCGGTTTTAAGTAACGTCAATGTCAACTATATGCTTGTTTGCCACCTTCCTTACAAGAAAAGGTGTAATTAAGTTTGATCTGTTTGATTCACAAATCGGCTGTGGTTTGATCAACATGAGCCCATTTTTGAATTCTAATAGGGATCGAACCTGCGACCTCACGATAACCAATCCAGCCGCTTTACCACTGAGCTATCGAAGCCCCATGTAGATCGAAGAGAGAGAGAAACTTATATTTCATTTTTTTTTTAAATTTCTAAATTCACGATGTGTTATTGTGAAAAATAAAAATATGCCAAATTAAGTTCTCTATTCCGTCTGGACCGTAATTTTTCAGGGGATTTACCAACAACGAACAATGAGAAATTATTAGTCATGGCTTTCATTATCTTGCTGTCGAACGTGAAGGCTGCATTGTTGAAAATTTATATTCGGCGTCTGTGATATCTGAACGCGGCCATTTTTGTTTCCTGCCAACAATGTAATAAAACTACATTATTTGTTTAAATACTGTGAACACCCTGTTATTCTGTTAGATTAGGTACCATAGCCTTCTACGAATTGGAATAGGATAGTTGACACTTTTTTTTAAACAAGCCTCAAGTCGTTGAATATTGTTTTTAGTAGGTACCTTAGGGCTCACACACATAATGCGAATTCGCATCGCATCGCAAATATCTGCGAGCTTGCACGAATAAATTGCCTGTGATGCGGCGTCGCATCGCATCGCATCGCAGTTTTGTGTGGCCGCCCTAAGCCGTAATAAAATATATTCCTTTGATATATTAATCAATGTTTTATTTATGTAATGGAAGTGGTAAACAAGCATGCAGTTCACATTGATGGTAAGTGATGACTGCAGCCTATAGACACCCACACAAAGACCAAGGTCAAAATGCAGATGCGTTACCACTCCTGAGGCCCAAGGTGTTATGCCTCTGTGCCGGAAATTACAGGGCCGTACATTACCAGCTGACCGGAACACGATAGTGCTGAACACTACTATTTAGCGGCAAGTATATTAGGTAATGCGGTGGTGCCTACGCCCGCGAGCTTCGTCACTGGAGCTCTACCACCAGTAAAAACGCATAAATTGGGTTTTTGAAAAAAAAAATTTTTTGCGATAAATGGAAAGATCATGTATAGGTTTTATATCAAAACTGTTTTTTAATTATTTTTTTTTGCATAAATTCAAAAGTTATATCAAAATAAAAATAAGTTTTTGAATCCAGTACCGAAGACACGCCGACAGCTGCCGAACAAATCCGAGTGCATGTGACGTCATAATGTTAGTTTTCACTCATAGCAGTAGATACAGAGACAATACGTACAGTGTTTTGATCTATTTAATTCTGTTGACATTGTTATAAAAACAAAAATTTATATTGAAAATAACGAATCTTAAAAGTTATCGTTTTTGTTTTGTATCAGTAAGTACGAATACTACAAAAACAACTCCTGGTCAAATGTTTTTAAATGTGCCCCAAGATGAAAAATGTCGAAATAAATGGTTTCAAGTAGGGTTGTTGAGGAAGTGATTATGAGGAAGAGGAGGAGGAAGAGGAATTGTGATGCGCCAATTTAGAGGATGCGGATGAGGAAGAGGATATTTTATGAGGAAGAGGATGAGGAAGAGGAAGAGGAAGCAGATGACATAATAATAATAGCAACTCTTGAAACGTCCCACTGATGGGCACTGGGCACGAGTCTCTCCCCTTCTTGAGGGGAGGTCTGGAGCTTACTCCACCACGCTGCTCCAATGCGGGTTGGTGGAGTTACTTGCAAGGGTTAGTGGCCAACCCGCTGTCGGATGCTTTCAAACCGCCCATAAAGCCTCCGACAAGGTTTAACGACTGCTATCTGTCGATAGCAACCGGCACCGTCGGCGTCCTGCTCTCCGAAGCACGAAAATGCGCATTTTAATTTGCCACTAGTGGTCACCCGTCACACACCCGACCGCACCCGTATCGCTTAATCGAGTAGATCGCTTGCGTTCTACACCAGCCGGGAGGCCTTGCTACAGAAAGATGAGAAGAGGATGATACGAAGATATAAATACTAGAGGATAATGGAGGAGGAGATTAAAAGAGCATTTTGTAGTGGTTGGTCCACTACAAAATGCTCTTTTAATTATTTTTACTATGAATCTTAAATCTAAACCATTCTCAAAACACATACGATAAAGAATCATCCACTAGCGGTCACCCATCACACACCCGATCGCGCCCTTAATGCTTAACCGAGAAGATCGCTTACGATTTACACCAGCCACTGGGCCATGCGCGCTTCCAAAATGCTAGGCTGGGCCAAAATTCCATACAAACGCTTAATTTGGTCTCACTCTCACTGTATTACACAGCGTCAATCAGTGACGTGCACTTGTGTGCGTAGCACGTAGAGAATACCAAACATCTCCCATAAGAGGGGGGGAGGTTGGATGAGGCGGAGAAATCGGGACGTCGAACGACGGGAAATGAAGCATAAAATACTAATTCATTTTCAGCTATTATTTTTTTTTATTTCTTCAATTAATTGTCGTGAGTATATTTCAAAAACAAGAATGTCATAGTAGCGTTATGGTGACATATTGTTCCCATACAAAAGTTGCATAAAATAAATATTTCCGGCACAAAAAGAAACAACGATTCAAATTAACCATGATTCTACATATTTTTCTCTATCTTCTGATATAGTGCGTAGTTTAGTACAAGGTGCGGGTACAGTACAAATATGAACAGTATGGAAACTACGGACAAAATGTTCGAAATGGCACACTAACACAAACATGCGCATCGACGCTCGATGTAGCGAGTGACTCAGTACTGCAGCACCGCGAGAACCGCTTAGAGGCCTCGTCGATGCGCATGTTTGTGTGAGTGTGACGTTTCAAGGTTTTGTACGTAGTTTCCACACTGTTCATATTTGCATAGTGGTGCGGGTCCAACGTGGAAGAACTAGTCCTTTAATGATCATCACTGTATTTTCAGGTCGATGGTTTGCAAGAGGCGGAGAAAGGCAAGAACTCCCTGGGCACAACGAAAAAGGGCATAGGACCGACGTACTCGTCGAAAGCGACGCGCAACGGCATCAGGATAGGCGATTTGCTCGGGGATTTCGATGTTTTTGAAGAGAAGTGAGTATTTTAGCAGTAGTTATTAGCATTTATCTAACTGATTTTAACATATCAATAAAATACCGACACGAGATCTCTGGCCCTGGCTAGGGATAGGGTGTAAATAAGGAACAGAGCGGTGAGTGTCCCTAAACAAAGCATTGAGTGGTTACAATTTCATAACTAGTCATCAGAGGTAAGTGTCCCTAAACAAAGCATTGAGTTTTTTTTATCTAATGGAAGTGGCAAAGAAGCATGCAGTCCACATTGATGTTAAGTGATGACTTCAGCCTATAGACACCCACACGAAGACCAAGGTTAAAATGCAGATGCGTTACCACTCCTGAGGCCGTAGGTGTCATGCCTCTGTGCCGGAAATTACAGGGCCGTACATTCACCTGACCGGAACACGATAGTGCTGAACACTACCATTTAGCGGCAAGTATATTAGGTAATGCGGTGGTGCCTACGCCCGCGAGCTCTGTCACTGGAGCTCTACCACCAGTGAGTGGTTACAATTTCATAACTAATCATGACATGTGTTCAAAGGTCTTCGCGAGCTATGGTCATAGAATTAAACTATTTTTACTTATTTATTCCATAACCGTGACAGAAGGAAATTAAAGCCACTAACGTGTTAACTCTCCGCATATTTAAAATCTTGGATGATGAACGGACACATTGCAAAATTAGCCAGAGGTCAGGTTCAATCCCCGCCCGAAGTCATTTTTTTCTTTACATTTTTCTTCAATTTCTTTATATTTAATAATGTCCTCCAGACCGAATTTCCGCCGCGACGGCCAATTTCAACGGAGACTAGCCATCTGCGCGGGAGATATTATAGTGCACAAGTGTATGCGCAAACTCAGGTGCACTCTTTATTCCCTCACTCTCATAGTCCGAAGGGACAGCAATCCGACACGACCGGAGAGAGGAGATCGGGCGTGGGACCGACGGCTTTACGTGCTCTCCGAGGCACGACCAGACTCCGGGCTACTACTGGGAATTTCCTCACAGAAAAAACCCAATAACAGATTTTCCCGACCTGGGGATCGAACCCAGGACCCTCAGGCTTCACCATCGCGATTGCGACCACTGAGCCAACGAAGCAGTTGAAGTCTTTATTATTTTATATTTATAAAGACTTCCAAGTAGTAGGTAATATGTATCTATGTCTCAATATGCCTTTAAAAATTAACATAGATAATTTTTTTATTGTTCTGGTAAATTGAAACTAAAGTAATTTACGTGAATAGGGTTATCACATTTAATTCCAATTACGGTATAATTATCAAATAATACGTATGTATGTATGTATCTTCACGCCAGGTCTCTAACGGAGTAGGCAGAGTGTAGAGTTTGTAACATCACACGTTTTGTTTGTGTAGTTTCACAAATAAAACGTGTGATGTTTTATTCCAATGTTGTACTGTATTTTTACCTTAAATCATTATGAGATGGAGCATTCAAATGATTTAAGGTAAAAATACAGTACGACTCTCGAGTAGCGAGTGACTCGGAGCTGCAGCACCGCGAGAACCGCTTAGGGGCCTCGTTGATGCGCATGTTTGTGTGATTGTGCCGTTTCAACGTTTTGTACGTAGTTTCCATACTGTTCATATTTGTACTGTGACTGAGTTAGGGCTCTGTCGACCGGATAGTGAAATAAGCGGCAATCCGGCTTGAGGTCACGCCCACCCTTTCTGCCGGACCCTGAATACCGTGTCGTGTAATAAGGCCATCAATAAAATATCGTTACCCCGTCCGGATAGCATTAACTGAACGTAATGTCTACATTTCTTACCAGGAATGACAACGCATCTAAATCGCGACTTTTGTTTTTAGAGCTCCGTACCACATAACCGCCCGCCGTGCGTCTGTCTGTCACAGACGATTTTCTCTGAAAGAACCGGACCGATTGAGACGAAGTTGGGCATACATATGTACCTAATCATGGACGTGTAACGAAATCAAATGAATAGGGTTTAAAGCCTCTAGTGGGCTTTAAACTTGGGGGTTACTTTTGAACGGAAAATAAGAAAACAAAAAAACCAAAGTTTTGCTAAATATATTGTAGGTATGACATCATTTGGGCGGAGTCTGGTCGTTCCACACACACAGACGGAATATCTAATAGATTTTCTCGTAGTTTGTATTTTAAATGACAGCAGAAAAATACTTATTTAGCTAAACAGATAGGCAGACAGTATGATTAGCTTTGTAATATGGAAGTCGCTAACTTATAAACTTTCTTTTGGTTGTTTTTTCTCTGTTTTTATTTTTTTTGTGTGTTCCAAGAGAATAAATGTTTTCTTTTGTGGAGGAACGGGTGGAAATGTTCCTCCGACGAAAAGGGAGGATTCTCCGACCAGGCGAGGTGATAGCGCCTGGCGGGCCGCAGCCCAACCATTGACGTCGGGAAGTTGTATATATGCCAACTCTTGAGAAATCTTCATATGTGCGATGTTATTCGATTGACACGCCATCTACCGTACTAGATAATAGACGTGTGTAACTCTTTCCTGTTCTGATTCACTGTTCCGGAACATTTCGATGTTCCGAAAGATTGGAACACCAATAATATTTCAAATGCATTATTTGGAACATTTGGAACTCGAACATTATTGCTCTCTGTTTAGCGCGTTCATGTCGCGTGTGACCGCATGACCGCAACCGAGACACTTGACATTTGAAACATTTGAATCTGAATCAGCTAGCGAAGCGAGAGAGCGAGAGAGCGAGATAACAATACAATATTAAGCAAGTGAGAGAGGGATACCAAATGAGATGATAATTCGTTTCTTATTCCGATGCGCCTATACAGTACCTTATGCACGTAATAATAACGACTATGGCGTTTGTAAGACGAATAATTTAAGGGCGTTTTACGTTTGCATTATGCAATGTTCCAAATTTTCGAAATGATGTATACAAAGATGATCCATGATCCAGATCATGTTCCGATCACAATGGTGAAAAGTTTCTCCCACGACTACTAAATAAGTACTGTGAGGTATCGTTTTGTTCCACTAGTTGGCGCTTTAATGCAGTGGACGCTACACTTTCTTTCTAACCTTTTCAGATTCCGGACACTATCCGCCAACTATAAGAGAATGTTTCCCGCATTAGAAGTGGACATTGAGAGCGAATTGAAGAGGTATAAGGAATACGCGGACACGATACGGCCCCTTGTCAAAGACACCGTCTCGTACCTGCATAAGGAAATCAAGGGTGGAAAGAAGGTCCTCGTGGAAGGTGCCAATGCTGCTATGTTGGATATTGACTTTGGTGAGCTTTTTTTATTGGTAACTTTTTATGATTATCGGAGACTATGTAATAATACTACGTAGGTAAAGAATGGACACTTCGATGTCCCGCCTGATTTCCCCGCCTCACCCAACCTCCTCCCCTCTTATGGGCGACGCTTGGTATTCTCTACGTGCTACGCACACAGGTGCACGTGTACATACACGTCACTGATTGATGTCTGTGTAATAGAGACCAAATTAAGCGTTGGTATGGAATGTTGGCGGATTATCCGCGGTTTGGCATTATTGTGTTTGGAAAGTTGATGAAAAGAAAATGCGACAGTAGAAAGACACGACACATAAATTCATAATATTTAACGTGGGAGAAAATGAGGTAGGCAGCTTTATACAGTGTTTGCACAAACATATTATGTAGTACAAAGCTTGAGTTTTTGGTTTCACTTACAGGGCTTTTCTTCGCGTGAGGTTTGTGCGGAAAGCTTCACTTAATGGTTATTTCGCGTGACGTTATGTGACGAATGCTTCGCGTGACGCTTCGTGACGAATGCTTCGCGTGACGGTTCGTGACAAATACTTTGCGTGACGTTTTGTCACGAATGTTCACGGGACGGTTACTTTGCGTGACGATTGCTTCGCTAGACGTTTACTTCGCATGACGTTTGCTTCGCGAAATGGTTCGTAACGAATACTTCGCGTGACGGTTACTTTGCGTTACGTTTGCTTCGTGTGACGGTTCGTGAGGAATGCTTCGCGTGACGGTTCTTCACGGATTTTACACCGGTATCCCTAACATCCCCCGGGTATGGAACCCGGGATCCCAGCGTAGTAGTGGCATGCTACCACTAGGCTACTGAGGCAGTTAAGTTAAAGTAGGTTCCTTAATGAAACACTGAAAGTTGTTCAGATTGACCGTCTGAAGAAACGGTTTTCAGGTTTTGCGCACTCAACACTACACCCTATAGGTATAACATAAGCTGGAGCCACACAATTATAAACACCAGGAATCGCTACTGAGTATGATGAAGAAGAGAAGTGAAGTTTAAACGCAGGGTGTGTGGCCGGCATTAAAGTACACCGTTCGGCGACCCGAATGGAATATTTCAATACAGTAGAAGCTCTTTATTCGCGCTTCCTTCATTCCCGTTTTCACTATTCGCGGATTGAAAAAATGCGACCCAAGTCCTATATTCGCGGCATAACATTTCTTTATTCGCGGATTTAATCGGTACTTCGGTACATATATATGTCCCTAAATAAAAAGCATTCGGTGTACTTTGTCAACGCATCAAGAGATAAATAAAATAGACCTTATTACAACTACACCTATATTATCTTTTCAAAAGCTAACGGCGTTGTTTGTTTCGTTCGATTTAGTTTTTTCTGTTCTGTGGTTCGACTGTTCATATAAGGTAAAGTGGCCTTCGCCGCGGTCGGTGTTTTTAAGTATGTAAACAAACAGAAAATGTAGGTAAAACGAACTTGTTACTCAAAACATAAAGTATATTATTGAATGCTGCCACAATTGAACCATTGCCTAAACCTGAAGATATTATGTAACTTATCAAAAAGTATGGTCAAAGGATTAAATTAAACTGTTTTTTATGTGTTTGCTTTTTTTTTTTATTTTGTCGCCTAGGAACGTATCCTATATAAATTTAAATTACCATTCCATATTCACGATTTCTGTATTCACGGCATATTTACCGAACGTATACCTCGCGAATAAGGAGCTTCCACTGTATTTCAATATAACGAACTTTCGTTTATAATTTCAGGAACATATCCCTATGTAACATCGTCGAACTGCAGCATCGGGGGCGTGTGCACCGGCCTCGGCCTCCCGCCGAACGTGATCGGCGAGGTGCTCGGCGTCGTCAAGGCGTACACCACGCGCGTCGGCGACGGACCATTCCCCACTGAGTTGCACGATGTGAGTGTTAACAATCTTAAAAAAGCACGCGTAGAAATAAAAACTGATCAAGTGCATGTCGGGCCACGCGCAGTATAGGGTTCCGCAGTTTTTCGGTTTGAATAATGTATTAAAAATAATATCTATATTTTTATATTACATTAGGAGTAAAACACATTTGGTCGACTATTACTCGAAAACTTGTAAAGCCAACTTAACTGTGTTAGTTTTCCTTTTAATTTCGTTATATGTAGCTACTATTGCCGGTTACTAATTTCGGATCTATAGAGTGTTATCTTTTTACGTTTTCGCAATGTTGACGTTTGTCGACCATTTTGATCAAGTTTTGACCAATACCGGACTATCAGTGCTTACGTAGGCAGTGTGCAGCAGAGATAACGCTCTACGGAGTCGAAACTAGCCGATTGTTTCTTGCGTAGGCGCGATGTGCAATATTTCTTGATGAGCACTGTTAACGTTGTTATCAATTGCCATACCCAATGACTAATTAAAAAAAAACATTTTTAGATATGTATCAATTTTATTACTAGATGAGATGGAAGGAGATGATTATATTGTTTGATATTATTTCGCATTAACACATGCTTGTGAAATATATTTTATTTTTAAAGAAAAATGGAAAGAAAAATTTGACTTCAGGCGAGGCTCGAACTCGCGACCTACTGGGAATCTAGTCCAGCCGCTCTTCCAATTGAGCTACTGAAGCCCTGCCCGATTTGTCGAATCTTTCCTTCACATCTATTGCATTGCTTTATGGTAGCAGTAGCGCCATCTATTACCAACTATGCTAGTTAGGCAACCGATATAATAGACTTTTCAGTTTATTGAATATCGTAAAGAAGTCGCTTTTACCCTTAATAATTGTTTGATATTATTTCGCATTAACACATGGTTGTGAAATATATTTTATTTTTAAAGAAAAATGGAAAGAAAAATTTGTCTTCAGGCGAGGCTCGAACTCGCGACCTACTGGGAATCTAGTCCAGCCGCTCTTCCAATTGAGCTACTGAAGCCCTGCCCGATTTGTCGAATCTTTCCTTCACATCTATTGCATTGCTTTATGGTAGCAGTAGCGCCATCTATTACCAACTATGCTAGTTAGGATTATATTGAATAAAAACAAATTGTTTTTATTCCCAGTTTGATCCTTTTCTTGTCCCTTTTTTTTTTGTTGGAAAAATTCAATCTCTTTGATAAACGACTCTGCTGAAAGCCCTGTATCTGATAAAAATGTTTAAATCTATTTAAAAAAAAAAAGATTCCGACGTATTGATAACCTCTTTTTTGACGTCGGTTAAGTAAAAAGACCTAGAAACGGCTGGTCGACACATCCCGTGACCAGAAGGCTGGCCAATTTTTAGGTCAGAGAATCAGCATTGCCATCCAACCAGCCTTCTGGGTAGCATGCCACAGGAAGGCAGCGATGCGGAATTTTTAAGATGCCTGCTGTTTTAAGTTTGGATGTAACATTTTATGACGACCCAGTTAGTCCAGCGGTGTGAAACCATCGTTTGGTTCGAAGGGTCGCGGGTTTGATCCCCGCACCGGGACAAACAAATATTTGTATGGCCTACAGATATTTGTTTCGGGTCTGGGTGTTTGTGTATGTGTTGTATGTGTACAACGGCACCCACGACACAGGTTTATACCTACTGTGGGGCTGTGAGTGTAAGCGTATTTTATTTATTTGTAAATATTTTTTAGTAAAGGTAGAGGTCAATGCATGCATTCAATCATACATGTAAACACCTTACGTTTTTGGCTCATGTAACAGGTGGTGAGCCTGTTGCCATCTCCAGGCACATCACCAAACTCCGAGGTATTTGAAAACTTCCAGAAAACGGAAAAAGCCCAATAGAACCAGAGATAAAGGATTTTAAACCGTTATCTCTGATAGCCCCCGACCCGGGAATAGAACAGGACCTCCAGCGTAGTAGTACTGCTACCACTAGGCTACTGAAGCAGTTAAAATTAGAAAATTATTAATTCAAAAAATTCAAAAATTCACAAATCAAATCATTTATTTCAAATTGGTCTACAAGGACACTTTTGCATTGTCGGTTTATAAGCTACCTAGAGTGAACGAGCTAGCTAATACGAACATTTTCTGTTAAATAAAAAATAATCTCTAATATCGGTCAAACGGGCGTTTGAGGTGTTACGCAACAACGTTGTACATTCCAGGACACGGGCCGGCTCCTGCAGGAGCGCGGGCACGAGGTGGGCGTGACGACCCAGCGCGTGCGCCGGTGCGGCTGGCTCGACCTCGTCGTCGTGCGGTACACCGCCATGGTCAACGGTTACACCTCGTCAGTATACTTTGTTTTTGACGTGACAACGTCTTAAATTAGGTTGCGGCTCGGAGTCACTCATGAAAAAGTGTAACGCCCGGTAACGTAACGATGAGTCAACGAACGAGAGAGAGGCCTGCCGGACCGGCGAATGCCTTTCTACCGAGAAAAAGACGTTGTCACGTAAAATCTTCGCCCGTAAAACCGACTTTACAGGCAACCAGTTTTTTTACTTTTATTTTTTTATGTCAATAAGGTGGCAAACAAGCATGCAGCTCACATTGATGTTAAGCGATGACTGCAGCCTATATAGTTAGGTTCCCACTGCAGAATCGTTTTTTTTATTTTTATATGTTCTGGAAGTGGCAAACGATCAAAATGTAGATGCGTTCTCCTGAGGCCTAAGGTGTTATGCCTCTGTGCCGGAAATTACAGAGCCTTACATTACCACCTGACCGGGAACACGGCAAGTATATTAGGTAATGCGGTGGTGCCTACGCCCGCGAGCTCCGTCACTGGAGCTCTACCACCAGTTTCGTGGGTGTTTGCGCGTATGCACGTGTATGTGAACCTCAGCCTACCTATTTGGGGAGTACAGGCGTGAAATTCGTAATAGGTTGGGGAAAAAGTATTTTCGCAGTATAGTATGAACTTGTAATAAAATCTCTTTGGCTGTAGTATTTGTATCTGGCTGGTTTTGGTATCATTGAAAGTTAAAATTTCAAAGAACATAATTCCAAATTCAAATTAGGCAAATGTGTGATTTTCATTTGTTTTTCGTACTGTCAAGATGAGTGAATCTAATGAAGAAATTCAATACATTTTAAAATTTTACTACAAAAAAGGTAAAAATGCAACGCAAGCTGCGCAAAAAAAATTGCGATGTTTATGAACCTAGTGCAGTGTCTGTGAGAGTAGCACAAATTTGGTTTAAGCGTTTTCAATCCGGAAATTTTGATGTCAAAGATGCACCTCGCTCCTGGTCGCCCTATTACGGATAAAATGAATGCCATCTTTGAAAAAGTGGAGCAAGATCGACATATCAGTAGTTACGACGCGACGTAGCTGAAGAACTAAGAATTGATCACAAAACAGTTTTGGCGCATTTGAAAAAAGCTGGGTACAAAAAAAAGCTCGATATTTGGGTACCTCACGAGCTCACTGAAAGAAACCTAATGAACCGTGTACTCATTTGTGATTCTTTATTACGACGTAATGAAACCGAATCATTTTTGAAGAAGCTGATAACTGGTGATGAAAAGTGGATCACGTACGACAAGAACGTGCGAAAAAGGTCGTGGTCAAAGGCCGGTCAGGCTTCACAAACTGGCGAAACCCGGGTTAACTCGCAATAAGGTGATGTTGTGTGTGTGGTGGGATTGGAAGGGTATTATTCATTATGAGCTATTACCACCAGGCAGGACTATCGATTCTGAACTCTTCTGCGAACAACTGATGAGATTACAGCAAGAAGTTGAGAGAAAGCGGCCGGAATTGATCAACAGAAGGGGTGTGGTGTTTCATCATGATAACGCTAGACCTCACACATCTATAGCCACTCAGCAAAAAATAAGAGAGTTTGGCTGGGAGGTGTTAATGCATCCGCCGTATAGTCCTGACCTTGCACCTTCAGATTTCCACCTGTTTCGGTCTCTTCAGAATTCTTTATTCAATGTTAGGTTAACATCACGAGAGGACTGCCAAATCCACTTGTCGCGGTATTTTGATGAGAAGTCCCAAAATTTTTATAGCAATGGGATCATGTCTCTACCTACAAGATGGCAAAAGGTTATCGAACAAAATGGTACATACATACTTTAGTTAAATTTAAATAAACTATATTAAAAAATGTTTTGAATTATCTTAAAAAATGCGAAGAAACTTTTTCCCCAATCTTATATTTATAAATATTCGTAGTTTGTAAAACGTTTACGAGTTACGACACTTACGACTGAGCTAATATACCTATTATTATTCTTTTAGGTTGTGTTTAACAAAACTGGACATTTTGGACACATTGAAGGAGATCAAGGTGGGCGTGGCGTACAAACTGAATGGCAAGAAGATCGAGTACTTCCCCTCCTCGATGGCTGAGCTCAGCAATGTTGAGGTATGTTAATAAAAAATGTGTATTAAAGAAAAACTAAACTGTGTTGTGTATGTAGGTATCCACTCAAAATTTTGTTGGAATGTGATTGTGAATTAATCCATTTTAATATTTTATTGTTTTGATATATCATGCGAGTGAACTTTAGAAATTAAAAAAAAAGGAAAAAAAATAATTGACTTCTGGCAGAAATCGAACCCGCGACCTCAGAATGACCATTTTTATTTTAATAATCCATTTTAAGTTTGTGTTTGTAGATTCAAATAGTGAATTATTTAGGAATACTTTTCGAACAACTATTATGCGAAATATTTTATCTATTGTATTTGGTACGTGACGTCGCAGGGTCTCTAGATTGGAAGTTTTAAGTGGGAGCCTAAGGTGTTATGCCTCTGTGCCGGAAATTACAGAGCCGTGCATTACCACCTGACCGGAACACGATAGTGCTGAACATTACCATTTAGCGGCAAATATATTAGGTAATGCGGTGGTGCCCACGCCCCCGACGTCCGTTTCTGGAGCTCCACCACCAGTAAACCTCTTCTCCCATTGCAGGTGGAATACATAACGCTGCCCGGCTGGGCCTGCAGCACGGAGACGGTGCGGCAGTTGGCCAACCTGCCCGAACAGGCGCGCCAGTACGTCAGGGCCATCGAGGACTTCCTCGAAATACCCGGTTAGTACCGCAGCTTTGTTGTTACTTTGCTAAAGAATCGATAAGCTAAAGAAGAAGAAGAAGAAGAAGAAGAAGAAAAAACATTTATTGCACATAAAGCGTACACACTGAGCCCGCCGGGCCGCCGATACAACCCTCCAACTCAACCTGCGCCCGTCATTGTTTGATTGATTTACTGCACCAGTGGAACAGTTGTCAGTCAGGTCGTCATATCACTAAGATTTTTTTATGACAAAAAGTTGACAGACTACCCGATGGAAAAAGTCTTCACCGTCGCAAACACAGCCGGTCATATTTGCAATATCAAGGAAGTTGCCAACGTCCTGCCAACCGTAAAGAACTCTTTGGTCGCCAGTTTTGAAGAGTCCCAAATTGTTGCGTTGATGGAACACCTCAAAGTGGAGTTCGTTCCACAATTTACACGTTCTCGACAGAATCGAGCGCGATATCGCTGCGTTGAGAACTGTCACACCCCGGACACTCGACTAAAATTCCATAGAAACACTTATTCTGGTTACTTAATACACAGACATCAATCAGTGTCGTTGTTTTTACACGCGCACACATAAATGTGGCACGTAGGGTTATGACCTAAAACAGTTGTGAAATAAGTCGTCGTACTGACTACGTGATCAAATTAACTAAACATAGACCGCTCGCTCGCCCGCTCGCAACTTCACCGTTGAAGTTTATCCAACTGCCTCTCAAGGGAGGGTGATGGGTGAGGCGGGGAAATCAGGCGGGACTTCGAAGTGTCCATTCTATATGTATATTATTACATATTTTCTGGCACTGTCACGTATCCAGTCGGTATGGGTCGCACTTTACATTATAACATGGCTATCTATAATTTTGTTCATAACAATTCTAGTGAAATACATCGGCGTGGGCCAAGGGCGAGAGTCGATAATCAACGCGGATTAGCATCGGGCGGCCGCCTAGCCCCGCCGGGCCCCCGCCAGATCTCCGCCACCATGGACTTACGGTAGACTACACTATTTAGTATTTAAGGGCGTGCGAATTGCTTTATGACGGTTTCGTGTTAGAGAAGCCCGAGCATTTTAAGTATTCCTGCACGTTAGATTAAGATAATGCGAGATACCGCACCCTGTACCTCCACCGAGTCCAAGCTAATCTATACAGGGTCAATTTAAATTAGAGCATTACCTCTTGCAGGCAGCTTCTCTAGATCAATCCCAACAACATATGTTCTACGACTTTTTACAAATCTTGATAAATAACCCTAAAAATAAGCAAAAAAAGTTTTCAAAAGGTCATTGTCCTGCGTCACCCCGCAACCCCGCGACCCGCTGCTCGTGGCGATATTTTGCCTAGGCAAGGCGAGGTGCGTGGTATATACCTACGCTCAGAATAAAGATGAGGTTCAGAGGCAAAAATATAATTTTGAACGGGTAAACTTAAATTTAAAAAACGATTAATTTTAAAAAGTCGTTTGAACAAATTTTGTGGGGATGATGTGGAGAGGCTACCTGCAATAGGTGATGCGATGATCAATCAACCCTGAGGATCTGTTTTTTTTTCTAAAAGATGCCATGAGGTTTCTTTATTTCCGAGCTTTTGGAATTATGGATCTCTTATATCTTAATTTGACGTGCTCGAGTAAATAAAAAACACCCCACTTGGGCTTTACTATTTTTGTATTTGGTTGTAATTGAGTAGTGGATGACATGAGTTAATAGTGGTTATTTATGGTCGTTTTTTAAAAAGTATTTTCCAATGTGATGTGTTAAGTGCACTCCTATGAGATAAAATTATGTTTACGGCTTTATCTCGCCTATATTAAACTATTTTTTTTTTAATTAAACATGTTTTTCGGTCGTTACTCGAAACGCCAGGTTGATTTTAAAAATAATTCAAGTTATTTAATGTTCTTTTTTTAACTTTTTTGAGAATGGATGTTTATTCCACATAGACATATTACATTAAAAATGCTTAGTTTAGGATGACTTCCGATAATATAGATATTCAATTAAGAAATCAGAATAATTAAATAAAGATTTCTTCTTTTTAAATAAAGAAAATATGTGCATAGCGCTATTCTCATGGCGGCAATATTGTATCGGTGATATTTGCTCTATGTATAGTCAGGGAACTTTCCGCTTATTTAAAATCAATCAAATATAGCTTTTATTACCACCGCTTAAAGTGCCTATATGGTCAAGCGGCCAGTTCCCTGATAGTGCTCCCCCCTCCAGAGCCAAACTGCTCTTCCTCCCGGATTACCGACTGGCGACACCCTAGTAAACTTATTATGTCTTAAAAGTCTTCAAGGTAACCTAACCTCAAATATCATACACTACTTTCTTGCAACTATAAACAAACCCCCTTATTCATAAAAGTACATTAGATACGTTTTAGCTATAGAATGCTTTGTCTTTGTCACTTGCATTGTCAAATGTGCAGGATAGAAAAAGACACACTGGTGGTAGAGCTTCAGTGACGGAGCTCGCGGGCGTAGGCACCACCGCAATACCTAATATACTTGCCGCTAAATGGTAGTGTTCAGCACTATCGTGTTCCGGTCAGGTGGTAATGTACGGCCCTGTAATTTCCGGCACAGAGGCATAACACCTTAGGCCTCAGGAGTGGTAACGCATCTGCATTTTGACCTTGGTCTTCATGTGGGTGTCTATAGGCTGCAGTCATCACTTAACATCAATGTGAACTGCATGCTTGTTTGCCAAGCCCATTACATAAAAAAAAAAGACAAAGGAGAGATTAGCAACACTTTAGCTAAAATACGTTTATGAATAAGGGGGAAATAGTATACAATTCGACCATAATTTGTATCTAAAGCACTCGCTCGTCCACTATTAGATAAAATGTTCAATTCGCTTCGTGGTTCAGTTGATCTTGATTGGAAATTGTTATACTAACGGCTGATATAGTTTAATTGATAGACCGACGATTTAACCGTTCTGAATATCTAACAACTGAAATGTTGATGGAAAAAAACATAATTTCCTATTTAGACAATAATAGGTTATTGGAAGGTATCGACACGAAATTGTAATATCCGTATCAATAAATCAATCTCAGTACAGTATCTAACAAGAAATATTGCATGTCGACAATTGGAAGGAGACTTCGGCTTATATCGGGTCTGTAGAGCGTTATCTCTTTCATACCTTACCTATGCGACGTTTGTCAACCATTTTGATCAAGTTTTGATTTGACCAATATACAAGGTGTAACCAAGGTCCAACTATATGAAAGGTGTTCATCTATATTATAGATAGTCGCATAGGTAAGGTATGAAAGAGATAACGCTCTACTGGTTCTCAATCTTTTTAAATGACGGAACCCTTTTGGGAATCAAAATACTTGATGGAACCCTACAATAAAACAATTGTTTTTATAAGTGTATTTTTTTATTAATCAGCATAATAAAAGTACAATGTAACAGTTACTAATTATTATTTACTTCACCACTTGGCAAGGACAATAATAGAAAACATTAAAAAAGAAAAAATCTAACTAGTAGGTATGAAACTGTTTTTTATTTTTCATCAATTGGTTGATATCAGGTTTGATGGAAGAAAGTTGGAGTCTCATATCAGCTTCGGCGTCCAGTCTATTGCGATATTTTGTTTTCGTGGCTGCGTAGGTAGAGAATCCTGTTTCGCACAAATATGAAATTGGGAACGGGAGAAGAATATCCAGAGCCATTTGGCCAAGCATTGCATATTCATCTTGGATTCTGCTCCAAAAATCATTGACAGGCGTCGTTTTGAACAGTGACTCCATACTTGTGTCTGATGACATTTCTAAAAGAGATTCTCGAGATCTCGTTTGACATGTTTTCAGGCTTTTCCAACTTAAGTAAAAAAGGATTATGAATCCATGAATTCACTTTAATTTTTGTATTGTGTTCTTCGGGAAAATACTTTTCAAAAGATGCGCGTATCTGCTGAAAGAAATATTTGTAACTCGGCTCTAAGTTCAAATAGCCTTGTTAAAGTTTTACCCCGAGACAGCCATCGCACTTCTGTATGGAGCAGCAGTGTTTTATGTGTGCTGCCATAATCCTCACACAATAATGAGAACAATCGGGATTGTAGTGGTCGTGATTTGATAAAATTAATTATTTTTACCGCTTCATCCATAACTAATTTTAGATTTGACGTCATTTGCTTCATCGCAAGTGCTTGTCTATGCAGAATACAATGACTGGAACTACAATTAGGCGCTTTACTTTTTATTCGTGACACTGCTCCTGCTGTTTTACCTGTCACCTTGGCCCTGTCTGTACAAATGTCAATGCAATTGTTCCAACTGAGATTATTTTCTTCAAAAAATATATTTATTTTATTAAAAATTTCTTCCCCGGTAGTATTTGTAAGCAGCGATGAACACATAAGCATGTCTTCTTCAAAAGAACTTTTATATGGATATCTCACATAATAATAATAATAATAAATAAAAACAGAAATTTAAAAATTGCGTTGTAATGATTATTGCAACAAAATTCAAAGCAGTCGAACTCCACTCTCTTTTTGCCTTTCCATCTATTAGAGGATAATCATATTTAAAAATTGACAAGATGCTCATCTTGAGCATCTTGTCAATTTTTCATCATCAGTATTCTAAATATCCTGAGTCACAATTGAGATCGATTTATTACCACGGACCTTATTACAGCGGCTGGCATAGTGAACCGTTTTCTAAAATGACAGAAACTGATCAAGATAGCTGACCGTCCTAAGCTCCTAATGTTATAAATCACAGCGGTGCTTACAAAAAATCTGTTATGGGATAATCATGTGAAGGTACAGTCAAATACGATGAACATTGCTTTTTAATTTTATGACTTCATTAGCTTTTTTCTACTTATCGCTATAGGCAATTTTTAATATGGAGCCAACCTTAAAAGGCAGAGAAAATTGCCTAATACATACCTTAGTTCCTACCAAAGTTGTTCACAATGATACCATACAAATATTGCTAATGGTTTAAACATGAATATTTATTTAAGTCCAAATCGAGACGCTTTGATGTGATTTGTATTGAAAGTATTACCAATTAAGTTTGGACTACATAATTGTTGTTATTCTAAGAATCAGTTGTGCTTACTTCATTTTAAATTTATGACTTGATATAATTTAAAAATCGATCACATTTATTATCCAAATGTAATGTTGCCCGTATTCGATTGTATCTGTCAAGTCAATCGAATGGAAAACAGTATTTTATTTATCTTTATTTCTTAGTGTTTACATGTAACTATTTGTACTTATAAATACATTTACATGTAACCAACTAGAATAATTTTATCTATACATTTTCATGTTGCTACTACACTTGTTTTTAATGTTGGTAACAAAGACAAAATATGTTCTTGCTTTAAGAATGTTTTAAACTGATACATCGGTGCTTAGTACAAAGCTGTAGTGTGTTTAGGTGTTGCAGCAATAAATTATAGAATTTATGGTAATTGTATAGCTACGTTTTGATTTTATTTTATCGTTCATGTATAGTGTGAATGTTCGTTATTGTTTCACCGACAAACATTGCGCAAATCTTCATTTCAAAATCAACGTTTTCCACAAATATATAATTCTGCTCTTGTATCATTTAGCAACTCAACGTTTCGTATACAAATTATTTCGCAATTATTTGATTACGAAAATGTATAAAATAATGATTAATACTGTCTGCAAATACAAAAAAAAAATACCTAACACCTAACGGTTCGACCTAACCTGACTATGTCGTAAAATTAAAGAATATTTTTTTCAACTAAATTATTTATAAAGTGATGAAGTTGTGGAAAGTTGAGGTGTGAAACGAAATCGTTGCGAAACGTTGGTTATGTAATGAAGAGTTACTACGGTAAATGTTCATTTTACCGATAAACGTTTCAACGTTTATCGGTAAAATGAACATTTACCGTAGTGTGAACCTCGCACCCGGGTACCCGCGGGTAAATGGGGAAACAGTAGTATTATTACTATTCGCAATTACCTGCAGTCGTCAAGGGCGTGTTCTTTTTGAATGGTTATATGGGAAGCGATTAATTATGAAAACTATTTGTAGTCGCATGACACTACTATTTAAAATCGATTTTTTAAACAACTCAGTTTATTCCGTTACCCTGTAAGCGGCGCACTTGTCAGCGATTGAAACTATACGCGTATATTTTAACGAAAACAAAAATATTTATTGCGTTTAAGTTACGTTTATCGAATTGTCAGCATTACTGCTATTTTTACCATTGTTTTTTATGATAACGTCGTGTGTTCCCACATCAGAGGTCTCGAAAGGAGTGTTTTGGGGTACTTGACATACATAGTATTCACAGTTAGGTTATTGACGGTAATACTAAAAGGTAATGCACAAATGAAAGCAATATTGTTAGATTTGATTGTGTTTTGTGCGATTAACGTTTTATCATTAAATTCGTTGCTCTTGGTGACTAATGGATATGGATTTTAATTGTCAAAGTTAGGTTTGGACATTAGTGACGCGATCTAGCGAACTATAATTGATTTTTAATATTTTCTAGATACAATAAGCATTCTTTTTATTATTTCACACTTAAAAAGGCTATTACACGACACGGTATTCAGGGTCCGGCAGAAAGGATGGGCGTGGCCTCGCGCCGGATTGCCGCTTATTTAAAACGGCCAATTTTCTGAAAATAGCATGCGGGACATTTTGTGGATAGATAGGGTGAATGCGAAGTATGAAGTTTTGTCAGTATACGTACCAAAATTACATAAAAACACAAAACTTACAAACTTAGTAGGTACAAATGGAACAAAGCGATCACATACACACACACGCAAACCGCTGTTGTTTGCCTGCGTGTGTGGGTGTAGTGTAGAGTGTATGTTTTATGTGTGTGTATGACTGTGTGGTTGTGTAATAGTTTGAAAAAAAAACAGGCATGGTAGGTACGTCAATGCATCGAATGCGGGCTATTTTATTAATTCTTGCAAAGCGGGATTACATCCAGCACTACGGGACGGTCCCGCAGAATCCGGGATGGTTGGCCGCCTTACGCTTATTACACTATTTGGTCGACAGCGCCCTAACTCGATCACAGTACAAATACACGGGCCGCTTCGGTCGCTCTAATTAGGGCCCTAACTCCCTAAATGTTATTACACTACCTGATGCTTGCTATCGTACCCAGAATACCGTGCCGTGTAATAAGTCCTTTAAAACTGGTCGTACGGTATCATTGTACTGCGTACAGTTTAATGATACTGTAGGACCAGTTTTTGATTGGTCGTAAATAAAAAAGTTTTAAGTGTGAATTATTTGAACAATATTAAAGACAGATTTCATTAAAATACTGTTCAAAATGCTTATGATATAGTATCCAGGATATACATATTTATTAAACATGTAACATGTATTAAGCTTTGTACTATTTACGTATAATTTCGTGTACGTGTATTGAAGTTGAAATGACCTTTCTCGGTCGACGTTCAACACACGAGACATAAATTCGTACAAACAGCTTTAATTTCAAGTAATACATCTCGGGAAACATATTACAATTTTTTTTTATGTTTTGCCAACACAAAATCGCCAAAATATCGAAATAAAATCCTTATTTATCAAGGTCACCAATGGCAAATTTTGTCAATTGCACTTGATCATAAAAATTGAACTAAGTGAACGACGCTTATGATTTAAGACATATTTTACTTACAGTATTCAATAAGAAATATTGAACGACCTTATGAAGGAGGCTTCAGCTTATTTCGGGTCTGTAGAGCGTCATCTCTTTCGCACTTTACCTATGTGATGTTTGTCGACTATTTTGATCAAATTTTTACCAATACTGGTCTGTCAGTATTTACGTAGGCTGTGTGAAGTAGAGATAACGCTCTACGAAGTCGATATTTTTTTTAATTGGAAGTGGCAAACAAGCATGGAGTTCAGATTGATGTTAAGTGATGACTGCAGCCTATAGACACTAACACAAAGTCCAAGGTCAAAATGCAGATGCGTTACCTCTGTGTCGGAAATTACAGGGCCGTACATTACCACGTGACAGAAACACGATAGTATACGAAGTATATTCGGTAATGCGGTGGTGCCTACACCCGCGAGTTCCGTCACTGGAGCTCCAATATACTTGCCGCTAAATGGTAGTGTTCAGCACTATCGTGTTCCGGTCAGGTGGTAATGTAATGCAATTTCCGGTAGAGGCATAACACCTTAGGCCTCCAGGAGTGGTAACGCAACTGCATTTTGACCTTGGTCTTTGCGTGGGTGTCTATAGGCTGCAGTCATCACTTAACATCAACGTGAACTGCATGCTTGTTTGCCACTTCCATTACATAAAAAAAAGCTGAACTCCAGACCGCTCTCTGTCTGCGTGGGCTCAAAAATAGAGATAACGCTCTACGAAGTCGAAACTAGCCGATTGTCGCTTTCGTAGGCTCGATATGAAATATTTCATGCTGTGTACTGTACATTGTTCTTTTTTATACAAGAATGTCCCATTCCAAAGATGCTTTGAGAAAATCTTGTAGTACTTACTTACTTACATTTTATTTAATGAACATTATCATTGTTTTGCTTTTACAACATTCTTTGAGGTGTGTTTTATGTGATATCTATATTAAATGTAAATATTTTCAATACAGTTATGTAATATGCCAATAAATAATGGTTTATTCTTTTATGAACTGTGGTTTTATTTTGTTGTCTATTTTTTTGTGTAATGAAGGCAAACACGTCTGCTGTTCACATTGATGTTAAGCGTAGAGCAATACGGGCCACCGGACGCGGTGGACTGGAGGGGAGTAGCCATAGCGTTTATTACCGATGCAAAACAGTCTCGCATTTATGCGGGGGTAAATGCGTGCGACACACGCTCACTACAAAAATCATCTATTACTACTAAACTACTAAAAAATACAGAAACAATTTCACGCACACATTTAAACATCTAGGCAACAGGTATAGGCCCATTTGGGCTTGTACTTTGACAGAGGGGAAAGCTAACATATGGTTATTCCCCTCCGGTGTTGCTCTATGGATGTTAAGTGATGACTGCAGCCTATACACACAAAGACCAGGGGGGCTACCGCCTAACTCCAATGCTTTCGTTTATGACAACATATTAGTTTCGTACCACTTAACTTTTTCCTGGAAGTGTTTTCGTCCGCAGGTATATACTTAAGAGCATTTGTTTTTTAATAAACGGTACGAAATGGACAAAATAACGTCCTAAACGAAAGCATTTCAGTTAGGCGGTCGGCTCCCCGAGGTCAAAATGCAGATGCGTTGCCACCACTGAGACCGAAGTTGTTATGACTCTGTGATAGTTATTACGGAGCCATAAAAACGTTTAAGAATCTGTGTAGATGTATGGAAAAACGCCAGAGTACTGATGCATACATTATAATTAGCTTACAGGATTCAAACCAGAAGCGCGCATGGCCCAGCGGCTGGTGTAGATCGTAAGCGATCTGCTCGGTTAAGCACTACGGGCGCGGTCGGGTAGTGTGATGGGTGACCGCTAGTGGCAAATTAAAATGCGCGTTTCCGTGCTTCGGAGGGCACGTTAAGCCGTCGGTCCCGGTTGCTATCGATGGATAGCAGTCGTTAAACCTTGTCGGAGGCCTTATGGGCGGTTTGAAAACATCCGACAGCGGGTTGGCCACTAACCCACCCACCTCCACCAATCCGCATTGGAGCAGCGTGGTGAAGTAAGCTCCAGGCCTCCCCCCAAAAAAGGGGAGAGACTCGTGCCCAGCAGTGGGACGTATAATGGGTTGCCATTATTATTATTATTATTATATTCAAACCATGTATCATTTGAAAAATTTAATTTATCTCATTGCGGAATCTTTATTTTACGACCCCAATTAGTTCTAAATTATTAAACTAAGTTACCCCCGCCGCGTCTGTCTGTTCGCAATAAACTCTGACTTTGGCACGACTCTGACGATTGCATGACATTCATGAGGAAGATTTTGTGTTTATAACTTGTTAGTTTTGTGTAAAATGGTTAGAATATAACAATAAATGTAGGGATTATCAAAAATTTATATAGGTTATATAAAAGAGTCCTTCGGGGCTGGCAGCGCGTTTGCAACTCCCCTGGTGTTGAAAATGTTCATAGGCGACGGTAACCACTTTCCATCAGTTGGCCCGTTTGCTTGTCTGTCAACGTTCAGACATAAAAAAAATCGTGAAGGCGTCTGAGAAAATCAAGCTGCCTGGGAGCTTTCATCGAAGAAGGTTCACCTTTTAGAACCTTTTTAAAGTTGCAGTGTGGTCTATGAATCTCGCACTATGAGTAGGTATATTCAAATTAAAAATAATGTTTTTTTTTAAGGAAAAGGACTATTTTATTTGGCGGTATGTATCGAAACAGCGATAGTCCATTTCACCGGGCAATCGGAGAAGGCAGAAGGCGCTCCACTCTTAAAAATAATGATCCGAAATTACTGAATTATATTTATTTCACCTTTTCAATATTATAGAATACATCAATTTGTTAATTTTTTATTCACATATCTATTTTTAGATAATATCCTTAAACACATACTACAATCACTATGCTACATAGTATACATTTTCATGTTGTTTAACTGACCTTGGCGGTTTTAGTAACAGTAATTGCCGTATCATACTAGCAGAGCGCGCGCGCAACAAACACGCCACGCATGCGCAGCGAATATTCGTGGCGTGTTCGTTGGGCGTCCGCTCCGCTTTAAGAACGCTCTACATCCGGTAGTTATGATACGGTCCTAATACTGTGTTATTATTATATTTAATCTAACATTCAAGTTATTGTACAACAATGAAGTACTGCATTTTTTTTTGTCATGAAGAGGCTAACAAGCATACAGTTCCAATTGATGGTAAATGATAACGGTAACCTATAAACATATACATAAACAAAAACAAAGAGTTCAATGTATGCGTTGCCACTCCTAAGGCCTATAGAGTGTCGCAAAATTACAGGGCCGTACATTACCACCCGACCGGAACTGGTCACTGGAGCTCTAACAGGAGTATATGATTTTATACGCTTACACTCCCAGCCCCACAGTAGGTATAAACTTGTATGGTGGGTGCCGTTGTACACAAACACCCTGACACGAAACAAATATCTGTAGGCCATATTTGTCCCGGTGCGGGGATCGAACCCGCGACCCTACGAATCAAACGGTCATCTCACACCGCTGGACTAACCGGGTCGTCAGAAATTTGAATGTAGCCATTGATTTGGTAATATTACAATAAAAAATTAGGTCTCCTTATAATTATAAGAAACAACACATTTTGTTGCAATTTTCCTTGCATTCACACATCGATACAATATAAAATACACTGATAACGAATATAAATGTTGTACAGTGTCCAACAAATAATATAGCACATCGATCTTAGAAAGGAGACTTCGGGTTTGTAGAGCATTATCCCTTTCGCACCTTACCTATGTGACTACTAATAATCATCATCCCTCCGCACGTGAACTGGGACAGAGGAAGGGGATGGTTCGGGGGTCGAGGTGCAACCTTCCTTCCCCGGGCCTATCTGTCCCCGAAGCGTCGGGGGCGTGGTGAATTGGGGGGATTGTGGCACGCAGGGCAACTCGCTGAGAGGGACGTTTTTTTTGTGGTACATTTTAGCCCTACTAACCTATGTGACGTTTGTCGACCATTTTGATCAAGTTTTGACTGATACCGGACTATCAGTGCTTACGTAAGCAGTGTGGAGCAGTGGCGTAGCCAACATGGGTAGCACCAGGGGCGGATGAGCAAAAAAAAAAGAAAATATCCATTCTTTTGTATCTTATTTCTCCATTTTCCACCGTTGTGCGCCCCAATTTGAGCAAATTCTGCTTCTGGCGCCGCCTGTAATTATACATGCGAACAGGGGCGGCTCTAGCTCGTGTGAAATGAAACCCTGGCGCCCCCTAGGCCTGACCATGATGGTCCAAGACGATGCTCTCAGCTGTCTCAGGGAGCGCCGCGGCGTCCCTTAAGACGGCGGCGCCCGTGTGCATTGCACACCCTGCACTATAGCTTAAGCCGCCCCTGAATGCGAAAGTGAGTTTTGTGTTGCGCTTTGACGTCTAAACAGCTCAAATTTGGATTATTTAAAAGGAGGGTGTCACCCCCAAATGGGGTGCAAGCCGCCCCCACCGCTCCCCCTTAGCTATGCCACTGGTGTGGAGCAGACAACGCTCTACGAAGTCTAAACATGCGGATTATCTCTGTCATAGGCTCGATGCGTTATATTTCTTGCTGGATACTGTACTAAAGAAACTTATTACCATAAGCGTACAATATATTTAGCAGTGGACAGTAAACACGTAGATTGAGCTAAAAGTTCGTTGGGATACATTGAATGGAATAGGAAATTTTCCTGAATCGCAGGAATGTATAGTTAACATCCATATTTTCCTTTACATATTATAATCAACACACATTTTGTTATACAGACACATTTCTTATTATCTTGTCAATGTTTCTAGAACAAAAACGAGACAAAATCATAATTTGAAGATCCACCATTACTTCTACCAAGCTTTTACTTGAAGTATATACAGAGAATATGTAATAATACTACGTATGGACACTTCGACGTCCCGCCCGATTTCCCCGCCTCACCCAACCTCTTCCCCTCTTATGGGACTCGTTTGGTATTATCTACGTGCTACGCACGCAGGTGCACGTGTAAATACACGTCACTGATTGATGTCTGTGTAATACGAGACCAAATTAAGCGTTTGTATGGAATTTTGGCGGAGTGGATATACTTCCTGAAAAAGCTTCGTAAAGGTTTTATGTCCCTTCTATTGTTATTCAAAAGTAAAATTTCTCAAAACTTACTATTTATTTCTCGATTTGATTCGGAGATTACCGGGATTACCCGAGTAAAAAAGCACCGATCTGTGGACCTTACGCAGTTACACAAAAACTGAGGGACTATTCAGTCGATAATAACGTAAAAAGCCTACTACACTACACGATTTATCGTGTCTGTCAGTTAGAAACCGATCTCCGTGTTTTTTATGATAATGAAGGTGACAAACAAGCTTGCAGTTCACATTGATGTTATGTGATAACTGCAGCCTATAAACATCCACATAAAACAAAAGGTCAAAATGCAGATGCATTGCCACCCCTGAAACCTAAGTTGTTGTCCCTGTGATAGTTATTTCGGGGCCATACATTACCATCTAACCGGAATACGATAGTGCTGAAAGTACTATTTGGCGGCAGATAGGTAATGCGTTGCTGCTTACGCCCTCGAGCTCCTACACTGGAACTACACCACTAGTAAAAACAGTGCGAATCACTCGCAGCCTGCCTTCTTTGTCTTAAGGGCAATCGAGTGGCTAACCACTCGATTGCCCTGTAAAGGGACCGTTCTCCCCGTTTCTTACTGCCCCATCCCTGTAGGCAGGGCCGGCGAGATCGTGTAGTGTAACAGGCCTTTAATAAGACAAAGCATAGAAAAAGCGTCTACAAAATCCTGTCTACATTGGCTTGCAATGGTTAAAAAAAAACCGGTCTAAATCTAATAGAGATCAAAAAAAGAAGTCTTTAATTATACTCAAGTCATTCCGGATCCGAAAATCCTGGGCATCAAGGAAATTATGGCACAATCCTTGAAGAAATTTCAACTTTTTTTATGTCATGTATTGAAGAAGCATGCAGTTCACATTGGTGATAATTGAAGACAGCACGGAGCACGTAAAGCCGTCGAGCCTGCGCCCGATTTTTGTCCGGTCGTGTCGGATTGCCGTCCCATCGAGCTATGAGAGTGAGGGAATAGAGAGTGCACCTGTGTTTGCGCATACACTTGTGCACTATAATATCTCCCGCGCAGTTGGCTAGTCTCCGTTGAGATTGGCCACCGTGACAGAATTCGGTATGGAGATAATTAATTAGACATACCAACAGTTTATAAACATCTTCACAAAAAGGGTGATCAAAATGCTAACGCGTTGCCATCACAAATGCGAAGCCTAAGTTGTTTTGTCTCTGTGATATGTTGTGTGTGACAGTTAATAATATTAATAATGGCAACCCATTATACGTCCCACTGCTGGAAAGTGGCAAACTAGCATGCGTTGCTGCTTACGCCCTCGAGCTCCTACACTGGAACTACACCACTAGTAAAAACAGTGCGAATCACTCGCAGCCTGCCTTCTTTGTCTTAAGGGCAATCGAGTGGCTAACCACTCGATTGCCCTGTAAAGGGACCGTTCTCCCCGTTTCTTACTGCCCCATCCCTGTAGGCAGGGCCGGCGAGATCGTGTAGTGTAACAGGCCTTTAATAAGACAAAGCATAGAAAAAGCGTCTACAAAATCCTGTCTACATTGGCTTGCAATGGTTAAAAAAAAACCGGTCTAAATCTAATAGAGATCAAAAAAAGAAGTCTTTAATTATACTCAAGTCATTCCGGATCCGAAAATCCTGGGCATCAAGGAAATTATGGCACAATCCTTGAAGAAATTTCAACTTTTTTTATGTCATGTATTGAAGAAGCATGCAGTTCACATTGGTGATAATTGAAGACAGCACGGAGCACGTAAAGCCGTCGAGCCTGCGCCCGATTTTTGTCCGGTCGTGTCGGATTGCCGTCCCATCGAGCTGTGAGAGTGAGGGAATAGAGAGTGCACCTGTGTTTGCGCATACACTTGTGCACTATAATATCTCCCGCGCAGTTGGCTAGTCTCCGTTGAGATTGGCCACCGTGACAGAATTCGGTATGGAGGTAATTAATTAGACATAGCAACAGTTTATAAACATCTTCACAAAAAGGGTGATCAAAATGCTAACGCGTTGCCATCACAAATGCGAAGCCTAAGTTGTTTTGTCTCTGTGATATGTTGTGTGTGACAGTTAATAATATTAATAATGGCAACCCATTATACGTCCCACTGCTGGAAAGTGGCAAACTAGCATGCGGTTCACATTGATGTTAAGTGATGACTGCTGCACTATAGACACCCACACAAAGTTCAAGGTCAAAATGCAGGTGCGTTACCACTCCTGAGACCAAGGTGTTCTGCCTCTGTGCTGGAAATTACAGGACCGTACATTACCACCTGACCGTAACACGATAGTGCTGAACACTACCATTTAGCAGCAAGTATATTAGGTAATGCGGTGGTGCCTACGCCCGCGAGCTACGTCACTGGAGTTTTACCACCAGCTAATGTTTCTCTCAAGACCAAGTCCAGGATTTTGGGATCAAGAATGACCAAAATTGCATCCTATATATAAAATAATTCGGCCCCGCCGCAGATTCAGTCTCTTCCATTAGGAGACAAGTGTCTGTCTCGCTTGCTCTTAGACTTGGGTGGGGCGCGATGTCTATCTCTTTTGCGACTTGACGAGGAACAAGAGGACGACGGACTGGAGTCGGGGGGCGAGCCGGCCTCGTCTGCTGTTAGCCCCATCGTCTGGGACTCTGGTGTGGAAGGTTCTAGAATACTGTTGCGCAATGCTCGTCTTTGCTCTTCAGTGTGTTGCGGGCAGCGCGTTGAGCTGAAATCAACAATGTGTTTATGCATGTATTTTTTTGGAGGCAGTGAAGTATCTGTATTCTTGGGCGACCAAAGGCGAGGCGAACGCAGTGACGCGAGTTCAATTCCCGCACCGGGGCAAATATTTGAATGGCGGCTTACAGGTATTTGTTTCAGCTCTGGGTGTTTCTGTATTAACAACGGCACCTACGGTTTTTTTTCAGGTTATGAAAGAAAGAAAGAATTATTTTTATGTAACGGAAGTGGCAAACAAACATGCAGTTCACATTGATGTTAAGTGATGACTGCAGCCTATAGACACCCACACAAAGACCAAGGTCAAAATGCAGATTCGTTACCACTCCTGAGGCCTAAGGTGTTATGCCTCTGTGCCGGAAATTACAGGGCCGTAAATTACCACCTGACCGGAACACGATAGTGTTGAATACTACCATTTAACGGCAAGTATTTTAGGTAATGCGGTTGTGCCTACGCACGCAAGCGACGTCACTGGAGTTTTACCGGTACAGGTTTATACCCAAAAATATAGTGTAAAAGTGTGGGGTAAACTCACATTTTTAAACCAGCTCCAACTGAAAGATGTCCACTGTTGGCCAAAGCCTTCTATAAAAACGCCCACAATAATGTTGTGCGTCATTAGGGGAAAACATGCCATAATCAACACCCTTGGCAGGCGGATTGACGATCGCAATGACGGCAGCTTTATCGGAACGCTGCTCTGCCCATCCCGCGTTATTATATTTACTACCATCATATTGGAATTGCTTGACCCATTGTTTGGCTGACTGACTGCACTAGCAGAAGAATTCTACTTCACTAGAGACGATAGGATAGTCGGTCACTAGGGATAGTACCTAGGGTAGTCGGTGAATAGGGACAGTGCCTAGGGTAGTCTGTGACTAGGGACGGTAAGGTAGACAGTCACATCCTGACGCCTTTGATTGAAATATGATGTACAACACTGATAATAAGCAATAAATATACCGAGTGCAAAGTTTCTTTGTATGTTCGGACACCACGCCGCATATCTGGAGAAGTAGATTCTTCTTTTCGTTGGCACTCATTGTGTCATACGTGGCGCCGCCTTCAGTCACCTCCGTGTTGTGGTGACCGTTGTTATTTCTGCAAGAATAGGTAGTTGACAGTCATGATCATCATTCATCCCAATAAGGCCAAATGTTAAGTGCACTCACGTGCCAAAGGTTCTGCACAATTAAGAAATTTCCTAGTTTAAATGCTCACTTCTTACAAGTTTACCTGTAAATTTATAGGTAAAGGTTAAATTCAAACAATAAGATTAAACTAGCTACTAGAAATACCAAGAAGTGGGACGAAACAGATTTTTTATTTGAGATCTTTTGCTGTTCATTTGCTCCAAATAAAATCATACTTTATCACTTAAAATGCGACATAAAAGCGCTGAGACATTACATTAAGCAGCAGGTAGATAACAAGTCGACATACTTATGCATCTTATTAGGTTTCCGGTTGTTGTTGTTCTTCATGCGTCGTTTACGGCGCTCGCTGTGGACGGAGCCGCCGGACCAGTCGGCGTCATCCTCGTCGTCACTCAGCAAGCCAGCATACGACGCCGGCTCACGACTGTTCGACGCGATACGTCGGGATGCTATGCGGGAGCTGTTGCGCCCCATTCCTAAATAAAATAATTCAGATTTGAACTTAAACTAGAATATATTTGAATGGTAAAAGTAAGTAGGTATGTTAAACTGCTTCAGTGGTCTAGTGGTAGTACTACCTATACTACTACTGGCCTACTATTGCTATGCTTGGGTGCTAGGTCTGATCAAGGAGTGGGAGCTCAATAAACAAGTAGTAACCAGCTAACTCATTAACCAGGATAACAATAAACAATTTACATTCAACAATAGACTCTCAGTAAATAAAATATTGCGTTTTACATTGTCACGTGAGTAACATACAAGACAGAGTATCGTTTTTTTTAAAGCAAGACGTATATATATTGAAATTAATGAACTTTATGACTACTTACCCATACATTTCTCCAGATGCGGGGCGAATCTGGTAGCCGAAACAGGACGCTCACAATTCGGACACGAACAGTTCGAATCAGGGGTCTTCTTTATAATCGAAAATCCAAACACGTCGCAATCCGGCGAATTAACTATCTTGTATATATCCTCTTCTTCTTTTTCACCTTCAATCAAATCAGTTAAACCAGTCTTCATCCCGTGATGGAACTCGAAAACGAAACCCAAAGTTACGTCGTCGATCATGCTTTCGTAAATAAAGTTTGACGCTTCTTCCGCATTACTCTCGTTTTGCATTATTTCGAAAAACTTTGTATTCAAGTCGTGCATGCTTAATTCACTAACTATGATACTCATCTTTGTATCAGAATAAATACCGCTCAGAAAATAGGATGGAAATCAGCCATAGAAATAAATGCACCCTGTTGCGATTCCGAAACAGCTGATTTGACACTTGACAGTGACAGTTAGTTTGTTTGACTGACCATCGAGCCATAGAGAATAAAGAGTGCTGTTAGGTACGAGAACTCGAACGAAGGAAGATACCGAGGGACAGAATGGGTCGCTTCACGAAAGCCCTCGGTGTAACAGAGGAATGCATCTGCGTCTTGTCCGTTGCTTGTCCGCAGAAGCGTGGAACTAAGATCATCGCGCGCGTTAAGGGAGGCGTGTGAAAGAAGTCGGGGCGAACCATTTTCCTTCTGTCCCGTTAAAATTCCTAGCTACTATTTGGCTTATGTGCGTGTGTGTGTTTTCTGCTAGGATGTCAGTGTATGTGTAGGCTTGTGATGGTGGAATATATTATTTTATGATAAATTGTAATTGCTCTGAATGCTCTGATTAAATATATTATTTTAAGTACTTATTTATGATTTTTTTATAATTTATTAATATTTAGAGAATGATGAAGGTAGACGAGGCACGAGAGGTTTGTCAGAACCGGGATGTCTGGCGCTCTACACTCTCTGCCTACCCCGTTAGGGACCTGGCGTGAAGATACATACATATTAATATTTAAACTACATTAAAAAATTATTGTTAACCTATCGTTTAGTTTTTTTGTTTTCATTAGATTAATTTTAATATGCTCAGCTCCTTTTTGCGTTTTCTTTACAACCAAAAGGTTGACTAGTAGAGAATGCTATATAGCATCAAGTCCGCCTCATGTAACATTTTTTTGTGCATGAAAGTGTAAATTAATAAATAAATATCATAAATAAATTATCTTTAATAATCGTATTTTTTCCTCCCCTCTCCACATCTCCACGATCAGTGTGCTCACCTACGTGTAAGTCCGGTAGGCGTCCTGCTTCCTCGGCAGCGACTGCGGCTATCGGTACCCTAGCTAGTGGCTACCCATTCGTTCACGCAGGGATACTCATATTCTTTCTTTTCTGTACTGTCTCTTATTCAATCCACACACCCCAACTTATCTGAAAGAACGTTTTCCTTTTCTTAGCTCTATCCATCCCTTGTCCCTTCGTTCTTCCGACAACCTCCTTCTAACGGTTCCAGTACATTCGTCTACTTTTTACGCCAAATCATTTACTGTTGAGGGAATCCGACTTTGGAATTCTCTTCCGGTGGATATCCGGAAAGTTCAAACAGTTGAAACGTTTAAAAAACGTCTGTATGACCACTACATTTCCCAAACCCTTTCCTAACTCCTGATCACTACTAAGTTGCCTGTTGCTGTTCTTGTTGCTGTTAGTATTTTTACATAGAATGGTACACCCCTATTGTTATCCATTTTTGTAATCATTCCTAAACCCTAAGGTTGTCTGGAAGAGATCACTGTTTAGTGATAAGACCGCCTTTTGTGAACTGTATTTCTTGTTTTCTATAATGTTTTATCTGATTTCGGTGTACAATAAAGTATATTATTATTATTATTATTATTACCCAGTTCGTAGTTTCAAAGACGTCGACCATAGCGGCGACCATAGTCACTACGCGACTCCAACTCGACCTACAAGCCGGGACAGGTACCGCGAAACAAGGAATTGAGGGGGGAAAGAGGATTCCATCTGTTGGGAATCGAACCCGTGCGAGAGACCTCGGTAAGCCGTATGGCGTTTCTTTGTCAGGATTTTATTTCCCGACTTACTTCACTTAGCTAATATGCATATTCGTGCCAAATGAAAGCTTTTTAGTAGTTAAATAGTCATAAGAGCACAGCCACGGACAGTCGGATGGACATAGTGAAACTATAAGGGTTCCTTGTAGCCTACGGAAAACTAAAAACGCACTCAAATCGGTCTACTCGTTTAGGAGCGACGAAACCACAGACATGTGAAACTTATAACACTCCTCTTTTTTGTCGGGGACCGTTAAACCCTCAGCGAAGCAATCTAGCTAGTCTGCTACCCCCATGGCCCAATGCTATCGAGATACCTACTACCACAGACCAATCAGCCTATGCCTACTACATATCAATGACATAAATAACACTTTTGACTTTTGTAAGAGACACACTTACGTATAAATTGGTCGAATCTTATTATTTATAATAATGTGGTAGGTATATTTTTAAAAGTAAGTAAACAAATATCCAATCTTTTGTTTATGTAGCGTTATTCGAGGTAGGTTATGATAACTGCGATAACATTGACTAACAGAACATTTGTATTGATAACATCACCGAAATAAAACAAGTTGTGTGTATTCAAATCACAATTCAATTCACAATCAGTTGGATTGAATGCCGCTTAATGAGCGGTCGTGGTGACACGTAGCGATTCTAAATACACCGACAAAAATCTGCAGATTAAAAATGGTAAGTTAAACTTTGTCTAATTTGTAGGTATAAATCCGTGTTTGTCAGGTTTCTACCAACTAATTAAGCAAGTAGATACGTCAGTAGATACTTACTTCACGTACCTACCTATTTTTTATCTTCGCAACGTAGATATCGACTTTCTATCTCGGTAGCTTTATAACTCTCAATTTTATCAATCTAAAGATGCAAGTCCATGATACCTACTGACAAATTAGTACTCGTATCTCCATATTTTAAGAAAGTAGGTATGTGTAGGTATAGAAGGCTGTGTATGGTCTGGCATGTTGCATGACAGGTTTTATATTTACCTACGTACGTATATACCAACGCGGAGTGCAAATCTTTGCAGCAACCATTATAAAAATAAAAAGTACCTACCTCAGTAAGTTTAGGTATCTACTGATAGAAGATCTAGGTATAATGATCAAAAAGGGTCACCGTACTACAGTATCAATATGCCCCCCCCCCATAGCTACGCCACTGGTTGTTATAAACCTGCTACTGGTGGTAGAGCTCCAGTGACGGAGCTCGCGAGCATAGGCACCACCGCATTACCTAATATACTTGCCACTAAATGGTAGTGTTCAGCACTATCGTGTTCCGGTCAGGTGGTAATGTATGGCCCTGTAATTTTCGGCACAGAGGCTAACACCTTAGGCCTCAGAAGTGGTAACGCATCTGCATTTTGACCTCTTGGTCTTTGTGGTAGTGTCTATAGGCTACAGTCACCACTTAACATTAATGTGAACTGCATGCTTGTTTGCCACTTCAAAACATTAAAATAGTAACAATTTGCTTATAATAAAAAATAATAATGGCAACCCATTATACGTCCCACTGCTGGGCACGAGTCTCTCCCCTTTTTGGGGGGAGGCCTGGAGCTTACTCCACCACGCTGCTCCAATGCGTATTGGTGGAGAATTGCTTCTTTCTTTCAAATTATATTTCCAGGTGGTGTTCACAGCTCGCGGCTTGATGCCTCCCGTCTTCACGCCCCTCAACGATGATCAGACAGTCAACTATGCAGCCATACCTCCGTACGCGCAGTATCTCGCAAAAGCCGGCATTAAGTCTGTCCTAGGTTGTTATTTTATGATTTTAACTAGCGGCCCGCCCCGGATTCGCCCGCGTTGCTCCGTTCCTATTAGTCATAGCGTGATGATAAATAGCCTATAGCCTTCCTCGATAAATGGGCTATCTAACACTGAAACTTTTCAAATCGGATCAGTAGTTCCTCAGATTAGCGCATTATTCAAACAAACAAACACTTCAGCTTTATAATATAAGTATAGATATATAATATATAAGTAAATAAGTAATAGTATAGATTAAGCTTTAACCTATCGTAACACTGTCATACTCATTAGGGGGCAAGGAGAATTCCATCTAGTGTCTCAGGCGAGAGACTTCGGTAATCCGTATGGCGTTTCTTTTTCAAGATTTAATTGCCCGACTTACTCCACTTAGATAATATGCATATTCGTGACAAATTACAGCTTTCTAGTAAGTAGATAGTCTATGACCACAGCCACGTACAGTCAGACGGACAGATATGGCGAAACCATAGGGGTTCTTCGTAGCTTACGGAACCGTAAAAACGCACTCACGTAACTCAGATCCGCTCACGTTAATCATGATATTTTTTACTGCACATCATGAAGGCAGATGTTAGGAGCTTGATGCTCTGTAAGGGACGCGCTGCTGTGAACAGTAGTGGCGGAGCGAGACTACGCGGGCAAGGTACATTTCACGAAGCCTTCGGGAAATGTACTTTGCCCAAAATTGGTCAACTTGGTCAATTTTCTGGAAATTGATGCGGGATTTGTGAACGAGCGGGGGGTAGGAGAAGAGAGGCTATCTCTCTGATAGATCATGGATCCGTCTCTGGCTGAGAAGTAGCAGTGGAAATAATAAATGTTAACTGTAGGTAATATTTATATGACTATAATATAATTGAATCAGTAGACTAGTGGTAGCAGGCCATTACTAAGTACTACGCTGGGATCCTACGTTCGATTCTCGGGGGATCTGAGATAATGGTGTAAAAACCGTTATCTGTAGTTATTTTTCCATCTTTGAAAGTTTAACAATACCTCGAAGATGTCAACAGGCTCGCCACATGTTACATGGATCAAAAATGTAACTGGCGAATCGAGGGTGTTTGCACTTATCTCTAAAATGAATGAATGATGAATGTAGAAGAGGTTCGAGAGGAACATGAATATTTGGCGCTCCACGTCCTCTGCCTATACCGTGAGAGAACTGGCGTGAAGATTATGTATCATACATCAACTCGAAAACTCGGGTTAGTCTCTAAAAGTTTAGAGAATGTTGGTGAAATGTACCTGCTGCTATTAAAGATAAGTCAAATGTTCACCTCACCTCCTTTTAGGCCTTGTTGGAGAAATGTGGACTTATAAGTAGTCAAAGTATCTAATATTCCTACTTGTCCAGGTTATAAATAGCCCAAAACTGCACCTTACAGTTGGTGGTACAACCGGCGAGAACATGTCTCTCTCAGTAGAGGTTAGAAAGAAGATAGTGGATACATGGGTTGGCACCGTCAAGACCACTGGCCTGCACATCATGGTGCAAGTCGGCGGAGCTCCTTTAGCTGATGTCCTGGATCTGGTGAGTCTAGGAATTGGATGACACATGTTCGGACGTCCGCAACTAAAAATCGTATGTTATCAAAGAATACTTATCGTGTAGTAAAGTAACACGTTTGCTCTCCTCGAGATAAATATATTATGCAACATTATTAAATTTAATCTAGCATTACATAATTATGTAAACTTCTATGTAAGTTTACCTTTTTGGTATAATTTTTTGACAATAATTAAGTCTCCGCACCACAGGGAGGCGTGTTGTCCCCTTAACTATTTCCTATCTTCATCAATTCTTTTTGTCTTCTTAAATTATTTTTTCTCTATCCGATCATGGAATATCATGGATCTCAGACGATCTCCAAATATACAGAGGGTCCTCTTTGAAACCCGATGCCATCAACAGAATTATTCATGTTCTTAATCGTATCTCATCTTGGAGCAAATCGTTTGGCTTTAGAGTGAATCCCGAAAAAAATCTACTTATTTATATTTTTGTAGCTCTATAATGTTGACTAAAGTAGATCGGTATAAGTTACCCCGCACATTATACGATGGCATACAAACATAATATAGGTACCTATACCGTTTGTTGATGTTGCGAAATCGATGGTTGATAGGGTGTAACATTTGATCAACACCTTTCGTTATTTCCTGAGTTAAGTGACGTTAAAAGAATAAAATGCCCAATCAAATTTATCAAATCTATCTAATTTCATAATCAACACGTAAATGATAAAATATTTGATTGGAATTAAGGAAAAAAGTTATCGGAACAAGATGTTAGGTGAACTGATTTATTTCATCACACGATTTAATAAAAACGGACGAAAACACCTCCTCTTTTTTGACGTCAGTAAAAAAACCAAATTGAAAAGAAAGTAAAAAATATTGTATTTCGCCTAAAATTGATTAAGAGTGAATACTGTAGCAGACATTGACCTTGGAAATATCAGCTCAATGGTAGCAGAGAACATGTAATAATACTACGTATAGAATGGACACTTCGATGTCCCCCCGATTTCCCCGCACCACGAAACCCCTTCCCCTCTTATGGGCGACGGTTGGTATTTTCTACGTGCTACGCACACAGGTGCACGTGTAAATTCACGTTACTGATTGATGTCTATGTAATAGAGACCAAAATAAGCGTTTGTATGGAATTTTGTCGGAGTGTCCGCGGTGTGACTGTAGCCAGAGAATATGTAATAATACTACTTATAGAATGGACACTTCGACGTCCCCCCCGATTTTCCCGCATCACTCAACCCCTTCCCCTCTTATGGGCGACGGTTGGTATTTTGTACGTGCTTATTTACACGCACACAGGTGCGCGTGTAAATACACGTCACTGATTGATATCTGTGTAATAGAAACCAAATTAATGAAGCGTTTGTATGGAATTTTGGCGGTGTGTCCACGGTGTGCTGTAGCTTAGAGACGTTGGTTTCAATTTGAAATGCGTTGCCCATTCCTTTGGCCAACGATTTTTACTGGCGTTTGCGTTCAACTACCAACATCAATATTTTGGTCAAATTAAGGCATTGTATGTGTCCTTCTTCTTACTCTAGTGCAGAGGTTCCCAAACTATTTTACTTGTTCCCCCCTTTCAATATTTTTCTGGTTTCGGTTTACCCCCTTGCTAATATTTATATCACTTTCCCATTTTTATCCCATATACGTAGACCCCATCGAGTCTCCCATAGACCCCAGGGGGTCTATGGGAGACTTCTCACACGACACACGTCTCAGGGAGCGCCGCGGCTCCCCAGAGACAGCTAAGAGCATCGTCTAGGACCATCATGGTACAACAATTATATGACAGAAGCGGCCAGCGCGGTGTCGCAGTTATCAAACGCGAGCGCCCTATGGGCTTCTTTTCCGAGCATTTTGTTTCAACTCGAAATAAAACTTAATTCACGTTTTTAAAGTTTAGCAGCGGCCAGACAGCGCGGCACCAGTAAGTAGTGCAGCGGTGTCATACGACGGCAATGTTAATAGTTATAGCCGCGGGGGGTCAGGCCTAGGGGGTGCCAGGGTTTTTCATTGCATACGGGCGCTACACGAGCCAGAGCCGCCCCTGTTTCGCACAAACCTATGTGACGTATGTCGACCATTTTGATGAACTTTTGATCAATCCGGACTGCTTACTAGGTAGTGTGCAGCAGAGATAACGCTCTACGAAGTCGAAACTAGCCGATAGTCTCTTTCCTAAGCGCGATGTGCAATATTTTTTGACGGGTAGGTGCTGTACTTAATCTTACAAATCGAATTGAATTCCTTTATTTTTCTTTACAGGCTGCATATTGTTCAAAAGCCGGAGTGGATTCTCTCTTAACGTTGCCCGAACTCTACTTTAAGCCGCAGAGTGTGGATGAATTAGTTTCCTACATAGAATTTGTTGCGAAAGCAGCTCCTAATCTGCCAGTGCTGTATTACCATATACCCAGCATGAGCAAAGTTGAAAGTAAGTGTAAATATATGTATTTTACGTACCTATATCAGAAAATATACAAACAAACATTGAAATTCTTTTTTTATATTTGTGAATGTCTCGTGTTTCTACTGGTGGTAGAGTTCCAAGTGTAGGAGCTCGAAGGCGTACGCAACACCGCATTACGCGGGCAGTGTGCAGCAGAGATAACACTCTACGAAGTCGAAACTAGCCAATTGTCTCTTTCGTACGATGTGAAATATTTCTTGCTGGTTACTGTACTTCCCTATTACATGTCAATCGAAGACTAAGCCTGGGTTGCACCAAGATAATTGTTAAAGTTATTGTAACATTTCACATCCTTTTCTAACTTTAACAGATTTCTTTGAGTTAGAGAAGGATGTGAAATGTTTTTTTTTTTTTTATGTAATGGAAGTGGTAAACAAGCATGCAGTTCACATTGATGTTAAGTGATGACTGCAGCCTATAGACACCCACACAAAGACCAAGGTCAAAATGCAGATGCGTTATCACTCCTGAGGCCTAAGGTCTTATGCCTCTGTGCCGGAAATTACAGGGCCGTACATTACCACCTGACCGGAACACGATAGTGTTGAACACTATCATTTAGCGGCAAGTATATTAGGTAATGCGGTGGTGCCTGCGCCCGCGAGCTCCGTCACTGGAGCTCTACCACCAGTACAATAACTTTAACTTTCCTACCTTAAAAAATCTCCATTAATTGTAGCGCCACAGTTCCAGAGCACTCAAATCACCATTAGTAAAGTGTGAGTATCCTGAGTGTTGACATATCGAATGAAGTGCAGTTTCGGGGTCATATAGAGGGTAAGACCAAGCTGGCATCCAAGAAGCTCGGGGTGCTGAACAAGGCGAGACAGTATTTCACATCGGGGCAACTTCTACAGCTCTATAAAGCTCAAGTGAGGCCCCATTTGGAATACTGCTCTCATCTTTGGGCGGGAGCCCCTAAATACCAGCTCGGTCTTGAAAAAACAACCCAGGCTTACTCTAGCAATCAAACTGAGGGTGTTTGGGAATACTTGGTAGAAATAGAGGCAATATCATTATGTTACAGTTAACATGCCCGCGTTTGTCACGGCTGCCACAGCTCGTATTCCGAATTTTAAGGGACTTAAATTCACTTCAAATGACTTAAGCGAAGGCGCCCAAGTGTTGAGAGCACTGAAGGATGGACAGGAGATGTTCCTTGGAGCTGATACGGTGAGTTCAAAGATTGAAGTTAAATAGTACAAGCCAAACATAGCCAAATGTTCTAACAACAACATTCTTGTAAGAAAGATAAAGGCTTTAGAGTAAATCAACAATATGAGGACTTTCTTGGGCGGTCTGTGGTTCGTCCAAGGCGTTCCTAATATTGATGTAATTAAGTAGATATCTTTATGTAAAAAGAATTGTAGTATTGATGGACACATTTTAAGAAAAGCCTCTGAACGGTTGGTCTGAGTTGTTTCGGTCACCTTGTATGAACGGGCGCATTGTCTTACATAACTATTCAACTCCTATCATCGGAAGTTCGAAAATATTTTTCATACCATTTAAAATTATATTTATCATTCTTCATAAAAAAAATAACTAAATATTAATAACTATAATAATTGACATTCATAATATCACTAGGTAATTATACCTACACTCAAGTTTTTACTAATATTTGTGTTCATATATTTGTTTATACTAATGATCGAAACTCATAATCATTGTAATTAATAACTATTATATTCATATATGTTTCATTCTAATATTTTGATATAAACAAATTCTAAATCTTGGGCAAGACTGGAACCGTGGTCGTCCCCAACTAAGCCAGGTAAGGTCGAAGGGTGCAGTTTATAAATAAATATAATAAATGCGAGATAAATTCGTTAAAACATTTTTATTTCAATGCTCTCGAAAACCTAAGATAAACTATCAGTACTACTACTATGTAAATATCTCTAAACCTATCAGAGAATCAGATGTTGTGAGATATTTGGCACTACACCGTTTCTGCCTACTCGACGAGTGCACTTGAGAGGTTTTTATTTTTAATTGTTTTGAAAATGTACGTAGTTTACACTGGGTGGATCCAACAATTGAGCAGACGTCTCTGTGGCCACTCCAAACAGGAAAAGCCGAAATCTTCAATTTTACTTTCGATTGCAATCCAGCCCAGGAGGATCTTGACTCCTTTGACCTAAGATGAATCTGCTACCATGAGTCTATAATCTTCCAGCTTTTAGCACCAGCAGCGTTATTAGGCATCAGGTCAAGTATCGGAACCACTTTCAGTCTGTTCCCACAACTGGCGCAAGATATCCTGACTGCTGTGGAACAAGGGGACGTTGTCAAAGCGAGGGCCCTGCAGGAGAAACTGTCTCTCGCAATTGAAGCTCATACTGTTGAAGGTTAGAAAGCTTACGAAGTTCAATTTTTTTCCAATGTTAGAGTCTGTCTACTTATGTGTCACTAAACGGATATGACTATCACTATCTGATGGGGCTATCGTGTTCTATCAATCCCATGTTAAGCGTAGCCGGTTTTCGCCCATGCGAATAACAAAAAAATCCATATCTTGCAAACCCTCCAACACTATTAGACGTAGAGGTATAAACGTATATTATAAAGTATAGCAAATGGTGGTATAAGTATAGCAAAAATCCTAGCGACGCGAGATTTCGTACGTAGTATTATTACTTATTCTCTCTTTCATTCCCATTCATATATTATGTCGATTCATCCGCAAATGTTGTTGTTATCGAACGGGTCCCGCTTTGTTAAAAACTAATAAAGATGAACTTATTATTATTATAATAAAGATGAAGTCATTTCCGCTCATTATTATAGCTCTACATTGAAACCAAATTTTAAATATCAGCAGAGAATATGTAATAAAACTACGTATAGAATGGACACTTCGACGTCCCGCCCGATTTGCTCGCATCACTCAACTTCTTCCCCTCTTATGGGCGACGGTTGGTATTTTGTACGTGCTACGTATTTACACGTGCACACAGGTGCGCGTGTAAATACACGTCACTGATTGATGTCTGTGTAATAGAAACCAAACTAAGCATTTGTATGGAATTTTGGCGCAGTGTCCGCGGTGTGATGCCAGCTAACTGTCTAAGTTATATACGATTTAATTATGGACCTGTTTATAAGATAGTTAAATAATTCCTTATATTTTTCAGGTGCTTGGGTGCCCATAATGAAGGCCGGCATGGAGATCGTGTCGGGAATCAAAGTAGGACCTCCATCTCTCCCGCAGAGACCGATTTCTGCTGAAGCCAAGAAAAGAATCGAAAGTAAACTGCGAAGTTTAAAATTGGTTAATTAGGAGATTTAAGTTGGATCACAATCAGTGACTGATATAAGAGTTTTTTAAATTACCAATAACTATAGGTAAGATCGAGATTCTCCATTTTGTCCATAACTCCATTAATGAAAACATGTACTTTGCCTTGTAAATAAAAACGGTTTATATGTTACCCGAAATACCCGAAGTACAGCTACATCTAGTTCTATCCGGCTAAAGCTAGGTGTGGACTGACCATGGGCGCCCCTGACAGCCAGGTTAAGTCAAAACTTTGTAAAAAACTTAGCGTCACTTGTCTTGTATTACTTTGTAACCTAATTAAAAAAAAGGGAACCAATAAAATAACATAAATATTTGTATACACAACTATATATTTAATTTTTTTTTTTTTTTTTCGTGCATGTATGAAGAGAATGATGAAGGTAGACGAGGCACGAGAGGTTTGTCTGAACCGGGATATCTGGCGCTCTACACTCTCTGCCTACCCCGTTAGGGACCTGGCGTGAAGATACATATATATATTTAATTTTTTATTTAACAGTAAGTAAATTATAAACAATGGTATGTCATCACAAATGTTATTCTTCTCTAGTAAAACCAAACTTCCGTAAGCTATCTTCAATACGTCTTCTGCGGCTATCTTCAAGGGGGAACTGGGGCATCCTGGGAGGGCCCACTTTGATGCCTGTCACTATCTCCATCGCTGCCTTCATGGCAGGCACGAAGTCGCCTGGAACAATATTGACGATATAGACCGTGGTAGATATAGAAATTTTGTTTGAAGGAGATGAAGGCTCGACCTACAATTTATACTTGAAAGACGTTAGACCAAGCTGAGGGTAGGCTTTCTTAACTGGAATGGATTTTTACTATGGAGTTTGATGATTAAGGAGATACAGCGGAACCATTCTTACGTATGAGGCACAGAATTTCGAGAAGCTCTTTAGAATAGATCATAAAGGTAAAACATATTCGCAATCGAATTTGACATTATTTTTTTTACAATAGGTGAATATGAGATTGAAGATTTTTTTTATGTCTTACAAGTTGTTTTTTTGTTAATGTCGAGCAAGCATACCTACAGTTCACATTCAGGGTAAGTAAATACTGCAGCCTGTCACCATCTTCATAAAACTAGAGGTCCCAATGTAGAGCTACGCTTTGCCTCTCCCGAGGTCTCCTATTATGCCTCTGTGTCGAAAAATACGGGACCGTACATGCTATTCATGTGCACCAAATATCTACATACCTTGAGCATATATAGAGTTGACAACAGCAATTAGTTTGTCCTGTTGTGCTCTGGCCTTCTGCAGATCTCCAGCTTGTGTGGATGTGACTATGTCCTGGACGATCGTAGGGAACATATTGCTGACCGTGGCGATGCTGGAGTCGTGACCCATTAGAGCTGATGGCGCTAAGAGCTGGAATGGATTAAGTCTTTGTAATATTAGCGTGTACGGGGATCACAAGTAATACGCAGGGCGGCCGGTAGCACGGTGATTTATTAATATGAACCAATCAAGTTAGACGACAATAAGACACAGATAAATACACAACAATCTTAGATTATTGACTGACCCTACGGAGTTTTGGTACTTGTGGGCTTTGGAATTCTGCCAGGGAATGACAAAGAATGTAACTCATATTTGTTATTTTTTTTTATGTACGAGTACATGTTTATAGGCTACACTATTATTTATCATCAAAGTATGCTTCTTTGCCACTTCATGACATAAAAAAGTGCAAAAAACAAAAGTTAATGATTAGTAGTTCTTATAGTAAAGGCATACTTACATGGTTGGCTATATAAACTTTCCTATTGTCTGTTAGGTGATCAGCCACAAGCACCGCTACTTGCAGGTCGGCCTTCATCCCAATGAAGTTCGGTATCCTCGATACGGCGAGAGAGAAGAATTCTGATACGTTCACTGAAAAGCGAATAGAAGAGATTTAAAAATGATAGGATTTCTTCTTTTTGTAAGCCGCCTTGATGGCATAGAAGCTACTGCGGGTACGCTTCAGGTTGCGAACCAAAATACTACGTATATTATAGAATGGACACTTCAACGTCCCGCCCGATTACGTTCCCCCAGGAAAATTATTTATAGTCCGGAGACCTTTGACAAAAGAAAGGTTGAGAAACCCTGCTGTAATGGGAAGTAGTGAGTCACTCCTGATGGACCATGAATTATATTAGGTTGGGGAAAAAGTTTCTTCGCATTTTTTAAGATAATTCAAAACATTTTTTAATATAGTTTATTTAAATTTAACTAAAGTATGTATGTACCATTTTGTTCGATAACCTTTTGCCATCTTGTAGGTAGGAACATGATCCCATTGCTATAAAAATTTTGGGACTTCTCATCAAAATACCGCGACAAGTGGATTTGACAGTCCTCTCGTGATGTTAACCTAACATTGCATAAAGAATTCTGAAGAGACCGAAACAGGTGGAAATCTGAAGGTGCAAGGTCAGGACTATACGGCGGATGCATTAACACCTCCCAGCCAAACTCTCTTAATTTTTGCTGAGTGGCTATAGATGTATGAGGTCTAGCGTTATCATGATGAAACACCACACCCCTTCTGTTGATCAATTCCGGCCGCTTTCTCTCAACTTCTTGCTTTAATCTCATCAGTTGTTCGCAGTAGAGTTCAGAATCGATAGTCCTGCCTGGTGGTAATAGCTCATAATGAATAATGCCCTTCCAATTCCACCACACACACAACATCACCTTATTGCGAGTTAACCTGGGTTTCGCCACAGTCTGTGAAGCCTGACCGGCCTTTGACCACGACCTTTTTCGCACGTTCTTGTCGTACGTGATCGACATTTCATCACCAGTTATCAGCTTCTTCAAAAATGATTCGGTTTCATTACGTCGTAATAAAGAATCACAAATGAGTACACGGTTCATTAGGTTTCTTTCAGTGAGCTCGTGAGGTACCCAAATATCGAGCTTTTTTTTGTACCCAGCTTTTTTCAAATGCGCCAAAACTGTTTTGTGATCAATTCTCAGTTCTTCAGCTACGTCGTAACTACTGATATGTCGATCTTGCTCCACTTTTTCAAAAATGGCATCCATTTTATCCGTAATAGGGCAACCAGAGGGAGGTGCATCTTTGACATCAAAATTTCCGGATTGAAAACGCTTAAACCAAATTTGTGCTACTCTCACAGACACTGCACTAGGTCCATAAACATCGCAAATTTTTTTCGCTGCTTGCGTTGCATTTTTACCTTTTTTGTAGTAAAATTTTAAAATGTATCGAATTTCTTCATTAGATTCACTCATCTTGACAGTACGAAAAACAAATGAAAATCACACATTTGCCTAATTTGAATTTGGAATTATGTTCTTTAAAATTTTAACTTTCAATGATACCAAAACCAGCCAGATACAAATACTACAGCCAAAGAGATTTTATTACAAGTTCATACATACTATAATGCGAAAAGACTTTTTCCCCAACCTATTATGAGGGAATAGGTATCATTGGGTAGCCTATTTGGTCTACTGATACTTGTACTTGTAATTTTAGGCTACCGTTTATGAGTTAGATGGTGTTTCAAGATGTTCGAATATTTTGAGGCATCCCTGGAAGCATACGAACCAAATATTTTAATGCAGATGTGCTGCCACTCCTAAGGCCTAAGGCCTGTTTTGCCTATGTGAAATTGTGGAGGCAAATATTACCATATAACCGGAAATAGAAAGTCCTAACATTTAGAAGCAAACGTAGGTGTCACGCTAAGTTACTTACCATTGACACCAGTCATCATGGGAAAGTGGTAGTAGACGATGGGTAACGATGGTGCTGCCTTCGAAACCGCCTCAATATATCTGACGAGCTGATCTGCTGTCTTCGGCTTGAAGTACAGTTCCGGGAGCGTCATGATAGCATTGGCTTTTGCTGTTTCAGCATATTTTGCCTGTTGTAAAAATAATTGTGTAAGTTTCAATGATGCCTACTTGCCTACGCGATACTAGTTACACTTTACACGTCACATTTACATGAGTAAAAATCTTTTTAGTCTGTTTATCTGTTTGTGCGTCCGCGGTTCAGCGCAAAAACTATTGGTACTAGAGACATGAAATTTGGCACAAATGTAGGCCTACACCTTAATGTGCAAGATTTGTTTGAAGGTTTTTGTATAGCTACTCACCAGTTCAATGACGTCAGGTAAGGGTGCTCCACCAACTTGAAATATGACCTTGACTTTCGCCGGGCGCGCCACCTCGAGCCAAGCATCTAGCAGCATGGTCCTCTCGTTGGCACTAAGTGACACAAACTCTCCCGTTGTACCGCCAACTATTTAAATAAATGTTCGTATGAGTAAGTTTGGGCATTGGGACGTGACAACCCACCCTATCCCTATGCTCTCTAGTAAAGGAGAACTCTTCCGCTAGTAGTCAGTTCACCGAACAATGGCGGTCAAACCATTCCAATAAAAATAACAACGCTGGATGGGCAGCGTCTGTCCGTCACACGTCTGTTGGTATGTCCATCTGTTACAGCCGATTTTCTCAGAAAGAACTAGACCGATTGATTTCAAATTTGATACATACATATAAATCAGTGACACCTAAAGGTGTAACAAAACTAAGCCTGAGTTTCACCACGACTTTTGTTAATAATATAACATTCCACATCCTTTTCTAACTTAAAGAAATCTGTTAAAGTTAGAGCAGGATGTGAAATGTTACAATAACTTTAACTTTTAAAAAAGTCGTGCTGGAACCCAGGCTAAGTGATTTTCAAACATAGGAGCTACTTTTGGGGGATAAATATTTGAGTAATAAAAAAAAGTTTTTCAAAGTTAACTAAGTTAAGTTAAGATAACGTGAAACAAGCCTTATTAAAAGTTATTCAAGAATAAAGACAAATATATTGACCCTTTACCTTCGAAATAACAGGGCTTCAAATTTTTAAAAGATAATAATAATAATAATACTCTTTATTGTGCACTCAACAGAATCACAAAACAGAAATAATACATGGACAGTAAATACAACGGGCGGCCTTATCGCTGACAGCGATTTCTTCCAGGCAACCATAATTTAACAGAAATGCGCTTAGGAAGAAGTAGTTTTTTTTTTTCTTAGCTTTAATTTGTACACCAAATTAAAGCTAAGAAAAAAAAAAAAAATAAGTACATGCTAAAATTAAACAGTGTGTGACATGACAATGATAAAATAGCGGTGAAGGGAAAAATACATAATAAGAAAAATAAATACAGTGACAACAGTTGAGACAAAATTAATCAAAAGATAGATAGTGGTCCCTGACCAGGGATTTAAATGATGTTAAAGTTTGGGCACTCCTTATTAATAATGGTAGTGCATTCCACAAATTAACTGCTTGGACTGTAAATGACTTTTTATAATAATCACTAGACTGGGTAGGGATTTCAAGCATATAATTATATGACGAGCGTAAGGTAAAAGATCCAATAGAATAATCTTTACTTTCAGATTATAGAACAACCGATAAGAAATCATGGTACCTATGACAACGTAGTAAATTAATTAATTGTACGGAACCCTATGAGCGCGATAAAAATATGTTATTCTGTTGTAATAACCTCATCATACGGACATGTGCCATTTAATAAGTTTAAATTCTTAATGAGTCAATCTGATACCCCTAATTGTAGTATATGTGGTAAAGTGGAAGACGTGTACCATATTTTGGTTGAATGTATTCGAGGTGAGGCTCATCGCAGGGCTTCATTAGAAATAGGACATTGCAACAGTGTCCTGGCAGATCCTACTACGGATGACGCCAGAATACTGTTGCAACTATATCAATTGTCAATGAGCTAATGTTGTTTAATTATTTTTTTAAATGAAGAATGTAATTCATGTGAACGTATAGAGGGTCATGGTCTTTGACCAAGCTCTTTAAATGGAGATGAAAAAAAAAAAAACTCATCATAGACTTACCTAATATCGCATTCACTCGGTTCTTCTTCAAGTGCTCCAAATATGAAGGTATGACGTCATAGCGCACGCTGCCATCTTCCCCGATTGGAGTGAAGACAGGAGCTATGATTCCATTAATATCGAAAGAGACCTGGAAAATGTAATGATTTTTTTGTATTTGTTCCTAACTCATTATTGTGGTCGCATAAGATACCAGACGCAGACGCAGTCGTGGGCGCAGCTAGTATAAAAGTAACCTAGGTTACTCCTTATTACATAAGCTATCTGCCAGTGAAAGTCCCATCGAAATCGGTAAAGCTGTTCCCGAGATTAGCCCCAACAAACAGACAGACAGACAGACAAAAATTGTAAAAAATGTTGTTTTGGTATATGTACCTACCGTGTATACATACATATGCATTTAGTAAAAAGTGGTTATTTTAATATTACAAACAGACACTGCAATTTTATTTATTTGTAGATGTAGATTTATAGATGTAGATTAAACTCAAAATGATAGTTTACATTTTATGGTTCCGGTTAAACGTTAAACATGTACAGGTACCTACTGCTTTATTACGTAAACCTTTACTCAATGCCCTGGGCCAATTATAAAATTATTCGATTGCGATTATTTACTAAGATATTTTTAACCGGCTTGGTGACGCAGTAATTGCACTACCATGCGCCTAAAATGTTGAGAAAGTTGGTTGTTTGTGAGTTTTTTTTTATGTTATGGAAGTGGCAAACAAGCACGCAGTTCACATTGATGTTATGTGATGACTGCAGCGTTACCACTCCTGAGGCCTAAGTTGTTATGCCTCTGTGCCTGAAATTACAGGGCCGTTCATTACCACCCGACCGGAACACGATAGTGCTGAACACTACCATTTAGCGGCAATTATATCAGGTAATGCGGTGGTGCCTACGCCCGCGAGCTCCGTCACTGGAGCTCTGCCACCAGTGAATAAAATTTCATCTAAAAGGAAAAACTAAATACGAGTACAAAAAGCTTACCATTTTCGTTTCACAACACTTCTATAGAACCTATTCTTCACAAAGGCAAGAGGTAACTAAAATAATAGTTGCCAGGTATCCATAACGTACACTATATAGTGTACCTTATTAGGTTATTGCCACACGAACAGCGTTTAAAACGCATTTGATAATGATGATGATGAAGACTGTGTAATTAGTAAATTCAAAATAGAAATTATCTCCAGGATTAGTTAATAAATCTATTTCTAAAAAAGCTCATCATAAGTAGTCATAAAACTAATCATTTCAAATTACAATTGTATGTGAATAATGTGCAGTCTTTCATATAAGTTAAAGTATTAACGATTTAACTGGTAGAGATTATGTTAAATGTTAAATCATTACTTACTTGCTTAGTGTAGAAACAAGGAAGATATTATACTTACAATTTTATTTAAATGGAATTTATTTATTTATTTAATCTTTAATGCACATGGAACATATGTACATATGGCGGACTTAATGCCATATGGCATTCTCTCCCAGTCAACCATAGGGAAGTTAAGAGAGTTATCAAAAAGGTGCGGAAGAAAAACTAAAAGTAAGAAATAAAAACTAATAGCAAAATTAAAATTAAGAGAAAAAATATATGTATATAAATATATAATAGAAATGGATACATATAATTATAAATAAAATATCAATGATAATGCACACATAAATACAAATTATGTATATGTATACATATATACACACACATATATATATATACATACAAGCATACATATGTATTAATTATTATTATTTAGATAAACAAAAATACAAATACCTACTCAATAATAAGATTAAAAGGATATCTATGATGAGGATGATAAAAATTATGATGATTAAAGCGGATGAGTTGAAGGGTTGGTAGAGTCCGACGATGATTTGAGGAAGAACCTACGAACTCTAGACTTGAACGCAGCCTTACTCGGAGCTTTCCTGCAGGAAGGGGGTAGCATATTCCAGAGTTTTGTTGCAGTGACAGTGTAGGAGCTGAACATGAAACCTGAACGGTGAGAAGTCATACTGAGAATTAAACTATCCGAAGAGCGAAGATTAAGATTATGAGAATCACCTAGGAATTTAAATTTCTGTTTGAGGTAATGGGGAGAACTAGGATCGAAAAGTACGGAAAAGAGTTGACAGAGGATCCCGGAGGATCTTCTGTGTCGTATAGGAAGCCAATTAAGCTTGCGACGGAAATTAGAAATGTGGTCATACTTACGTAGACCGAATATGAATCTGACACAATTATTAAGGACACGATCCAATTTATTGAGCTGGACATGGGTTAAGTCAGTGTTACAAACATCTGTATAATCAAGAATTGGGAAAATGAGTGACTGGACTAAGAGAGATTTCGTACGCGGAGGCAAGAAATGTTTAAATCTATAAAAAGATCGCAACGAGGCATAGGAATTCCTGCAGATATTAGAAATATGCGTATTCCAACTCCAGTCATTATTTATATATAACCCAAGATCCTTAACACATTGAACGCCATGGGGGTCACCGGTGACCTCACCCTTCCTCTACCATAGCGCCATGGGGGTCACCGGTGACCTCAACGTATAGTCATATTCAAACTACTTTTTCTCGCCGCCGGCCATACAGACTGTTACTTTATTCGTACTCCGTGACCGGCACGGCGCTGAAGAACTATACTGCGCAGTGGGACAAAAATACCTTGTTAGAAATTGAAAAAAATGAAAGATAGCGAAAAAATTAACCAAAATAAAAAATCAGGATATATAATTCGATTGGTCTTTATTATTTAAATGAAAATTAGCAGTCTTTATTTTTACGAAACACAAACTATACAATCAGTTTTACTAAAAAATAAAATAAAGTTCTCTTTAGTGACCATAATTACAAACAACCATTAGAAATATAAATAATTAGCCATAATATTTGACAAATTATACTGTAAAAGATGAGAAACCTTTTTATAGCATCAACATATTAGCGATGGACATAATTGAATCATTTTAATCAACATTTTAGACACTACTGGTGTAGCGGGTGGCCGGCGGGTGTGGCCGGCGCGGCGCCTGCTACCGGAAAATATATTTTCTGTATTTGTGCGCCATGGGGTGCACCGGTGACCTCAGCTATGTATTTGACTGTAACTACATAGTTAAGGTTAATAAGTTTTATTCAATTCTGTACATGGGTTATGTAACCTTTAATACCCTTAAATTTTCTTTACGTATCGTCGTAACATAACAAACAAATTACGACCAAAAGTATTTTTACGATTTTTAGTTTTTTCTATCGGCGTTTAACGTGTTAACAGACTCTGAATATGTAACATTAACATTATTTAAAATTAAAGGTGACAAAATATTGAAATTAATCTTAGTATTATAATATTTACTACCTACTACAATGGCTTGACATTTATTAGGGTTGATAGGAATACTAAACTTGACAGACCATGAATAAACAGACTAAATCATTATTCAGTTTTGAAATAGCTTGATCGAGATCAGTAATATTGGCAGAAGCGTACAACTGTGATTTAGAGGCTGAAATATATTTATTTCTGTGCTAACAATATCTATATATAATATATATGTTTCAACTGTGATATTATATGACATAATATCTACATATACATTACAGTTAAGCCAAAACCAAGAAAGGAACGGGAATTTATTTTGTTATCCATTTTTTAGACTTCAGAAAATAAAATATTATAATCCGTAATTTTAGGCCAATATTTCCCCAAAGAGTAACCAGACGTCTTATATGCTTATAAGACAGTTAGTGTAAATAATGCTCGCATTCCTCACAATTACGTTTCGCTTCATATTTCAATACCATATTATTTTTTTAGCTTGAACTCTATTAAAAGTGGAGATCAAGGTGACGCGTGACCATAATAATATACACATGGTTTTAATGCAAGTAGAGTTCCAGAGACAGAGCTCGCGGTCAGAGCCAACACAGCATTTCTTACTTGCCGCTAAATGGTAGTATTCAGCGCTATCGTGTACCGGTCAGGTAATATAAGGCCTTGTATTTTCGGGCACAGAGCCATAATTTCTTCGAAGTGGACGAATGGAAGATTTTTATGAAGATGTTAATAATACGGTGATGTCTACGACCGAGTTCCACCACTGGAGCTCTACCACCAGTAAACCAACTGACGACATGAAAAAAGACATTACATACACTTTATACATGACATGATAAGAGTAATTCGTAAGAGTTGACGTTTTAAACGCTTTCTGTCTGAAAGTGACGTTAAACCGCATGAATATGCTCTTAATTTAATGCAGTTCAGTTAATACTGACGTACTTTAGTTCTTTGCGCCGACAAGTTCTGAAATTGATCAATATATCCAGTTCAAAGCATTTCATGGAATAAAACTGGGAAATGTAAGTTGTAGTCAAGGGGTCGCCAGCCAATGATATAGAGGGGAACAATTTGGACTCATTAGGCGGCACGTGTCGAGACGACACTAGTCTATTTTATTTTAAAGAAAAATGGAAAGAAAAATTTGACTTCAGCCGAGACTCGAACTCGCGGCCTACTGGGAATCTAGTCCAGCCGCTCTTCCAATTGAGCTACTGAAGTCCTGCCCGATTTGTCAAATCTTTCCTTCACATTTATTGCCTTGCTTTATGGTAGCAGTAGCGCTATCTATTGCCAACCATGCTAGTTAGGCAACCGTTATAATAGACTTTTCAGTTTATTGAATATCGTAAAGAAGTCGTTTTTACCCTTAATAATTGTAAATATAAAATTGTAATATAAAAACAGCATATTTCACAAGCATGTGTTAATGCGAAATAATATAAAAACAATTATTAAGGGTAAAAGCGACTTCTTTACGATATTCAATAAACTGAAAAGTCTATTATATCGGTTGCCTAACTAGCATGGTTGGCAATAGATGGCGCTACTGCTACCATAAAGCAAGGCAATAAATGTGAAGGAAAGATTTGACAAATCGGGCAGGACTTCAGTAGCTCAATTGGAAGAGCGGCTGGACTAGATTCCCAGTAGGCCGCGAGTTCGAGTCTCGCCTGAAGTCAAAATTTTCTTTCCATTTTTCTTTAAAATAATATATATTTCACAAGCATGTGTTAATGCGAAATAATATAAAAACGACACTAGTCTACTTCACCGGGCAATGGGCGAGTGCAGAGGGCACTGTCGGCCTAAATAAAAGTAAGTGCAACAGCCAGAGACCACAGGGGGACCCCTGTGGTTTCGAACGTCGGCTTAGGGTGTTGCGGAGGGACACATAACACATATGCGAGTAGAGGCAATGTTCACTCTCTTAAAAAAAAAGCTCTTACCTCTCTCTTTTAGCTAAAAGCAAGCCGAAAGCGGATGGATATTAGATTTTAATGAGTAAGACTCTCATGTACATGTAATAAAATTGTAGAAGTGTAAATTCTGTAAGTACATTAAAATATTTAAAAAATAAATAGCGGGGGGTCGATTAATTACTATAAGATATCAATGAGCCTATGAAGTTCGGAATTCTAAAAATACCTGTACTTACGTTATGTTTTATTTGTATACAACTTTGTTTTGGCACAGGTACCGTTTGGTTAGAGACAAATAAATACGCACGTAGCCATAAATAATAACAACGGAAGAGTCGTATTGGCTGAGCACGAGGTACGCCCCCTCGTGCGACACTACGGTACGTAATCTATCTCTAATACATTTATCCAAACTAGGTTTTGCCTGCAATTTCGTCTGTCCGTATCGTTATAAAAAATAATTGAAAATATTAAAAAACCCCACAGATTTAAATTCAACGAGTTTGTTGGTAATGCCCATAAACAGTATTTTCATTAAACTACGTTATATTTTTATACCATTTTATGGTGTCTACTTCTAGATTTATGTTTCTAGTTAATTTAATACAAATAGGTATAAAATATAACATAGTATGTAAGGAGTTCGGGGAGGAGGACGTCGGGACGCTTCGCGTCGGGACGCTCGACGTCGGCGGGCTCAGGACGCTGGGCGTCGGTACGCTGGCCGTAGAGACGCTGGCCGTCAGGACGCTTGACGTCGGGACGCAGGGCGTCAGACGCTTGACGTCGGGACGCTGGGTGTCGGGACGCTGGGCGTCGGGACGCTGGGCGTCGGGACGCTGGGCGTCGGGACGCTGGCCGTCGAGACTCTGGCCGTCGGGACGCTGGCCGTCGAGACTCTGGGCGTCGGGACGCTGGGCGTCGGGACGATGGGCGTCGGGACGATGGGCGTCGGGACGCTGGGCGTCTGGACGCTGGCGTCGGGACGCTGGCGTCGGGACGCTGGGCGTCGGGACGCTGGCGTCGGGACGCTGGCGTCGGGACGCTGGGCGTCGAGACGCTCGACGCCGGGACGCTGGGTGTCGGGACGCTAGGCGTCGGGACGCTGGGAATCGGGACGCTGGGCGTCGGGACACAGAGCGTCAGACGCTCGCCGTCGGAACGCTGGGTGTCGGGACGCTGGGCGTCGGGACGCTGGGAGTCGGGACGCTGGGCGTCGGGACGCTGGGCATCCGGACGCTGGGCGTCGGAACGCTTGACGTCTGGAAGCAGGGCGTCAGACGCTCGACGTCGGGACGCTGGGTGTCGGGACGCTGGGCGTCGGGACGCTGGGCATCGCGACGCTGGGCGTCGAGACGCTGGGCGTCGGGACGCTGGGTGTCGGGACGCTGGGCGTCGGGACGCTGGGCGTCGGGACGCTGGGCGTCGGGACGCTCGACGTCGGGACTCCGGCTGTCGGGACGCTGGGCGTCAAGACGCTCGACTTCGGGACGCTGAGCGTCGGGACGCTGGGCGTCGGGACGCTGGGCGTCGGGACGCTGGGCGTCGGGACGCTGGGCGTCGGGACGCTGAGCGTCGGGACGCTGGGCGTCGGGACGCTGGGCGTCGGGGCGCTGGGCGTCGGGTCGCTGGGCGTCGGGACGCTCGACGTCGGGACGCTCGACGTCGGGACGCTGGGCGTCGGGACGCTGGGCGTTGAGACGCTCGACGTCGGGACGCTGGGCGTCGGGACGCTGGCCATCGGGCCGCAGGGCGTCAGGCGCTGGATGTCGGGACGCTGGGCGTCGGGACGGTGGCCGTCGGGACGCTGGCCGTCGAGACTCTGGCCGTCGGGACGCTGGCCGTCGAGACGCTGGGCGTCGGGACGCTGGCCGTCGAGACTCCGGCCGTCGGGACGCTGGGCGTCAAGTCGCTCGACTTCGGGACGCTGGTCGTCGGGACGCTTGGCGTCGGGACGCTCGACGTCGGGACGCCGGGCGTCGGGACGCTGGGCGTCGGGACGCTTGACGTCTGGACGCAGGGCGTCAGACGCTCGACGTCGGGACGCTGGGTGTCGGGACGCTGGGCGTCGGGACGCTGGGCATCGCGACGCTGGGCGTCGAGACGCTCGACGTCGGGACGCTGGGCGTCGGGACGCTGGTCGTCGGGACGCTGATCGTCGGGACGCTGGGCGTCGGGACGCTGGCGTCGGGACGCTGGCGTCGGGACGCTGGCGTCGGGACGCTAGGCGTCGGGACGCTGGGAATCGGGACGCTGGGCGTCGGGACGCAGAGCGTCAGACGCTCGCCGTCGGAACGCTGGGTGTTGGGACGCTGGGCGTCGGGACGCTGGGAGTCGGGACGCTGGGCGTCGGGACGCTGGGAGTCGGGACGCTGGGCGTCGGGACGCTGGACGTCGGGACGCTGGGCGTCTGGACGCTGGGCGTCGGGACGCTGGGCGTCCGGACGCTGGGCGTCGGGATGCTTGACGTCTGGACGCAGGGCGTCAGACGCTCGACGTCGGGACGCTGGGTGTCGGGACACTGGGCGTCGGGACGCTGGGCAGCGGGACGCTGGGCGTCGAGACGCTCGACGTCGGGACGCTGGGCGTCGGGACGCTGGGCGTCGGGACGCTGGGCGTCGGGACGCTGGGCGTCGGGACGCTGGTCGTCGGGACGCTTGGCGTCGGGACGCTCGACGTCGGGACGCCGGGCGTCGGGACGCCGGGCTTCGGGACGCCGGGCTTCGGGACGCTGGGTGTCGAAACGCTGGGCGTCGGGACGGTGGGCGTCGGGACGCTGGGCGACGGGACGCTGGACGTCGGGACGCTGGGCGTCGGGACGCCGGCGTCGGGACGCTGTGCGTCGAGACGCTCGACGCCGGGACGCTGGGTGTCGGGACGCTAGGCGTCGGGACGCTGGGCGTCGGGACGCTGGGCGTCAGACGCTCGACGTCGGGACGCTGGGCGTCGGGACGCTGGGCGTCGGGACGCTGGGCGTCGGGACGCTGGGCGTCGGGACGCTTGACGTCTGGACGCAGGGCGTCAGACGCTCGACGTCGGGACGCTGGGCGTCGGGACGCTGGGCATCGGGACGTTGACGTCGAAGCGCTGGGCGTTCGGGCGCTGGGTGTCGAGACGCTCGACGTCGGGACGCTGGGCGTCGGGACGCTGGGCTTCGGACTGCTGGGCGTCTGGACGCTGGGCGTCGAGATAATTGCCACGCTTGGCAGCTGAATGGTGATCATAGCGGCGATTGTTTTATGCCGGGACGCTGCTATGCGGTATGCTTAACGTTACTTACAGAGAAAAAACCGATTAAGTGCGAGTCGAACACGGGTTCCGTACAAAAAATTACGTTTGTTGGAAGGTTATAAATACACAACATCAGACCTTAAAAATTCTGTGAAAATGTTTAGCGTCTACTTGCTACCGTTATTGATATCGAGTAAAAAATATACTAAAAAAAAAACGTTTACTGTATGCCCCCTTGGACCCCTTAATATTTCCATTTTCTTATTTTTGGTAATTAATTTTGTTTATAGCGGCAACAGAAATATATAATTTGTGAAAATGTTAGCTTTCTAGCTATCAGTATTTATGAGATGGGTACAGCCTGGTGACAGACAGAGGATGGACGGACAGACAGACAGACAGACAGCGGAGAATTAGTAATCCGTAGGGTCCGTTTTTACCTTTTAGGTACGAAACCCCCTAAAAGATTGAAGATAGATACAGAATAGTTGAAAATATTCGATATGATTCTAAATAAAATAGGAGCACCGTACGCCTCTTTCAAGGTTCCCGCCAAAACTCCCCAAAAACTGTTTCACTCCGGCGGGGCGGTCGACTTAATTTTATGGCTGTACATTCTTGACATAAAGTATGTGTCTTAAAAATATATCACTTCCATAGGCGGGGATTCCACCAGTGCATCATCATGCATATTCTGAAAAAAGAACTCGCCAGGTCAGGAATCGATGATATCCGGCCGAAAACATATAGGTTAAACTAGCAACGAGATAAAATTATAATAAATAATGTGACTATTTTTACACCATCGCCATCGAGTTACGTAATGACAACATACTTGACTAGTTATTTTAGGCGCGATAATTATTTTTCGATTTTTATAAATAGTTGTGATACGTTACAGTTTATGTTCACAAGTAGTGTAACGCGTTTATTATAAACAGGCGTTGGATTTGCAAATTGTCGTTTTATCTGCTCCTGGATACAAATATTCCTCCAGTAGCTTGCTCATTGCATCACATCGTAATAGGTCATCGGGTTCCCCGACACTCAGCTCTATTCTGCTACAGGCTTCAGTCTACTTTTCAGCATTGATCATGATACATGTTTCTTTAGCGTTTGTTAAATTAAAAAGTAAACATTGTTTCTTTTAATGTAATTTCGATCAAATATTTTTTTAAAAGAACAAGCACTGGCTGAATAAAATTAAGCAATGGAAAAAGTTAACGGAACGTCATTGCATAGTGAAAATACGCGGGAAAATCAAAACCAAAATTGTGAAGCGGTAAATTTTAATGGGAATGAGAATCATGTGAATACAAAAGTGGCGGCTAAAGTGAAAAAAGCTAGAAGTTTTTTAGAATTATCTATGAGTACGAATTCAGTGAAAAGTTTAGGGCGTAATGAAAGAAGGGTAATGGTTATTTACACAGGTGGGACCATCGGTATGGTGAAAAATAGGGATGGAGGTAAGCATATCAAGAGTTATTCAATTAAATAATGTGAGAAATTAGGGAAATGCTACTTATTTATTTATTTTATTGACACACATTGTAGCACAGTACATCAAATAGTTACAAAATATAAAACAGAAGCATTGGTCTGATGCATATGCCTATTATAGCTTTCCAATTAATTTAAGTGCAACACGAAGATTAGATAAATTGGAATCTAGACAAAAGGTACATTTTAAATAATTATAAATTAAAGAAAATCAAACAAGCAGAAAATAAAAGCTACTACATAAAAAATTGCAGGAACTCTTGTAATTTTCTATTAACTTACGTACATAGTACTTGTATACTTTAGTTCTCATAAAATCCGGAATTTCAAACGTTCGCTACATTGTAATTGCGGAATTTCGCACTTCGAGATTCAGTAGCGGAATCTGTTTACATTGATGGTAAGTAATGTAGCCTATAAACATCAACATGAAACCAGAGAAGTGGATGCCTTCCTGAGGCCTAAGGTACTAACATTACGTAACTTCACATCTATAAGCAAATGCATGCATTTGCCGCACGATTTTTTGGTATAAAGTAATTATAGAACCTCCTCCTTTTTTAAATCGGTTAAAAATACTGTCCACTAGTCGCCTCTTGGTTTTGATCCCACTGGGTTCTGATTCATAGAGCAACACCGGAGGGGAGTAACCATATGCAGGCTTTCCCCTCTGTCAAAGTACAAGGCCAAATGGGCCTATACCTGTCGCCTAGATGTTTAAATGTGTGCGTGAAATTGTTTCTTTATTTTGTTAAAGTCAAGGTGAGAGTTTCGTACTTATAGACGATTTTTGTAGTGTGCGTGTGTGTCGCACGCATTTCCCCCCGCAAAAAATGACAGACTGTTTTGCATCGGTAATAAACGCTATGGCTACTCCCCTCTTGTCTGCCGCGACCGGTGGCCCATGTTGCTCTATGTTCTGATTCAAAACTTTGAATGGTCGTATGAACCGTATCATGAACATGTTTACAACATAATATGCATTGACGTATGTATTTATAATGATGAAATTAAAACGTGTACATAGTAATGTGAAAGCAGAATTACGTTGGCTCGTTTAGGTCAATCATGTCATTTGATATTGACTTTGTTCGGTTCTGACCGTGCATTGTGACTCCGGAAAGACCTCGCTGTGATTGCAATTTATCGGTATTTTAGAACGGGAATCATCGGCGTTACCCGGAGACGGCGATGGGAAGCAATTTCTCTTTCCCTACAGATGAAAGAAAAATGCCTAATTTAGAGTAATTTTTATTGATATCGATAGAAGCGCGCATGGCCCGGCGGCTGGTGTAGATTGTAAGCGATCTATTCGGTTAAGCACTACGGGCGCGGTCGGGTAGTGTGATGGGTGACCGCTAGTGGCAAATTAAAAAATGCGCGTTTCCGTGCTTCGCAGGGCACGTTAAGCCGTCGGTACCGGTTGTCATCGATAGATAGCAGTCGTTAAACCTTGTCAGAGGCCTTATGGGCGGTTTGAAAACATCCGACAGCGGGTTGGCCACTAACCCGCCCACTTCCACCAATCCGCATTGGAGCAGCGTGGCGGAGTAAGCTCCAGGCCTCCCCCCAAAAAGGGGAGAGACTCGTGCCCAACAGTGGGACGTATAATGGGTTGCCATTATTATTATGATTTATTGATATCTTCCAAATATATATCTCCCGGCCCTCTTCAGAGTCAAATTGTTCCCTATCCAATTGCTAACGCCCTTGACTGATACATTTTATACGGCAAAGATGTTAATAGAGAGGGAAAAAATATCTCCCTTTCTCTAGGATTAACTTAAGGGCCTCATGAGGTCAATAGTCAAAAGTTCCCGGAGATCGCCACTAAAGATTATCGATTATTCAGTCTCACGCTATCTAATAGGTACCATCATTTCTTGTAAGTGCTCGTGTTCATTTTTACGTTATTATAAGACGTCAATCGTGTTTATTTATACTATTATTGTTTCTTATTATTTTTTTATTATTATCAAAAACAATGTCGCTATCAAATGTTTGTGTTTGGTTTTATGACTTTTCTTATGTACATACTCTATTTTATTGTTATTGTATTATTGTCTCTCGTCACCACGGAGTCCAATTTAAACCTCGGACCTTTGTCGGGCTTGCGCGGGGACATGGGCGGTCCAACACCTAGAGGCCATTTCGAGAATTTTGTCTACTTTGTAATATTAGGTGGGACCTCTCTCTGACTGCATCAATAGTTAAAACAGAAACAGACAGACCCCGCAGAATATATGGGACTATGTAATGATAAATGACTCGTCAAACTTTGGGCTATGTGGGTGAACTGGGAGGACTAGCTGGCTGGGCCTATGGAGTGAGATGCTGCACCTGCTTATATTCAACATCTCACATTATCGAATCCTACTTTAGGCAGGTGACTCGCCTCTCCTTGGTGGCCCCCCCAAACAGCCAACCCGATAGTCGACGGGGGGTAAAACTGGCGTGAAAGGCTGGTGGTGTCGAGAGGTGTGGCACCGGCTTCACCATCACGAGCGAGTAATCTCGAGCTCGGAGCGGGCTTCCCGCTATTATGCCTTTAGACACTTCCACCCCTGAGTGTATGGCTTTTGCTTTTTACAACAGCCTGTTATCCAAATTTCTGCAAATGCTATTATTGTATTATGTTATTATGATATCGATCTTGAAGTACAATTCTGACCATGCATAGCACTGGTGACCCCGGTTAAATAAAACACATTGAGATAGTTATATTGACATATTAAAACACAGCTCCGTGTTGTTAAATACGGAGCTGTGTTTTACGGATAGGTACCTATATTAAAACTACGTAATTTAAGATTCAACCATTTTAAGCCTACATTGGTTTTGTAACCATAATTGCTTACTGGAAAGCCGAATGTAATTGACCGTAATTTATGCCTTGAGATGTAATGATAAAATGATACAATTTTAATGAGGTAGGTACCTAATGATTCCAGTTTATACGAATCGTACTTTTTAACGTATTTCGACAAACTAGTTAGTCAAACTGATGTCAGAGAATATGTAATAATACTACGTATAGAACGGACACTTCGACGTCCCGCCCGATTTCCCCGCATCACACAACCTCCTGCCCTCCTATGGGCGACGGTTGGTATTTACTACGTGCTACGCACACAGGTGCACGTGTAAATATACGTCACTGATTGATGTCTGTGTAATAAGACCAAATTGAGCGTTTGTATGGAATTTTGGCGGAGTCTCCGCGGTGTGCTGACGTGAAAAATAATTTTGTAAGTCTTGTATAGGTGCCTACACGTTCTGAATAAAAACAACCACCACTGAGACCGCCAATTTGCTTGCCAAGCGTAGGGCATAATATTCTCTCCTACATCCCTTTTGAGGACATCTTTAGGCAACACGAGCCGAAAACAAGGGTGGCAAACACGTAGAAGGGTGTAGTACCTACTGGTTTATTCCCGTTATCCCCGAACACCTTTGTTTCCGCGTTGCATGCACTTACTAACTTTTTTTTTCGTCGAATCAATTTTAGTCTTTAACTAAGTACCTAGTAGTTAGCTGTCTAAATTACTCTTCAAGGAAATTAGTCTGTGATAAACATCATTTATATCGTCACATCAATAATATCTCATTGTGATCATTTAACTTATTGACTCTGATGAAGGAATTGAGGTATTCATTGAATACAATTGAAACTTTTCACTATATGACCTTGGGTCAATTGAAAAAATGTGATCACTTACATGTTTTTCATTACGTCTTGTATTTCAATAATATGGGAAGATATGGCCCATTTGTTGATTAAGTTAAAATAACGTTTTCACGAGCTTCATATATTGTTGAAATTAAACTTGCGTATTTATGACGGTCGGGTGTATGAAGAAGTTTGGGAGTGCTGTATACGCGAGAAAATCCGCAAGTTTAATTTCAATAAGTTAAAATATTTAGCTCTGGGAGATTTAGCAAAAGCTATCATCGCTTCATTGCAGTTCTGATACCACAGAGAGGTGCCTTCGAAAACCTGATACGAGGGTACCCACAGCTCCACGACAGTGCATACTGGAGGCAGCGGCTGAGCGAGGCGGCTTTCGAGACATCTTTTCTAGTTTTACCAGGTATGCAATTTGATAAACAAGTTCTTAGCTACCTCATGGTCTAGTGGTAGCCAGCCATTACTACTACGCAGGGGTCCTGGGTTCAATTCACGGGTCGGTAGGCACAGGTAAATTTTGCATACAAGCATACAGGCAAAAACCCTAAATTCGCCGGTTATGTTTGGTAATAGATGGCGCTACTGCTACCATAAAGCAATGCAATAGATGTGAAGGAAAGATTTGACAAATCGGGCAGGGCTTCAGTAGCTCAATTGGAAGAGCGGCTGGACTAGATTCCCAGTAGGTCGCGAGTTCGAGCCTCGCCTGAAGTCAAATTTTTCTTTCCATTTTTCTTTAAAAATAAAATATATTTCACAAGCATGTGTTAATGCGAAATAATATCAAACAATTATTAAGGGTAAAAGCGACTTCTTTACGATATTCAATAAACTGAAAAGTCTATTATATCGGTTGCCTAACTAGCATAGTTGGTAATAGATGGCGCTACTGCTACCATAAAGCAATGCAATAGATGTGAAGGAAAGATTTGACAAATCGGGCAGGACTTCAGTAGCTCAATTGGAAGAGCGGCTGGACTAGATTCCCAGTAGGTCGCGAGTTCGAGCCTCGCCTGAAGTCAAATTTTTCTTTCCATTTTTCTTTAAAAATAAAATATATTTCACAAGCATGTGTTAATGCGAAATAATATCAAACAATTATTAAGGGTAAAAGCGACTTCTTTACGATATTCAATAAACTGAAAAGTCTATTATATCGGTTGCCTAACTAGCATAGTTGGTAATAGATGGCGCTACTGCTACCATAAAGCAATGCAATAGATGTGAAGGAAAGATTTTACAAATCGGGCAGGGCTTCAGTAGCTCAATTGGAAGAGCGGCTGGACTAGATTCCCAGTAGGTCGCGAGTTCGAGCCTCGCCTGAAGTCAAATTTTTCTTTCCATTTTTCTTTAAAAATAACATATATTTCACAAGCATGTGTTAATGCGAAATAATATCAAACAATTAAAGAAACATTGATAAAAGTACTTATTAGCAAACAAATATTCTTAGTGTTACAATAATAACTGGAATTAATTCATGTCTGTATTATTTCTAATTGTCTTCTTGTTTTGTATTTGTACTCCTTTATAATGCATTTTATTTTACTTTGTTATATATATATATTTTTTTATGTCTATATTGTTATGTAATTGAGGTTTACCAGCTGTCTATTGGCTGTATCTTTTTTTTTATTTTCTTTTTTGTCTATTTTTCATCTCCTTTTTTTTTTTTTTTCGCGTTATTTATTGCGTTGTGTAATTTATTTTAGTTCTTGCTGTTTACTAGATGTAGAGCTGTTAAGACGTAAACAAATAAAATGGCTCTAGCGGAAGACCAGCGCTGCTTGTTTTACAATCAGTAAAATGCTGAGCTAGGAGCAATTTATACCAATGTCCTCAAATATAAATGTTTGTAGTAAATATGTTCGATGTTGTAGGTACATTGTTATAAATAAATAAATATTCTATTCTATTTTATTCTAAATTAAAAGAAACACATTTAATTTTCAGAGGCCAAAGAATTAGATCTGAGGATATTTTACACAATACTCGAATATGAAAATCTGTTGGATTCATCTAATATGACGGAAGTGGAATGGATTAAGATAGCTGAAGATATAATGGTAAAATAACTATTACTGTATTTTAATATATTACCTTGGTGGTAGAGCTCCAGTGACGGAGCTCGCGGGAGTAGGCACCACCGCATTACATAATATACTTGCCGCTAAATGGTAGTGTTCAGCACTATCGTGTTCCGGTCAGGTGGTAATGTACGGCCCTGTAATATTTTGACCTTGGTCTCTATGTGGGTGTCTATTAGACTAGGTATTCCCTTACTGGAATATGTATGCCAAGCTTTATGCAGAGATCACCTCGAGTCTAGCAGTAGCCTACAGCCAAGTGTGTTATCAATAAAATATAATGAACCGTCACTTGTCTTGAGTAAATAAGCAGAACCGTGATAATAGAAAAGTATACATAGGTGTAATCATTGCGCTTTGTCTATGTAAATTGTAAATATTCATCTCGTGTTTTCATAATATACGAAGGCATATGATAAATGTGTTTTGTAGTACATCCACACCGCATTTAAACATAAATTGTGGATCGACACTGTGCGAACAGTAGTCAACAAAAATTGTACCTAGATGATCTGATAGATATAGGTAACTACTTAGTAATATTTTGACGATTCAATTGATCTAGCGGTGTTGAGTACGGTGACTACAGTTTGTTCGAGGGTTACGGGTTCGATCCTCGCACCGGCCCAAACATTGTATGGTCTCTATCTTTGTTTTGATTCTGGGAGTTTGTGTGTGTGTTGGATGTGTACCATTGTATAGGTGCCATTGCTAGGGTTACCACCTTGTAGCTGTCTAAATCCGAGAGAAAAAAAACATTGAATATACCTAATCACTTTTTATTTTATTTTGAATTAATAACAACATAGAAATAATTGTATTTAATCAAAATACGACACCAGTGCATGGATTGCTGTTAGTTACAGACTAATAAGCGAACGAATGAAACTTATAACAAACAAATGAGGAACGATAATGAGTGTGACAAAGACGACGCAATCTCTCACGCACGTGGCTCAGAAAGAGACAATAAAATAAAGTAGGTACCTACACGCACGGAAATCAGTTTATACGAAACTAGCTAGCTACACACTGGCGAGTAATGGCATCAGTGGCGAGATAGTGGCGAGACGGCTGCAAGAATGCTGCCGAGAATTTACGCCGCTCTTAGCCATTTCGATATCGTATTACTTTTGAACAACTTGTTATTCCGGGAGAAATTTAGTATATTTTAAATTCCTTCCGGGAGATGGGAGATTTTTATTTTCACAGCTAAAATCCGGGAGACTCCCGGAATTCCGGGAGAGGTGGCAACCCTAGCCATTGGACCTATGATATAAATACCTAGTTTGGGGCTGTGGGTGCAGCTTACTTTCGCTTACCTATTATTTATTTGTTACTCTTTTGTGGCAATTCCTTTTTTTTCACAGCTAAAATCCGGGAGACTCCCGGAATTCCGGGAGAGGTGGCAACCCTAGCCATTGGACCTATGATATAAATACCTAGTTTGGGGCTGTGGGTGCAGCTTACTTTCGCTTACCTATTATTTATTTGTTACTCTTTTGTGGCAATTCCTTTTTTTTGTTGAATGTTACTCATCGCTTGCTTAACGCCAATAAGCTATAGCCGAGAGAGTACTTAACTTTCAATGATATAAGCGAGTAGCGCATGGCTTTGCATATTTTATGTTTCTTAAACACCTTGCTATCATAGTGGCTATGTTTCATCTTCAAAAGTTAGGCAACGTTACTTTAAAATATCTACAAGTTTTTAAAATTTGAAGGCATTGGGTCGTGACGACCCGGCCGCCCTCTAGTGGAGGAGAATTCTTCCGCTAGTGCAGTGAGTCATCCGATAAATGGTGGTCAAACCGTGCCACTCCGCCAAAATAGGTACCATACAAACGCTTAATTTGGTCTCTATTACATAGACGTCAATCAGTGACGTGTATTTACACGTGCACCTGTGTGAGTAGCACGTAAAGAATACCAAACGTCGCCCATAAGAGGGGAGGAGGTTGGGTGAGGCGAAATTGGGCGGGACGTCGAAGTATCCGTTACTACAGCCAGAGAATATGTAATAATACTACATTATACGTAGTATTACTACATATTCTCTGGCTGTAGTAAAAATAACAATGCGGGATGAGCAGCAGCGTCCCACAATAAACTACCGCAACTGCGATTGTCAATCCGCCTGCTAAGCGTGGCGATTATGGTATACCTATTGCCCCTAATGACGAACAACACTCTTGTGGCCGTCTTTGGGGAAGGCTTTGTCCAGCAGTGGACGTCTTTCAGCTGGAGTGATGATGACGACCTAGTAAAACTTTAATAGTGGTAAATTTTACTAAACTAACAATAAATGACTTTTTTCTATCGGATGTAGCTCGGTGCAACAAAAATGTTATTCTTCAAAAATTCACTGCGGTGTGGATGCACCGTTACATAGCAGACTTATATGCTTATGTGGAGCGTGATATGAACATTATTATGTTCGATTCAATGTTAATGAAGTTGTATTGATAGTCGTAATGAAAAAACAAGCGAGATAAGTGCGTATTACGAAGGGGATTCACAATAATTGCTGCACAACGTATTATAGCCGCTGATGTTTTGTACCTATGTCATATTCAATTCCTACGTCATATTAAATATTTAATTAATTCCTGAAGCGTTTGGAGAAAACTATAATAATGTTCTGCAGAGCGAACTTCGGTCACGGCTGTCAATCTCAACGAAGCCTAGCCAACTGCGCGAGAGATATTATAGTGCACAAGTGTATGCGCAAACACAGGTGCACTCTCTATCTCTCCCTCATGCTCCTAGCCCGATGGTAATCCGACACGACCGGACAGAGATAGGGCGACCGACGACTTAGCGTGCTCTTCGAGGCATGACCAGACTCCGTGCTACTACTGGGCATTTCCTCACCGAAAAAAAAAACACGAATAGATTTTCCCGACCTGGGGATCGAACCCAGGGCCTTAGGTTTCAAACTGTACTGTTGAGGGTAACAGTTTATTAGATACGTTTTAGCTATAGAATGCTTCGTCTTTGTCAGTAGCATTGTCAAATGTACAGGATAGAAAAGGACAAAGGAGATATTAGCAACACTTTAGCTAAAATACGTTTATGAATAAGGGGGTTAGTCTTTAAGACTTTTGTCACTGAAGATAAATATTTTGTTGCAGAAATATTACGAGCAGTACGATGGATTCGTAGTCTTACATGGCACAGACACATTATCTTATACAGCGTCGGCTCTATCATTCATGTTTGAGAACATCGGCAAAGCAGTTGTTCTTACTGGTTCACAGGTAATATAAGCATCACGTAATAAACAAGCTTACAGTTCACATTAATTGTCAGTGAATTCTCTAGCCTCGTATAAACGTAATGGGGCAAAGCTTTTCTTAGAGCTCTGTCTATTAATACAATTTCGACCACCAGGATCAGGGGATGCTGGTGGACGAAAGGCTCCCTACCTGATCCCCCAAGAAATATTAGTGCACTCGGGAGTTTAACGGAATATGCAGACCCTATCAATTACCTTGCGTACCATATACTTAGAACACAATGACAAAAGTAGGTGATGAAGGGGATGTCAAGGGAACGTCAAACAACAGTTCTGTAAATTGGCTTATCATCAAATAAAATATTGTTTAAAAATAATCATAAAACGTAACTTCACGCCTGTAATCCCCGAAGGGGTAGGCAGAGATAAAATGCATGCATTCAAGTATACATGCAAACACCCACGATTCGCCGGTTACGATTTGGCCCATGTAACAGGTGGCGAGCCTGTTGCCATCTCCGGGCACCTTACCAAACATCGAGGTACTGGGAAATTTCCAGAAAATGGAAAAATCCTAATAGAACCAGAGATAAAGGACTTTAAACCATTATCTCTGATAACCCACGACCCGGGAATCGAACCCAGGACCTCAGCGTAGTAGTAGCGCGAGGCAGTTAAAAGTTAAAAATAATCATCTGTGTTGTATTCAATACAGATACCAATATTTGAGCCGCGTAGCGATGGTGCTGACAATTTCGTCTCATCGCTTCTAATTGCTGGCGGTCTTAATATACCAGAAGTGACAGTGTTCTTTGGAAGCAAGCTCTTTAGAGGAAATAGGTGAGTAAGATGTATAATTAAGAAAAAGAAATACACGATTCACGATAACAACGATTTTGGAATAATTTATTGGTAACTAGCTGTTGCCCGGGGCTTCGCCCACGTGGATGTCGTTTTATAATTATCTAAGTAGCCTATGTTCTTTCTCAAAGTCAGCTCTACATCTGTAACAAATTTCATTAAAATCGGTTCAGTCGTTTGGACCTGAAAAGGTAACAGACGGACAGATAGACAGAAAGAGTTCCTTTCGCATTTATAATATTACATAGTAGGGATATTGACGAGCTCGTCCCTCAGAATAACAGACTTAAAAATATTACTTGAGACTTTTTAAAATGTAGGAACCTCAAAATTTAGTTGTTTCACTCAAGCATTAATCTCATTTCGGGTATCGCATCCCTAATTGTTATACTTACACTATATATATTCTTAAGGAAGCTCTATTATTTTCAATATATATATATTATATTTTGTACTACATTTTCTGCTTTCTCTTCAGGACACGTAAGATTTCCGTCAACAACCTTTACGCCTTTGACTCTCCCAACTGCGTGCCTCTAGTCGAAGTGGGGATAGACTTCGAAGTGAACAAAAAGGCGATATTCAAGCCAACAGTCATCGAGAAATGTCACCTTCACGCGAAGATGTCCAAAAACGTGGGCTTACTGAGGATATTTCCTAGTATCAGCTCGGCAGTAATCAGAGCGTTCTGCCAGCCTCCTATTGAAGGTAATGTAGCATTAATGTACTTACCCACTTATTCATAAACGTACATTAGATACGTTTCAGCTATCAAACTCAAACACAAATATTTTATTTCAAATTGGTCTACAAGTACACTTTTGCATTGCTAGTTTACAAGCTACCTATAGCGAATGACTTAAAATTATTCAACAGGTATTAATAATAATCAAATTAAAATATTTAAATTAAATAAAATTAAAATTTAACCGATTTATACATCAAATCTTTCAATTTCTTCATAGAAGAAAAAGTAAAATCAATTCGTCATAAACATAGTCATTCACTTAGCAGAGTTCCAAGTGCAGGCACTACTGAGAAGAACTCCGCTACCCAACAAACTCAGAGTGTTGCTCTTTTAGTCAACATCCTTAAATATAATACAAATGGGAATTAAAGTAGTATATAAAATATGTTTTGTCTTTGTCAGTCGCATTGTCGATGAAATGGTGTTTCTTAACAACAATGGAAGTCCATCATCTATACTAAACTCCATTTTTAAACTATGTAACTGTATGGCCCCGTAATTTTGTGTAGATGCATATATATATGCTGCAGTCATCACTCAACAGGCATGTGAACTGCAACCTTGCCTGCCACCTTCGTTATAACTGAAAAAACACTTTTCCTGTATGTATTTTACATTCGGTTGTGTAAAGCAAATGCACCCGGAAAATTGCAATAGATTCGCCACCTATTGAAATGCTAAATGTAACTTGTGTATTTTATTTACACGTAAAAATCGGAGATCAAAATGCAAATGTGTTGGCATCCTCCTTGAGACCTAAGTTATTATGTGTCTTTGTGATAATTATTATTTACCGGGCCATACATTACCATCTACGGCACACGATAGTGCTGAACTAGGATAGGAAATGCGGTGGTGCCTACGCCCTCGACTCCTTACACTGGAACACCTTATATTATATAAATTTTCCTCAATATAATGATCCTCCTCCTTGCATCGTTTTCCCCACTCACTTTACTCAATTTCTTCATTTATTTCATATAATTAGGCTCCTGGAGAACACTTTACATCGTCATTTTTTTTAAACTAACCTAGAGTGAATAACCTCTATTAATAATCAAACACGCATAATAAATTAAAAAGAAACGAAACAATGTTGTATTATATGGAAAGAATCAATTATTTACAAATTCTTCCATTTCCACATTTCAAAAGGATACTGATGGTCATGAGGTCACTTTCTCTCTGACGATAGTGTGCAGAAAACCATACCCAAGTATGGTTTTCTGCAGTATGGATAGCCTCGTGCACCTTGCTGTCGAGTGTGGTGCGGATTTGATCCGTCCAGCGCATCGGCCTGTAATGATGATCTTCTCAAGATTCACTCCGTCTTCACGAGCAATGTGCCCGAAGTATTCCAGTACTCGCTGCAAACAGATGGATGACAGTCTTGTGGTCACTTATAGTTTCTTGCGAATTGAAACGTTAGTACGTTTTGCAGTCCAGGGTATACGCAACATCCTTCTCCAACACCACATCTCGAAGGCGTCTGCGATCATTGGCCTTAAGCGTCCAATATAATGATCATCATTATCATCATTTCAGCCGAAAGACGTCCACAGCTGAACAAAGGCCTCCCCCAAAGAATGCCACAACGAACGGTCCTGGGCCGCCCTCATCCAACGATTGCCCGCGACCTTCACCAGGTCGTCGGTCCACCTCGTGGGGGGCCTGCCTACGCTTCGTCTTCCGGAACGCGGTCTCCACTCCAGAGCTCTTCTGCCCCAACGGCCGTCAGTTCTGCGAGCTATGTGCCCTGCCTGCTGCCACTTGAGTTTCGTTATTCAGTGGGCTATGTCGGTTACTTTGGTTCTCATGCGGATCTCCTCGTTTCTGATTCGATCTCGCAGAGAAACTCCGAGCATAGCCCTCTCCGTTGCTCTCTGAGTGACCTTGAGCTTATAATGATAGGTTAACTTAAAAAAATATTGATAATCGACAGGGGTAGTGCTAGAAAGTTACGGCGCTGGCAATATCCCATCAAACCGTGCCGATGTGTTCGATGAGATCGCGGCGGCCGTGGAGCGCGGCGTCATCGTCGTCAACATAACGCAGTGCACTCGTGGGACCGTCGCTACACCTATGTACGAGACTGGCAGGGTGAGATTACTACCTCATATTTAGTATTCTTATTTTGTATTTACAGTTTATGTAAGGTTTAAGAGGTTATTTTTGGTTATTTTTGGTTATGGTTACTTGATGGTAGCCTTCGGTTAAATCAATACGAAAAATATATTTGTTATCTTTTGATTGATATAAATTATTGATTTATTTTGATCAAAAATCTTAATATGAAATCTGATAACATTCAGTTGATCGGACTACGCTATAGTAATAAAACGTATTTTTATTATTGACTGTCTCCTAGTAGTCTCTTTTTTTTTCTCTTTCTTCCCCCACCTATTCCAAACTTATAATGTAACTTAAAGCTAACGTCGATTGTATGCATTGTATATTTAAAAGATACATACTACTTAATTGTTCTGATTAAATCTATATTATCATTCAAAAGACAATGTAAGTCACTTAAAAATGTAATTTAAAACAATAAATTTAAACCTTGACAAATACCCTTTTTTAATGTAATGGAAGTGCAAACAAGCATGCAGTTTACATTGATGTTAACTGATGTCTGCAGCCTATAGCCACTCACACTAAGACTAAGGTCAAAATGCAGATGCGTTACCACTCCTGAGTAGGCCTCAGGAGTGGTAACGCATCTGCATTTTGAGGTGTTATGCCTCTGTGCCGGAAATTACAGGGCCCTACATTACCACCTGACCGGAACACGATAGTGTTGAACACTACCATTTATTGGCAAGTAGATTATGTAATGCGGTGGCGCCTACGCCCGCGAGCTCCGTCACTGAAGCTCTACCACCAGTAAAAACCCTATTATATATATTTTTGTTGTATTTCCCCATTTCAGTTAATAGCAAACTGTGGAGTGGTATCAGGTTTTGACATGACACCTGAAGCGGCGCTTACTAAACTCTCCTATGTACTATCCAAGACTGGGCTCACATATCAGGAAAAGATTGAGGTGCGTATTTGATTCGAAACTGCAATAAATGTGTCTTGCTAAGATAAAGATAATGTTTTCTTTGTATGGTGAGTTTTGTTTTTTTCTATTTTCCGAGTTTTTTATGAATTCTTTATGTCCGAATTCGGAAAAAAGTGAAAAGTAATTGTAAAAACTAAGAACTTGAAGGAAGTAAAAAAGTGAAATAATATTTTGCACTATTTTCGTTAAAAAAATTAGATGGCAAAGGTACAAAAGTCACAATACCTATTAAGTATTTTTTTATGATACGAAGTTGGCAAACCAGCATGCAATTTACACAAATATTAAGTGATGACTGCAGCCTATAGACATCTCCACAAAAACCAGAGACCCGTAAGACTTAAGGTGTTATGTCATTACGTCTTTTATCGTCTCTCATTACGGAACCATACATTACTGTTTAACTGGAACTCAATAGCGCTGAACTAATAAATCGAATGCGGCGGTGCCTACACCTTTGAGCTCCTACACTTAATACTCTACCACCAATACAAATATTTTTACATATGTATAAATATTATGATTAACTAACAGCTTTTTCATTTTCTTCTAAGAAGGAATTGAAAAATTTGCTGATTCACGTATCGGTTAAATATTATTATTAAATTGGTATTTATTAATACCTATTGATCCTAGAGCCGGACTGACCCGACACTACACGGAAGATATCCCGGACGTCAGTCTAGACGAGATTAGTACGGCTCTCAAACAGCTCAAAAACAACAGGGCGCCGGGTGATGACGGAATCACTGCTGAACTCCTGAAAGCAGGCGGAAGGCCAGTATTAGAAGCTCTTCAGTTGATGTTCAATTCCGTCATATCCGAGGGCAAAACGCCACAGGCGTGGCACAGAAGTGTGGTGGTACTGTTCTTTAAGAAAGGCGACAATACCCTTCTAAAAAACTATAGGCCCATCGCACTTCTAAGCCACGTCTATAAGCTGTTTTCGAGAGTGGTTACGAACCGTCTATCTCGCAGACTCGACGACTTCCAGCCTCCCGAACAAGCCGGTTTCCGTAAAGGCTTTAGCACCATAGACCACATTCACACGCTGCGGCAGGTTATACAGAAGACAGAAGAGTATAACCAGCCCCTATGTCTAGCGTTCGTGGACTATGAGAAAGCCTTCGATTCGGTTGAGATTTGGGCTGTGCTACAGTCACTCCAGAGGTGCCAAGTTGACTACCGATACATCGAGGTGCTGAGGAGCTTGTATGAAAACGCCACCATGTCGGTCCGGCTTCAGGATCAGAACTCGAAACCTATCCAATTGCAGCGAGGTGTGAGACAGGGAGATGTTATATCTCCGAAACTGTTCACCGCTGCATTGGAAGACGTCTTCAAGCTTCTGAACTGGAAAGGACTCGGCATCAATATTAACGGCGAGTACATCTCCCACCTCCGATTTGCAGATGATATCGTAGTCATGGCTGAGACCCTGGAAGACCTTAGCACAATGCTCAATGACCTCAGTAGGGCCTCCCAACGAGTGGGCCTTAAAATGAACATGGACAAGACGAAGATCATGTCAAATGTCCATGTTACACCCACTCCTGTTATGGTCGAGGGTACTACACTCGAAGTTGTTGACGATTATGTATACCTGGGACAAACGGTCCAGTTAGGTCGGTCCAACTTCGAGAAAGAGGTCAATCGCCGAATCCAACTCGGTTGGGCAGCGTTCGGGAAGCTACGGTTCATCTTCTCGTCCGACTTACCGCAGTGTTTCAAGAAAAAGGTCTTTGATCAGTGTGTGTTGCCAGTGATGACTTATGGGACAGAAACGTGGTCGCTCACTATGGGCCTCATAAGAAGGCTCAAGGTCACTCAGAGAGCAATGGAGAGAGCTATGCTTGGAGTTTCTCTGCGAGACCGAATCAGAAATGAGGAGATCCGCATGAGAACCAAAGTTACCGACATAGCTCACCGAATAGCGAGACTCAAGTGGCAGTGGGCAGGGCACATAGCTCGACGAACTGACGGCCGTTGGGGCAGAGCAGTTCTCGAGTGGCGACCACGTACCGGAAAGCGAAGCGTAGGCAGGCCTCCCACAAGATGGACCGACGACCTGGTGAAGGTCGCGGGCAATCGCTGGATGAGGGCGGCCCAGGACCGTTCGTTGTGGCATTCTTTGGGGGAGGCCTTTGTTCAGCAGTGGACGTATTTTGGCTGAAATGTGATATGAATACCTATTGAATTATTATTATAAGTCATTCTCTCTAGGTAGCTTATGACCCGACAATGCAAAAGTGTCCTTGTAGACCAATTTGAAATAAATGATTTGATTTGATTTGCTCCTTAAATTGAAAATTTACACTCGATGGAAATGGAAAATAAACAAATTTTATTATTATTATATTATTTACTTACAGATGATGGCGACGAATATCCGCGGAGAACTGACAAACACTTGTTCCATTGCTCTTGAGGTAAATAAGGTTTTCCCCCTTTGTATGGCAATGTATTTATGTACTTCATGTCAATTATTTACAAAGGAGATGTTGCGAGCTCGGCCCTAGTTCGTACACGTCCTCAAAAAATGGGTAAACTAAAGAAGAATCCAAAAATAATACAATTAATTTATTCAAGAATATATTTTAGAGTTACAACCACATTTAATTCAAACGATTTTATAACTAACTAACTATGTTAAACATGGCGGCGATACAGCCGACACTTGGGATCAATCGATTTTGATAGTATTTAGAAAATATTACTTTTTTCTCTAAGTTCTATGATCAAAATACAATTTAAAAAATGAAAAAATGACATCGCCCGCCATATTCGCCATGTTAGTTTTGAGTTGCAATTCTAACTGCAAATTATGTTTTGTAACTGCAAACAAAGCTAAATAAGTGAAAGTATGCAGCAAAAAACGTTTTTATATTGATTTTGCCTGTTTAATGATATTGTGTACAATACATGGCCGGAGGTCCATACATTTTTGCAACATCTCCTTTGTTAAAGCTAAAGTAAGATGCAACCCAGAGAGATAAAAATTGTCGAAACAATTTTGTTTTTTGCAGGATAACAAACTGATAGACGCTCTAGCGGCAAGCTTAAACATACAATCACCGAAGAAACTGATAGAAGTGACAGAGAAAGTATTCAGCGCGTTACTTCTGTATGCTATAGAACACGACGACGAGAGATCTGTTAAGAAGATGTTGGGTTTGTAATTATTGTAACTTTATCATTTATAAACAGTAGTGAACACCTTAGGCCTCAGGAGTGGTAACGCATCTGCATTTTGACCTTGGTGTTTGTGTAGGTGTATATAAGCTGCAGTCATCACTTAACATCAATGTGAACTGCATGCTTGTTTGCCACTTCCATTCCATAAAAAAAAATTAACCCTGAAGCATCACCTGAAGTGTGTCAATAAAATTTCCATAGGATCCTTATAAATCATATTAAAATATTTTTTTCCTCAGATATGGGCGCCGACGTGAACGCACAAAGCTCGGAAGGTCGGACAGCTCTCCACGAAGCTATTATAAAGGGAAATATTTCTATAATTGAATACCTTCTGAAAAATGGCGCCAATGTACACTTTAAGACACGGTAAGGACTTTCAGTATAGATTCTCGATCTATTGGATCATACATTACAAAGTTTATTTATTTTCCTAACAAAGAGACTAATTTACAAAATGCCAAGAATCATGGTGAATCAGTTGCTTGATAGAAATTTTAATAGTCTTATTCTATGTATAACAAATATGTCTGACTACAAATTTAGTAACCTACCTTCCAGATCGTCAGCTAGTGATGACCTTGGACATTCGGTCACAGTCACAATTATATAAAATTGAATTCTATAGATCCCCCAGTGCTTTCCGTTTAGCTTTCCATGGCCTTATAATGAAAAATGTGTACCGTATAAATATTTATTAAATGTATAATTTTATTTGATTAAATGTACTTCGCGAAAACCATTGCTCATATTTTGCTCGGCTTTAGACGAAACCCGTAGTTTTTATTAATTCTTAATTTAATTGTTATTTTAAATTCTGCAGAGTCTCTTCTCCTCGTGGTAGTCCATCAAGACAGTAACATATTAAATAGAATTCTTCATGCAATGTAGATCCATATCAAATAGATCAATTGTACGAACTGCTACTTATCGATTTTGTATTTTCAAAATTTAGCTTGGGTTGCATCAAGATATTTGTTAAAGTTAAAATTATTGTTACATTTCACATCCTTCTCTAACTTTTGCAGATTTCTTTAAGTAAGAAAAGGATGTGAAATGTTACAATCACTTTAACAAATATCTTGGTGCAACCCAGGCTTATTGTGACTGAAGTTAGCTAAAATGACATTATTTTTTTTAGTTGCGAACATAGAAGATAATCAGATTACAAACGGAACATCATTATTTTAGTCGATTCCCTATTTAGCTTGTCCGGTTTTGAACCATCGAAACTATTAACATTCTTCTAGATGTGGTGAATCACCCCTCCTCACAGCAGTCCATCAGGACAGTCACGCAATAATAGAACTCCTCATCCAATGCGGGGCCCATCTAGCGAGCGTCGACACCAAACCGGTAGCTGAACTGCTGTCTTTGGCAGCCAGGAGTGGCGTGGTGAGGAAGTTGGAGTCTTTGAAGAAAGCTGGGGCTGATCTGAATATAAGCGATGAAATGAAGCAGACACCGTTGCATAAGGTGAAGGTTTTTAGATTTTACAGGCGATTGTAACGGTAGGTGTAACATTAGTGTAGGTTAGTATAACTCTTTTTTTTTTTTTTTATTTTATGGAAGTGGCAAACAAGCATTCAGTTCACATTGATGTTAAGTGATGACTGCAGCCTATAGACACCCACACAAAGACCAAGGTCAAAATGCAGATGCGTTGCCACTCCTGAGGCCTAAGGTGTTATGCTTCTGTGCCGGAAATTACAGGGCCGTACATTACCACCTGACCGGAACACGATAGTGCTGAACACTACCATTTAGCGGCAAGTATATTAGGTAATGCGGTGTTGCCTAAGCCCGCGAGCTCCGTCACTGGAGCTCTACCACCAGTAGAACTCACAACTACTTTGACACTAACAAATATCTTGGTGCAACCCAGCCTTAGACTTCTGTGTGAGATTTTTTATAATTTAGATAAAGGAGATTGCCCAAATGACTCTGGAACTCAGTATCGCTATTAAATCTACTACTACTGGTGGTTCCAATGAAGATATTTACTAACATTTCTTATACTTTTTTTTTTTTTTACTGGTGGTAGAGTTCCAGTGACGGAGCTCGCGGGCGTAGGCACCACCGCATTACCTAATATACTTGCCGCTAAATGGTAGTGTTCAGCACTATCGTGTTCCGGTCAGGTGGTAATGTACGGCCCTATAATTTCAGGCACAGAGGCATATCACCTAATGCCTCAGGAGTGGCAGCGCATCTGCATTTTGACCTCTGGTCATTGTGTGGGTGTCTATAGGCTGCAGTCTTCACTTAACATCAATGTGAACTGCATGCTTGTTTGCCAATTTTATTACATAAAAAAAAAAAAAAAAAAAAAACTTTTTGAAATCACATTAAGAAATATTAATCAAATACCCTATTGCACAGGCTGTTCTCTGCAATCATCCAGATGTGGTGATTTATCTATTATCACAAGGAGTCGGGAGAGACGAGAAGGATATCGTCGGTTTCTCTCCTCTGGACTACGCCGAGAAATTACAACGGGGCGATATGATTTCTTTGTTGCATAATTAAAATGTTGCATACAAAATAATTGTTTCATTCCTTGAATTTGGTTAGCTAATATGCCTATACTTACCCATTATCAGATAATATGTAATAATACTACGTACTATCTCCATGTAAAATTTCATCATAATCAGCTCAGTGTTTTGTTCTTCAAAGTTTTAGGGAGAAACAGACATTTTTCACATTTATAATGGATTCTTCTCTAGTTACCGTTCTCTGGATCTAGATTCAAGAATTGGGATGTGTAGTTATTGTATGATGTGTGATGTTGAACTGCCTCGGTAGTTTTATGATAGCAGGCTCCTAATGCTTCGGGTTCGTTTTCCGGGTTAGAAAGTAAGTGCCAATTGGGACAGTTATGTCATTTATTGTAAGTTTCTCAGTGCTACCCTAAGAGCTTGGAAATATGCCCGGAGGTATTAATAGGCTCGCCCATAGAACAGTATTATTGATCTGTCGGCTCACCACACGGGACAAATGTTGGAATTGATTGGAAAGTTGCATTTACCTCTACTAGCCCTTCTAAAGCATAAGAAGTATCAAAGAAAGGGCAAGTTCAATGTTGGGCCCGCGCCTTGTATCAAAAGATAGAGTAAAAATACAATCATGGAAAAATACTCAAAAAATAATTTATTTCGTCGTTTTTTTATGTCGGAAATATTTATTTTATGAACCGCCCCTGTCTCCACCATCGCACGTTCTGCACGTCGACCCAAAGCGTACCTATGCTACCGCTGCTGTTGTCGCCGCTTCTTCTAATCCATCGAAGCCGCCTGTACCTCTACCTGGCCCCAGGGAGATTACGTATAGGGCTGCGGGTTCCCGTAAGGATCGACGTGATGAAGATGGCTTCACGGTGGTAAAGAAGAAGAAGAAGCCTGCCAACCGCAATCATTGAGACGCCGACGGGACCTAATAATTTGTTGCGTCTAGCAATAGGTACTATAGACGCCATTGTACGTGTCCCCGCTGCACTGGTCGACAACGGTAGAGGACGTTGTTGACTATGTCCAAAAGAAGACGAACTTCACTTTAATGAGATTCACAGACTGCACTATGACTTTACTTTGAGCAAAGTATGACTTAGAACTGTCAAAAACCATACTGTACGGTGAGTTCTAAGCATTCCTTGCTCAAAGTAAAGTCGTAGTGCGGTCTGCAAATCTCACCCTAAGTGCTCTGTGAATCTCACCCTAGAGTCGAGCGCCTGGAGTCTCGCCGCAAAGTGAATTTTAATTAATTTCTGGTTAGAGTTCCAAGTTACCATCTGCCGACGTTTTTCAAGGAGGAGTTCTGGCCGCAGGAAGACGTGTTTCGCAGATTCCGTGGACAACTGGCTGCAGAGAATCCGCACATTCACGTCGCCGATGAAACTTTACGTGATAAATAGTGTGTTGTTAAATTGTTTTATATATATACTAGCGGCCCGCCCCGGCTTCGCGCGGTGCAATGTTGCCTACCCTCTCCTATTCGTCTTAGCGTGATGATTATACATAGATATAGCCTAAAGTCTTCCTCGATATCTTTTATAGTTTAGGCAGCGTACGCAAAATAAGTAACTTTTCTGGTTGATTTTTTACACCTTGTGTCTGAAAAACCCAAATATCTTACGGAACCCTATTTTTTCCAAAATAAAATATAGCCTTTGTTACCCGTGGATAATGTAGCTTTCATAGCTAATCATTACAAACAAACAAACAAAAAAATATTACCTCTTTATAATATTAGTTTAGATTTAAGTTAGTTTATAAGGTATGCATAGATTTATTTATATGGGCTTCTGTTGCCTGAATTAAATAAAATACAAAAATATGTAATTATTTATGACAATAATATGGCACCAACAATAGGTGGCAACATCTTGCTACTTTTGACATTCTTGGGAGTTTTGGCGGGAACGCGGAAAAGAGCTGTGTCGCTGCGTGATATTATTTTCGAAATTTGTGTATAGTCGCGTTTTTATGTTTCAAAATGGTGGGATTTTTATCATAAAGCATTCGATAATGTTCACGAGTGTAAGAAAGTGATATTATGAAGTGAAAAGTGATTTTTCGTATAGCCTCCAAAACTTCGTAAAAACTTCAGTAAAGTCCCCATCGCTTTACTGGAGCCACCCCATCATCTCATCATATTCCTCATGGAAGCATTTAATCATCGTCATCTTCCATATGGATATTCATTAATTTAAAGAAATGTGAAATTCAATATGTATACGACTGAAAGACTCTGTATCTATGGTCATAACAAATTATTAAAAAAAAAAATTGACATTCTTGTTTTTGAAATATATTTACGACAATTATTAAACGATTTGAATGACGCAAAATAAGGCTGTCAAGGTTTAGTATTGTATGCTTCTTCTCTCAATACAGGTATGTATAGCGTACAAGGTGCAGGCCCAAGCTCCATACATTTATGGAACGTCTTTGCTTAAATGTAAATATCATGATGACTATGATATACTTAATTAGATCAAAGAGAGAAGAGATTATAGAAAAAACAAAAGCAGTTAAACTTATGTCCTATGCTTTATTCGGTCGTTATTACGACTTTATATTTAAAGCTACGTGTTAAGAACTCTAAGACTTTTTTTTAGAATCGGTAGATGTTCTTCCTTGATAAAGCACGGCGAGTATTTTTCACAATCCTGGCCATTGTGGCCTGTTGAAATCGCATCTTCTATAGCAGTGGAATTCACCATTGTTGATAGTAACTTGTTACTGAAATTAAGAACAACATATAGTTAATGTTTGGCCCCGTGTCACAAAGACAAAGACTATGTCAAATAGAAATATGAGAATATGACTAAGATTTAAGTTTCAGGGGTGGCAACGCATCTGCATTTTGACCTCTGATTTTTGAGTAAATATCTGTAAGCTGCAGACATCACTTAACATCCATGTGAGTTGAATGCTTGTTTGCCACCTTCGTTACATTATAAAGTTAAAAAAAACGCGGCTGTACCCATTTTTCAAGTAGATATGTCCATTTTTAAGTTGGTCGACTTTTACTCGTAAAATTGTAAAGCCTACTTAGCATTACTTAGCTGTGACAGTTGTCCTTTTGATCCAAGTAGCCTAGTAGGCTTTCACACAAAATTCGGTCTTGAATATGAATAGGTAATATGATACTCTATAACACAGACTGTTATTGCAACAGATAATTGGTGACCATTATATAAAAAGAAGAGAAAGTCGATATTATTCTGTTTCTGAAAATCGTAACTTTACCTCATGAGTTGCTTCAAATTCTTCAAGGATTGATAGTCCACGTCCTTACTAAATAGACAAGCTATCTTTGTTGGACAACCACTGCTAGTAGACAATATTTTATTTGTAAATATCATTGATGTATCCGCTTCTGCATCTTCCACTGAAATAAGTAGAAATGTGATTATTATTTGTTTTAGTTATGAGACGAAACAACATCCTTTTAATACTATTTATCTATAATATAAAAATAAGTCGGGTTTTCCTTCCTGACGCTATAACTCCGGAACGCACGAACCGATTTCCACGGTTTTGCATTCGTTGGAAAGGTCTCGGGCTCCGTGAGGTTTATAGCAAAGAAAATTCAGGATTATAAAACGACATCCACGCGGGCGAAGCCGCGGGCAACAGCTAGTTTTTTATATATTACATATTTTTTACTGTTGGTAATTCTCTAGTGACGGAGCTCGCGGACGTAGGCACCAACGCATTACCTCTATCTGCCGCCAAATGGTAGTGTTCAGTACTATCGTGTTCCGGTTAGATGGTAATGTATGGCCCCGTAATAACTATCACATAGACATTACAACTTAGGTCTCAGGGGTGGCAACGCATCTGCATACTGACCTCTGCTTTTTGTGTAGACGTCTATAGGCTGCAGTCATCACTTACCTAACATCAAAAGGGTCTATAGCTTAGATTAGTCTAAGGTCTATAGTACTTACACATATAAATTTAGTGTTGAGTAGGACTTACAAGAGGACTTACATTTGTCCCGGACAAAACCTGACATTGTAAGGACGCGACAAAAATATAATTTGTACTGCTTCAAATATTAAGACGCGTTACTCTTTGCTCTTGTACTCTTACGTAGTGTGTCACGTGTGTGACTAAGACAAAAAGTGTAACGTGATTGGTCTGAGGTGAGGACAATGAGGCTACTACTCCTCAAAACAGACCAATAAGCGCCGCGTATTAAAATGTCGCGGTAATCTTTGCTCTTTTGTACTCTTAAGTCAAGTGTGACGTGTGTGACTAGGACAAAGAATGTACTACTACATAGGGTTCGTTCGACCAAACGACCCCAACGATCGCGACCACGACCGCTGAAATTGTCGTTCCACTATCGCAAAAATACCGCGGGCGTTGAGCCAGTCCACTTCATTATAATAATAAAATTTATTGACATTATTTAATTTTATCAAAAATGACTTAACTTTTAATTTAAACAAAACCGATAATTTACAAAACCAATCTTAGCTCAATTATTAAAAATATTAATATCTCTCGATGTTCATATTATTAACACTATGTTTAGTAGGTTCAAATAAATCCATTCTGTCACTTCAAAATCTTCAAATGTTTCGCATGACAAAATTTGTCCTGTCCCTTACAAAATGTGAGTCAGACACACTTTGTAAGAGCCAGTACAAATTTTGTCTCCCGACAAATTTTGTCATGTTAGTACAAATTTTGTCCAGCGACAAATGACAATGACAGATTGTGACCCACCATTTACACGAAATGTAAATTAAAGAAAAACTATGTTATGAAAATAGAATTCTTAGTTAATAGATCTTTTTTCTGTATAACTTGAGGTTAATAATTACGTTAAAAAAGTCTTGAATATGGTTGTTCCTAATTAGAATCGCAATCAATTGCGTTACTCAAAGTAACAATAAAGTAATTTAAAACGTTCTAACTCAAGTTTTAATCACTCAAAGTTAGTTTTAATCCAAACATATTATTTTCGTATATGTAATTAATATAAACATTATTTTTAAATAATTATAAACGCTGTTTTTACTATTGAAACGTTGACAATGTAGGTATCAGTCAACATTACTACTGTCATAGATTTTCGATCTACCCGAAAAACGATTGTACTTATAAAATAGCAACAACAAACCTAGGTACTTATATCCAAGAACTGTTCTTTAAATATAAAATACTTTATTTTTACTTAACGTAACGCAGAAATCTGAATGATTTCATACTTCCAGGCTGTATGGACCATGTCTTTTGCCTTACTTTACTGTGTGTACTTTACCAAATGTGTATTACTGCGGCTGTGCCATGCATGACATGTCTCAAGTTTACACACAAACTACAAGTTTAAAAGTGATTAAATGTGTGTGTAAGTAATCAGTGATTAAATCTCAGCAAAAAGAGGTATTTGCCGTGCTGGTAAATAACTGTTTTCAAGTGGGTCAAAGTTCTATATAATTTCTGGCTTTGTCATTTGTAATGTTACTTCAAATGCACCGCGACGCGTCAAATCACTTCGCCGCCTCGCCGCGTCGGCGGCCTCGCGTTACATCATCGCCTCACGTAATTTGAAGTGGGACAAAGTACTGGCTCAGTACAAAAAAGAGGCTCCTCTTACAAACTCATTCTGAAAGCGTGTCCTACCCAACTCTACATATAATTTTAGATTTTAGGAGCAAAGGGTATACAAATACTACGTAAGAAGAGACGGATCTGTATGTTTAGGAGTGCCAATGAATTTAGGCGTCATTGACATTGGAATGCCAGCTTTTTATGGACATGTTTACAGGCTACAGTATTCACTTACCATCAGTGTGAACTGTAGTTATGGTAAAAAATACAGACACTTTAACTATTCAAATATCGAAATTAAATTCCAGATAAATAAAACATCAACACCATGCAGAGCTGCGAAAATTCTAAAAAAGTGATTAGATTGTTATAAGTAGGTATGTGACTAGCCTTTTTAACAATTTTACACAAACTGGCCGAAAACAATAAAATGGCATGGTTGGTCAAGACAGTCCAACTTTGAAATAGGATGCAATTCATCAAGATGACAGTTGTATAGAGGACGCAGAATAACAACACACTTTCGGGTTACAAAATAAAATTTTCAGTGTCCATAGCCAGGTTTACACAGGACAGGGACAATATAATACCGTAGGTAAGTATTTTTTTATGAATATATAATTGCAAGTATATTTACATCAAGCCCTTTCCGGATTAGGCGGATAGCATGGAGCGCTAAAAATCTTTCGTTCATACAAACTTCTCGTTTACTAATTCTCTGTTTTTATACAATCCATAACTGTCTTTACATGCGAAATTTAATATTTATAGAGAATGGTTGTCCTCCTTTCTTGTTAGTGACAAAATATATTTTACGTAGGTACTTACCTAATGTCTAAGTGCGAGATTCACAGACCGCACTACGACTTTACTTTGTGCAAAGTATGCTTAGAACTGTCAGAAATGTATGGGTTTTGACAGTTCGAAGCGTACTTTGCTCGAAAGTAAAGTCGTAGTGCGGTCTGTGAATCTCGCACTTAGGGTTAGCATTATTTAAAAGTAATTGTATTTTCGAATTAGATATCATTATCTTTTCAAAAACAGTAATGTTATTACATCAAGGTTATTGATGCACATTGTATTATTGATACAATGCTAAACTTACGAGATAGAAGAAAAGCATTTTCCATATTCCCTGACGTCGGTTACATTGGTACATGTTAGAAGTCGTTCAAGTATCATACAATATAATAATTTCTACTGTGGCAGTATATTATCAGTTTTATTCAGTCATAAGTACCTACCCAATTTGGAAAGAATTTACAGACTTTCATTCTTTAGCGAAAGAACTTAACTCTTAAATGGAAGATAATGATAAATAAGAAAACAGAATACACATTTCTGATACAATAATTGATGTCGACAGGTCATGGAGCAAATGTACCTGGTTGAGATATTCATAGACAAAGTCACCATATTTGCATCCCAAGAAGACGAAACGAGTGGAGCCAATAAGAACTTGATAATCAAAGTAAAATTTGGTCCAAAAGTTGAATTTATCATAAAGGAAGGCCAACTGGCATTTAATGAGGAAGCAAAAGATGATATCATAGAATGCGATGAGACAGGAAGGAGAAAATGGACCAGAACTATTAGAGTGGGTAAATCGTATTTATTCCCCTCCTACCCCGATACAGTTTTGATGATATTAAGTAAGTTTCCACTAGAGATCGAAGTGTGGAACGATGATGAAAACGAAATTGAGATATTCGTAGGAATCGGCACTATGTACTGGGATACACAGTTCTTCCACATGCTAAAAGAAACAGCAGAAGCTTGCAAAACTCATGAACCTTTATCAATTAAACAAAACACTCCACTATTTGCAGAGTGCTGTTGCAAACAAGTTGGGGAAATTTCCTTCATTCTCAGACTGAGCGCACTAGGTGAAAGTATTATTACAGAATTTCAACAACTTATGAAAGATCCGGATGCCTTTGTTTTTAGAACTAATAAGGCACCGAGTATGTTTCAATGTAAGAGAATAGAGGGCGATGATCCTAATTTCTGCATGGTAGGTAGTTTGTACGAGACTACTACGTTGGAAGATCCTGATGTGGTAAACAACGCACAGCAAAAAATTGAAATTTGTACAGAGTTACAGAGTTGCGGAGTAGCACCTAAAAATATGGATTACTCTTGTGAACATGCTGCAGAAAGTGATGAGGGAACAAAAAGAAAAGCATATCCTATAAACAAAATAAGAATGGGAGATATAACTGGCCCTTGTGGTAACACTAATTGTGCACTGGCTCATAAGGTTAGGACATACATTCGGAACTTGGAAAGTTATAAAAAGGCTGCAGAAGGTAACGTTACTGGAACGAAAGATGAAATATCACATGCTAGAAAAATATGTGGTAAATGTGATTGTAAAGATGATCGCTGGCATAGAGAACAGTGTCCAGAAAATAAAAAGGAAAAAGAAGGAAAAAGTGTTTGCTCTGGCTGTGGAGGAACAACTCACGAAGGTGAAACTTGTGAAGATCGCAAAAACAAAATGTATGGTACTGGAGCGACACCCAAGGGTAGTAAAACACAGGTATCTTATGTGTTCAGTGTCACAAAAGTACCAAGATTTATGGAATCTATATTTGGACAAGACTTTACTGTAGGAAATGTAACGGCTAATAGCAATTTTCAACAAGAACCGCAAGGTCCATCTAGTACAAAAAATTGTTGTTGTCGCAACAAACATGGTCTCACACCATCCACACAAGATGTAAACTTTTTAAGTTTACCAAATACGGGAAAGTCCGATTATAAAACATCTACCAGTTCAACTAATAATCCATTAGTTAACAATACAGATACAAAGGATTCAAAGCGTAAAATAACTGTATTTACTTGTACGGAAATACCAGATAATAAAGACTGCCAATGTAGCCCACCGAAACCAACTCCACCGTGCAAAACATTCGATTGTGATTGTATTGCAGAAACAGTGAACATTGCAGCGAGGAAAGCTCATAGACCATATTGTCCTTCTTACAAGCATAAAAGTAATTGTCCAGTTACTATGATGCACGAAGAAGAAGAGAAGAAGAAACTTGAAGATGATGAGGACGAAGCAGAACCTTTACCATATGGATTGCCACCGATACACTTGGGACCTTGTCCTGTAATCGGCAGGCCATGTACAGTCCCTGATGGCTTCGCAAGAATGTATAAAACCGCAGCGTTACCAGCCCAGCCACCAAGTTACAGTGATGCTGGAAAAGTGTGTTGCTCAAAAGAGTATGAACGAATTAAGAAAGCTATAAAAGACTACATGAAGTACGAAAAAGATGATGACTTCAGGTGTATAAATAAATTTAACGTGGACACTGAAAGAAGATGCTGTGATAAAGAACAAAAATTATTCCCTCTGACAGGCAAAGGATGCTGCGGTTCGCACAAACTGGCTATTCAAGAGAAGTTCAAGGAAGAGAAGAAGTAGAGTTAAGATAAATATCATTGAGGTTTTATTTTGTAACCCCTAGATCAAGAACATCTTATTAAACTTATACAACTGTATACGAGTATTACTTATACAACCGCCATTAATTTTATAAAATTATTTACTTATGACGATAGACAGGCTTATAAGACTACATAAGATGATCTACACATCATTTCAATTGACATTGACTTTTCAAGTAATTGCGTATGTTATTTTTTTTTTGTTACATTAGTGGCAAACAAGCACGCAGTTCACATTGATGTTAAGTGATGACTGCAGCCTATAGACACCCACACAAAGACCAAGAGCAAAATGCAGATGCGTTACCACTCCTGAGGCCTAAGTTGTTATGCCATTGTGCCGGGAATTACAGGGCCGTACATTACCACCTGACTGGAACGCGATAGTGCTGAACACCAACATTTAGCGGCAAGTATATTAGGTAATGCGGTGGTGCCTACGCCCGCGAGCTCCGTCACTGGAGCTCTACCACAAGTAGAATTATCTCGCAGTTAACTTATTTAGATATATTAGCAGACAAATACCTGTTTGAAAAGAAATCTAAAGATGGCTGAAGATGAGGAAAATGATAAAAAGAAGAAAAAGAAGAATGCGTCCAAATATAACTATACATTCGGCGATGTGCATCCAGGTAAGACTGCATTACAACTTTACTCTGATGATTATTTGTCAAACAAAGTAAAGGAGCTGAAATCTGACTCAATGGCAGACATATCAACGCTCAACTCAAAACCCTTGAATTTAGGGAGCCGAAAAATTTCACAGGAATTATTCTTACGATATAGACGGAGAATATTTTGAAATTCATCCATCTCAGATGTTGGAATAAAAGATGAAAGTTTGTCGGAAAAATATTTACCGATTTCCTTGAATAATTACATAATAAACCATAAAATTATAGTTAAATAAACGAGAGTACGCGACTTCGAACGCGTGGAATGCGTTACGAAAATAAATACAAACTTTTATCCCTTATTTAAACCCTTATTGCTTTCTCTTCTTTCTCTTGCTTGAACTTCTCTTCTTTATTTGAAAAGAAGAAGAGAAGTTTATGTTCTTTCAAAAGTCTTGAAAGCGAAATATACAGACAGACAGTTTGGTTATGATTTCCACGTTGGTAAATTACTCAAATATACATTATTGGCTATATTTCAGGAGTGACAATTGGCCATAAAACGTGCAATCCATTTCTGAAACCGGGTTATCCAGTACCGGCCGAGATGGGATGGTTGTGGAATGCTGCTGATATACCGGGAATGAAGGTACACTAACATTGCAGGTTAAAATAAGTAAAATGGGTTAAACTGTGTTACTGGAAAAGGTAAATTCATGCATTTAATCCATACATGCAAACACCGAAGCGCGCATGACCCAGCGGCTGGTGTAGATCGTAAGCGATCTGCTCGGTTAAGCACTACGGGCGCGGTCGGGTAGTGTAATGGGTGACTGCTAGTGGCAAATTAAGTGCGCGTTTCCGTGCTTCGGAGGGCACGTTAAGCCGTCGGTCCCGGTTGCTATCGATGGATAGCAGTCGTTAAACCTTGTCGGAGGCCTTACGGGCGGTTTGAAAACATCCGACAGTGGGTTGGCCACTAACCCACCCATCTCCACCAATCCGCATTGGAGCAGCGTGGTGGAGTAAGCTCTAGGCCTCCCCCCAAAAAGGGGAGAGACTCGTGCCCAGCAGTGGGACGTATAATGGGTTGCCATTTTTATTATTATTATTATGCAAACATCCACGATTCGCCGATTACATTTTGGCTACAAAGGCGCCGCTGGGAAACTTCTGGAAAATTGAATAAACCCTATAGCACTGATGATAAAGGATACTACACCTTTATCTCTGATAGCCTGATCCAGGGATCGAACCCAAGACCCCAACGTAGCAGTAGCAGCCTAATACCACTAGACTAGCTACTATTGTAGAATAATATAACTCACATTATTTAGTATCTTATGTGAGTTATATTACTCTAACATGTTTTAGTTTTGCATCATGTTTTTACTTATGTTAGAATACCTTTGTTTTAGCCTCGACGTGGTTGGCAACCAGGAGTGATCGGTAAGAGCGTCGCGAAAATGATGACGTTTAAATGCCAACGAGGGGGTCAAGATAAGGACAAAAGTAAGAAGAAGAAGAAGAAGGGACAAAGACCTGGCGCGGATATGGGTGGAGGAGATTCTGAACCGGAAGAACCATTGGATCCGAAACCAGCTTTGAAAGTACAAAGGAAAGGCGATGTGTTTACAATACAGGTTGGTCGACATTTTAGTCTAAGTAACACAAACGTTATCTTGACGAACGTACGTAAGCCGAAAAAGAAGAAAGGGCAACAGCCAGGTGGTGATGTGGAAGGAGGAGTTTTTGAACCAGAGGATCCATTGGATCTGAAACCAGCTGTGCAAAGGAAAGGCGATGTTTATATCATACAGGATGGTCGACACAATGTAGTGTAGGATTTTTACCCAATAATAATAATAATAAAACAGCAAATAACTTGAACAGCCGGACATATAGTGTCCGGCTGTTCAAGTTTGGCTAATGGTGAATATTTGCATAGACACAACCAAGTGGCCAGGATCATACACCAACAACTTGCTTTGAAATATGGTCTAGTGGCCGAGGAAGTGGCATACTACAGGTATGTGTCCGACCCAGTTCTCGAAAATGGTAGTATCACACTGTACTGGGATCGATCTTTCATCACTGATCGGACTATAGTTGCTAACAAGCCTGATGTAGTGTTGGTAGATCGAACGGAGCGCCGTGCAGTGATCATCGACATTACCATTCCTCATGACGGGAATCTCGTGAAGTATGAGAAGGATAAAGAATTAAAATATCTGGATCTAGCACACGAGATTGTCGGCATGTGGCATGTGGATGCGGCGATCATTGTACCGATAGTCGTATCGGTCAATGGCCTTATCGCTAAGAGTCTCGACCAACACCTTAAGAGACTCGCGTTGGGCGGCTGGGTCAAGGGCTTGATGCAGAAGGCTGTACTCCTCGACACTGCACGAATAGTGAGGAGGTTCCTTTCTCTGTGTCCCTAACCACCACATATATATTTGTTTTTGATAGTTATATATGTAAAAAATATAAAATACGTTGGAAAATAAATGAGTGAAATAATAATAATGGCAACCCATTATACGTCCCACTGCTGGACACGAGTCTCTCTCCTTTTTGGGGGGAAGCCTGGAGCTTACTCCACCACGCTGCTCCAATGCGGATTGGTGGAGGTGGGTGGGTTAGTGGCCAACCCGTTGTCGGATGTTTTCAAACCGCCCATGAGGCCTACGACAAGGTTTAACGACTGCTATCTATCGATAGCGACCGGGACCGATGGCTTAACGTGCCCTCCGAAGCACGGAAACGCGCATTTTTAATTAGCCACTAGCGGTCACCCATCACAATACCCGACCGCGCTCGTAGTGCTTAACCGAGTGGATCGTTTAAGATCTACACCAGCCGCCGGGCCATGCGCGCTCCTCTTTTTTACCCAATACTTTAACATAAATTTACGTCTGTATTTCTCCGGAGGGATGGTCAAGTTTATATCACACAGTTTGGTCGATACAATGTAGTGTAGAATTTTCACCCAATACTTTAACATAAATTTACGTCTGTATTTCTCCGGAGAGTTGACAACAAGATACGACGAACAGAAAAAAAATCGACAAACAAAATGGCTTAGCCAGAGAACGCTTTCTCTGATTATAATAACAATGAATACAAATAGTATTTTTTATGTAAAACAATAATAATTTGTAATATTCAAATGGTGACAAAATGTATTTAACAAATTCAACTATATTCTTTTCCAGGTCAATCCATTAAAAGATCTAACAGAGATCGCTCCTAACGAAGATCCTTACGTCGACTGTGATCCACTAGTCTTCAAGATAATAAAAAAACGCAGTCCAGAAGAACAAGCTAAAGTAGAGGCTCGCAAAATGGTGAAGTTAAAAAAACAACGAGACGCTGAAATCAGGAAAGCTTTATCTGAAGCAGTGGAAGACATATGCAAGTGCGCGTACATGGATGTTTATTGCAATGACCTTACTGCTATAGACAAGGTTATAGACAGTTGTCCTGCGTTCAAAGAACCGGAGTGTGTATGCAAAGAAGAGTCTTTGAGTTCTCTATCAAGTAATGCGACTTGGGATATAGAATATACACCGCCTTTCGGTTGCTTTGACACTTCGCCAAGGAAACGAAAGAATTTTATACATGTGGAAACACAATATATACCAGCAGACGCCGGTATCGTGGATTTACCGAAAATTAGAAGTAAGAAGTCATGTGCTTCTATCAAACCAAAGAAGATTATGAAAAAAACTGGCTGTCCTTGTCCTTAAAATTTATTTAATTAAAATTATATTGAAGATGTTTTACACAGTAGGTACTCGTAGTATCTACACGTTTCTTTTGTTATATCACGATGTCGATAAATAATGATAAAATATAAGTCCTAAAATGTATTTTGGCTTATCATTTTAACATCAGAAATATTTCTCTACTCACAAAATAAATTTTGTGTTCAAAAATTGGTAGTGTTTTTCTCCGAACAGATTTTATAATAGGTAATTCCTTGGACATCAATTAGTTTTGAACCATTTTCGATATCCTAAGCTACCACTAGTTATTGTTGACTTTTTATATCCCTCAAATACCAAGATGCTCCGAGACTCGCGACTGCATTAATAAAGTGTTTTTTCTTTCTTTCTTTACTATTAGTGTACAAGTAGGTAGGTAGGTTTTACCATAAGGTTTTTGTCTTTAGTAAGACTGAAAATTAAATAACCTGGTTTAGTTTACAAAAGAGGGCCATGACATTCACCATACAATTAAAAAGTTTTATATCTCTTTACGATAAAATTATGTCTATTTAAACGTGAATAAGATAGTATATATCTATACAAGTATGTTGAATGATTTGACACTATTTTGTTGTAAACATTAAATGTTTTTAAAAACAACTTAAATTTACCTCTCGAGAATCGATCTGCAGAATTAAACAATGCAAATTTCTTGGTGATCAACGGCAGAAGGAATCCAGATGCCAGGATCATGGCACCTCCAAGTGCGAGAGATGATGGATTTATATTTATCTTGGGCACATCCTGAAATAAATATATTTCTTTTTTTTATGTGTTGGAAGTGGCAAACAAGCATGCAGTTCACATTGATGTTAAGTGATGACTGCAGCCTATAGACACCCACACAAAGACCGGGGTCGAAATGCAGATGCGTTACCTGAGGCCTAAGGTGTTATACCTCTGTGCCGGAAATTACAGGGCCGTACATTACCACCTGACCGGAACACGATAGTGCTGAACACTACCATTTAGCGGCAAGTATATTAGGTAATGCGGTGGTGCCTACGCCCGCGAGCTCCGTCACTGGAGCTCAACCACCAGTGAAAGTTTTTAAGCATATAAGCGTGGCAAATAAATGTAGTGTGTAAACACACTATGCCGAAGCTATGCGACGGAAGTTCCGCGGCTGAGTTTACGTTCCGACGTATTCGGCTGATATGACACACTGTAAATGCCGAACTTACGCGGCAGATCTTCAGTTCAGTGTTTTGTGTCGGCATAGTGTGTGAATTCAGCAATCGAACCGAACTTCGGTCGTACGCCTGTTCGAAGTTACGCTGTACGTTATAATACAGCGTAATTTCGACGTAGTGTATCGTCAGTAGGTACCTAATTCAAATAGCATTTCAGGCGTAATAGTGCCGAACTTTCGTCGCCTAGCTTCAGTAGTTTGAAGCGGGCTGGAAAGCGACCGAAAAGTTGTAAGAGAGGTCGGGAGGTATATGCATACCTACATGAATATGAAAATCCGCAAATATGATTTCTAAAATGTGGAAAGTTCGTGAAAACCTGCGAAAACGTTATCTTTATGAAAACTAGAAATCGCAATTCAGACTAATATAGGTATATTGCTTCTGTGTCAGAAATATGTAATTTTTGTTTTCAAACAGCATTCCTGTTATTAAATTTAGCGGACAGTTTATTTTAAATTTAACAGACATTTAGTGCATGTAATTATATTAAAATCTATGGTAACCTTCCATAATATTTCATTCATAAAAAACATGCATTTTAAGTAACATACCAATCCTGGGACTCCGAATGCATTCACAGCTTTCTTGATTGGAATCGTGACGAACGGGATCGTAAAATCTAAACTGACCTGCAAATGAATAAATAACAACCAATCGGTTATTCTCAAAAGTAGTTAAATTCAGTAACAGTTGCAATATATCGAACGTCGCGCTGCGCTATGATAGCTGCTAGTGTGATAACGCTCACGAAAAATAAAAATAAATAAAAACTTAAATTTACTCTACTTTTTCTTTTGGTACAGCTCCAAGTGACGTTGCCACCCCTGAGACCTAAGTTCTTCTAACTCTGTCATTATTAATACGGGGCCATACATTCAATGCCGGATAAAGCCGGTGCGGGGCCCGTAGCAAATGTGACCATGGGGCCCTAGAGTTGCCTACTGAAATTTAGGATGTAAATAAAACAACATTTACGAAAAGGAATCGAAAACAAATTTAGGGGATTCCCCCTGTATTTTTTTTTTTTTTAATAATTTGTCATGACCATAGATACAGAGTCTTTCAGTCGTATACATATTGAATTTCACATTTCTTTAAATTAATGAATATCCATATGGAAGATGACGATGATTAAATGCTTCCATGAGGAATATGATGAGATGATGGGGTGGCTCCAGTAAAGCGATGGGGACTTTACTGAAGTTTTTACGAAGTTTTGGAGGCAATTCCCCCTGTAAGTATTGTGGTAATGCCAACTTGCAACATAATAATATAGGTAATATAATTAGTGGTCAACGCTCCCTTTGAGAATAGCTAAGGTGTATTACATATATGTGTTTTTTTTTTGGGCACAGGCACGGGGCACCCTATGGCGCGGGGCCCGTAGCATTTGCTACTTCTGCTATATGGCTAATCCGGCACTGCATACATTACCGTCTAACCAGAACACGAAATGAACACTACTAACACAAATAGACTATGTAATGCGGTGGTTCCTACGTGCTCGAGTCCCTACACTGGAATTCTTGCTACCTGTAAAAACTGAAGATTTTTGACTGGTGGTAGAGCTCCAGTGACCTAATATACTTGCCGCTAAATGGTAGTGTTCAGCACTATCGTGTTCCGGTCGGGTGGTAATGTACGGCTCTGTAATTTCCGGCACAGAGGCATAACACCTAATGCCTCAGGAGTGGCAGTGCATCTGCATTTTGACCTCTGGTCATTGTGTGGGTGTCTATAGGCTGACTCATCACTTAACATCAATGTGAACTGCACGTTTGTTTGCCACTTTTATTACATTAAAAAAAAAAAAAACTATTTTTCCACTTGAATTCTATTTAACTTATTCAGAGTTGCAATAAATATTTAAGGAAATTTATCTTACCTCTATATCATCGTCAACAGCATTAAAAGAAATAAACTTTGGTTTCCTTGCAGCTTTTCTATGTTTATCACCACTATATGCGACTACGAATACTGTACAAAGAACAAGTAATTTTTTAGGACACATTTCTAAATTTTTGAAAGCGTTCATTCGAATTCAATTGTCATGTTAATTTGAGCCAATAACGGTGTTACTCGTTCTAAAACGACTGAGCATTTGCCGCCATATTGCTATGTATTTACAGAAATAGTGTAGGAAACGATGTTATTTCAGAGAAATTTCCGTGTATTGTTGTATGACAAAAAATGAATGGTAAATGTAACAGCTTCGAGGTTTGCCGCTCGTGTAATGGCGAGCATGGACTTAGAAGCGGCAGACGTGGACAGTGGAGTAATAATAATGTTTTTTTTTGACTAGCAAAATTTATTGACACAATTTTAATCTATAATTTATAAAGAAATGCCTAGAGGAATCTTAAGAGTCTAAAGGAGCAGAAAGAAATAGATATTTGTATGATTAGATTGGTGAGATTGGTAATTTTCCTTGTTTACGGTACGCATATCTGCATTAACACTTCAATAATTTAATTGTCTACTTATAGTTGATGCGAACTTCGTTGCTCTGATGTTTGTTTGTTAATTTTATAGCACACTTACCTCCAGGCTGACTTATTGTTTCACGCGACTTCGTTAGCGTATGTATTATATATGGTTTGGCACATAGAGTAGCTTATGATCTTCTTAGTAGTAGCTTATGTATCTTTGGGTTTAATATACGATTCGATTGTTTTTGTCTTGAAAGTGTAATAAACAAATAGACAGAGTTCGGCATTTCATCACTCCAGCCGAAAGACGTTTACTACTGGATAAAGCCCTCCCCCAAACATGTCCACAAGTGTTGTGCGTCATTAGAATATGCCATAATAGCCACGCTTGGCAAGCAGATTGGCGACCGCAGTGGGGATAGTATTATCGCAGTACTTCGGCATTTATAAAAATATTAATATGGATTTCTAGTTCAAAATAAAATTTAATTAGTCAGCATAAGCCAAAGGAGGTACTTGGCTAGTAAACACAAAATCAAGATTTCTGTCTGATAGAGTAACAACTCTACTTATTCTACGCAGTGAATATTTAGCCAATTTGTAGTATTTTCACGGGATGTTACCAGCGTAAACGGTTTCTGAAATACAAGTGTCTAAATTAGGTAAGTACCTACCTACCTATTATGTTATGATGTAAGTATGTACTTGAGAAACTTAAGAACAATGTAACACGAGCTAATAAAAGTGGTAAATTTGCTTGTTCTTTTCACCGTATCAAGAAGCAAGTTATTTAACTAATCACTGAAGCAGCAGGTGGACCCTAAAAGGTCCAAAACAATAAGAAATCTATTGTCATATTTTTCGTGCCGCCTGAGGGTTTTAATTAGGCTGCAAGGTAACACAATCACCCTATATCTATATAAATAAAAATGAATCGCTAATTATGTTGCTGAGCGCAAAACTTGAGAACTGCTTTACCCATTTTGTTAATTCATGAAAGAAAAAAAAATGAACTTAACGACCATATCAACTTTTCTAATGTAAACCTTAGGCTCATAGCTCATTACAGCTAACCGGCATCCGACCATCGCCTCTTTTTACGGCGTCCACTCGTTGTCGACTGGTGGTCCACGGATGAACGACGCGATGTTACTTGTGAACCACTCGCGGACAGCGCGCGGTCCACTTGGGAATACCGAGTTGGCAATGCAAAGTCAACGCAAGACAAGCTAGTGGTCACAGAGTGGTCCACTCGCCGTCCGCGTGTAGACCGCGCCTCCTGCGCGTTGTTGTTGACGTCTGCGGCTTGCGGTCGAGGCGATACGGAGCGGAGTTGATGTAATCAGCGCAGACCGCTCGAGGCGGTCGGGCCGGGCGCTGGTCGGGTGTCGGGTGGCTCTAGTGAGGCTATGACCCTTATAATCCTTGATATAACGGCCATTCGTCAATTATCGTTTTAAACAGATGCATCGAGATGTCCGCGCAGAGCGAGCATCCTCGCGAGGAATTTGGCGCGGGAGGCTGCTTGCTCTGTGTGAACGCGCCCGACACTAGATGGATCGGGCGCTCGGTCGCGCGCGCTAATCGAGGCACGTCCATACAGAGCGAGCTGCCTCGATCAGCAAATGCCTCGCGAGCAGTCGCGAGGCTGCTCGCTCTGTGTGGACGCACCTCTTGGCGATCGTTTTTACTGGTAGTAGAGCTCCAATGATACAGCTCGAAGGCATAGGCATCACGGCGTTACCTAATCTATCTGCCGCCAAATGATAGTGCTGAATAATTTATGGGGTTTATTCGCGCTGTCCCCGAGCCCGGTGTCCCCATGCGACTGGGACAACGATACTTTATTAATGGCCCCGTTTTAACTATCAGATAGACACAGAGGCGGCTTTACCTCGTGTAGCGCCCGCAATAAAACTATGAAACCCTAGCGCCCCGGCCTGATCTTCCCCACGGCTATAACTATCAACTTTGCCGTCGTAACAATAAAGTTTTTTCATATTCTATTCGATTTGTCTTCCGTCTTCGCAAGTTTGACCATATTTCTATGTTTCGAGCGCAGTTAAAATGGCTTACGATCCGCCAACGAAGACAATTACGAATTCTCTGTCAGCTCTTCTCAATTCTTTTCAACAATACTTCTCCTCCTTACTTAAAATCCTACTTTCAATACTTCTGTTCTGCTCACTCACTTGATTTACGATCTAATGACTCTTTTACACTCTATTCTTCTCCATAGATCCAGTTTCCTTTCAAATTCTTTTGGTGTTCAAGCGGCTCGCTTGTGGAATGCGCTGCCGGATACACTTCGTAGGTCTAACTCAAAATTTACGTTTAAGAAGAACCTCAAGATCTATCTTTTACGATAATCATTTGAATACCTTGTAATCATCATCAACATGATTATATGCATATATTTCATATTATATATATATATATATATATATATATACATATATGTAAATTGTATCTTTATTCTATTTATGTAATAAATGTGTATACATTTGTATGTACTAGTTATACTAAGTATGAATGTCTGTTGTGTCGTAATACCGCCATATAACTTTCTATACTAGTAATGGTTTAACTGGTAGAGAACGCTCTTAGCGTTCAGTTCGCCATTTGTAACAATATTGTATGTGTATTGTGACAATAAAGACTTAATAAATAAAATAAATAAATATTCCATCAAGCTATTTTATAAGTAGGTATAACTTATAGTTTGGTATTAGTTACAGCCTTTCTTCTTATGACGGCAGAATAACACTCATTGTTTTAATGCCTGTAGCACATCTCTGTTGCGAAACTAAGCGGCGAACCGCAATAGTTCATGTTTCGTCTTGTAAGTATTTTAAGTTTTATTGACAACGAAATAGAAGCGAAGTTCTGTTTCGCTGCCCATAGAACTTAAAACACAAGACGAGACATGAACTATCAATTATACGTGAAATAAGGTTTATCTCGAGTTGAAACGAAATGTTCGAAAAAAATTTAATTTAATTTTGTAATTAATTTGGATAGACATAACAACTTAGGTTTCAGGATTTGCAACGCATCTCTGCATTTGGACCTCTGGTTTTTTTTGTAGATAAGGTAGATAGGCTTCAGTCATCAGACAACATCAATGTAAGCTGCATGCTTGTTTGCCACGTTCTTGTGAGACAAATAACATCATTGTTTTGAGATGATAAAAGATTTCTAGTTTTTATATAGATGTTCTTAAAGTAGGTACAGTACTCACTTACTATTCTTATTGGTGGTAGAGCACCAGTGACGGAGCTCGCGGGCGTAGGCACCACCGCATTATCTAATATACTTGCCGCTAAATGGTAGTGTTCAGCACTATCGAATTCCGGTCAGGTGGTAATGAACGGCCCTTTGATTTACGGTACAGAGGCATAACACCTTAGGCCTCAGGAGTGGTAACGCATCTGCATAGGTTGTAGTCACCACTTAACATCAATGTGAACTATATGCTTGTTTGCCACTTCCATTACATAAAAAAAACTTGGTTTTCAAGGGTTCGCCGCACCGCACCGCGCTGTGTTTTAAATATAGCGCACAAATAGCACAACTGTTTAAAAGTTTAATGAATAACTAATAAGTAAGTACATCAATTACCGATTACTCATTTAATTTAAGTAGACACGAGATTTATGTCCTAATTCAAGATAATTATGAAAATTGCTCAACACTGTGTTATGTTAAAGCAAGGAGAAAACATCACAATAACAATGGTCGCTTTTTACGCTCCAAATATTTATGAGAAGTTTTGATGACATTTTCAAGCCCATGAGCGTAGCATTTGCATCTACCACCTAATATGAAGCAATCATCGGATTTGACAGAAGTTGTATGACATACAAATGTGTCTAGCGTCAAAGACATTAAAGCAATCCTACAGCTTAAATTGATGGTACGAGTAAATGAATATGCAATGGCCCCGCCGCTGGTGTAGATCGTAAGCGATCTACACGGTTAAGCGATACGGGCGCGGTCGTGTGTGTGATGAGTGACCGCTAGTGGCAGATTAAAATGCGCGTTTCCGTGCTTCGGAGGGCACGCAAAGCCGTCGGCCCCGGTTGCTATCAATAGATAGCAGTCATTAAATCCTGTCGGAGGCCTTATAGGCGGTTTGAAAACCTTCGACAGCGGGTTGGCCACTAACCCGTATCTCCACCAACCCGCATTGACCCGGAGAGACTCGTGCCCAGCAGTGGGACGTTTCAAGGGTTGCCTATATATACATATCCCTATACATAAAAACGCAGAGCAATGTAGAATAGAATAGAATAGAAAAACTTTATTTGTAACAACTTATAAAAACAAAAAACTAAAACTAAGAACACAAAATCAAAGTTGTTACAAAAAGGTCCCCAATTCAGCTTAAAGCCGATCTTACGAGCGGCGCTGGTCTGTAGGTGCGTTGTTACCTACTTGTGAGAGCTAAGATGTCCAGCACCTGCCCGGTACACTATAGAGCTGCACACTTCCATTTAGGTGCAAGTAAATGTGCTAATACAATGGGACCTACGCCCTCGAGCTCTGTCACTGGACGACTACCACCAGTAACTTATCATATCAATGTGTATTGCTTGTTTGTTGCCATTTTCATGAAAAAAAAAACTTCTGTTCGCCTCACCCGATCTGACTTTTTGTTACACCCCCTTTTTAAATCATGAAGTCGCAAACAAGCATGCCTATCTACAGTTCACATTGATGATAAGTGAAAACTAACAGTAACCTTTAAACATTTACATAAATACCAAATATTTTAATGCGTTGTCATTTCTGAGGAGTTGTTGTGCCTCTATGCCGGCAGTTACAGGGCCGTACATTACCACCTGTCCGAAACACGATTGTGCTGAACACTGCCATGTAACCGGCAAGTAGATGAGGTAATGCGGTGCCTACGCATGTGAGATCCAACACTAGAGCTCTCATCATATCCGCGGAAAGATGCCCACAGCTGGACCAAAGCCTGTAAAGGGAGATATGCCATAATCGCCATGCTTGGCATGCGAATTGGCGATCGGAGTGGCGGTAGTTTTATCGCAGGGCGCTGCTGCCCATCTTGCGTTATTGCACTTTCTACCGCCCTATTGAATGGTGTGATCGCTATTGTTCGGTTGACTGACTGCACTAGTGGAAGAATTCTCTTCCAGTAGAAGATTTTTTTTCCGCCAGTTATAGGTCTCTGGAGCTCTACCACCAGTTAATACCGTTAGGTAGTTTTTCAAAGCAGTAAGTACTTGCCTAGTAGTCCCTAGTATATATATCTTAATCTTGCAGGCATTTTTCAGCAAGTCAAGACGGACATAGTTTCAATATACCTTACGCATGCCATCTCCATAAACATCTTCCTATTTCGATAACATCAAACCGTGACGAGTGTCGCCGAAAGTGTTTGTGCAACAATCATTTCCACATACGATTGTTCCGAGGCAAGGTATGGAACGCGTTGTATTTAGTATTTATACAATAACGGAATGCTGCAGTGACGGTTGAGGATCCGACGAGATGAGTTTGCAGTTTCTTTTTGTTTTCCTCGTGTGTTTGAGATGTTCCATTGCTGATTACAGGAGCGATGGGTAAGAAAGTCATTTTATTAGCACATACTTTTTTAATGTAGTAAACATATGCGTAGATAGGTGTAGTCTGCACTGATCGAATGAACTGATCGTGCGTCGTGTGTCGAATTACTGTAGTCTAATCGAATGAACTGATCGTGCGTCGTGTGTCGAATTACTGTAGTCTAATCGAATCAGCTGATCGTGCTTCGTGTGTCGAATTACTGTAGTCTAATCGAATGAACTGATCGTGCGTCGTGTGTCGAATTATTGTAGACTAATCACACATTTACGTTTGTCGATCGTCAAACGTCAAAACAAAGTAAGATTGCAATAAGACTGCTATAAGAGATGGTGCTATGGCGTCTGTTCTCACTTCATTCTCAGGGGATTCTTACCAAGCACCAGCTTCCAACGTACAGAGGACCAGCTCGCGGAGCCGACGGCGAGGGTCGACAAGAGCCGGGAAGAGAGGGACAGTCAGCCAGATAGGACGCAGAGGTTCGGCATATCAGCTTACGGGAGTACTGGTGCACAGGTTAGAATGTTTATTATATGATGAAAGTCGAGAACAGGTATCAAATGAAATAAAATCGTTTTTTTTAAATGCCGTAGAGTGAATCTATAGATACTTATATATTAAAGCTGAAGAGTTTGTTTCTTTGTTTGCTTGAACGCGATAATCTCAGCAACTACTGGTTCGATTTGAAAAATTGTTTAGGTGTTAGATAGCTCATTTATCGAGGAAGGCTATAGGCTATACAACATCGCGCTAAGATGAATAGAAGGGGGTAGCAAACATTGCACCCGCGCGAAGCCGGGGCAGGCCGCCGCCTAGTAAGTAATACTAAGAGGAATAAATTCTATGACTAAAAACAGAAAATTGTTCAATTTATTCCGGGAACACAGTTGTGTAGATATTTTTTCAAGAATTAAACTTATTTTCAGTCTCCATACGGCACCTCTGCCCCGGGTCTTTACGGCCCCTTGAAGATCGATCTGGGGGGAGTTTTGCTGGGCTCCATTTTGGGATTCGGCGCTGTCATCATTCTGCCGAAAATTATTCACGCCTTCTCCTATGGCTACGGCAGTTATGGTCGAAGTAAGTTATTTTTTGACGTTATACTTTCTTTTGGCGCGATTGGAAATAACATATGCAGGCTTTCCCCTCTGTCATAGTATAAGCACAAGTGTGCCTGTGCCTGTCGCCTAGATTTTTAAATGTGTGCGTGAAATTGTTTACGTATTTTAGTTAAAGTCAAGGTGTGAGTTTCGTAGAAATAGACGATTTTTGTAATGTGTGTATTTGTCACACGTATTTCCGCCGCAAAAAATGACAGACCGCTTTCCAATGGACCATGATTATTACCGTGTTTTCACAAAATGCCTTTTAGTAGCATTAAGTCCGCCTTTTGTACAACATTTCTGTGTTTGCAAAAAAATTAAATAAATGAATGAATAAAAAATACCTTTCATATACTTAGGTGCAGAATCAGACCTGTCTCAAGTGGGTGACATGATCAGCCGCCTCGACGAGACTCTGACTAGATACAACATCGACTCCAGCTCATGCATGCAGCGACTGGCGTGCTCATACGTGCAGCTGGCCAATGAGAACTCCGTCAGTGGGAACGCTACGGACTTCGATGTTCTGTTGACTAATTTGTCAAGGTGAGAGCAGAGAATATGTAATAATACTACGGTGAGAGGCACAGAAACGTAGTCGCTTACTATGGGCCTCATAAGAAGGCTCAAGGTCACTCAGAGAGCAATGGAGAGAGCTATGCTTGGAGTTTCTCTGCGAGATCGAATCAGAAATGAGGAGATCCGCATCAGAACCAAAGTTACCGACATAGCGAGACTCAAGTGGCAGTGGGCAGGGCACATAGCACGAAGAACTGACGGCCGTTGGGGCAGAGCAGTTCTTGAGTGGCGACCGCGTACCGGAATACGAAGCGTAGGCAGGCCCCCCACGAGGTGGACCGACGATCTGGTGAAGGTCGCAGGCAATCGCTGGATGTGGGCGGCCTAAGACCGTTCGTTGTGGCATTCTTTGGGGAGGCTTTTGTTCAGCAGTAGACGTCTTTTGGCTGACATGATGAGAGGCAATTTGAGCTCTTATATGACAGGGCTTGGTCAAAGGAACGGGTACTTACCTAAAGTTTAGAGTAATCAAATGCCTCAGTAGCCTAGTGGTAGCAGGCCACTAGTACTACGCTGGGGTCCTGGGTTCGATTCCCGGGTCGAGGTTTTCAGAGGTTTTTTTTTTTATGTAATAAAAGTGGCAAACAGGCATGCAGTTCACATTGATGCTAAGTGATGACTGCAGCTTATAGACACCCATACAATGACCAGAGGTCAAGATGCAGATGCGCTGCCACTCCTGAGGCATTGGGTGTTATGCCCGTGTGCCGGCAATTACAGGGCCGTACATTACCACCTGACCGGAACACGATATAGGTAGAGCAAGTATATTAGGTAATGCGGTGGTGCCTACGCCCGCGAGCTCCGTTACTGGAACTCTACCACCAGTAAAAATGTAAATGTGTAAATTCCTTTATCTTTGGTTCTTTTTATCTTACTTTTCCATTAGGAAGTTTCCTTGTACCTCATAGTTTGGTATATGTCCGGCGATGTCAACACAACAGGCTCGTCACATCGTACATGAGCCGAAACGTAGATAACTACGCTACGTAACGTATCCCGACTAAGTAACGGCGAATCGTGGGTGCTTGCATGTATGCTTGAATCATAGAGCAACACCGGAGGGAAGTAGCCATATGCAGTCCAGACCCCTCTGTCAAAGTACAAGCCCAAATAGGCCAACCTGTCGCCCAGATGTTTAAATGTGTGCGTGAAATTGTTTCTGTATATCGTTAAAGTCAAGGTGTGAGTTTCGTAGTAATAGACGATTTTTGTAGTGTGCGTGTGTGTCGCACGCGTTTCCCCCCGCAAAAAATGACAGACTGTTTTGCATCCGTAATAAACGCTATGGCCACTCCCCTCCGGTCCGCCGCGACCGGTGGGCCGCATTGCTCTATTCTATGGCTTGAATGCATGCATTTACCTGTGGAACTCTGCCTATCCGTTCGGATTATAGGCAGGGGCGGCTCTAGCTCGGATAGCGCCCGTATGCAATGTAAACCTGGCGCCCCCTAGGGCTGATCCCCACACCCACGGCTAACTATACCGTCGTAACAAGAATGTTTTTTCATATTCCAACAAGCTATTTACTAAGTAGGTATAGCTTACAGTATGGTATACGTTACGGCCTTTCTTCTTATTACGGCAGAATAATATTTACTGGTGTTAGAGCTCCAGTGACGGAGCTCGCGGGCGTATGCACCACCGCATTAATAATATACTTGCCGCTAAATGGTAGTGTTCAGCACTATCGTGTTCCGGTCAGGTGGTTATGTAAGGCCCTGTAATTTCCGGCACAGACGCATAACACCTTAGGCCTCAGGAGTGGTAACTCATCTGCATTTTAACCTTGGTCTTTGTGTGGGTGTCTATAGGCTGCATGCTTGTTTGCCACTTCCAAAACATTAAAAAAAAATAACACTCATTGTTTTTGTGCCTGTAGCACATCTCTGTTGCGAAATTAAGCGGCGAACTTTATTTTCCAGCAATTCCCTAGTGCGACGAATGCTCGACGGCACTTCAATATATGAAGCACTGGACGCAGGGCGATCTCTGGACACCGACTGCCACCGGCTCTACTCCAAATGCAAGCTGGACAAGAAGACCGTGGTGAAGATGCTCACACAGCTCGTGCCCTCGTAGTTCTGTTATATTGGTGATAATAGTTCTATGATAGATTTTTAATAAAATGTTTTGTAGTTGAATCGTTTATATTTACTACTAGATGTGTCCGCGATTTTCAAATTTACGATTGTTCAGTATCTACCCGGACGAAGTCGTGGGCGCAGCTTGTATAAAAGAAGCCTAAGTTACTCCTTACTACATAAGCTATCTGCCAGTAAAAGTCCTGTCGAAATCGGTTCAGCCGTTTCTCAAGATTAGCCCCAACAAACAGACAGACAAAAATTGTTTTGGTAATATGCATTTAGAAAAAACGGTTATTTTGTAAAAACTTGAGCATAACGCAACGTAGCAAATGGGCAGGACAATCGAATACGCTCGAAACACATACCTACTCAGCCTCCCATACATGTTGTGGGACAATAAAACGCGTAACTTCACGCTTGTAATCCCCGAAGGGGAAGGCAGTAAATGCATGCATTCAAGCATACATGCAAACACCCACGATTCGCCGGTTACGTTTTTGGCTCATGTAACAGGTGTCTATTGATATCTCTGGGCACATTATCAGACTTCGAGGTACTGGGAAACTTCTAGAAAATGGAAAAATTCCAATAGAACTAGATATAAAGGATTTTACATCGTTACTTCTGATGGCCCCGACCTTGGATTCCAGGAGCCCAGGACCCCAGCGTAGTAATAGTGGCCTGCTACCGCTAGGCTACTGAGGCAGTTAAAACAATAAAACACCAAGATACAAATTTAACAATTTTATTGGTTAAGTCAACACCAAACCCTATCTAAATCTGATATGCTCGGCAACTCAATCCTTAAGTATAATATGCTACAATTCCAATCCACATTGCTATCAAGCGAATCGCTTCTTGACCTTAATGACCATAGTCGGATAATACATAATGCAAATTACTTTGATCGACAAAGAAAAAACCTATTCAATAAGATAAATTACATTTCAGTATATAAAAGATTTTTAGATAGATATCAAAAGTGTAAAGACGTAGGCAGAATAGAGTGATGGCTTACTTTCATTTCAACATAAAAAAAAATAAATGTATGTTTTCATCTAATGGTAGTCACATATTAATAGGTAAACTTGCACAGCTATTAAAAAGTTATTTTAAAAACAATGGGTAACTTACTATAGAGCCAATACTGAAAAACCGAAAAAGCAATTGCTTTATACATATTTTGTCGCGCATTGCAATTGTATTTTCTCCACTTCAGAGTTGACCTATAGTTGAAGTAGTTCTAATGAATTTAATTATTGTTTTATAAATACCTAACCTTGTATGTGAGTGGCTTTAAGTGAGAGATTTGGCATTATCAATAAATTCCGTTTCTTATTTATGGTTAACATTAAAAAATTAATAGTGAAAAAAAAACGAAGCGTATAGTGATGTGTTATGTCTATTATTAGTAAATTGAATCGATTCACTGTCTTGCTTCAATGCTCGCGACCTATGCTGGAGCAAGATAGCGAACCGAATTCAACAAAATAATCTGAACAGATGGCACTTAGGAATAATATATAAAAAATCAAATTACATACAGTGCCTATCAAGAAATATTGCACATCGAGCCCACGAAAGAGACAATCGGATGGTTTCGACTTCGTAGAGCGTTATCTCTGCTACACACTGCTTATGTAAGCACTGATAGTCCGGTATTGGTCAAAACTTGATCAAAATGGTCGACAAACGTCACACAGGGAAGGGGGGGTCCATAAATTACGTGAGATGTTAAAGGGGTGAGCAGGTCTCGGCAAATATCAGTCAATTTTTTTCTGATTGTTATTAATGATTCTATTGTTTAATATATAGTTCTCAGCAATATTAAATTACTAGTCTTAACTAGTCGTAAATAAAAGCACGAAGCGAATTATTTATTTTCTTTTTACAATAAAAATCCAACGCGTTTACATAAGAAATGCACATCTTGAAAAATCTCACGTGAGAATTAGGGATGGGGAGAGGGTTGAATATAATCTCGTGACATTTTACAAGGGGGGGAACCCTTGGAGAACAGAAAATTAAAAAAAAAACAGCTTACGTAGTTTATGGACGCCCCCTAAAGAGCGAAGGAGATAACGCTCTACTGCGCCGAAATAAGCCAAAGTCTCTTCCTAAGGTCGATGTGCAATATATCTTGTTGGATTCTGTACATGGCTTTCACAGGTAGGGTGGTATCTCATAAAACAAGAATCTCAATTTGGTTCAAAACATTGTTTTCTGTAACAGTGTTTGTGTTCGCAGTCCACCGAAACGCTTCAACGGAGATTTGTTTTTTTTTTTAATATTTGGTGGGTATGAGAATTATGATGTAGAGTGTAATAAAGGCCTAAGGCGATACGAATTTCACAGGCATAGCTTTATAAAATTATTTATAAAAAGAGCGTATGTTCAGGGTTTAATGCGTGCACATTATTTTTGCTCTGTGTACAGCAGTTAAGTGAACGCTATTAATTGCAAGTATTTTTTTCTGATTATTCTATTTATTATTAAATATACCACTCTAAAGTGATATAACTGTAAAAAAATGCTCTCTATTTATGCTATTTTACAGTGTTCTCATAGGCCGTGATGCGTGAACTGATAACCTTAGTTTAATATTGAAATCACAAATATTGATGTAATAGTGTATCACGAATTAGAAACTGCATGTGTCTTTGGTAGGATAAAACTACGATTCCGAAGTCCGCTGTACGCAACAGTGCTGCCGCAGCACCATATTTCTCTATTCCCTACTGCGTTGCTGCCGCGACACTGTCGCGTAGCTCGGGATGTAATCTCATCTTGGGAACGGCTGGACCAATTTCGATGGGACTTTCAGTGGCAGATAGCTTATGTAATAAGGAGTAACTTAGGCCACTTTAATTCTAGCTGCGCCCACGACTTCGGGTGAGAATTTATGATTGTTTTGTATCTACCCGGACGAAGTCGAAGTGGGCGCAGCTAGTATTAAAATGGCCTAAGTTACTCCTTATTACATAAGCTATCTGCCAGTGAAAGTCCCGTCAAAATCGATCCAGCCGTTGCACTAAGGAGTATTTAACCCTAAAACCTGGCCATAAGTCGAAAATGCAAAATATGCTTAAACGACATACATCTATCCTTTTCTAAAAGATATATAACCGGTTTATATAATCCTTCTGTTTTTCGGGTGTTTGCCTATCACTGCAAGGTGCTCAGGGAGTCGGAACTCGGTCGTTCGTCTAGCGCGGTCTATTGTTTTCTCGATACGTTAATAACTCCACGTTACATTAGTGTTTTCTAAAATTTGTTGTGAATATTGTGAAATAGTACAAATGGATACTGTAATAGAAGGTATGTACTTTAATTATTTCTAAGTACCATTGAAATTGTAAAAGGGTACATATTAAAAAAAAAATTGAAACAAACGCTTCAATAAAAGTTTTTTTTTTTCGTATACAATTTTAATTAAGAGTGTTTTTGTTTACTTTCCGGGTCCCTCCGATCAACCAAATAATATTTTAAAATTAGTTTGAGATCTCTTAAAGAGAATGGTAAAAGAAATAGTTCCACTTTTTTCCACCATTTTGTTTATTAGCCCCTATAACAAAGTCCTATATTTTTTGGGTACGTTTCGATGTATAAGAAATAAAACATTTTTGTTTTAGATTCGCCTGAAATTTTCAAAATTATGACTAAAATGCAGTTGTATGTCACAATGCAAGAATGTCCAGATAAGTAAATTGACCAAAAGTTATTGTTTTTGGAGAAAAAATAATAACGATAACAAAGTGTCCCGAAAGTGATCATTGCCAAATAAAGCAACTATTAAGCCATTTTATGAGCGATTTGAAGACAAAATGGATTGCCGCTAACTACATTCATGATTGTTTTCTAAAAAAATGAAAAGTGGCTTGATAAAACAATAAAATTTGCCATTTGGCCCAGCAATAAATCGGGTCGACCCACAAAAAAATTCGGGGAATCGAGTGATAGATACAATCCAAGCGAAGAAAAACAAAAGATTTAAGAGATAGTGTACCTGCCGATAAACTTACTTAAATTTAAAATATATACTGAAGAAACTGCCAAACTATACGTGCAATTATATGAAACCTTGAAATTAATGATACCTGATGCGCAAGATTCATCAGCAGCGAGGGTGAAGAAGATAACAATAATGACACAGATTCAGATGATTAAGTTTTATATGTAATTTTTTTTTTTTTAAGTTTTATAGTAATCGTTTTTTGTATAAATACTCCTATGTGCGTTGCCTAGATTAGCCCCGCCAAACAGACAGACAGACAAAAATTGTAAAAACTGTTGTTATGGTATATGTACGGTACATAATAAATTTGGTAAATAATACGGCGTATACATATCTACATATGCATTTAGTAAAAAGCGGTTATTATAATATTACAAACAGACACCCCAATTTTATTTATTTGTATAGATAATATATGGAGACCAGTGGTGCCGCGGCAGGACTGCGGCGGCACCACGTTGCATGCAACGGAGTTCGGAATCGTACCCTTAAAATTGTTTGCTTGTTAACTTTATATGTAGTATGTAGATATAAATAAAATGATTAGATCGATTTCTGATTCGAAACGGAAATCCCCAGATAAAGCTTCTCAGCTTCCGTGGCCTCGGGCAGACGGAGGTGACATTTGTCTGACAGCAGTTTGAAAAATTATTATGTGCAGCTACCATCTATTTCGCAAACCTCCTGCAAAAGTTACTAATTGTATCTTGAGGTCTTACACGATAGATTTTAAATAATCATTTTAGTTTAATATACGCGAAATAAATCCGAAAACTATAATGCAACGACTGCAGCTTGCGAAAACCACAAGACAATTTTTACATTGTCTTATTGACGGAAGCACCTTTACATCAATTCATGATAGGTAATTCAAAGTTCACCTGATCGCAGAGCTATTTTGGCCGTTTATTCAATCATAAGCTTAAATAAAATACCTAAAAATAGTACAATGTACCTATGTGCCGTTTGAGCATTTCCAGTTGTTGTTCCTGGATTTTTGTATAATATTTATTGGTGATCAATGGATTAATATCCTAATAGACGTCGTAGGTAAGGTATGTAAGGTAGTAAACCTAAGTAAGGTTTTAACTTCGTCGCCTATTTCGCATAATCGCGCCAATAGATTGTCACGTATGTTCTTCTCTTTTCAACGTGCTGACATGTCGTTAGATTGAGAGAGAACGATTACGTACGCTTACTTAAACGCTCACTCTATCGATAGACATATCTGAGCAATGAAACAGAGATGCAGGAAGAGATCGAATTTCCTGGAACACATAATTTACTTCAAAGGAATGAAGAGAATTCATATTTTTATTTTTTGCCATTTGAAACAATGAAATCGAGAAACATTCTTACTTCCATGAAGTGAGTTTTGTCTTATGATTAATTAGCTCAGTTAAGTACCTATTCATTTAACTTGATTCTCTTTAGGCAATGGAACATCAAAACCAAAGTGATGTGCTGAATGTATTACTATAAAAATACTCGTGGATACGTCGTCCGCGCCATTGAGATACTACCTACATGAATGGTAGCAAAACCGATTTAACTAATTTAGGTTTTGAATGATTTTGGAAGTCCAGTGAAGGTTTTAAAGTTAAAAAAATATGAAGAAATTGAAGGGAAACAGTAAAAACTACAATTTTATCCGTATCTATAAAACCTTTGACAAATTATATCATTCTGAGGCAATACGAAGTTTGCCGGGTCAGCTAGTTTCTAATAAAAATGTCAATAAAACGTACGGACCCACTGATTATGTTGCTATGACAACGTTTTTAATAAAATACATATTACATTTACGTCGCATCTCACTTGTATTAATCGATGGGATGTTTTGCTAAATAAAGATGGAGTATCGCACTGGCTTTCGTCCAAAGGCATATAACGATCAATGGATACACATACACAACTGCTCAGGCGGAGTCCTAGACAGATTTGGATGACAAACAGAGATCAATTATAGCTTTTACATAGCCGTGTGGTTGTGGTCAAGTATCATGTCTTAACGCTTTCGAGCGGTCGTTACCTACCCTATAGTACATCAATGGTTCGCATCTCAACTACTTTACGACAGGTTGTCACGATGTCGACTTTATACATCGTAACTTGAACGACTTACACGATATATTACGGTGCACCCATAAGCAAAATATTAACTTACAAGTTTATCATTTAATCTTACCTAACATTACCGTAAACTTGATACGAATCTTGGTCGATAAAATTCGTTATTAATTATTGCATTTTTGTAATTCTAATTATATCTTAGTCACCAATGGATTGAAAATTATTCGAATTATAAACAAATGTACTTCCTATAAGATATTCACCTAAACCATACTGTATGGGGAAAATATAAGTCAATATTAAAATATTTCCCAAAAGTGTAACTCGGTGAAACGATACCGATGGCTCTGCCAAGATAATTAATTATCTGTATATATATTTTTTAATGTGATGAAAGTGGCAAACAAGCAGGCAGTTCACATTGATGATAAGTGATGACAGCAGCCTATAGACACCCACACAAAGACCAGAGTTCAAAATGCAGATGCGTTACCACTTCTGAGGCCTAAGGTGTTGTGCCTCTGTGCCGGAAATTACAGGGCCGTAATAATAAACATAAACAGATACAAGACACTTCAGTGCCTTATGATCAGCTTCATGTTTATTTGCTGGATACCTACTCAACTACTTCTACGCAAAAAAAAATACTTGAGGCCATTTTTTGATGGACAACCTAGTCGATATATATTCTGTAAATATATTATAATTAAGAGTAAAAATTAGGTTTGCAGCATATTTGGATGAACGAAATGATTCTGGAAATTTTATTTTTCACAGACTTTTTTTAAGACGTGCGTTGCACTATGGCTATCGGTACGTTCTATTTTGCTTCTACAAAAAGTCGGTCATCGATTATCGGACGTGGGCGGGAGCCCTTACTCATACCTTAATTTACCTTAAAAGAGCTAAATTGTGAATTCGGATAGCATGTTTGTTCATTTATTTAACCATTTATTTCTAATTTATTAAAGATTCGTGGAAGTATTTTCGAGAACTAACAACGTTGATGCTCGGTTTCGGAATGTCTTGAAAGAGACCATTTCGTTCTACTCAAATGCACGGATCTTTGATAAGAATTATTTATAGGATTATACGTAACCGGCGAGTCGTGGGTGTTTGCATGTATGATTGAATGCATGCATTTACCTCTGCCTACCCCTTCGGGGATTACAGGCGTGAAGTTACGTATTTATAGGATATTAGCGCCCTAAGGATATTATATGCGCCGGCTTCGCGCGGGTGCAATTTAGGTACTAAAATAATATTGCAACTAAAATTGAGATGTAAGCTACCCTATCTTTCTAGTTGGATCAAACTGCACACGGTGTGCAAAGTTTCATTAAAATTGGTTAAGTAGTTAAGGAGTCCATCGCGGACAAACATCGTGACGCGTTATTTATATATATTCGGATTAAATACTTTTAAAGTCATTGGGCACTAAATATGTATAATATTTCTTCTACTTTTAACTGCCAATTTAGTTGTTATTAGGCGCAGCCCAATAAAAAAATACTTAGTTAAGTTATTGTGTGTGTAGTGTGTGTAATTCGTGTAAACTTCTGACTACACTCTCGAAGAACATCATAAGTAAATCATTGCGTTATGCCACTAACTTATCTAGCCCAGTAGTGGCGGCAATATTTTACATTAGTGTTGGAAACAATAATAAAACATCGGAATTATAAACATATAATTTATATTCTACACATTTCTTGACTAAACACAATAAAAGGAGCAATTGGTTCTCAATATCTACAACAGTTTCATTCGCCGGGTGAGGTGAGTTAGTGGCAACTTATAAAGAACTTGCATATTTTATCTTATGATTAATTTTAACAAAACATGAAATGCACGTTATTATTAGAAATAACTAGGGCTGAGTTGCATCACCTTACTTTAACTTTAACAAAGGAGATTACCCACGGCATTATGCAAAAAAATCCTGATCACAGAATATTAGTGTCAACAATTAATATTGCACATCGAGCCTGCGAAAGAGACGATCGGCTAGTTTCGACTTCGTAGAGCGTTATCTCTGTTCCCCACTGCCTACGTAAGCACTGACAGTCCGGTATTGGTCAAAACATGATCAAAATGGTCGACAAACGTTAAATAGGTAAGGTGCGAAGAGATATATATATATATTTTTTAATATTTATTGTTGAGCGCTGTAACTTTAATCAACTCTGTGATATATTTAAATGCTTTTATAAAAATATGGAACACAAATAAAATGGGATTACTGAGATATTATTATAAATAAAAAATATTTTTTTGAGGTTAGGTTTGTTTAATTGGAACAAAAAGTCACTTGAAATAGTAAGTATGAGTCTTACGTCAAGTAAAATGTGTTACAAACGTAACATTACGCCATTATTTCACCAAGAGAGCAGGTACAAATGTTTGATATCCACATTAAATATGGCGGATTTTTAACCGGAAATCGAAAAGTAAAAAGGGTATTTATGTTTTCATGTATAATAAATATATTTTATTAAATTCATTATAAAAAATATGTTTTTATTTCATCTTTTTCATACCGTTAAGCTTTTTGAGACACCAGCGACACATTTTATCCCTCAGGACTGCTTGTAGGCTATCTCCTTTGTTTAAGTTCCGGTTAAGTAAAAACTGAATTCAGGTTACGTAAAAAAAGAAATTATGACGTCATTTAACATTTGAAACTTGTTAAAACGTCATTAATTTGACTTTAACCGTAACTGGCCGAGTTGCGCTGGTTAAAGTTAATCTCAAAACTATCTGTCAGGTGATAAGGGAATCTGTCAACCCTAGTAAGTTTAACAATGTCAAAAATACGCTGGTGCAACACATTCTGCAATAATTGTTAAAGTCATTATTTGAAGTCAATGTTACTGTTATTACATTTAACAATAACCGTAATTTTAACAAATGAATATAATAATATGTATTGGTGCAACCGAGCCTTAGTGTTTTTTTTGACAGTACAATAATATTATGCATGAAATTTGTATGGGATTCACCTGACACACCCTCGTCTCTAAATCATTTAAAAACAATGAATTTAAAAAATGTATGATTTTTTTTTAATGAACTTTGTACAAAAGTAATATAATTCATAGCGTGTCCAAATATAAAAAAAAATGAACACAATTAAAATATTTAAAATGTTTTGTATTTTTCATTAAAAACAAATTACTTTTATTTTTAACTAAAACTTTGTATTAATTTATAACAATGTAAAAAGAAATCAATTTTCGATACGTTATTAATTTGCACAGGTTTTTTTTTTTATGTCAAAGGATTGACAGACAAGCAGACGGGCCACCTGATGGAAAGTGGTTACCGTCGCCTATGAACATTTGCAACATCAGGGGAGTTGCCAACGCGCTGCCAGCCCTGAAGGACTCTTTTGAAGAAACCCATATTGTAGCGCCGGGGAACACCTCAGAGGGAAGTTCGTTCCACAATTGCACGTTCTGGGCAGGAATGAACGCGCGAATCGGGCTGTTGAGCACTGCCAAGTGTCCAATCTGTGCGGGTGAAACTTCTCTCTTCGGCGGGTGGTACGATGAAGGAATGGAGACGATGGCACCAGATCGAACAGTTCATCAGAGCATTCACCATTGTAAAGGCGGTAGAAGATGCATAGACAACCGATGTCTCTGCGCAGACTCAGATCTTCGAGTCGATCTGTGATTCCTGGGTCGTTGACGATTCGAATAGCACGTTTTTGAATGGAGTCAAGGGGACCGAGCTGGTATTTAGGGGCTCCCGCCCAAAGATGAGAGCAGTATTCCAAATGGGGCCTCACTTGAGCTTTATATAGCTGTAGAAGTTGCCCCGGTGTGAAATACTGCCTCGCCTTGTTTAGCACCCCGAGCTTCTTGGATGCCAGCTTGGTCTTACCCTCTATATGACCCCGAAACTGCACTTCATTCGAAATGTCAACACCCAGGATACCTACACTTTTACTAATGGTGAGTTGAGTGCTCTGAAACTGTGGCGCTACAATGAATGGGGATTTTTTAGCGTTAAACGCGCAGACTTGTGTCTTTGTGGGGTTGAACTGGACAAGATTTAGTCTTCCCCAATCAGAGACTCGCTCCAGAGAGTTCTCGACTTCAGACACAAGTCTAGTTCTACTCTCCTCGATAGGCGCCCGAGAAGCATTTGCGCGGCTAGTATAGTATGCATCTCCCGTACTGTCATCAGCATAACAAAGATAGTTAAGGTTCTGTTCTAACATGTCATTGATATGAAGTAAGAAAAGTGTGGGAGATAACACAGAGCCCTGCGGTACACCAGCGTTTATTGATAAAGTGTCAGAGCTTTGTCCATTGACTAGAACTTTGATGAAACGCTCTGACAGAAAGCTGGCTGTCCAATGGCATAGCTTCTCAGGGAGACCGTACGAGGTATGTTTATTATGAAAGAAACTCGACTTTAAGATCGAATATGATATTAAATAACTTTGACCACATGGGAACCTTATGCGGTGATAATAAAAGCTATATTCGATTGATTTTAGATAAGCGGAGTTACCTGTGGCCGTACCATGACCTTCTATTGTCTGCCTAAATTGAAACGCTGTGAGCTTTATCTCGTTTCTTCTTGCGCGCTGTCACATAAGACACATGAAACAAAATTCTGGCAGCACCTAAACTGAATCGTAATAAGACGTCCGAGGGCCGATCGCCTATTTCTAAAGCTTTCGATTATAATATCAACTTGTCAGTTTCGTACCGCCCGAACCCGAGATTAAATTGTTCAGAATCGATTGCAGACATTTTTGATAAAGGATATATTTTGTCCCAAAATTAATTACAATCAAGGAAATTATGGTCACCCATTAGGTGAACAGCCAATACAAACGAAAATGAGACAAAGTATTATCATAATTTTAGGGTTTGTAATAAAAGGTCTTGATTCCAACAGGCCGGTAATGTAATTATTATCATTTTTAGAGATTAATTAGTTAAAATTCTATAATACAAAAATGATTTATTCAGTATCCGCCTCGTTCATATAATGTGATTGCAAAATTCTGTCAACACTAGTAGTATACGTTTAATTCGTACATTATTATTATAACTGTTTATTTGATTTTTAATGATCCATAGCAGTGTCGATAAAGGCACATCCCTAAATGAACATTGTGATAATTGTATGAAAAATAATTACACTATAATTAAGAATGCTCAAGAAATGCATCGATACCCACTTTGTTCTAACCTACGTACACTCAAGGAAGAAAGTGCATTGGAATAAAAAGGAATATCATTCCAATAGTCCCTTATTGTATTGTCAGTTACATACAATCATCGAATAGAAAATTACTCATACAATTGCACTTTGTACACTATTATCTAAATGCATTAGGTTAAGTATCTTCTTACAGAAATCTAAATAACAGGACAATAGAAGTGATGGCACTTCTATATATAAATATTTATCATGGGATCGTATGAATTTATCGCCACAAATTGGTGTCGCTACGACAGTGTTCGACACCAATCGGACAACTTTTGAGAATGTGTCTAAAACTATTCCTCAGACGTTTATTTAACCATAAAAATATTAATTTGATGTTTTAAACATGTTTAAGTACCACAAACTACACATACATTTTATAATTTCAAAAATGCCGCGTAAATGGCGCCGAATTACACTGAACAATGGGACGTCAACTGTTCGCAATCAAAGTTAAGCTTATTATCCATACGATTAACCAAGTGCAAATTAATTTTGTTGAATTTCGTATAACTTATTTTTCGTGTCAATAACGTAGAAGATATCCAAAAAAGAGGCAATAAATCAAAGTATCACTTGTGTTAAATATTTGTTGTACGAACATATGACGTCACGTCCCGTGATTAATGTTTCTTTCAACATGGAGCACTGATAAAAAATATCAAAATTATTACATTTTATTTTGCAATTTTAAAATATAAATCATTAATATTTCACGAAAATATTTAATGAGTCATCATATTATTTTACAAACATTCATTCTAATCATAGTTTACATTTATTTTCGATAACTGTCCGATTTCCTATTCCAGTGATCTGTCAAATCTTGGCATATACACTAATGTCGGTAAGCGAAACGTAATGATGTAATTTGAACCTTCACGAATGCATTTACGGTTAAATTTTTATTAATATTATTTTCATTATCTGTGTACGCAGTTATTATCAGTGTATGTGGTAGTGAATAAACAAACGGAGGTTCACCGATCATTTTTAGCAACATGCCATTTCTACTGTCATGTTATTTAGATATTTGTGTATATTCCATACATGCAAAGGCAATTTCAAATTTTAAAATTCCAGTTATTTACACATGAAGACGTGTGATTCATTGTCTCGACCATCAGAATACATTTAAATATATAAAAACATATTTAAAACATAACACAATTTCGACCAAGTTTAATAAAAAAACATAATTGTTCGTATAGTTCTTGCAATTCACGAGTGTGGCCGACGCTTGGTAGTGATTATACGTGTACATGTGGGGTGTGTGTAAATGCGTGCCTTACGGCGCGACCGTACTTTGAAACCAACAGTTGCAGCCTACAAAAAAACTTAAGATATTTTTTTTACTCTGGGGAGGTAAAAATATTTTAAACATAGATAAAAAAAAAATAAAAAAAATACGCTTACACTCACAGCCCCACAGTAGGTATAAACCTGTGTCGTGAGTGCCGTTGTACACATACAACACATACACAAACACCCAGACACGAAACAAATATCTGTAGGCCATACAAATATTTGTCCCGGTGCGGAGATCGAACCCGCGACCCTTCGAATCAAACGGTCATCTCACACCGCTGGACTAACCGGGTCTTCATAATATTTTTTTAAGTTTTCAAAACAACATTTCAATCCTGTTTCAATTTGGACTCTTTATATTTTTTTGGACTTTCATATTTATTGCGCAGGTATACAGACTTTATGACAGGTCTGAAATAATATGAAACTACCTTTTTAATGTCGTACTATCATTACACGTCTTTACCATAACCAAGCGTCTGCGACTCGAACTGAAAACTATAAATAATGTACGTGCAATCGCGAAGACGCTAACAATGAATCGGAGAAAAAAACTGTACAATACCCATCAAAAAATATATTTCACATCGCGCCTACGCAAGAAACAATCGGCTAGTTTCGACTCCGTAGAACGTTATCTCTGCTGCACACTGCCTACGTAAGCACTGATAGCTCGGCATTGGTCAAAACTTGATCAAAATGTTCGACAAACGTCACGTCACATAAGGAAGGTGCGAAAGAGATAACGCTCTACAAACCCGAAATAAGCCGAAGTCTCCTTCGTAAGGTAGATGTGCAATATTTCTTGTTGAATACTGTAACGGCCAAATACCCAAACGTCACTTAAATCTAAGTGGGACTTAAAAAGTCTTCTGTCTTTATAAAACACGTTCAAACGATAGATAGCGCATATTAGAGGGTTGCTTAAAATTGAATGACGTTTCAGTATTCGGCCGTAATTTTATTAAGTAAATTCATCGAATAAAGGCTAGGCCCCGGTGGTGACGTAATATAATACACTGGATTTACAAAATTACCGCCGTTCAACGATCGACTATTGTCGGTACATTTACCGCGACCAACCACAATCGGTTGTATTGCTCGATCATTGGCAGAGCATGCTGAAGAACGAGTGGGCGTATGCCATCGGCTTCACGTCTGGATGTTGCTGGAAGGGTGGAAAAAAGTATGGTTGAAATTAATAAAATCAAAATTCAAATGTTTGTAACATAGAGCAGGGGAGTGGCCATATGCAGGCTTTCCTCTCTGTCAAAGTACAAGCACAAATGTGCCTATGCCTGTCGCCTAGATGTTTAAATGTGTGCGTGAAATTGTTTATATATTTTGTTAAAGTCAATGTGGGAGTTTTGTAGTAATAGACGATTTTTGTAGTGTGTGTGTCACACGAATTTTCCCCCGCAAAAAATGGCAGATTGTTTTGCATCGGTTATAAACGCTATGGCTACTCCTCTGCGGTCCGCCGCGGCCGGTGGCCCGTGTTGCTCTATGGTTTATAAGTATTTGTGATACAAACTAGCTTTCCCGACAGATATTCTTCTGCCCTATTTCTCTAAATCAAAGTTACATTGATTTTTTATATTAATAACTGCCCCGACAGGTTTCGTTCTATCTAAAGTTATTGGTCTGTAAAATATTATTGAAAGACTAATAATATAGTTTTTACTGGTGGTAGCTCCAGTGACGAAGCTCTTTCGATATCAGTTTTAAAGTTTTTTGATATCTGTGATAGTACCGGAATAATCGCCTGTGTACACTTAACGATTACACCCCATATAGATTAAAAATAAAATAAACTTACCACTGCTTCATAAGTAGTATAATTGGGTTTCAACTCCTTTCCAGTCATTGTGATGAATGCACCAAGATTACCCATAGTATCACTGAAAAAAGTAAAGATCGAGTTTGAAGATTACGATTTTATTTAAAGTGGGAATCATAATATGTTCTTAGGTTTTCGCGAGCTACACTCATTGAAATAAAACTATTTTTACGGATTTATCTCGCGTATATTAAACTAAAATGATTTTTAAAATCAACCCGACGTTTCGGTCGCTTTTCAGCTTCCGTGGTCCCGGACAGACTGAGGTGACATTTGTCTGACAGAAGTTTGAAAAAATTATATGTAGCTACCTCCATCGATTCCGTAAACGCCTTGCGTAGCGTTCAGGATTAACACAATAATTACTTACTAAATTAAATATTACTTATTTTAGTTTAATATATGCGAGATAAATCCGTAAAATTTTTTTTTTTATGTAATGGAAGTGGCAAACAAGCATGCAGTTCACATTGATGTTAAGTGATGACTGCAGCCTATAGACACCCACATGAAGACCAAGGCCAAATGCAGATGCATTACCACCCCTGAAGCCTAAGGTGTTATGCCTCTGTGCCGGAAATTACAGGGACGTACATTACCACCTGACCGGAACACGATAGTGCTGAACACTACCATTTAGCGGCAAGTAAATTAGGTAATGCGGTGGTGCCTACGCCCGCGAGCTCCGTCACTGGAGCTCTACCACCAGTAAAATAATAGTTTTATTTCAATGGGAATCATAAGTTTTTTTTTCTAGTTTAAATTAAGATATTGGTTGGAGTGGCACAGTAGATTGTATTACCAGGGATTTGTCTGCTTGACACATTCGGCAACTTATTGCCATGGTAATAAGAGTTATATTTGTCTGCTTGACACATTCGGCAACTTATTGCCATGGTAATAAAAGTTATATTTTAATTATTTTGGATAAGCGGATCTCACAACTTTTTCTTTCACACTTAGTAAAAAATTAATTATTTGTTATTTTATTTGCGAGTGATGATGATGATTAAAGTTTTTATTCTGATATAAATAACAATCGTGGATGTTCGCATGTATGCTTGAATGCATAGATTTACCTCTACCCACCTCTACGGGGGTAACAGGCGTTAAGTTAATAATTTCAAAACGCATCTGATGCATAGCTAGTTTGCCAAAAACACTCACCAATAATTAGGCGCTGAGAACACAGTGATGCATTTCCCCTCGTGCGCCACTTCGTAGCCTTCGTCCTTGACTTCGTGGCTCCGTATGATGTAGTCCAGGCCGTTGCGCTGCAGGAAGTTGGAGGTGACGTCAGGACCAAACTGGCAACCCACGCCCCGTTTGGATGGCGACCGCCCGACCATCGGCTGCGGGTCGGACCATAGCAGCTCGCACATTATACCTGTAATTTTAAAGGATTTTTTAAGAAGGTGGCAAATAAGCTCGCAACTCTCATTGATGTTAAGTAATGACTGCTAATGAGGAATATATTACGGATACGTAAAATACAGAAGATAAAAAGTAGTCAAATTAGGATAAAGATTAAAATGACAGATGCACTAACAAAAGCACTAGCATTAAAGTGGCGATGGGCTGGCCATATCTCACGATTTGTGGATGACAGGTGGATATTACAAACCACAAGCTGGAAAGGGCCATCAGGAAAAAGAAATGTTGGAAGGCCTTATAATTGGTGGTCTGATGACATAGTCCAGACAGTTGGCTCTAACTGGCTCAATCTCGCCAAAGACTGCCTGGACAAGGATGGAGGAGGCCTATACCCGAAATGGGGCTGAATCGCCAAAAACTACGAACCCTACTAATTTAAATTAAGACAGGTACTAACAACTAACATAAATACAAGATATAAAAACTTGTAGAGATCAGAATAATAAAGGCTTTATTATTATTAATGACTGCAGCCTATATACATCTACACAAAGACCAGTGGTCAAAATGCAGAGTTGTCACCCCTGAGAACCGAGTTGTTGTCTCTATGATAGTTATTAGGGTTGTTGAGGAAGTGATTATGAGGAAGAGGAGGAGGAAGAGGTATTGTGACGCGCAAATTTAGAGGATGCGGATGAGGAAGAGGAAGAGGAAGAACGTACATTACTTCACGCCTGTAATCCCCGAAGGGGTAGGCAGAGGTAAATGCATGCATTCAAGCATACATGCAAACACCCACGACTCGCCGGTTATGTTTTGGCCCATGTAACAGGTGGCGAACCTGTTGCCATCTCCGGGCACCTTGCCAAACTCCGAGGTACCTACTGGGAAACTTCCAGAAAATGGAAAAATCCTTATTAAGAACCAGAGATAAAGGATTTTTAACCGTTATCTCTGATAGTCCCCGACCCGGAAATCGAACCCAGGACCCCCAGCGTAGTAGTAGTGGCCTGCTACCACTACGCTACTGAGGCAGTTAATGATATGATAATAATGGCAACCGTTGAAACGACCCACTGCTGGGCACGAGTCTCTCCCCTTGAGGGGAGGCCTGGAGCTTACTCCACCACGCTGCTCCAATGCGGGTTGGTGGAGATAAGGGTAAGTGGCCAACCCGCTGTCGGATGTTTTCAAACCGGCCATACATATGGCCTGCGACAAGGTTTAACGACTGCTATTTATCTACAGCAACCGGGACCGTCGGCTTAACTTGCTCTAGTTAAGCCGACGGTCCCGGTAATTTTAATTTGACATACCCGACCGCACCCGTATCGCTTGCGTTCTACACCAGCCGCGAGGCCTTGCGCGCTTCAAAAAGATGAAAAGAGGATGATACGAAATTATAAATACTAGCGGACCCAACCCAAAATCCGCTGTCTTGTCTCTATGTACATAACTAAGTACATACATACAAAAAAAATAATTAAAAGGGCATTTTCCAGTGGACTAAACTATGAATCTAAACCTTTCTCAAAACACAAACAATAATGAATCATCAAAATCGGTCCAACAGTTAAGGACGAGTTCAGTAACATATCTACACAACATACGCACACAAAAAAAATGAGTGAATGATACAATTTAATTTAGAAATTGAAATGAAAATAAGAATGCAGTATTTATTTCTTTGTTAATTAGGTACTTAAGTCGAATATAATTTATCAAAATAAAAGAATTGAATACTATCATAGAGCAACATCCATCGACTATGGCAACACCGGAGGGGAGTAGCTATATGCGGTGAGTTTTGGCGGGAACGCGGCAAAGAGCTGTGTCGCTGCGTGATATTATTTTCGAAATTTGTGTATAGTCGCGTTTTTATGTGTAAAAATGGGGGGATTTTTATCATAAAGCATTCGATAATCTTCACGAGTGTAAGAAAGTGATATTATGAAGTGAAAAGTGATTTTTCGTATTGCCTCCAAAACTTCGTAAAAACTTCAGTAAAGTCCCCATCGCTTTACTGGAACCACCCCATCATCTCATTATATTGCTCATGGAAGCATTTAATCATCGTCATCTTCCATATGGATATTCATTAATTTAAAGAAATGTGAAATTCAATATGTATACGACTGAAAGACTCTGTATCTATGGTCATGACAAATTATAAAAAAAAAAGTAGCTATATGCAGGCCTAGGCCTATATCTGTCGGCTAGTAACTGTAAAACTGTAGCCTAAACTGTAGTTTTGTCACACTTTGGTGAAGAAGTCAAGGGTCTTACCATCTTCAGGTGGCTGTTTAGTCCTATCTACCCTTCTGATATCTTCGAGAGTGACGTCATCCTTCGAGAACAGTCCTCCATGGATGACCAGCACCTTATTGTTGATACAGTGAGCTAGCGACAGCAAAAAACTGTAGTTTTGTCACACTTTGGTGAACAAGTCAGGAGTCTTACCGTCTTCAGGTGGCTGTTTATTCCTATCTACCCTCCTGATATCTTCGAGCGTGACGTCATCCTTCGAGAACAGTCCTCCGTGCATGACCAGCACCCTGTTGTTGATACAATGCGCTAGTGGAAGCCAATTGTACACCTCGGTGAACAAGTCAGCCATTTGAGGTGTGTACTTCGATGACACTTCACCCTGGAAACCGTACATTCGGTTCATGTCCCTCGTTTCGTGGTTACCTGATAATACAAAAAGGTACAACTGATATGATTGTTGTTTTCACTTATGCTGTTCTCAAAATTCTTGATTGATCAGAAGGGTCTTTGAATGAAAATAGAAAGATTTTTTCATATATATGTTACAGCTAATGGCTAATACCTGAAGTATGGCTACACTCAGTTCTAACCGGCTAAAACTAGGTGTGGCTGGTAACCATTGGTTAAACCTGAGTGTAACACAGACTATATATATACTTGCCGCTAAATGGTAGCGTTCAGCACTATCGTGTTCCGGTCAGGTGGTAATGTACGGCCCTGTAATTTCCGGCACAGAGGCATAACACCTTAGACCTCAGAAGTGGTAACGCATCTGCATTTTGATCTCTGGTCTTTGTGTGGGTGTCTATAGGTTGCAGTCATCACTTAACATCAATGTGAACTGCATGCTTGTTTGCCACTTTCACGACGTAAAAAAACGGCATTCAAAACTGACAAATACCCGTACAAACTATCACCTCCCCTCTTAGAGGGTTGGGGCGGATTTCCAAAAAAAAATTATATATTTTAAGAACTTTAACATTGTTTTGTTTAGTAACAAAGAGTCTGGACACCAATTTTTGGCTGAAGTCCGATACAAAATTTTACCCCCTCTGATAAGGGGATGGGGCCAGATGTCAAAAAAAAATTATGTACGAAATTATTTGTTAGGCTCAAAGAGTCCACATACCAAGTTTCAACTTTCTACCTCGAAAATTGTGGGATGCTCCCTACAAATTGCCACCCCCTTTGATAGAGGGTGGGGCAGATTTCCAAAAAAAAATTATTCAATAAGCAAATGTTGTTTTTTTAATAACAAAGAGTCCGCACACCTAATTTTGGCTTTCCAGCTTGAACACTACTGTAAAGTCCAATACCTTCAAATTTCATCGCCTGTTTTAAAGGGATGGAGTCAGCCAACCCAAAGGTTGGCTGGTTGATAATGCTATGTAGTAGCATGAAGTCCACCTTATGTACCTTTTGTGTGCATTAAATTTAAATAAAGTAAATAAATGATTTAATATCTTACCTCGAGACATGAAGAAGTGATTGGGATACAGTAATTTGAAGCTGAATAAAGTAAAAATACATTCTACACTGAAAGACCCTCGGTCAACAAAGTCTCCGTTAAATAAGTAGGGGTTCGTCTCAGACGGTAACCCATTGAGCTTGAATATGTTCATCAAGTCGTAGAACTGTCCATGGATATCTCCGCAGACTGTAAACTTTTGATCATCTGGTACTTTTATGTCGACTAGAGATGGCTGTTTTTGTAAATAAGTTTTCACATCTAATAGGATCTGAAATAGAAATATATTGCAATTAAGAAATGATTTTTTTTTGGAGAAAAGATTGTAAGCGGAAATTTTATGTATATTTTTATTTTACAATCTGCTATAATGAAAATGATGTCAGTTTTAATTAAAGAATTATTTATATCACAGAGGCAAACCAACTTAGACAACATAATCCTCAGGTGTGGCAAAACACATCTGATTTTAATATAGATAGACAAATAATAAGCCGGAATATCTGGCGCTACACACTCTCTGCCTATCCCGTTAGGAACCTGACGTGAAGATACATATACACATAGACAAATAATTTAGACAGACAAACTTAAATTATAGACATTATAAATGTTTACAGGGTAGTTTACATGGGTATGTAAACTGCATGTTTGTTTGCCATTACATAAAAATGTTTTAGAGATGTTTAGAATGAGATTATGTTATGCCAATGACATAATGGTGAATCTATGTTACACAAACCTTGTACGCATATTTCTTGTGTAATTTCTTCTGTTGTTTATAATGCTCCATTAGTTCTATTGCAAACTTAAGAGTAACTTTACCGTCTTCTAGAGAAGGTCCTTCATATTCATCCTCTATAGCTGTAATTAGAAAGAAAATCAATATATTTTTTGGTGATGGTGATGAAACTATAATAGCTGGCGCTGGGATGTTTCGACCCCAAATCCCACTAGCAGAAGAATTTTCTTCTACTGGAAGAGAATTCTTCCCCTAGTGTAGTCAGTCAACCAAACAATGGCAGTCAAACCATTCTAATGGAGTGGTAGTAAGCGCAATAACGCAAGATGGGCAACAGCGTCCTGCTATAAAACATCCGCCACTAGGATCGCTAATTCGCATGCCAAGCGTGGCGATTATGCCAAATCCCCCGTGTGGGGAGGCTTTGGTTCAGTGGACATCTTTCGGCTGATGAGTGGAGCGATTCAATCGGGAACCAATAACAATTACATACATATAATACGTAATGTATAATAATGTAATGTGTAATGTATTGTATGGCTTTTTAAATTTCTAGGCAAGATATTTTAAGCTGTTTTGTTGTGTTTGTAATTAAGCGAGGATTGGCAGCAGTGTGAACGGTTTATTTGTCAGTATTGTGACAAAAATTATGCATTTTTTCATAAAGGTAAATTATTTGTAAATTTCAATGTATACTTACTCATAGAGTCAAGATTTATGGTATCAGCTATATTGACTTCTTTTTTATCTACGGAGATAGCTTTTTCAAAGGCGATTTTCTTAACTATTTTATTGCATTCATTGAACTTCATTTTTGCATCTTGGTCATTTGGCCTAACTTTGGTTACCTGGAATTATAATGATCAGTTTTAAACAATTATGCTTATTTAAGGAATGAATGAATTCTTCACAAGTCACACACTTGTGGGATGCCAAATGTCTCATTTAGCCTATACAAAGTATGTTTTCTTCAAAAAATAGTAAGCTGTTGTGAGGCATGAGGTCACATTTTATAATACAAATTCATTCATAATGTCAGACATTTGTACTTTAACCATTTATACAGAACTTTTATGTATGTATATCTTCACACCAAGTCCCTTACAGGGTAGGCAAAGAGTGTGGAGCACCAGATATCCCGGCCCACACCTCCCATACTTCTTTATCATTCATCAATCTATTCATACATGCACCAATTCCTGAGAATCGTCATCCCAACCTGAGACATAAATTTTATTTTGTTAGTTTTATTTTCTACGAAGTGGTTCAGATGACACTAAAAATAAACATTAATGTGGAAAAACTGGAAATAGGAACACTGTTAAAAGAAAAAAAAAAGGGCTAAAAGAATTTATAACATTTAATTTTTACTGGTCAAAGAGTTCTAGTGTTAAGAGCGTTTGTTAGGAGGCCAATACTATTCCATTGAATGAGTTTATTGAGTATGTGTTGACTATGTACATTTTGATGGTAGTGTAATTTTGTAATTTTCTATCACAGAGTATTGAGACTTCTAGCTTTTATGTACCTAGATGTCTTTGAAAACCTAACTTCACCCAGTTTTTCATGAAAAACTGGGGTTGAGTCAGTTTAATGCATATCTGATTTCATGAAGTTAGACATGCATTAATTGATTTATCTGTTACATTTTTTGAGGTCTATAGGTATTGATATCTAACTTCCACACTCTAAGCATGATATTTGGAATCTACTAAAACAAGAAAATCCCAATATCACACTCAATTCCCGGGTTTAACTACAAGCATACTTGTAGTTGCTTCTTATATTAACACCACGAAGTCAGAAGTCTGTAGGCTCCAAGACTAAATTAACTCACCATCAACCTAATTTTTATATTTCTTTTTTATTTTATGGCATCGCTATTACGCTTATTGCCAGTGACAAGTAAAACAACCTAAATTGAATAGGTACTTCTTTGACACTATCATGGCATACAAGACATGACAGATGTAAATATTGAATGCACTATTCTCTGGAGCTACTGGTTGATTAGATTTATATATTAAATAGATGTCTATTTCTCAAGGACGGCTTTATAATCATGCTATAATCTCTAGGAACAGAGCAATGGTAATGTGTAAAGTTATAAATTCCATGTTTGGACAGTACAATATTAATGATATAGCGATCTTTTGGGACACATTTTTAAAACAGTGTTAATCTTTCAAGGATCGTAAGGCCACCGGCGCCCAGACACAATTGAATTTCAATTGTCATGTTTTTCTCGTGTCTGGAGGGATTAATAGTAGTAGTGTAGTAGTGAATATGTGGGTAACAGCAGTAACAGAATACAAAGGTATACTTACATATTCAAAATCCTTAAGAGCTAGTTTGTACTTCCCTAATGACATGTAAGCGGCCGCACGTCTGTAGTAGGCCTTAGTATACGAACGGTCCAGCTCTATTGCCTTTGACGCATCGCTGAGCGCGTACCCAAAATTTTCTAACCTCAAATTTGCTATGCTCCGATTCGCATAGAAAACTGCGTTGTTCGGATTCTTTTCTATTGCTTTACTATACAAATCAATAGCACCATTGTAATTTTGTTCTGCAAAGTAAGGTTATGTGAATAAATTGTTTCGTACATGCAACATGACTTTGCTAACAACATAACTTATCACTTATATAAACAACACACGATCACTTTAACATGATTGAACACAATTTTACTAGTAATACTTACTTTTAAAGAGTTCATTTGCTTCGTTTTTAAATTTTTCAGCTATCTCAAGATTTTCTTTTGACACGGCTCCGGTAATTTCTTCGTTATTTGCCATAGCTGGTGACGTGTGCGAGTTAAAATTAAAACGTAATAACTGTTATCGGCTTAATTAATTGAGTAAATTGTATTATTTTCACATCCATCTAAATACTCTATTCGCAAATCATGAAAAATTAATTGAAGGATTGAACGACGAATGAATGTTAACATAGAGTATTATAAATGGGAATGAATGTTATGAATGAATAAATAATTTTTGAATGACAATATCGAAAATGTAGCCATTTCGCAAAAATATTTTCGGATTTTGTCTATGGACAAGCACAGACTACCAAAAATTAATTTGACTGAAAAAACAAAGGCTAGCAACCTACTGGGGCCATTATATAAAATACTTAATTTAAGTAAAAGAAGAGAACGCACGATGCGTCGCTATATCGACCTTGCGTTATGTTGTTCCATTTTACATATTAATAATTTTGGACAAACGTACACTAACATATTGTACCTAATGTAAGTACCTATGAGATGTGCCATACCTATTTTTTATTGTTTGTCGTACGTAGGCGGCTTACCTCGAGACAATACTAGGTGAGCACTAGTTGAGGTAATTATCCTAGCAATCGACGAGTGCAAAGATGTATTCAAATCATCTAATGTGGTAAGTACCTATACTGAAGTAAAATACGCTCAGCGCTTAAATAATTGTCCCAGTGTGGGGATCGAACTCGCTACTCTCGAGTCAAGCACACACCGCTGGACTAACCGGGTCTAAATTAGAAATTTCTAAGGGGAATTCACATTTTAAGATTGACTTGAAATCAAGCTCTGTAGCCGTACTCCGTGGGTACCTTATGCAGTACAGTTAGAGATCATCGAAATTGGGTAGGAAAGTAAAATAAGGTACTTACCTATGTATTTATGGGGTATTACAGTTTATTAACAATAACAAATTAATTGTTGTACTATTCCCAGCGGGTCTACGTAATGAAAAATATAATGTTTCATATTTTTCATCTAGTCTCCTTTTGGGGAGAGGGGAAGATTGCAGCAAATATCGTGTAGGTACCTTTTTTTTTTCCGCTACAGAAGAAACAGAAACTAACCAACCATGACATAGGCCTCTGAACAGTGGATACCACGTAACATGAACGAAGTATCTACATAATGTATCTGCAGCTACATTATAGTGTAGGTACATCACTATCAATTACCAGTCTGTGACTTTTTAATTTATTTATGTATACTTTTATGCACATTGTACCTACAAATGGCGGACTTAATGCCACTAGGCATGTAGGCATTCTCTAGGTATTCGTCTAGGCATTCTTATGTTCCCAAAACGCAGGTAGATAAAGTTAGGTAACTGCCGTCGTAAGGTTAAGGCTTAAAGCAGTCTAGTGGTAGCAGTAGTCTACTGGTAGTATCTACTAGTTGGTTGGTATCAGTCTGGTATGCTGCGGTCCTGGTTTTATCCCAGGATCGGGGGCTCTCAGAGATAAAGACTTACTTTTTCCTTTAGGTAGGTAGGTATTATTGGGATTTTTTTCAGTTTCTGAATGATTCCTAGTGTGCTTGGTGTTTGGTAATGTGACCGGATGCTAATTTTACTGGTGATAGAGCTCCAGTGACGGAGCTCGCGGGCGTAGGCACCACCGCATTACCTAATATACTTGCCGCTAAATGGTGGTGTTCAGCACTATCATGTTCCGGTCAGGTGGTAATGTACGGCCCTGTAATTTCCGGCACACAGGTACAACACCTTAGGCCTCAGGAGTGGTAACGCGTCTGCATTTTGACCTCGGTCTTTGTGTGGGTGTCTATAGGCTGCAGTCATCACTTAACATCAATGTGAACTGCATGCTTGTTTGCAAAATCCATAACATTAAAAAAAAATACCACAGAATAGATAACATAAATGCTCACCACTTTTTTATGTCAAAGGATTAACAGACAAGCAGACGGGCTGATGGAAAGTGGTTACCGTCGCCTATGAATATTTGCAACACCAGGGGAGTTGCCAACGCGCTGCGAGCCCTGAAGGACTCTTTTGACGTCAGTTTTGAAGAACCCCATATTGTAGCGTCCTACTACTGCAAATTGCAACACTTGTTAGGTACGTGTTGCAATAGTAGGAGGCTTTTAATGTCCAGCAGTCGACATTCATTAGTTGGAGTCATGATCATGACTTACATAGGAAGCCTAATACGATATCACTTTTATCAAAAACACATGTCATATTGTTTAAAAATACAATTTATTCAATTTAATAAAATCCTATCACAAATTTTAACTAGCTCCATGTTTTTATTATAATTAAATATAAATAAATGTATGATAACAAACAATTATTTACAACCTTAAAAATGTTTAAACTTAAACTATTATCATAGTAAAATAATTTAATATGCTGCCTCGGTAGCCTAGTGGTAGCAGGCCACTACTACTACGCTGAGGTCCTGGGTTCGATTCCCGGGTAGTGGGTTATCAGAGATGATGGTGTAAAGTCCATTATCTCTGGCTCTATTGGGATTTTTCCATTTTTTGGAAATTTCCCAGTACCTTGAAGTTTGGTAATGTGCCCGGAGATGTCAGCAGGCTCGCCACCTGTTACATGGGCCAAAAACGTGGGCGAATCGTGGGTGTTTGCATGTATGCTTGAATGCATGCATTTACCTCTGCCTACCCCTTCGGGGATTACAGGCGTGAAGTTACGTTATTAAATGCACTTCATCAATATAACCTTCTAAACAATGTGATTGCAGCAGCTGACGTCATGATTAACGATGCAGGGTACAGATGACTTCCTGCATTGATCCTGCAAGAATATTCTGTGTTGTTAAAGTATAGGAATTTGGTATTCTGCAGTGTGTAATTTGCGACTGCTTGGTCCAGTTTGGCTGCGTCCTGGTCTTTCAGATGTGGACCTCTTGTCATCTTCCAAATTTCATCTGAAATTAACATAATGTATTTTATTCAGTAAGTAGTCATTATAAGGCTGTCGGTAGAGCTGTAGGGAACAAAATTATTCTGTTTAAAATAATCTTATTGGTGGTGACGGAGCGCGCGGGCTTAGGCACCACCGCATTACATAATATACTTGTCGCTAAATGGTAGTGTTTAGCACTATCGTGTTCCGGTCAGATGGTACGGCCCTGTAATTTCCAGCACAGAGGCATAATGCCTTAAGCCTCAGGAGTGGTAACGCATCTGCATTCTGACCTTGGTCTTTGTGTCAGTGTCTTTAGGCTGCAGACATCACTTGACATCAATGTGAAAAGCATGCTTGTTTGCAACTTCCATTAAATAAAAAAATACAGTCCCCAGCAAAGATATATTGCACATCGGCTTTAGAAAAGAGACTTCGGCTAATTTTGGATCTGTAAAGCGTTATCTCTTTTGCACACTGTTTATGTGACATTTGTTGACCATTACGATCAAGTTTTAACATAGAGCAACACAGGAGGGGAGTAGCCATATGGAGGCTTTCCCCTCTGCCAAAGTACAAGCCCAAATGGGCCTATACCTGTCAAATCGTCTATTACTACGAAACTCACACTTTGACTTAAACAGATTACAGAAACAATTTCACGCACACATTTAAACATCTAGGCGACAGGCACAGGCTTGTGCTTGTACTTTGAAAGAGGGGAAAGCTTGCATATGGCTACTCCCCTCCGGCCCGCCGTGGCCGGTGGCCCGTGTTGTTGTATGTAGCTGAGCTATGCTATTGAGTTCTGACTGGCTACGACACTAAAACTCTACCACCAGATTTTTATTCGTTTACAAATTAATTAAATTGATTACAAGCTTTTTCCATCTCACTGCATTTGACCTTCATTGATGCGTCAAATTAGTTCTTATTCGACTGCGTACCAAACAAGGTCCAAAGGCTTTGATGATTTATTTTACAAGGCGTCATTTAATGAACTGCATAATTTTAGGTGGAATTCTTCAATAGACTTCCAGTGTCCAGTTGGGTCCCTTTTTTAACCGACTTCAAAAAAAGGAGGAGGTTTTCAATTCATCGGAATCTTTTTATTTATGGGTAATAGGTAATAGCTTTATGAAGCGCGCATAGCCTAGCGCGATGAGCGCATGGCTCCGCGGCTGGTGTAGATCGCACGCGATCTACTCGGTTGTGTGATATGGGCGTGGTCGGGTGTGTGATGGGTGACCGCCAGTGGCAAATTAAATTGCGCGTTTCCGTGCTTCGGAGGGCACGTTAAGCCGTCGGTCCCGGTTGCTATCGGTGGATACCAGTCGTTAAACCTTGTCGGAGGCCTTATGGGCGGTTTGAAAACATTCGACAGAGGGTTGGCCACTAACCCGTATCTCCACCAACCCGCATTGGAGCAGCGTGGTGGAGTAAGCTCCAGGCCTCCCCCCAAGAAACGAGAGAGACTCGTGCCCAGCAGTGGGATGTCTCAAGGGTTGCCATGCCATTATTATTACATATGCAAGGCATGTGGCAAGCAAGCATGTAGTTCAGATTGATGTTAAGTGATGACTGCAACCTGTAGACATCTATTCAAAAATCAGAGGTCAAAATGGAGAAGTATACCACCTCTGAGATCTTAGTTGTTATGTACCTATCTGTGATAGTTAATACGGGACCATACATTACCATGTAACCAGAACACGATAGCGGAGAATATGTAATAATACTACGTATAGAATGGACACTTCGACATCTCGCCCGATTTCCCCGCCTTACCCAACCTCCTCCCCTCTTATGGGCAACGTTTGGTATTTTCTACGTGCAACGCACACAGGTGCACGTGTAAATTCCCGCCACTGATTGATGTCTGTGTAATAGAGAACAAATAAAGCGTTTGTATGTAATTTTGGCGGAGTGTCCGCGGTATGACGATAGTGCTGAACACTACCATTTAGCGGCAGATAGATTAGGTAACGCGGTGGTGCCTACGCCCCCCCCTTCACTGGAACTCTACCATCTACTACTATTAAACTTTATCTAATAAAAATCTATACGTAGATATATAAAGATATATATAAAAAATATATTTACTGGTGGTAGAGCTCCAGTGACGGAGCTCGCGGGCGTAGGCACCACCGCATTACCTAATATACTTGCCGCTAAATGGTAGTGTTCAGCACTATCGTGTTCCGGTCAGGTGGTACGGCCCTGTAATTTCCGGCACAGAGGCATAACACCTTAGGCCTTAGGAGTGGTAACGCATCTGCATTTTGACCTTGGTCTTAGTATAGGTGTCTATAGGCTGCAGTCATCACTTAACATCAATGTGAACTGTATGCTTGTTTGCCACATCCATTACATAAAAAAAATATATATATAAATACATACAAATACTGCTGTTTCCGTCAGGATTGTTGTAACATGCGAATATGACGGCGTAGTGTTCGTAGTTGACATCCAAAAACGAATAAGTTTCGGATTTTTGGTCTGTAACAAAGAAGAAGAGTGAGCTAAATAAATAAATGTAATTAACGTTCACGCCTGTGATCCTCGACGGACTCAGAGGTAAATGCATGCATTCAAGGATACATGCAAACACGGAATAGATAAATAAGGATGGAAAGGCCTTTTCTTCAGTTTAGTATTAGAACCAGTGTCGCCGCTTTTCTCCCACCGTGCAATTTCTTACACAAATGTAACACCATATCGACAATCACCCACACACTAATCCTCAGGCACCTATTCGTTTGCGTAAGTTTGCATACTAAGATGTAACGCCCGTAGGCAATAAACACTCGCACGCACACAACAATATACTCACCAATAAACTAGTCGAAGTGTAGCGGACGCATTACATGCTGTACATTGCGAGCGGAGACAGTACTAGCGTTAATTGAGCGAGTGCTTAACGAGCAATGTATTCGCTAGCAGTAACGTTTAAATAATGCAGTTTAAGTTCGAATATTCATATTCCTTTGTATATTTATATGTTTTTTACAAGTATTTTAACAATAAATCTTATTTGTGACTTACCGATGAAAAGATATACCTCCTCGCTTTATACTTGAGGTCTGACATTTCATATTACATGTTAAAAATTGGCACTACATGGTATTTTACCAAGAGATGCGTCGTTCAAAGCAGTCTACACGACACTACGAGCGGCGAACGACAGGATCTGCCGAACTGTGTGTGTTCACGCATAGTTGCCGTACGCTTGCCACACCCACATTACCATTCCATCTTTATTTATCTATTCCGTGCATGCAAACACCAACGATTCGCCGATTATGTTTTTGGCCCATGTAAACAGGTGGCGATATTATAAAATTCAATATTTTTTATGTTTAAAAAGATATTGTAATAGATAACAGTGATTTTGTAATAAAGTTTGTTTTTTTTTTGGTTAGTTTTTTTTATTAAGAAATATAAGGCTTTATTATTTTTTTTAAACAGGTGGTGAGCCTGTTGCATCTCTGGGAACATTATAAACTCCAAGACTGGGAAATTTCCAGAGAATGGAAAAAGCCCAATAAAACCATAGACAAAGGATATAAGACCTTCATTTTTAGGACTCCACTAGGCTACTGAGGCAGTGGTTTAATTCGGATTATTACCATAAGAACATCAAATTTACTAGTGGTAGAGCTCCAGTGACGGAGCTCACGGGTGTAGGCGCCACTACATTACCTATGTACCTACCTACTTGTCGCTAAATGGTAGTGTGCAGCACTATCGTGTTCCGGTCAGGTGGTAATGTACCGCCCAGAGGCATAATACTTTAGGCCTCAGGAGTGGTAACGCATCTGCATTTTAACCTTGGTCTGGGTGTCTATAGGCTGCAGTCATCACTGAACATCAATAAAAGTGGCAAACAAGCATGCAGGTGAGCTGCACTTCATAACATAAAAAAAATTACCATAAGAACATCAATTACCTACCAGTATAAGTGACCACCAATAAATCACCACCATCACTGCTGTCGGTCAACGAGACTGATCCGTTGTAGAAGCTGGCCGTGTTGTTCGTGATCCAACTGATGGAGACGTCGGTAGTGTTGTCGCTTTTATGGTTGAATACCACCATGGCGCAGTCTCCTTCCATGTCGATGTCCGAGGCTATGCCGGCGAGGTACCATTTACCGTCTAACTATGGAGAAAACTCAATCTTAATAATAATAATGGCAACCCATTTTACGTCCCACTGCTGGGCATGAGTCTCTCCCCTTTTCGGGGGGACGCCTGGAGCTTACTCCATCACGCTGTTACAATGCGGGTTGGTGGATATACGGGTTAGTGGACACCCCGCTGTCGGGTGTTTTCGAACCGCCCATAAAGCCTCCGGAAAGGTTTATCGACTGCTATCTATCGATAGCAACCGGGACCGACCGCTTAACGTGTCCTCCGAAGCACGGAAACGCGCATTTTAATTTGCCACTAGCGGTCACCCATCACAAACCCGACCGCGCCCGCATCGCTTAACCGCGTAGATCGCTTACGATTTACACCAGCCGCGGGGCCATGCGCGCTTCAACTCAATCTTATTTATTTTATTTAAGTAAATTGGCAAACAAGCATGCAATTTACGTTGATGTTTAGTGATGACTGCAGCCTATATCTAGACACCTACATCGAGGTACCACTTCTGAGGGGATTGGACTCACTAGCCCTCCACGTCGTTTCTACGTTAATGAGAGGTTGACTAGGGCAATTAAACAATTGTTATATCTAGCGCGAGAGGCTGCTGGTAAGGTCAATTGGAAGTATGTGTGGGCCAAACAGGGTCGCATACTAACTAAGAAAACAGATGGGAACAAAACTTATAGGATTCTTTCAGCTAATGACATTGAGCGTATTTTTTCTTCTGATAGTAGCATGCATATGTGAAGAATGTGTGAAGCTAATCGTCATTTTTTTTTTCTATATATATATTTTTTTTTTATTTATTTTCACCATCTTTTCATTTACACTTACACAGCTACTTACAGAAAAACATATTATAATTCTACACAACTTAACTATATAATAATATATACATATAATACTTAAATAATTACCTTCACTACCTGAAGGGATAAATTTATGCATACTACAGATACCTATAATAACACATGTCATATTATTTATTATTATTACAAATCAAAAAATATTAAGTATAAAATATAATACAAAGTTAAAAATGTTATCTATTTACAACTATCATTTCATTGTTATTAATAAACTAAGTACATTTAATTATTTGCTGTCTGTCGGTATCCATCTGATTCATGGAATAATACCTTTTTGCTGCGTTATAATTATGCTAGTAAATTGTTACAAAAATAAATACTTACGACATTTACTAATTTTCTTGGTACAAATAGTAGGTATGATTATAAAGTAAATTCCCTTGTTTTTAGCGATAAACCTGTACCTACTTACAAAGATTTATTATATATAATATTATATTTATTATTAACTAGCGACCCGCCCCGGCTTCGCGCGGGTGCAATGTGGATTGTTGCTGGTAATTTGATGCCATTTTCAATCATCAATTCCTACTGATCCAACTGTTTAAAACGATAACTGACGACTGACTGTTGTCTCAGTTAAAAAGTTAATATGGTCGTCAAGATTTCTTGAAATTTGTAATATAATATATAGTATATATATTTTTTTTATTTTTTTTTTGTTTCATACTAACCTTCTCCGGTCAATTATAAATACAACATTTGTGACTTTTTTTATTTTATTTTTTTATTAGCACCATTCTTGGGGTTCGTAATCATACCTTTGTCGGGCCCATCAGAATACCAGCGCTGTAGTCTCGGCTACAGCATAATGCTGAGATGGGTTCCATTTTTTTGGCTTCACACATTGAGCACATCTGCATAGCTACCATATAACTATGTCATTGTAGTTAATGAGTATTCATCTTTATTATTTTATTTATTTATTTTGTTCTTGATGTGTAAGCCAAGGAATAAAGTATTTTCATTTCATTCATTTCATTCATTTCATTTCATTACATAAAGACCAGAGGTCAAAATACAGATGCATTGCCACCCCTGAGGCCTTATTTGTTGTCTCTGTGATAAGTTATTACAGAGCCATACAATTGATCCTTTTCTGTTGATACTATAATACTAACCGCTAGTGCGTTAGGGGGCTAATGGCCGAATACTCAATAATAATAATGGCAACCCATTATACGTCCCACTGCTGGGCACGAGTCTCTCCCCTTTTTTGGGGGGAGGCATGAATACTCAAACGTCACTCAATTTTAAGCAACACTCAAATGTGCGCTATCTCTGTCGTTTGAACGTGTTTAATAAAGACAGAAGACTTATAGGTCCCACTTAGATTTAAGTAAAGTTTGAGTATTTGGCCGTAAGTTTACCTTAATACGAGTATAATATAGATTAGCCCTAAGGTTGGCTGAAAGAGAATGCCAATTCGTTTTAAGCCCGCATTTTTAATTTCAATTCATTATGTGCACAGAAGAATAAATAAATAAATACATACTTAAATAATATATTTTTTTAAATTTCACTGCCTCGGTAGCCTAGTGGTAGCAGGCCACTACTACTACGCTGAGGCCCTGGGTTCGATTCCCGGGTAGGGGGTTATCAGAGATAATGGTGAAAAAGCCTTTATCTCTGGTTCTATTGGGATTTTTCCATTTTCTGGAAATTTCCCAGTACCTCAAAGTTTGGTAATGTGCCCGGAGATGTCAACAGGCTCGCCACCTGTTACATGGGCCAAAACGTAACCGGCGAATCGTGGGTGTATGCATGTATGCTTGAATGCATGCATTTACCTCTGCCTACCCCTTCGGGGATTACAGGCGTGAAGTTGCGTTTACGTTTTACGTTACGTTTAAATTTCAACCGTTAAATCCATGCTTAGGTACCTACCATTTGTCGTAAGGGTTGGTGTTTCTAATGCGTTAAATTGTAATAAGTTGATCGTATATTAGAAATTACACACTGCATAACTCCATTATGTTTATCAGATCAGAAGAAAAGAATGGTCTATTTTCTTAAATAAAAAACCCGGTCAAGTGCGTGTCGGGCCACGGGCAGTGTCGGGTTCCATAGTTACAGAGTATAAGAGATGTAATGAAAAAAATTAATAAATATTTTCAATAGAGTTGTTCGAAAATTTTATGTAAAATACATTTGGTCGACTGTTAAACGCAAACTTGCAAGGCCAACTTAAGTGTGATAGTTTTCCTTTTAATTTCGTTATATGTAGCTACTATTGCCGTAACGTTTGAATTTCTAACAACAACCGTTTAGTTGGTAGAAGGGGGAGCACTTGACTCTAACGAAAATTTTGACTTAAGGCTTAATAAGTCACAAACAGTTAACTAAATCGAAAAATGATTTTAGGACATCCATAATATTTCGAAAGACCTATCCAATGATATCCTACACTATATGGAAATCGAAAATAAAAAAAAATCCGCTTGTTACAGTTAAGAGGAGGTTACCCAAAATATTTTTTTTCATGTTTTTATTCTACCACTTTCGGCGAAATTAAGGTGTATACTTGTGCCAAATTTCAAGTCTCTAGTATCAATAATTTTAGCGCTAAACCGTGGACGGACAGACAGACAGACAGCCAGACAGACAGACAGACGGACATGGCGAAACTATAAGGGTTCCTTGTTTACTACGGAACCCTAAAAAAGGTTGCAGTCATCACTTCACAACAATGTGAACTGGACACTTGTTTGTTACATAATACAAACTACTTACTTCTTTCAAATCCAATTCGGTAGGCCGAACAGTAGGACAACTAACATTTTGCGACACTGACTCTACCTGACTATACAAAAGTACTAAAACTAAACTAAAACACAGCATTTTACAACCTTGTCACAGTAGTAGCGTCAGTCAACTGGGAAGAATTGTAAAAACTTGTGTTTTATAATAACGTTTTTTTAAATTCAATCATTGTTTACATTTCCGCGGCAAAAAAACGTTTTTTTGTGTCTTTAAATTATTTGACTCCTGTTTAAGGTCTTTTAAAAAAACTATTTTAATCTACTTCCGATAATTCGAGAATAAGTTCTATTACGACTAATTTAATTGTGTGTAAATAAATGTTAAAAGGCCATTGCCGCGCAAAGAAATAAAAAAAAAACGAGTCCCATTCCCTGTCATCCCTGTCTTTCCCTGTCATACGTATGACCAATGAAAATAAATGAATGAAATAAATTTATTGTTGTAACTTCACGCCTGTAATTCCCGAAGGGGTAGGCAGAGGTAAATGCATGCATTCAAGCATACATGCAAACACCCACGATTTGCCGGTTACATTTTGGCCCATGTAACAGGTGGCGAGCCTGTTGACACTCTCGGTCACGTTACCAAACTTCGAGGTACTGGGAAACTGCCAGAAAATGGAAAAATCCCAATAGAACCAGAGATAAAGGACTTTACACCATTATCTCTGATAGTCCCTACCCGGGAATCGAACCCAGGACCCCAGCGTAGTAGTAGAGGCCTGCTACCACTAGGCTACTGAGGCAGTTCAATTTATTTTCAAGCGGACTTTTTATTTGCTACAACTTCTATGATATTCATATCCTTAAAATAAATTAAAAAAATACGCTTACACTCACAGCCCCACAGTAGGTATAAACCTGTGTCGTGGGTGCCGTGTACACACACAACACATATACAAACACCCAGATCATCTTGCGTTATTGTACTTATTACGGTTCGGTTGACTTACTGCACAAGTGGAAGAATTCCCTTCCAGAAAATTCTTTAGCTAGTGGGCAGTGAGGTAGTCGCCTCCCGACTCCGAAAAAACTAATACAGCTCTTCTACTATTATAAGCACAGAGCAACACCGAAGGGGAGTAGCCATATGCAGGCTTTCCCCTCTGTCAAAGTACAAGCCCAAATGGGCTAACTTGTCGCTTACATGTTTAAATACGTGCGTGAAATTGTTTCTGTATTTTGTTAAAGTCAAGGTGTGAGTTTCGTAGTAATAGACGATTTTTGTAGTGTGCGTGTGTGTCGCACGCATTCCCCCCCGCAAAAATGACAGACTGTTTTGCATCGCTAAGAAACTCCAGTCCGCCACGGCCGGTGGCCCGTGTTGCTATATGATAATAAGCGACTGTGGGTTTTCTTGGTTTTTCCATGGTGTCAGTGATCGATAGCAATCTCATTGAACGTCTGCGCATTATCACTTGAGATAAAGGGTGATATCGACCGGTATCTTTAATCTCGCGATTCGTTTGCTTAGATATATTGTGTAGTTTAGAGAAAATGTTCTCGAAAATTATATTTGTGTTAACTCTATTTATAAGTAACAAAATATGTTGTTCACAAGTGATACAGTTCGGCAAGTGCAAGGAGGTTGAGACTATGAAATATTTTGATATTGAAAGAGTATGTTTAATTTCATTTTAATGTAGGTATGACTCTAATTAAATGTATGTTTCTTTTAAACCTGCTTTAGTTTAAAAAAACACAACCTCATGCCTGAAATATTTTAAGAGGCAGCTGTGCAGGCTTTCAATTTTAGACTAAAAATCGGTATTTTATGATGTTTATATTATAAACGAATCGCGCATGGCCCGGCGGCTGGTGTAGATTGTAAGCGATCTACTCGATTAAGCACTACGGGCGCGGTCGGGTAGTGTGATGGGTGACCGCTAGTGGCAAATGAAATGCGCGTTTCCGTGCTTCGGAGGGTACGTTAAGCCGTCGGTCCCGGTTGCTATCGATAGATAGCAGTCGTTAAACCTTGTTAGGGGCCTTATGGGCAGTTTGAAAACATCCGACACCGGGCTGGTCACTAACCCGTTTATCCACCAATACGCATTGGAGCAGCGTGGTGGAGTAAGCTCCAGGCCTCCCCCCAAAGAGGGGAGAGACTCGTGCCCAGCAGTGGGACGTATAATGGGTTGCCAATATTATTATTATTATATTATAAACATGATAAAATTATCATCTTATTCATTCTGACAATAGTCTTTGTTTAAAATCTGCCAGTTCCTCGGGAAATGGTACGAGATCCAACGTTCCGCAGCGAGGTACGAGGGCTCTAGGCAGTGTGCGTACAAAAGAATGCAGACTTGTGGATCGTTTGTTTTTCGATAAAGCATACCTTTGTTGGATAATCCATAACATACAGTTTGTTCCTGATGGTGAATCCATGATTCGTCAACGTTTTTTGAGTATAAGAGTAATGATTAAGTATTTTAAAGAAGATTGATTAATAAGAAGAGAGATTAAGATTTAATATAAGAGTTCTGATTCTGATTGACATTTCTGCAGATTGTGAGGGTGCCACTGGGAATCGTTTCCGTCATTTTCAAAAACCTCAATAGTTTACCATCCTATCCGTGGATCACTTTCCTTCAGCCCTAGCAATGGGTTACTGTCACTAAGCACCCAAAAACACCCAATAATCGTTATTCATTACTTCTTCAGTTTCTTGGCAAATGGTTCGAGATCCAACGTTTCCCAGCGTGGTACGAGGACTACGGGCAGTGTGCGTACAAAAGAATCCAGGTTTGTGGACGTCGGATAGAAATAGAACATGCCTTCGTGAGAAACAACATACAGTTTGTTCTTCACGTCAACAGCTCGTATTCGCCTGGTGGTGCAGCCGTGTTTGAGTTTGAAAGGAATAATATAGGTAAATACCCTAACTGTTTTACTTAATTTTTTTTGCTAGATTACTTACGTCCGGTCTTTTAAGGGGTTCCCCACCTAAAAGGTGAAAACGGGACCCTATTACTAAGCCTCCGCTGTCTGTCTGTGACCAAGCTGTAATTTTTGTAAACAAAAGCTGAAATTTTCACAAATTATGTAGGTATTGTTGGTACCGCGCTGTAATAACAAATACTGACTTACTAGAAATAAAAAAAATGAAAAGATTTAGGGGGGTGGGTGCCATTGCGTATTTTTGTTCAATATTAATAACGGTAGCAGGTACACGCTTAAAATTTTCACAGAATAAAAGTCGATTATGATGATTTACAATCTTGAAAAATATTTTTTTTAAGGTACGTCTCTTACACGTAAAGTCAGGATATATATTTTTTCTTGCGTGCCTCATTATGTAATGTAAAGTTGGATAGGTCTTTGAAAATTGAGCGAGTTTGAATTGCATAAAGAGCAACACGGACTACAGGCCGCGGCGGACCGGAGAGGAGTGCCATTTGCAGGCTTTCCCCTTCACTTTGGAGACACAAGCACATGTGTTCCTATGCCTGTCGCCGAGATGTTTAAATGTGTGCGTAAATTTTTTTTTTTTTCATTTATTCAACCATATTTAAAAACTATTTTACAATTTGAACTACATCAAAAAGCCTGAAGAGGTTTGTGCTGATGCAGGTATTCGTTCAACATATAAATTTCATAACAAGTAGGAACAGTATTCCATCTTACCAACGGATACAATGTTAAGTAAATGTCTTAATATTAATGCGTTATTATACAAAACAATGTAAACAATTAAAAAAAAAATAGTATTAAAAAAAAGAAGTCAAGGTGTAAGTTTCGTAGTGATAGACGATTTTTGTAGTGTGTGTGTATCACACAAATTTTGCCCCGCAAAAAAAAAACAGACTTTTGCATAGGTAATAAACGCTATGGCGCCTCCGGTCGGCCAGTGGCCCGTGTTGCTCTATGGAGTTACAATATGGGGTTCTTCAAAAATGGCGTCAAAAGAGTCCTTCAGGGCTGGCAGCGCGTTGGCAGCTCCCTTGGTGTTGCAAATGTTCATAGGCGACGGTGACCACTTTCCATCAGGTGGCCCGTTTGCTTGTCTGTCAACCTTCAGATATAAAAAAAATAAAATAATTGCACCATTGAAGTAGTTATGCATTTCTCAATGTTATGATTCCTTTTTTTTCAGACCCCCTTGGAATTCCACTATCGGTGATTACCACAGATTACGATAATTACGCTGTAGTGTATGGATGTAAAGAAAATACCATTCTTGATATAAAATACAGTGAGTATTAAAGCTCTTTATTAATTTAGTTCATGGCTTCGGGTCGTGATTACACTTGTGCCCACTATATAATAATGGCAACCCATTATACGTCCCACTGCTGGGCACGAGTCTCTCCCCTTTTTTGGAGGGAGGCCTGGAGCTTACTCCACCACGCTGCTCCAATGCGGATTGGTGGATGTGGATGGGTTAGTGGCCAACCCGCTGTCGGATGTTTTTCAAACCGCCCATAAGGCCTCCGACAAGGTTTAACGACTGCTATCTATCAATAGCAACCGGGACCGACGGCTTAACGTGCCTTCCGAAGCATGGAAACGCTCATTTAATTTGCCAGTAGCGGTCACCCATCACACTACCCGACCGCGCCCGTAGTGCTTAACCGAGTAGATCGCTTACGATCTACACCAGCCGCGGGGCCATGCGCGCTTCCCCTTGTGGCCACTAATATTGGATAATTCTTCCAAATGTGCAGGCAATCTACCGGACAATGGAAACCAAAGACTGGTGATAGTGTTCCAATGTAGATATAATAAATAGTGTCAGGGGTGGTAACGCACCTGCATTTTGACCTCTGGTCTTTATGTGGATGTCTATACTGCAGTTATCACTTAACGTCAATGTGAACTGTATGCCAGCATAATTAAATTTAAGAAAAATCAAGTCATTCTATTAGGACCCTAGTAAATACAACAATGCGAGATGGACATCACTTAAATCATCACTTAAAATCAATTTGAACTGCATGCTTGTTTGCCACATCAATTACATAAAAAAAGACATTCCCCCTTATTCATAAACTTAATTTAGCTAAAGTGTTGCTAATCTCTCCTTTGTCTTTTTCTATCCTGCACATTTGACAATTCAACTGACAAAGACAGAACATTCTATAGCTAAAACGTATCAAATGTACTTTTATGAATAAGGGGGTAAGACTTTATGGCATATTTTCCCCTAATGACGCACATCACAGTTGTACTTTGGGCATGGCTTTTGTCCAGTAGACATCTGTCAGTTCAAGTGACAATGATACATTTTAACATAAATTGTGTTATCAGTTTCAGCTTGGATTCTTTCACGAGAGCCGACAATATCTGAAGAAATAAAGGCCAAAGCGTTACAAGAATTGAACTCGCTACCCTACGCTAGTGCAGCGTACCTTCAGTCCGTGCATCAGGTTGAAGAGACGTGTGCTTTCCATTGGACTGCGCATGTTCATGCCGTCAACAAAGATAATACGGATGATTTGGATTAAAAAAAAAATGTTGTGTAGTGTTTGTTTTTTTTATGTTTCGGAAGTTGCAAGCAGGCATGCAGTTCACGTTGATGTTAAGTGATGACTGCAGCCTAAAGACTCCCACACAAAGACCGAGGTCAAAATGCAAATGCGTTACCACTCCTGAGGCCTAAGGTGTTATGCCTCTGTTCCGGAAATTACAGGGCCGTACATTACCACCTGACCGGAACACGATAGTGCTGAACACTACCATTTAGTGGCAAGTATATTATGTAATGCGGTGGTGCCTACGCCCGCGAGCTCCGTCACTGGAGCTCTACCACCAGTAAAAAGTTGTTTTCTTAAGTGTGTAAACACACTATGCCGAAGCTACGCGACGGAAGTTCGGCGGCTGATTTTACGTTCCGACGTATTCGGCTGATATGACACATTATAAGTGCCGAACTTACGCGGCAGATCTTCAGCTTAGTGTCGTTTGTGTGTGAATTCAGTAATCGAACCGAACTTCGGTGGTACGCCCGACCGTAGTTACGCTGTACGCTATAACCCAGCATAATTTCGAGATAGTGTGTCAGTAATTAATTCTAATTTAACTGCCTCGGTAGCCTAGTAGAAGCAGGCCACTACTACTACGCTGAGGTCCTGGGTTCGATTCCCGGGTAGGAGGTTATCAGACATAATCCTTTATCTCTGGTTCTATTGGGATTTTTCCATTTTCTAGAAATTTCCCAGTACCTCGAAGTTTGGTAATGTGCCCGGAGATGTCAACAGGCCCGCCACCTGTTACATGGGTCAAAACGTAACCGGCGAATCGTGGGTGTTTGCATGTATGATTGAATGCATGTATTTACCTCTACCTACCCCTTCGGGGATTACAGGCGTGAAGTAACGTAATTAATTCTAATAGCATTGCAGGCCGAACTTGCCGAACTTCCGCTGCGTAGCTTCGGCATAGTGTGTTTACATACTAAGCCTCTCAGTAAAGCCTTACTCTGATTTCGACAGCTTACTGGTTCCAGTGTTGGATTTGGAGGGCCTAGGATTTACCGCAATACCTGATCTGTCTGCCACCAAATGGTTCCTGAACGCTTTCTGCATAATTGTGTCTCGGTTAGAAGAAAAAAAATTTACGCTACGCATTTTATGGATAAAATTTTTGACATAGGTATATTTATTTTTCGTAATATGTGAGTGTATCGGGTTAAGCAGTCCAACCGCTTTACCAATAAGTTACCGAAACCCCAAAAACCTTAGTGATAAAGCAGATGTACCGGTGATTCTGAGGTCACAGGTTCGATCACTGCCTGAAGTCAAATTCTTCGTTCTATTTTTTTATTTATGGTCTGTATACACCTCGACACCTACCGAGACCTAAACCCGTAAAAGGGGGTCCAAACCTTTTGCTTCAGGTATTAATATTAATATGTGAAAAAGAGAAAAACATGAAAAAGAAAGTAAAGTGTATTTTTTTTCCCAAATATTAATAACAACATCAAATTGATTTGCTTTTCAAAAAAATCATATTGGCACAGGGAACCTGAACGTCATGGGTTCAGTCTCCTTGTCCTCATAATATTTAGGTGTGCATTTGCTGTGGTCACATTTCACCAGTTTCTCGGGATCCACTCCTATTTGCCTTAAAGGTTTTATTGCCAATTCCTTCGACACGTCGTTCAAATTGTGACGTCTCGATAGCACCCAGACGTAGACTGAAATTGAAAAAAAAGAAATCGTTCTTATTTTGGTTCACAATCTTAGCGTACTACAGTAGCCAATAAGAACTGGTGGTAGAGCTCTAGTGACGGCGCTTGCGGACGTACGCACCACCGCATTACCTTAAATATACTTGGCGCTAAATGGTAGTGTTCAGCACTATCGTGTTCCGGTCAGGTGGTAATGTCATCATCATCATCAATTCAGCCAATAGACTTCCACTGCTGAACAAAAGGCCTCCCCCAAAGAGTGCCACAACGAACGGTCCTGGGTCGCCCTCATCCAGCGATTGCCCGCAATCTTCACCAGGTCGTTGTTCCATCTTGTGGGGGGCCTGCCTACGCTGCGTTTTCTGGTACGCGGTCGCCACTCGAGAACTGCTCTGCCCCAACGGCCGTCAGTTCTTCGAGCTATGTGCCCTGCCCACTGCCACTTGAGTCTCGCTATTCGGTGGTAATGTACGGCCCTGTAATTTCCGGCACCTTCGGCCTCAGGAGTGGTAACGCATCTGCATTTTGGCCTTGGTCTTTGTGTGGGTGTCTATAGGCTGCAGTCATCACTTAACGTCAATGTAAACTGCATGCTTGTTTACCACTTCCATTAAAAATGAAAATTAAATATTGCACGTCGACGTTAGAAAGGAGACTTCGGCTTATTTCGGGTCTGTAGTGTTATCTCTTTTACGCCTTACACATTTGACGTTTGTCGACCATTTTGATCGAGTTATGACCAATACGGGACTATCAGTGCTTACGTAGGCAGTGTGCAACAGAGATAACGCTCTATGAAACTAGCCGATTGTCTCTTTCATAGGCTCGATCTGCAATATTTTTTGCTGGCAACTGTGCATAGATTTTCGACGACCCGGTTAGTCCAGCGGTGAGAGATGACCGTTTCATTCGAAGGGTTGCGGGTTCGATCCCCGCACTGGGACAAATATTTGTATGGCCTACAGATATTTGTTTCGGGTCTGGGTGTTTGTGTATGTGTTGTATGTGTACAACGGCACCCAAGACACAGGTTTATACCTACTGTGGGGCTGTGAGTGTAAGCGTATTTTATTTTTTAATTATTATTTATTTAATATCTACTTATGGTACTGTGTCAAGTTTTGACCAATACCGGACTGTCAGTGCTTACGTAGGCAGTGTGCAATAGAGATAACGCTCTACGAAGTCGAGACGAGCCGATCGTCTCTTTCGCAGGCTCGATGTGCAATATTAATTGAGTACTGAGTGTTGAGTACTGTCAGACAATATATAATAATACTACGTATAGAATGGACACTTCGACGTCCCGCCCGATTTCCCCGCATCACCCAACCTCCTCCCCTCTTATGGGCGACGGTTGGTGTTTTGTTCGTGCTACGCACACAGGTGCAGGTGTAGATACACGTCACTGATTGATGTCTGTGTAATGAAGAGCAAATTAAGCGTTTGTATGGAATTTTGGCGGAGTGTCCGCGGTGTGGTACTGTATAGTGATTTGAAGTTGTCAGGTAAAAAGGTTACTTACTATGGTGTTTATTTATCAATGGGCTGTATCCACAAGTGTAGATGGTAGCGTAGAAGTTATAATTTGTAGCCAGAATGCGGAATGGATACCTCCTTGTCTTCACTGGAAATTTGCAATAATAATATTATTTTTGACCTAAAAGGACATTGGTAACTATTATGATTTTCATAACTGGTGGTAGACCGCCAATGACGGCGCTCGCGGGCGTAGGCAGCACCGCATTACCTAATCCACTTGCCGCTAAATGGTAGTGTTCAGTACTCGTGTACCGGTGAGGTGGTGATGTAATTTCCGATCTCAGTTTCCGGCACACAGAAATAATATTCATTCAGTTTTATTTAGATTTTTTTTTAATTCGTCATCGCCGTTTCACTCATTGCCAGTTTCAAGTAAAACGTATATTTCGTATTCGTATTTATCCAGTGTATAAGTTAGTATTAGTCAGTCAGTCAATTATTTATTGTCAGTTAAGTGAGTTACAGTCAGTTATTCCAGTAAAACGATGGCTACTTTACCAAAACAATTACTATGAAGTTTTGGAGGAAACCTGAAAAGCCGTATTTTCGCACTGTTATTCTATTTCACTATACACGGGTGATGTAAAAAAAAACCTATATTAAACAAAATGCCACCAACTTCAAAAATACACTGAGAAAATAAAATAAAATAAGAGCACCATACGCCTCTTTCAAGGTTCCCGCTAAACTCCATTTAGATCTTTATAGGCTGTATTATTTACTATCAATGTAAACTGTAAGCTTATTTATCACTTCATAATATAAAAAAAACACTACATAATATAAGTGTCTGCAATGAGTTAACGGGGTCGTGGGGATCAAAAAACTACTTTTAATTTTTCAGTTATTTTATAAAGTTCAGAGTCCAATGACATTCGTTGAGCAGATTTTCAAGTTATAGGATGCCGTTGACATTTTCAAAATTAGAAAATCAACACTGAGTAATATTATAAATGTGAAACTAGCTCTGTCTGTCTGTCTATTACCCCTTTGATTAAGATAAATTGAATCCTAAAAAAGGACAAAGACTTATCGTGGTAATACCAAATCACCAAAGATCACGAGTATAAGTCGCGGGAATCTTGTTACAAACTTAGGATTAATCCCAGCTCGTTACCAGAAAACTATAAAGCCCGTCACTTTATTTTATTTCAATTATCGACGACACAACACAGCATGATTTCAAAAAACCTACTTCTAATCATTTTCATAAACTTACGTCGTCTTGGAGCATTCTTGAAGGTAAATGTGAGTTCTAAATTAGCTGCATCCTCTATATCGGTCGGGATCTCCACTTTCCCTACGCTGTATCTATGGAACAGCCCTCTGTCTATCCTGGACTGGTTCAGATACACCCCTGAGGGTTTGGTCATCAGCTCGATCGTGGAACAGTTGTTCAGGTGCTGACCGTCGCTGGAGTAGTGGTATACCTGATGCCATTTTCCGTAGAACTGAAAAATAAAGTTGAGAAATCAAATATCATAATCACATTTGGAATATTTTTTTAAATCTAACAATACTAAATCAAAATTATATATGTACTTAAAATCAATCTTAATCTCTAAAGAAAATCAATAAATTAATTTAAATCAATTATTCAATGTAAAATGAATTATTAATTTTTATAAAATTTATACAATCAAAATAAAATGGTACCTAATGATAAACTAAAATTAAAATGTAGTAATATAATTGTGAATGATAGTATCGGTGTAAAAATGAAAAAAGGCATGCTCCGATGGTTCGGGCATATAGAAAGAATGTCGAATGAGCGAATGACTAAACAGATATACAATGCGAATGTGGATGGTTGCAGAGGCCCAGGAAGACCAAGGCTGACCTACCATGACCAAATAGGTCGAGTTCTGTCTGATGGTGGGGTCAAAAGTCTTAGGAATCGGCGTGCATGTATGAAGAGAATGATGAAGGTAGACGAGGCACGAGAGGTTTGTCTGAACCGGGATATCTGGCGCTCTACACTCTCTGCCTACCCCGTTAGGGACCTGGCGTGAAGATACATACATACATACATAATTGTATTCACAATAAAACTGGAATTACCTCAAAAAAATATTATTAGGAAATGTTAAGCAGATACAACAAAGAATAGTAAGATAAATATGTAGAATAGAAAGCACAAGAAATAGAAAGATTTAACAATGTCGTGGAAAGTGGAAGCACGCTAACGTAGTATTATTACGTATTCTCTGACGCCACGATTGCCACGCTTGAGGTTCCAATATTGAATCTCAGGACGGGAGCAAGTGATGACAAAATTGTGTTTTTTAGAGTCATTTAAACCTTGTTATGTTTTTTTTAATTTTCGCAATTACACATGCGAGTGAATTTATAATTAATAATGGAAAGAAAAAAATGATTACAGGCAGGAATTGAACTTGCGATCGACACTCGGTGTCGGTCGCAAGTTCGTATTCGTTCTGAGAACACAGGTGGGGAAATACAGACAGAAACGTATAATATATCTATAGATGTTAATGATTCACTTATTTTCCCGAGAAATGCAGTGAAATCATATTATTTTATAAAATTGATAAGCAAGCGTCCAGTTCATATAGTGAAAATGATGTACGAATACTATTGATAAAGTTTTAAATGTAAAAAATTGGTTAAGTAAAACGTAGCGTGTGTATGCCACAATTATTGCACAAACCCATACAAAAACTGTCATTTTTGGCTTGTGCAAGCTTAAATTTGCATTTGTTACTAAAACGTAAGGTGGCCGCCATTAGACTGCATCCTATAAACTGAATCATGTATGTACTGAAAAGTCTACAAAGTCAACCTATATGTACTAAATATTAGACTGGACATAATAGCATGGTTCCAGCTTTTTTTGCATACAATAACACCTGCACTTTCCCATAGTAACATGACAGCTGACGTGAAAACGTCATGCAAAATATCTGTCAAATCAATATAAAAACGGAACCGGCTGTTTGTTCCCGTTGCATTGTCTATTAAATTGACCTCATTGACTAGAATAAAATTTGGAAGTGACTATTCTGCCAGTGACCGGATGTATAATATATTTGTCCCGCAAAATTAAGGTTCGGTTGCATCAAAATATTAGTTAAACTTACAATTTTTGCTAAATTTAACCATAACATTTACTGAAGCAATTATTGCAAAATGCGTTGCACCAGCGTATTTTTGTCATAGAGTTGTGAGGGATGAGTGCATAGAGTAATATAAGTATAGATGAGTGACATGAGTGTTAATGTTCAATGTTGGTAGATTTCCTTACTTTTTTTAAAGAATTAGACTATCGTTTGTTAATCCGGAAGCCTTATAATTTATATTCAAACTGTTCGCTAAATACTAATTGATTGAAATTCAATGAGCTTATTTTTTTATAGATTTTTAATTGTTATAATCCCTGAAGCAGCCGATGGACCCTATATGGTCCCAGAACAATAAGTCTCAGTTGCACCAAGATATTTTTGTAAAAGTTATTGTAACATTCACAAAATATGTATATCGGGGTGCAACCCAGGCTTAGAAATCAATTGTCATGTTTTTCTGGTGGCCTGAGGGGTTTTATGTATCTTAATATAAATAAGACGTATTTAAAACACATGTAAAAAATTAGAAAGGCAAAACCTCACACCGATAAAAAAGACGTGACCACGATAAAGAATATCGATTGAAAATTAGAAAACTTACATCAGCCAATCTGAAGTCTTCTTTCAACTTCACGTTTTCCGGACATTTGCCTACTATTGTGAAATAACAATGAATCGTTTTAAAGAATATAAATAATAACGTTATTTTTAACATCATGACCGATGCTCTCCGATGTCTTTGAACAAATCGTGAGATTGTAACTTCGTTAGTGTTATAGGTTATCTGTTTTATTTATTGTTTATCGTGGAGACTATTTTACGGGTTCAGAGAATTATTTATTTTGCGATTTCTTAGGAATTTTCTCAATAACAGCAGTGTTACTTGGAATTATATTAAAATGTATATTATGAACTTTGATACTTTTGTTTCTACGTTGCAGCTCTGGTTTGAGGAAAGACTTGAGTTAAGCGTCTTCCAAAACTTAATTTGTAGGAAGAATCCTACGAATTAATCTCTACCACCAGTATAAGATATTACTAAACAATTTTATCATCTTTATTTTAAACGCGATTTGCAGGTTATTAAAATTCTGCAACGAATATTTTAAAAAGCCGTATTTTCAAATAGGAAACAGTAGTAGTTGAAAATAGAAAGAGTCTATCTACTACGACTATTTGAATAATGTTAAGCGTTTTTCTTTCTTTTTTTTCTTTCGTTCTATTAGAATCTCCTAAACGGTAGCCAAACAGTAGCATTGGAAAGGTATTTATGGTACCTCCCCTACATCTTACGCGTGGATATTTTTTTTATTTTTCGTTTTCTATATAGTGTAGGATATCGTTGGATAGGTCTTTGAAAAATGTTAGCAGCCTAGCTTAGCCTGCAGCCTATAGACATCTACACAAAAACCAGAGGTCAAAATGCAGATGCATTACCACCCCTGAGACCTAAGTTGTTATGTCTCTGTGATAGTTATTACATTACCATCTAACCGGAACACGATAGTGCTGAACACTACCATTTGGCTTCAGATAGGGGTAATGCGGTGGTGCCTACGCCCTCGAGCTCCGTCACTAGAGCTCTACTACCAGTATAAGTCAGTCATAGCTTAAGAATAATAAAATGTATTTTTTGAAATAAATAAGCGCATTATCTAAATACATGACTTTTATCAAAACGATATCTAATTAAAACATTGATCCACTCTACAATTAACTAGTTCTCGTAAATAAAAAGGTTGGTCAACTGATTTCTAAGAATGTATCGACAAATAACCTAAAGTTATGTTAAAGCGATTATAATTGCAATACATATAAAAATATTATTTTGCAAGAGTTTGTACGTTCATCGACTAGTATCTATATTGGACAACTGTTCCTTTTTTATGTTAAGTGACGACTGCAGCCTATAGACACCTACAAAAAGACCAAGGTCAAAATGCAGATGCGTTACCACTCCTGAGGCCTAAGGTGTTATGCCTCTGTGCCGGCGATTACAGGGCCGTACACGAACCGGAACATGATAGTGCTGCACACTACCATTTAGCGGCAAGTATATTAGGTAATGCGACGGTGCCTACGCCCGCGAGCTCCATCACTGGAGCTCTACCACCAGTAAAACATCGGATACATCGGATTGAAAGCGACTCTTTTATTTATGTCATTAAAAAATTAAGTTGACAGACAAGCAGACGGGTCACCTGATAGAAAGTAGTCACCATCGCATATGAACATTTGCAACACCAGGGGAGTTGCCAACGCCCTGCCAGCCCTGAAAGACTCTTTTGACGCCATTTTTGAAGAACCCCATATTTTAGCACCGAGGGAACACCTCAGAGTGCAAACGCAATGGCTATCAGCAGTTGAAAAACCTGCGCTTGATATTGCAGAGGAACTGATGAAGAGATTCGTAGTATCTAGAAGACATGAGATTTAAGTAGTTTAAGTTAGTATTAAGAGTTTTTTTCCGAATGTAAGATCTTTTGCAAGTTATGGAAGTCATCATTTTCATAATTTCAGCCAAAAGACGTCCACGGCTGGACAAAGGCCTCCCCCAAAGATTGCCACAACGAACGGTCCTGGGCCACCCTCATCTAGCGATTGCCTGCGACGTTCACCAGGTCGTCGGTCCACCTGCCTACGCTTCATCTTCCGGTACGCGGTCGCCACTCCAGTACTGTTTTGCCCCAACTACTGTCAGTTTTGCGAGCTATGTGCCCTGCCCACTGCCACTTGAGTTTCGCTACCTATTAGGTGGGCTATGACGGTTACTTCCGTTCTCATGCGGATCTCCTCATTCGATCTCGCAGAGAAACTCCTAGCATAGCCCACTCCATTGCTCTCTCGACTCATCCATAGTCCTGAGACCGAAGGTGACTCGACTCTAGAAATTAATTTTACTGGTGGTAGAGCTCCAGTGACGGATCTCGCGGGCGTAGGCACCACCGCATTACCTAATATACTTGCCGCTAAATGGTAGTGTTCAGCACTAACTATCGTATTCCGGTCAGGTGGTTATGTGAGGCCTTGTAATTTCCGGCACAGAGGCATAACACCTTAGGCCTCAGGAGTGGTAACGCATCTGCATTTTGACCTTGGTATTTGTGTGGGTATCTTAGGCTGCAGTCATCACTTAACATGAATGTGAACTGCATGCAAGTTTGCCGCTTCCATTACATAAAAAAACACGCAAAAGTCGAATCCAGTCTCGCAATTTAAAAACTGGGACTCCCACGAATGAAAACCGTAATGTTCGCCGCCATTCGCCGCCGCCAGTACAATTTTTTTTTAACCCTTTCGTATCCTAGTGCGTTCCCGAAGAGGCATATTTTTTGGTTATACACAAGAAAGATTCGCGAGTGTATCCGAGCAACTTTATTGTAATTTTTTTGATCTGGTTGCGCGTATACCTTTTTTTTCAGGTTTATGTTTGATTAAACTGTCTAAGTGTACTTATGATTAATTTGGTGAAGTTGTTAAACGATGTGCATGTGCTTTCTTTTGTGGCTATTTCATTGAGGTCGAATGGGCTTATGTTTACCTGCCTGTACAATATTAAAGACCCAAGTAGTAGAATAAATATGAAATTCAAAATAAATTAGTATTAGGTAAAGATATTTCCTCCCATTACGCGTGGGAGCATGCAAATACTGAATCCTGCAATGATATAATTATAGGTTAGGATCCTGCTGCAGAATTATTTCGTTCATCAAAATATGGTGCAAACCGTTTTTTTTTACGCTTATTTATAATCTAGAGAATATAATTATATCCACGATATTGCTTATCAAAATAAGACCGCGAGAATCTGTTTTTTATAAAATATCGTCCACTTCACGGCAATTTAATTTATAAAGACTCCGCCCCAATATGTGTTTGTTTACATTCTTAACGTGTGCATTTATTATTATATAATTTTAATTTTATTATTTATTATATCATATTAAAGCTATTAATGTTCTCAATATTATGTGCGGATACCAAATTAAATCTGGCCGCAAATAAAATTTGGTGGATAATAGAGACAAAATGAATTAATTAAAAACACTAGCGGCCATATTTTGATATAAGATAAGATAAAGATATATTTATTAAGCAATTTGAGTTTACAAAATTTTCCTCTTACAATACTTTTAACATGCAACATAGTGGATATAATATATTCTCTAAAAAATAGGTTTGCAGCATTTCTGTATGTGTGTCATATATCTTTGTACGGCCCTGTAATTGCCGGCACAGAGGCATAACACATTAGGCCTCAGAAGTGGTAACGCATCTGCATTTTGACCTCTAGTCTCTGTGTGGGTTTCTATAGGCTGCAGTCATCATTTAACATCAATATGAGCTGCATGCTTGTTTGCTACTTTCATTGCCTACTTAAAAAAATATCTCGATTAAAGAAATAATTCTGCAGAGGGATTCTAGCCTATTAAAACCGCTACAGTAATCGAGCAATTTTCATTATAAAACGTCTTTAGCTCGGGGGTCATTTGATTGGATAATTATCGCGTGGGTGTTGACCTCAGCATCATTCTACAACAAACGTTCAGAAGGTGCACATGTTTGTGATGAGGGTTTTATTATTATGTTTGGTGCTAGGGTTGACTTCGGCAGCTGAGTTCACTCTGCCGGGAGAGTGTCCCAATGTGAAGATCCAAGAAAATCTAGATTACACTAAAGTATGTGGTTTTAATTCCATATTTGACTTTGTTTTTAAGTTTTATTGGCATGCAACACCGTGAATTGTTTATCATGGCATGATAAAGTTTTTTTACTCAAAACAAATCGAAGGTAAATTAAATACGTGACAAAGTCTTGAGATAATAATTTTTAAAATTCCATCTCGATTATTCCGAGGGGATGTATTAATTGTAAAGATTTTTAAATGTGGTTTGATGCTGATGAAAAAATGTCTTTGCGATGATGCCACAAAATGATTTCTATTAATTCTGGGTTTTTGAAATTAGAGATAAAAGATTACTCTTTATTTTTACCTAACTACTCTCAATCTTTCTCTGCTCTTTTATCATATCCATAAAATTATTAGGTAAGAGTAGTTAGGCATTTTTTTAAATTTGATAGATTGAAACCTGTATTTCACCGAACCATCAGACAGAATGATCTGTTTGATCTGTCAATAGTCTTAGGAATCGGCGTGCATGTATGAAGAAAAAGATGAAGGTAGATGCGGCACGAGAGGTATGTCAGGACCGGGATATCTGGCGCTCTACACTCTCTGCCTACACCGTGAAGTTTAGCATGTATTTTTTTGTTGTAAGACTTTGTTGTTTTGGAAATAATGAAATTTTTTACTTTCACTTTACCTCGTATTCCCTAATTGCCAATTTGCATTTTAAAGGTTTTTATTCAGTTTATCGCATATCAGCAATTTTTTATTTTCAGTTTTCAGGAATCTGGTACAATGTGGCCAGCTACGCCAGCGATGGGCGGTCTATCTATGACTGTGCATCACTGGAATTTCAAGAAGACAACCTGGGCTATACCCTAAGGGAGACATACGTAGACATGGACCAGGGGAACAGGACCCAGAAAAGTTACTTTGCGAGGGTAGACCCAACTTTCGATGCTGGCACCAAGGCGCAGTTTATTGTTAGCCACGAGGATGGCGGTAAGCTTACTATGTATTTTTAGGGTTCCGTAGTAAACAAAGAACCCTTATAGTTTCGCCATGTCCGTCTGTCTGTCTGTCCGTCCGTGGTTAAGCGCAAAAACTATAAGTACTAGAGACTTGAAAATTTGAAATCTTTATTACGCCGACAAATTGGTAGAATAAAACATGTCATTTTTTTATTTAGTCCCAAGTACCTTCCCCATGTAACACGCGGTTTTTTTTTTTTTTTCGTTTTTTATATCCGTCCGGTCCGCCCCGGCTTCGCACGTATTTACATTACCTACAGTACTACAATCATAATAAATGATATCCTATCCTATGGTACTCCTGAACAGTTCAGCTTTCTGATTGTGAAATAATTTTCATGATCGGTTCAGTCTTTCCGAAGATGAGCCCCTACATACAAACAAACAAACAATCAAATTTACAAACTTTACCTCTTTATAATATTAGTAAAAAACATTTCAACGGGGATCTATAATTTTGTTATTTTACTGGTGGTAGAGCTCCAGTGTTCCTACACTGAGTCAGAGAATATGTAATAATACTATGTATAGAATGGCCACTTCGACGTCCCGCCCGATTTCCCCGCCTCACCCAACCTCCTCCCCTTTTATGGGCGACGTTTGGTATTCTCTACGTGCTACGCACACACTTGCACGTGTAAATACACGTCACTGATTGATGTCTGTGTAAGAGAGACCAAATTAAGCGTTTGTATGGAATTAAGGCGGAGTGTCCGCGGTGTGACTGTGTTGAGGGCGTAGGCACCAAAGCATTATCTATCTGCCGCCAAATGGTAGTGTTCAGCACTATCGTGTTCCGCTTTGATGGTATTGTATGGCCCCGCGATAACCACCACAGAGACATAACAACTAAGGTCTCAGGGGTGGACGCATCTGCATTTTGACCTCTGGTTTTTGTGTAGATGTCTTAAGGCTGCAGTCATCACTTAATATCAATGTGAATTGCATACTTGTTTGCCACCTTCATTACGTAAAAGAAATGTTCTTTTTTCAGACAAGGTGCTACAATTCCCGTTCTTCGTACTGTCTACGAATTATGACGAGCACGCCATTGCCTACACGTGCAAGACGTTGAAGAAAAAAGTCCGGACACATTACGGTAAACTTCATGTTTATTATTTAATATCTGACCCGGCAAACTTCGTATTGCCTCACAATGAAATAATGTGTCAAAGGTTTGAAAGATACGGACTATTTGTTTAGGAAAATGATATTTAATGTAGAGATTCCCGTGGGAATGAGTGATTTTCCCGCAGTATAAAGTAGCTAATGTTGGCCAGGCTTAGTATCTATACTCCACAAAAAGTTTCATTTGAATCCGTCCAGTATCTTCGGAGATTAGCCTGGACAAAGGGACAAACAACAAGACAAAAAAATTAAAAATCATTGAAAAGTGTTCTAGTACTATTTTAATATCGCCCCAATTGGTTTTTCGTAAATATATACAATGTATAGACACGCGGATTTTACTGTTTTATTATTTGTATTGACTAGCTGTAACCTACGCGCGTTGCCACGCCACCAACAAAAAATGACAGTGGCGCCATCTTTCGAATTTGCCAACTCAGAAACCTTTGTGGGCTCATGCCCAACAACTTTGCTTAAGATCTTCAAATGATCAAATGCGTAGTTTACGATTCTATAAAGGACATATCTCCTCATTTCTGATTCGATCTCGCAGAGAAACTCCGAGCATAGCCCTCTCCATTGCTCTCTGAGTGACCTTGAGGCTTCTTATGAGGCCCATAGTGAGCGACCACGTTTCAGTTCCGTATGTCATCACTGGCAACACACATTGAGCAAAGACCTTCTTCTTCAGACACTGCGGTAAATTGGACGAGAAGATATAACGCAGCTTCCTGAACGCTGCCCATCCGAGTTGGTTTCGGCGATTGACCTCTTACACAAATAACGTTTTCGTAGGTTTTCGCGAGCTTCATACATTGTAGAAAGTCTGCCCGTGACCACGGTAGCTGGAAAGCGACCGAAACGTCGGGTGTAAGAAGTTTGGGAGTGTTGTATACGCGAGAAAATCCGCAAGTTTAATTTCTACAATCTCTTACACAAATATTACATTAAATAAATATTTCCGACGACAAAAACAACGATAGAAATTATTTTTTAAGTATTTTTCCATGATTCTACGTATTTTCCTCTATCTTTTGATATAGTGCACCTACAAGGTGCGGGCCCAAGACGGAACTGACACTTTGCTTGATTTTTTAAAAAAAATCTAATTCCAGTATTTACTTGGGTCCTGGCGAGGAACAAAGCCAAGCTGCAGGGTGATCAATTGAAGCACGTTGAAGATGCACTATCGAAATACTCGGAGTTGGCTGAGCACCGACAATCGTTCGTCATCAAAGACTTCACCGAGGAGAGCTGCGCGTACGCAAATGAATATAAAACTGACTTCTTTACTAGTAACTTTTGGTGATTTTTTATATTAAACATTTGAAGTTTTTTATTATGAGTTTTGTCTTTAATAAAATCGGGTTACCAGAAGACGTAGGCCAAGGGTTTTTTTTCTGGTGGTAGAACTCCAGTGACGGAGCTCACGGACGTAGGCACCACCGCATTACCTAATATACTTGCCACTAATTGGTAGTTTTCAGCACTATCGTGTTCCGCTCAGGTGGTAATGTACGGCCCTGTAATTTCCGGCACAGAGACATATCACCTTTGGCCTTAGGAGTGGTAACGCATCTGCATTTTGACCTTGGTCTTTGTGTCTATAGGCTGCAGTCATCACTTAACATCAACGTAAACTGCATGCTTGTTTACTACTTCCATTACATAAAAAAAAGGGGGATAGACCGATAATCTGGTTAAGGTTGCGTTCAATCGTTGGATGAGTGCGGCCCAGGACTGTTCATTGTAGCACTCTTTGTCCAGCAGTAAACGTCTTTCGGCTGAAATGACGTATGTACGAGTATGTATCTTCACGCCAGGTCCGCTAGGCAGAGTATGGAGCGCCAGATATCCTGGTCCTGACATACCTCCCGTGCCTCATCTACCTGCATCATTCTCTTCATACATGCATATGAAGGACAATAGTTATATATAGTAAGAATATTATGAAAGTTTTGTAGGTATATAGCTAATTCCGGAATGCCTGACCGTAAATAAGTAGTATGATGTCACCATTATTAACATACCTACTTAAACACGGTTGGTTGTTAAGATGATCAATCCTTTATTATTATAGCATATCGGTTGTTAATTAGCAAATAGTCTGCTATGAGTTGATGTCATGTTGCGATCGTCGACCTCAATGGTTTTAATAATAAAAATTGAGTGAGTGTGAGTTGTGCTCATGTAGGTGATATCATCAGAAGGTAGGTACACGACAATCAAAGTATCAATATGCGAAACGATAAGATAAGTTAATTTGAGATACACGTTTTTTTCAGATACCTATCGACGTAGATCACGGAATTGCAAATAATGTACGTCTTTTTTTTAATGTAATAAAAGTGGCAAACAAGCATACAGTTCGCATTGATGTTAAGTGATGACTGCAGCCTTTGGACACCCACACAATGACCAGAGGTCAAAATGCAGATGCGTTGCCACTCCTGAGGTGTTATGCCACTGTGCCGGAAATTAAGGGGCCGTACATTACCACCTGACCGGAACACAATAGTGGTGAACACTACCATTTAGCGGCAAGTATATTAGGTAATGCGGTGGTGCCTACGCCCGCGAGCTCCGTCCCTGGAGCTCTGCCACCAGTAAAATGTCTTCACGCCAAATCCCTTACGGGGTAGGCAGAAAGTGTGAAGTGCCAGTTATCCCGGTCATGACACACCTCCCGTGCTTCTTCTACATTCAACATTCTCTTCAGACATGCACGCCGATTCCTAAGACTTTTGACCCCACTCTCAGACCTATTTGGTCATGGTAGGTCGATTTTGGTCTTCCTGGTTCTCGACCTATTTGGTCATGGTAGGTCAGTCTTGATCTTCTTGGACCTCTGCAACCATCCATATTAGCATTGTTTATCTGTTTAGTCATTAGCTCATTCGACATTCTTTCTATATGCCCAAACCATCGGAGCATGCCCTTTTTAATGTTTATACCGATACTTTCATTCACACAAAGTCTCTTACTTCTCATATCAACTATGTTAATAAGTGTTTTTATTTAACCAAATTATTCACCATCAAAAATAATCATACCAATGGGAACCCTCTGTGGTGCTATAATGAAAGGGGTTGAAGAATCCATTAAATTTAGGTACCTACTAGTGTTAGAGTTTTAGTGCTGGAACTCCACCGCATTACTTCATCTATCTACCGCCAATTGAACTACTATCATAACGGTTTGGAATCCTTGTATCTAGTTGCTAGCGGCCCGCCCCGGCTTCACGCGGTTGCAATGCTACCTACCCTCTCCTGTTCATCTTAGCGTGATGTTATATAGCCTAAAGCCTTCGTCGATAAATGGACTATCTAACACTGAAAGAATTTTTATAATTGGACCAGTAGTTCCTGAGCAAACAAACAAACTCTTCAGCTTTATAATATTAAGTAATAGATATGGGCCAAGACGTAACCAGCGAATTGAGGGTGTTTGCATGTATACTTGTATGGATGCATTTACCTCTGCCTATCCCTTAGCCTAAAGGATAGGCAGAGGTAAATGCACCCCTCTAAGGGCTTTTGGTTACAGGCGTGAAGTTACGTCGAGTTGGGAATAAAACCAAGTACAAAAAAAAGAGATTGTAAGTGAAAATTTATTTTAATATCTCTTAATGCAATATATTGTCATCGTACCTTACCCTATTTATCACAAACGTTAAATTTTCACTGTAGGTTAGAGTTTATATTTTGTATAGTTCCTCATTTAATTGAGTGATATAAATAAGAATTTGGCAATAACGTTTGCCATTCAACACTATTGAAAACATCTTACATTCTCGACACCACGAAGATGAGAGATAAAAGTTAGCAAATGAAAGTATCTCTATCCCATTTTATGCCATGGATCACATCATTGTTAAACAAAAAGTGATAGCAATAGTTTTTCATTTCCAATCAATAATTTAGAAGGTGTGTCCACTTTCACCTATCGGTTTCGACGACACGAACATAACAAGTAAATCAAAAGAGACGAGACGGGTCATTTTGGGTCTGCAAATTCGTTAGTGGTACCCCTTACACAGTACATTTTGATACATAGTTATAAAGGAGATGTTGCAAAAATGTATGGACCTCCGGCCATGTATTGTACACAATATCATTAATAGGCGAAATCAATATAAAAACGTTTTTTACTGCATATTTTCACTTATTTAGCTTTGTTTGCAGTTACAAAATATTATTTGCAGTTAAGAATTGCAACTCAAACCAACATGGCGAATATGGCGGGCGATGTCATTTTGAAATTTTCATTATTTTTATTGTTTTGTTACTTGGAGCAAAAAGTAATATTTTCTAAGTACTATCGAAATCGATTTCATGTGTTAATACTAAGAACTTAAACTAATCGATTTCCTATTTAAAGAAGCGTCGGCTGTATCGCCGCCATGTTGAATATGGTTAAAAATGATAAAATCGTTTGAATTAAATGTGGTAGTAACTCTAAAATATATTCTTGAATAATTTAGTTGTATTTCTTTCGGATTCTTCTTTAATTTACCCATTTTTTGAGGACGTGTACGAACTAGAGCCGAGCTCGCAACATCTCCTTTGCAATCTAACTCAACTTTTACTTGATCATATATGCTCGTACTTTAATTACTGGCAATTACAAAATGTCAGAATTTAAAATCAGTTATTTTATTGCTAGTTTTATATTCATTTGAAAATGACATAATTTGTACAGTGTTAACACCTGGGCAGAGAATATGTTATAATACTACGTATAGAATGGACACTTCGACGTCCCGCCCGGTTTCCCCGCCTCACCCAACCTCCTCCCCTCTTATGGGCGACGGACGCACACAGGTGCACGTGTAAATACACGTCACTGATTGATGTCTGTGTAATAGAGACCAAATTAAGCGTTTGTACCTGAGCCCAGAAATGTATGGAACAGTATCATTCTCCTTTAATAAATTAGACGATTCACATACTGCATCGCATCACGTAGCGTAGCGCGTGAGTGCGTGTTTACGTTACTTGAAAGTACGAGTATCTATCTTTGTATTGAAATACGCATGGTGGAAAACACAGGGACACATGCACCCACGTGGGGTGGTGATGCATGATGATGCAGGTCCGCACTCCTGCAAGCACGCGCCCTGCTGCGCAGCGCGGGGCAGTGTTCGAATTACCTTCTTTTATATACTCGCAATAGAGGTGGCAAACGAGCATGCAGTGCACATTGATGTGTAAGTGATGACTGCAGCCTATTGTCACCACAAAGATCAGAGGTCAAAAAATGCAAATGGGTTACCACCCCCTGAGTCGTTGTAGTTGTTATGTCTCTGTGATAGTTATTACGGGGCCATACATTACCTACCTAGGTATACGATTCTTATACCTTTAGTCTAAGTTTTACTTATCTTTTTAGAAATATCGATTGTATGATAACAGATTAATAGTGAGGGATACTATGTTAAGTGCACAAAGCATTATACAAAAATGCAAAACGTCCTTCGTTCTTCAACTTAACAAATTCAATGGTTCTTCTTAGCTGGTTCAGTGACAACGCCGGTACTGGTGAACTTGCAGGCTTCTTCTGAGAAGTCAGAATAAACGAGTTTTGATTGGTCAATCTCTTTGTTAGCCTTTAAGAAGTTGTCGACACCTATCTTCGCGTCGCCTTCTAGGGTCTTCGCTCTGGAGAGGATCCAGATGGAATCTGGAAGGAAATATCAATCAGAAAGTTAATGTAATAAATATCGGATTGAAAACTAATCCTTGAAATGAAAGAACCTGGGTAATGGACTTGGAACACTCGCGTTTCACATTCATAACACACACCATAAAAGCAATTATTATGTCCGAGCCCATTGGCTCAATCATCTCGATTGCTCATACTCAATATGGGATTCTTCAAAATTTGCCTCAAAAGAGTCTTAGGACTGGCAGCGCGTTGACAATTCCCTTGGTGTTACAAATACTCATAGGCGACGGTAACCACTTTCCATCAGGTGGCCCTTCAGCTGGTCTGTCAACCTATGACACAAAAAACTCCTCGATTTATCATTCACTTGGAAGCTTAATCCTAAGAAATAGCGGTGACCTTCAACTAGGAATGAAGATTCTTCCCTAAAAAGATCGATTTTTAAATCAATTTAGATCGAAGTGTGATAACAAAATAATTAAGACAAATAAATAAATTTACTAAAAATCGTTCTGCTTAGGTAAGTATAGCTCCTTGAATTTGTATTTTTGATACAATAGGATAAAAAAAGAAAAGAGTTTCAGTCAGTGAACATGCAGCACTGGCATAATACTCTAGCTTTGCATAGTTAGCATATTCAAATAAACATTTTTTTTTATGTAATGGAAGTGGCAAACAAGCATGCAGTTCACATTGATGTTAAGTGATGACTGCAGCCTATAGACATCCACACAGAGACCAAGATCAAAATGCAGATGCGTTACCACTCCTGAGGCCTGAGGTGTTATGCCTCTGTGCCGGAAATGACAAGGGCCGTACATTACCACCTGACCGGAACACGATAGTGCTGAACACTACCATTTAGCGGCAAGTATATTAGGTAATGCGGTGGTGCCTACGCCCGCGAGTTCCGTCACTGGAGCTCTACCACCAGTAAAAAATTTTTGTTAATTATGTATATACTGACGTTGTCATTGAACCATGAGTTGTTAATGAGGGTAAAAATCAAATGTAGATTTTTATGGAGAGTCCAGATCCAGTGTTGTTATTATAGATTTATTATCTACTTCATGGTTGTTAAAGTATATCTATTAAAAGAATCCATTTTTCTGGATCAACAAATTTGATCTAAGATACAGTGGCTGACTAAGGTCATCAGAGGCCTGTCGCACGAGTAAAAAAAAACCCCGAAAAAAAAAACGACATATATCCTTCCGTAAGATCTACAAATCTTTCATGATTTCTAATGGCCAGTCAGTCGATCTTTGGAGGCCCCCAGAACCGGAGGCCGAACCGCTCAGATTACCTAATTTTGCCAACCATACAAACCTTGGTGGGACTTCTTCTTCTCATCGTATGTGCAGGCGTAGGCGACAGCGTAGCTGGTGTAGTCAGTTGCCACCACCCACAACGGTTGTTCCCTTGTCAATTCTGTGGAAATTTACAAATAGATTTTAATGAATTTATTTTGTAAATGTGGAGTTGTAACAGTGTAGAGTCAGGGAACTCTTCGCTTAGCCATTCGCCAGTTATGTTTTGAGCCCTATGTTTGAGGCCTATGTTAGAGCCAATTAGTTTGCGAGCCTGTTATTAGGGAGTACATCACTAGACTCCGAGGGTGCTGATGGGAATTTTTTCTAATGGGAATGAAAAAAAAAACAGAATATCTTTTACTCCCCGACAGAGCGATTTGACTCGCGACCTTATCGTCAGTGGTCCACTAACACTAGATCATCAAAGCAGTTCCTTTTTTTAATCGTCTAATTGATTGGGTACATTACCGAAATACCGAGATTTCTTTTAACGGAATAGTCTACATAACACTCAGGGTTAGATTCACAGACCGCACTACGACTTTACTTTGAGCAAAGTATCCTTTGAACTGTCAATACAGTATGAGTTTTGACAGTTTGAAGCGTACTTTGCTTAAAAGTAAAGTCGTAGTGCGGTCTGTGAATCTCACCTTGAGTGTTATGCAGGCTATTCCCTCACTTTCTGACGTGGGTATCAAACCGATCTCCGTTTAGCAGTAGCCAGTGTAGCTTAGCTGTACTTGGTACAATTTCAACAACGCAGATAAAGATGTTAATTACCTCCAAACTCAAGAGCAACCAGCAGTTTCCCAGAGTTGTTCGCATCTGGTGCCAATTTAGCTGTTCCACCGACGGAGCTCTGCACTCCATTGACGATGTGCACATTCTTCACTTTTACCACTTCTCCATCCAGTGTGTATTCGGCTGTTGCGCAATTACCATTCTTCTCAGCTTCGTTGGGGTATTTCGATATTTCGTACCACAGTCCTGTGTACTGTGGAAGGATTTAAAATTTTAGAAATTATTACCTGCATTCATTATCTACTGGTGGTAGAACTCCTATGATGGAGCTCGCGGGCTTAGGTTCCACCTAGTGACGTAGCGTGCCTTGGTGGGGTACCGTATAAAATTGTTTGGGGGCTCTTTTTAAGGATGAATATTTTCTCGCGCGAGCAAAAATGAAAAAAAGTGATTGGCCCTGCGTGGAACAACTTTTATTCATTTTCTTTTGGTCCAAATACAAGTTCAGAAGAACGCGCGACAAAAAAAAAACTCGTATTCTTTCGTACCCTCTATACGCCCCCAATTAAAATTGAAGCTCCCACGCACGTTGGGGGCCTCCGTAGCCCAGGGGGGCCGTATCATTGATACGGCAGATACGACTTTGGTACACACCGCATGTTCCCTTAGTTAAGTGATTTACTATATTATTTACCTTTCGTACTATGACTTTTTTTATGTAATAAAAGTGGCAAACAAGCATGCAGTTCACATTGACGTTAAGTGATGACTGCAGCCTATAGACACTTACACAATGACCAGAGGTCAAAATGCTGATGCGTTACCACTCCTGAGGCCTAAGGTGTTATGTCTCTGTGCCGGTAATTACAGGGCCGTATCAGGTGCTAATCACCTGACCGGAACACAATAGTGCTGAACACTACCATTAGGTCATGCGGTGGTGCCTACGCCCGCGCTTTTTGTTTTAAGTATCTGTACATCCTACTGATCGTTATTTTAAACGTAATCGTCTAAAATAACCAGCCTGTCCTTGTTCTCTCTCTCTTCCACGCTCTAACACCTCCTGCTATGCAAGAAACTGCAAGAAACTATGACAAGGTAAAAAAATATGATTTTGTTTTATAAACATATATATTTGCAAGTCACATTTTCATATGATATGATAAAAAGTAGTGATTTCGTAACTAATCTACATCCAGTAGGCACTGAATGAACTTGCTATTTCACTATATCGTAAGACTACCATGGTGGTACAGCTACAGTGACAGAGCTCGCGGACGTATACACCCATGCACTATGCACATAGCGTTTATTACCGGTGCAAAACAGTCTGGATTTTTTTGCGGGTGGATATTTGTGTGACACACACACACACACATACCAAAAAATCGTGTATTACTACGAAACTCACGCTTTGACTTTAACAAAATACATAAAACATTTCGCGTACGCATTATAACATCTCGGGGCTATCCCCGAGATGTTAAAATAAATATGCATATGGTTATATACTTTGACACAGGGGCAAGCCTGCATATGGCTACTCCCCTTCAGTCCGCCGCGGCTGGTGGCCCGTGATGCTCTATGATCACCAACATGCCTCTTACAGATATAAATAATTAACCATGTTATGATTCGAATAGACATACTCGTATTAAAATCATAGTTTATCTATCTATTTGTCATGTTAATCTATAACATAGATAGATAAGCAAATTACAAGGATACTGATAAGAGATAGCAGCCAAATAAGCTTCCGGTAGTATTACGGACTCCAGATTTTTTTTTCAGTTTATTTAATATTTTTTTTACTTTTCGAAATACTAAAAGTTCCAGAGTAAGTATGTTTTTGAAATAAAACTAGTTTTCGGATTTATCTCGCGTATATTAAACTAAAATGATTATTTAAATCGAACCATCGATCGAACCCGGCGTTTCGGTCACTTTTCAGCTTCCGTGGTCTCGGGCAGACTGAGGTGACATGGTGTCACAATCATTTTAGTTTAATATACGCGAGATAAATCCAAAAACTAGTTTTATTTCAATGAGTGTAGCTCGCGAAAACCTAAAAACATACTGAGTATTTTATTTTCAGTCCAATTGATTATTATTTGTGACTTTTTGAGATTCTAATTTTAAATTCCTGAGTGAAATAACGTTAGTTTCCGTAACGTAACTTAACGTTATATAACGTAACGTTATGTTGATTGACTGCACTAGCGGAAGAATTCTCCACCACTAAAGGGCGACAAAGCCGTATAGTCCTGACGCCTTCAAAAAACAGTTCTTCACCCAAATAGTCAAAGTTAAAGATATTTTGATGTGATAGAGTTATAGTGCAGGAGCTCGAGGGCGAAGGCACCACCGCATAACCCGGATTTCTCAAAGTGAGGTATAGGTCGCGCCACGTAAAAAGAACGCTGGAAGAAAGTAGAAGGGATGTGTTCGCGCATCGGTACACTCGCGCACGAAAGTACTAGCCCTATTGGTTTATTTTTGATCTAGCTTTCGCTTGCGGTTTCGTGTATTGGTAGGCAGATTGAAAACGCCGCACCTCATACCACCAAATAGATCGATAAATCGTCTACTGCGCAGCTTGACCGCCAGCGTTCTTTTTACCTGGCGCGACCTATACGCGAACCCTTAGGGGTTCGTCATTCGACGGCAGGGGGGGGAGGGGTTTCGCGACAAGATTTATTATAAACCGACTTGTTGCCGAGTCAGAATTAAGGTTAAATTGTCCAAAATTATTCCTATAATTAACTTTATATGTGACAAGAAATAAGCACACCCATCACATTAATATATAAAGTGAAAATAATATATTTAATTTGGCACTTTATTTGTTACCTTTTATTGAAAAAAAAAACACTATTTTCTTAAATAGTCAATGTTATTGTTTTCTTTTTTACTCTTTTTTTTTCTATTAGTTGAGGGGTTCTCTGTCACCTGGATACTTTTTAATAGGGGCACGTGGAGGCGAAAGTTTGAGAAACCCTGACCTAATCTATCTGCCGCCAAATGGTAGTGTTCAGCACTATCGTGTTCCGGTTAGATGGTAATGTATGGACTAGTAATAACTATCACAGAGACGCAACTTAGGTCTCAGGGGCTCTTTTACTGGTGGTAGAGCTCCAGTGATGGAGCTCGCGGGCGTAAGCACCACCGCATTACCTAATATACTTGCCGTTAAATAGTAGTGTTCAGCACTATCATGTTTCGGTCAGGTGGTAATGTACGGCTCTGTGATTTCCGGCACAGAGGCATAACACCTAATGCCTCAGGAGTGGCAGCGCATTTGCATTTTGACCTCTGGTCATTGTGTGGGTGTCTATAGGCTGCAGTCATCACTTACCATCAATGTGAACTGCACGCTTGTTTGCCACTTTTATTACATAAAAAAAAAGGGGTGGCAACACATCTGCATTTTGACCTCTGGTTTTCGTATAGATGTTTATAGGCTGCAGTCATCACTTAACATCCATGTGAGTTGCATGCTTGTTTGCCACCTTCTTAACATAAAAAATATATATATGTACCTATAAAAATTGTAGACGATTATGTCGTTAAACTTAATCGAGTTAATTAAAGCGGAAGTACTTCACGATCGACCTTCGCGCTCGATTGATCCAACTAATGAATCATTCGATTTACTCGATTGAATCGAATGACCGGAACCTGGGTCCATTTATTAGGAAATTATCACTATTGACTTTAAACGTGTCTGTTAACATCGAATTAGGATGACCAATCAAAAATGAACGTTGCTACCTATTTTGTTGCAAAAGTGGATGATTTTCATAGCGATAAGGTTTCCGATTTTTAACGTTTTTTTTTAATGTATTGAATGTGGTAAACTAGCGTGCAGTTCATATTGATGTTAAAGGATTACTGGAGCCTATAGCGACTCACACAAAGACCTCTTGTCAAAATGCAGCCTTGCCACACCTAAAAACTTAGTTCTTATGTATGTCTCTGTGATAGTTTTTGGTCCTAAGCATAAAACATTTAAGTGGAAATAAGTAAATTAGTTTACAATGCCCTGTCGCCTTAAAGACGGTCAAAATCATAAGAAAAAAAGTTGTAATTCAGATAAGTAAATCGCCTTAAAGACAGTTAAATCTAAATAAAAGACTCATCGTTCATTAATAGCAGGCCTAGTTAGATAGCCAGCGGTCGCAGGATCAAATCCCGCGCGCAGTCAAAACTATTCTTTCACGTAGATACTATGTAAATAACAAATTTTTTTACTGGTGGTAGAGCTCCAGTGACGGAGCTCGCGGGCGTAAGCACCACCGCAATACCTAATATACTTGCCGCTAAATGGTAGCGTTCAGTACTTAGTGTTCCGGTCAGGTGGTAATGTACGGCCCTGTAATTTCCGGCTCAGAGGCATAACACCTTAGGCTTCAGGAGTGGTAACGCATCTGCATTTTGACCTTGGTCTTTGTGTGAGCTGCATGCTTGTTTGCCACTTCCATCACATAAAAAAAGTATAGGTTTCATGATTGCAATCAAGGATGAGAGAAAAGAGCAACTAAACAAAATTGTGGTGAGTGTGGCTCTAGGCGGCACGTCTCATGACGGCACTAGTCTACTTTGCCGGTCAATCGGGTATCGAACCCAGGACCCCAGCGTAGTAGCTCAGTAGCGTACTGGTAGCACCACTAGACCACTTAGGCAGTTTAAGATTACAGAATTTATTTAATGGGTTAGGGTTTTATGGTTTAGGGTTATGCATATGTAATGAGCGCAGAACGCCTCGAGCGGTCTGCGCTCATTACATCGACTCCACTCAACGCTACGCGCGGGCGGTGCGCAGTCCACGCGCGGACTGTCAGTCAGTGACCACTAGCTTGTCTTGTGTTGACTTTGCATTGCCAACTTGCTGTTCCCAAGTGTACCGCGCGCGGTCCGCGACAAGTAAAATCACGTCGTTCAACCGTGGACCACCCGTCGACCACCCGTCAACAACGAATGGACGCCGTAAAACGAGGCGGTGCTGGTCGGCTGCCGGATGGCTGTAGTCAGCTATGACCCGTTCTTGTAATTATTGTCCGTTTATTAGGTAGAAGACACGCAGATAACGCTACCTAGAAGTCCGGCTAGACTCTGTACCCTATATAAAAAATGCAGTTAAATTTTTGTTTTATTTTAAAACTGATTTCCTTATCTACAGATTCTTCGGTTGATCTTGTGTTTCAATAATATGTTTTTGTTTATTTCATCATAAAAAATAAAATTTGATAAAAACTAGAATGTACTCAATATCGATAACGTTGTATGAGTGTTGTATGAGTGATAGTAAGATAACATTATCTCGGTCAGTAAAGTCGAAGTTGAATGGAATGTTACTTACATTAGGTGATAATTCATAGGTAATGTAAATACAACGTGACTGGTGAATCATGGGACATATCTATTAATTTGGGTATGTATTGCATTCTCTAAACGTAAAAAAAAACTGAAGTATAATAACCTACGTTCAGAATACAGTTTTATAACAAAATTCCGTCCAACATTCTTGAACTTACAGATAATAAATTTAAGTCATGTATTAAACGCACACTATGTAAAAATGCGTACTATAGACTCGATGACTATCTAAAGGATAGAGATGCCTGGACAAATGCTGGTCTAGCTCCACAAGACCAAACAATAATTTTGTGAAATGAATGTGCATTGTACTTGATATTGTAAAACATAGTTATAAGTTTCATATTGTGAAAATAGTTTTAAGGAACATATTTTGAAAAGACCCTACTGAGTTTTGTTTTGGCAGGTTTTTTCTCAGTAATGTGGGCTTTGGAACTCTGCCAGTGAATGACAAAGAATGTCCCATATTTTTTTGTTTAGTCTTAGCTTGCCGTTTGTAAAAGAGAGTATGGAACATTCTGTTGATACCTATTTTTATTATTATGTATTTTTGGACTATTATTAATATATTTACTTTGACATATTAATCGACGTATCAGTTGTTATTCGCTTTAATTTTATATTTTTAATTTGACCTATCACAAGCAAATTCTATTATTTCCAAGTGATTAAATGAATTTTTGAGTTTCAGTTTGAATCCCTAAAATCTAAATCTTCTAGAGTTTGTTTGTTTGTTTGCTTGATCGCGCTAATCTCAGGAACTACTTCGTTCGGTTTGAAATTCTTTCAGTGTTAAATAGCCCGTTTATCGAGAAAGGTTTTAGGTTGTATAACACCACGCTAAAATGAATAGAAGAGGGTAGGTATGCTTGTAACTGCGCGAAGCCGGGGCGGGCCGCCAGTACCTCATAAAAATACAAAAAAAAATGCGCTCACAGTCCCACAGTAGGTATAAACCTGTGTCATGGGTGCCGTTGTACACATACAATACATACACAAACACCCAGACCCGAAAAAAATGTCTGTGGGCCATACAAATATTTTTCCCGGTGCGGGTATCGAGCCCGCGACAATTCGATTCAAACGGTCATCTCACACCGCTGGACTAACCGGGTCGTCAAAAATAATGGTAAAAGGCCTAATGGTTGTTTTAATTATATTAAAAACACCGAAGGCTTTAAAATGTCTAATGGATATGTATAGAAAGATCTTAAAGCTAAAACTTGAAATACCTATGTATAAAGTTCCTCAAATTGGTTAACTTCACAGTTATAATACTATACTATACTTACTGTCTATAATAATACAAAAAAAAAACTTTAACTGCCTCAGTAGCGTAGTGGTAGCAGGCCACTACTACTACGCTGGAGGTCCTGTTCTATTCCCGGGTCGGGGGCTATCAGAGATAACGGTTTAAAATCCTTTATCTCTGGTTCTATTGGGATTTTTCCGTTTTCTGGAAGTTTCCCAGTACCTCGGAGTTTGGTAATGTGACCGGAGATGGCAACAGGCTCGCCACCTGTTACATGTGCCAAAAAAAGTAACCGGCGAGTCGTGGGTGTTTGCATGTATGCTTGAATGCATGCATTTACCTCTACCTACCCCTTCGGGGATTACAGGCGTGAAGTTACCGTCTGAAAAATTGTACTGTCAGCAAAAAATTATGACAGTACAATTTTTACAGCCAGTATTATATACTTAACCGCTATGGTCGCCTGTCTAAAAAAGTCGCCGAAAAAGTCACGCGACTTAATGGAAAATTAACAATTTACTGATGGTAGAGTAACAGTGTCTAGGCACCACCGAATTACCTAATCTATCTTTCGTCAAATGGTAGTGTTAGATGGAAATGTATGATCCTGTAATTACTATCACAGAGACATAACAACTAAAATATTAGAGGTGGCAACGCATCCGCAATTTGACCTCTACTCTTTGTGTAAATGTCTATAGGCTGCAATCATCATTTAACATCAACGTGAACTGCATGGTTGTCTGCATGTCAGATGAAGTATGCAGCAGCAAGCAGACGAGAGACCGCCGGCGGCTAATGAACAGTTGAAATCAATTGTTATATTCTTCTCGCGAGGTGACGGGTTAAATAAATAAATCAAGGCGCTCCAGCCAAAGTTACGAAGAACTACCTTTTTCATCCGCGTTATTTTTGATAATAACCCAAAAAGGTGTCTATATCCTAACTCGAAACCTAAAATATCTCTGTCAAAAATTTCATCGTAATCGGATAAGCGTTTTGGTCAGGAAAGCTTAACAGATAGACATCTAGAGTTACTTTCATTTTATAATACTAGTATCGAAGTATGGATGGATATATGCGCTTCTTATATGCTACGAAATCGCGGCTACGTGACTACGAGACGACGAGGCTACGAGCTACAATATAGAGTTAGAAAGTATCATAAAAGGCCAGAAATAATTATAATTTATTTTATTTTTAAAGAAAAATGGAAAGAAAAATTTGACTTCAGGCGAGACTCGACTGGTAATAGATGGCGCTGCTGCTACCATAAAGCAATGCAATAGATGTGAAGGAAAGATTTGACAAATCGGGCAGGGCTTCAGTAGCTCAATTGGAAGAGCGGCTGGACTAGATTCCCAGTAGGTCGCGAGTTCGAGTCTCGCCTGAAGTCAAATTTTTCTTTCCATTTTTCTTTAAAAATAAAATATATTTCACAAGCATGTATTAATGCGAAATAATATAAAACAATAATTATAATTTGTTGTTTTTTTTTACAATAACACATGAAAAAATTAAAAGATACATTTGACTTCAAGCTTGACTTGGACCTACGTTCACTTGTAAACTGTGTGTGTTTGTGTGTTTTTTTGTTTTTAATGTTGTGAGTATGTGCGTGAAAACGTAGCTCATAATATAGATGCGTTGCCACTCCTGAGTCCTAATTTGCTATGCCTCTCCTTCTAAGTTGTTATGCTTCTGTATTTTTTTTTTTTATGTTATAAAAGTGGCAAACAAGCGTGCAGTTCACATTGATGTTAAGTGATGACTGCAGCCTATAGACACCCACACAATGACCCGAGGTCAAAATGCAAATGCGCTGCCACTCCTGAGGCATTAGGTGTTATGCCTCTGTGCTGGAAATTACAGAGCCGTAAATTACCACCTGACCGGAACACGACAGTGCTGAACACTACCATTTAACGGCAAGTATATTAGGTATTGCGGTGGTGCCTACGCCCGCGAGCTCCGTCACTGGAGCTCTACCACCAGTAAATTTTTACCATAATTTTTATAACAGGGCCACACATTACCATCTAACCCAGTGATTCCCATCATGGTCCAGGTGGACCCCCTGGGGTCCAAAGCACACTCGATAGGAGTCTTCGTAGGCGTGAATAAAAATTGGAAATATGGGAAAGTGATATGAAAGGGGTCTACAAGAAAAATAGTTTGGATACCTTTTTTATGTAATGGAAGTGGCAAACAAACATGCAGTTCACATTGATGTTATATGATGACTGCAGCCTATAGACCCACACAAAGACTGAGGTCAAAATACAGATGCGTTGCCACTCCTGAGGCCTAAGGTGTTATGCCTCTGTGCCGGAAATTACTGGACCGTACATTACCACCTGACCGGAACACGATAGTGCTGTACAATACCATTTAGTGGCAAGTATATTAGGTAATGCGGTGGTGCCTACGCCCGCGAGACCGGAGCTCTACCACCAGTAAAACCTCTGATGTTACCGAAACACGACAGTGCTCAAGACTACCATTTTACGGCAGATAGATTAGGTAATGAATTACAGAAAGAAAAACACTTTATTGATGCCTTTGGAAGACTTAATGGTAGACATCTTTTAAGATAAGTAGGCAATAATCAAAACTTAAACCACACAACTACTTTCAAATAAATGCTAACTAGCCTAAATAGAAAAAGGTACTATTAATTTTTTTACTGGTGGTAGAGCTCCAGTGACGGAGCTCGCGGGCGTAGGCACCACCGCATTACCTAATATACTTGCCGCTAAATGGTAGTGTTTAGCACTGTCGTGTTCCGGTCAGGTGGTAATGTACGGCCCTGTAATTTCCGGCACAGAGGCATAACACCTTAGGCAGGCCTTAGGAGTGGTAACGCATCTGCATTTTGACCTTGGTCTTTGTGTGGGTGTCTATAGGCTGCAGTCATCACTTAACATCAATGTGATCTGCATGCTTGTTTGCCACTTCCGTTACATAAAAAAACAAAAAAAAAAAAATATAATTCGGTGCCTATACCCTCGAACTCCGACACTGGACCTCTACCTCCAGTAACATGTGTGATGTATTTTTTTTTATGTAATGAAAGTGGCAAACAAGCATGCTGCATTGATGTTAAGTGATGACTGGAGCCTATGTACATTTACACAAAGACCAGAGGTCACAATGTAGATACGTTACCACTTCTGAGGCCTAAGGTGTTATACCTCTGTGCCGGAAATTACAGGGCCGTACATTACCACCTGACCGGAACACGATAGTGCTGAACACTACCATTTAGCGGCAAGTATATTAGGTAAAAATGTGATTTTTTTTCCGTCTAATGATGCGGTCAAAAATCTTGAGAATCGGCGTGCATGTATGAAGAGAATGATGAATGAAGATGAGGCACGAGAGGTATGTCAGGACCGGGATATCTGGCGCTCTACACTCTCTGCCTACCCCGTTAGGGACCTGGCGTGAAGATGCATATATACATATATATTAGTAATGCGGTGGTGCCTACGCCTGCGAGCTAAAACTCCGTCCACTATCATCTAATTACATCCACTTAACCACTTTTACTGGTGGTAGAGCTCCAGTGACGGAGCTCGCGGGCGTAGGCACCACCGCATTACCTAATATACTTGCCGCTAAATGGTAGTGTTCAACACTATCGTGTTCCGGTCAGGTGGTAATGTAAGGCCCTGTAATTTCCGGCACAGAGGCATAAGACCTTAGGCCTCAGGAGTGGTAACGCATCTGCATTTTGACCTTGGTCTTTGTGTAAGTGTCTATAGGCTGCCGTCATTACTTAACATCAATGTGAAATGCATGCTTGTTTACCACTTCCATTACATAAAAAAAAAAAAAACTTACCGCGCTAACGTTGAAATTTTCCACCGGCTTTATATCCGGACAGTTGCCATCATGTAGGACGCTCGCGGTCGCAGCCGCCACGATTGAGAAGATAAACCACTGATACATTATCAAAGATCTGTTTTCGACCGCCGTCAGATGATCACTGATAGGTATGGGCACACGCATCTCCTTTTATATAGTCTCACAGAGGTCATGGACGCGGAGGTTTATTTAATCTGTTAAATTACTAGTAACCAAGCGCAGACTGATTCAGTTTGACCGCTGGGGGTTCTAGGTTCTAGAAACATTTGGAGTTGTATTGTTACTTCTTACTAAGTTAGGATCCCACTGCAAAATAATTTTGTTCATGCTATAAACCTAATTTTTATAATCTAGAGAATACATCATTACATCCACTAGGTTGCCTATAAAAAAATAGCCGCAAGTATTTTTTTTTTGGTAATTTTTTTTTTCAATTTTTTTTTAATAAAATTTTGTCTACTTTTATGTTATGAAAGTGGCAAACAAGCATGCAGCTCACATTGCATGTTAAGTGATGACTGCAGCCTATAGACACCCACAGAAAAACCAGAGGTCCAAATGCAGATGCGTTACCACTCCTGAGGCTTTAGATGTTATGCCTCTGTGCCGGGATTTACAGGGTCACTTCACGGCAATATGTTTCTTTGAAAAATCACGGCTGCCGTTGCGCACTTGGTTGCCCCTAAATAATTTAGTTCCGCCCCGATAACTTTTTACAGATAAATTAAAGCTATTTTTTTTCTCATTTTTATGATATATATACGAAAGCCAAATGAAATTGCCCGCAAATAAAGAGCTGCTGGCTGTTAAAGATAAAATAATTTAATTAAAAATACTTGCGGCCAGTTTTTGATAGGCCACCGAGTGGATATATTCTCTAGATGATAAATATGCGTAAAAATTAGGTTTGCAGCATATCTGGATCAGCAGTGGGATCTTAACCGATAAGCAGATGCGATAGACGCTGACTTAAAAATATTCTACTAACTTATAATAATTATCATAGTATTGTACCTTAAGGATAAGTTAGTATTAAAACAAATATAGTTAGTATAAACATGTTAACACAGATTACAATTTAATATCATTTACACGAATGTATTTACAAAGAATATATACAAAAGGAGAATTAACTCGTATAAGAAGGGAGTTTAAGTTGATAGGAATAGGATTTTTTGGAGGAAGATGGGTGTATAGGGAATTCTGGTTTAGGGGACAATATGCATAACCAATTTATGTATTTGACTTCACGTCAGGTCTCTTACTGACGGTATCTTGCATAACAAAAATCACTATTATGCAAGTTTATGACTTGAACTTTCCAAAATGTTTGAGATACAGATAAGGGGCATTTCCAATGATTTTGGTATCCGTAACAACCCCTACCAAAATCAGAGATATTGGGAGGTTCAAGTTATAAAGCAAAACTATAATTATTTTATAAAACTGTTTTATTTAATAAATTTCTTAGTCCCGTCGAATTTGAAACGGAAGAAATCTGCTTAAAAAAAGGAATTGTGTATTAGACCACACACAATTCCTTTTTTTGAGTTATTAATTAGGCGATCAGTTTGAGATTCGTCGGACACAGTAGAAAACTCTTCTCTAACGAAAAAAAAACTATATGATAGCACAGATTTTACTGGTGGCAGAGTTCCTGTGTGGAGCTCGAGGGCGTTTTATCTGCCGCTAAATGCTAGTGTTCTGCACTATCGTGTTTCGGTTAGATGGTAATGTATGGCCCCGTAATAACTATCACAGAGACAGAACACCTAAGGTCTTAAGGGTGGCAATGCATCTGCATTTTGACCCCTGGTTTTTGTGTAGATGTCTATAGACAGCAGTCATCACTTAACATCAATGTGAACTGTATGCTTGTTTGCCACCTTTGTAACCTTGGTGTTGGAAAAAATATTCCCTTTACAGACATTATTAACTTCATCATTTTATCGTCTTATCATTATCAGATAAACTGACACGCACTATCTATGATGGTAAGTGTGGTATTATCCACGACGCCAAGGACAGACATCGATGGAAGAATATACTATTTTACTGGTGGTAGAGCTCCAGTGACGGAGCTCGCGGGCGTAGGCACCACCGCATTACCTAATACACTTGCCGCTAAATGGTAGTGTTCAGCACTATCGTGTTCCAGTCAGGTGGTAATGTACGGCCCTGTAATTTCCGGCACAGAGGCATAACACCTTAGGCCTCAGGAGTGGTAACGCATCTGCATCTTGACTCTTGGTCTTGGTCTTCGTATGGGTGTCTATAGGTTGCAGTCATCACTTAACATCAATGTGAACTGCATGCTTGTTTGCCACTTCCATTATATAAAGAATAATCTCCCATCGGAGGAATCGCGACCCTCACTGGTTAGGATCCCACTGCAGAATAATTTCGTTCATCCAGATATGCAAACCTAATTTTTACGCATAATTATAATCTAGAGAATATATATCCACTAGGTTGCCTATCAAAAAACGGCCGTTAGTATTATTTTATATTTTATTTTTCTTTAACTTTTGTTTTAACTTGCTATTTAACTTGTTTTTTCAATAAAATATCGTGCACTTCACGGCAATATGTATAAAGACCCTGAAAAATCACGTCTGCATGCCGTTGCGCACTTGGCCGCCCCTATATATTTTCGTTCCGGGCATATATATTTTCGTTGCGCCCCGATAAGTTTTTACGCCAATAACGTACATGTTTTATTTTTAAATGAAATTAAAGCGATTTGTTACTCATTGTTATGATATACGGTAGCCATATTTAGTATTGTAAGTGGTATATTTCCTGACTTAATGAAACATAGTAAAGTGATTCCTCTTTTTAAATCTGGTAGTACAAGTGACCCCACTAATTTTAGACCAATTTCTGTACTACCTGTTTTAAGTAAAATTTTTGAAAAACTTATTTTAATTCAACTACTTGCACACTTTAACCATCATAAACTTTTACATTGTCGACAGTTTGGATTTACTAGGGGTCGTTCAACTACCGATGCAGGTGTTGAACTTGTCAAACACATTTTTGAAGCTTGGGAAAAATCACATAATGCACTAGGGGTATTCTGTGACTTATCTAAAGCATTTGATTGCGTTCAGCATGAAACATTGGTCAGAAAGTTATATCACTACGGCCTTCGAGATACCGCTCTCGAGCTTATGACTTCATATTTAAACAATAGAAATATGTGTGTTGATGTAAATGGGACAAGATCTCCCGGGACTTCAATGGATATGGGGGTCCCACAGGGCTCTATTTTAGGGCCATTTCTTTTCTTAGTCTATATTAATGACTTACCCTACATTATCAATGATGGCCAAGAGATGGTATTGTTTGCTGATGATACTTCTTTAGTGTTCAAAATTAAAAGACAGGAGGTAGATTTTGACTGTGTAAACAATACTCTCTCTAATATAGTACATTGGTTTAGCGCCAATAACCTTTCGTTAAATAGCAGTAAGACAAAATGTATTAAATTTACTACTCCTAACGTAAAACAGGTTGAAACCAATGTTAAGATAAATGAGGAAGTATTGGAGATCGTAGAGTCCACGGTATTTCTTGGCATTACCGTGGATGCTAAATTGCAATGGGGTCCCCATATTGCCAAATTAGCTAGTAGACTTAGCTCGGCAGCATTTGCTGTGAAAAGGATTAGACTATTAACAGACGTCGAGACGGCTCGCCTTGTTTATTTTAGTTATTTTCACAGTATAATGTCCTATGGCATTTTGCTATGGGGAAATTCCGCCGACGTCAACACTATTTTTGTACTGCAAAAGAGAGCTGTCCGGGCTATCTACGGGTTGAGTCCGAGGGTATCTCTTAGAGATAAATTTAAAGAAATAAATATTCTGACTGTAGCTTCGCAATACATTTATGAAAATGTATTATATGTCCGTAAAAACATTAATGAGTTTCCTACAATAGGTAACAACCACAGTATAAATACTAGGAACAAATACAAGTTGTCCATGCATGCAACGCGGCTGAAGAGGGTCAGTAATTCTTTTAGAGGTCAATGTATACGGTTCTTTAATCAAATCCCCAAAAACGTTCAAAGTCTATCGATCAATAAATTTAAGAAAGTAATGAAAGAACGTTTATATAAATGTAATTACTATAAGACCAGTGATTATCTTAATGATAATACGTCTTGGGATTATAGCGATCGCTGCCAGGCTATTTCATGATCCTGTGATTTCGTGTATTCTGTAATTAGTATCTACTATTGTTAAGGGTTGAATAATGTGAATACCCTGGCTGAAAATGAATTCCATCTTTTATTTTGCCGTATGCATATCCGGAACAGTCATGCACGCTTAAATGTCTTTGCCTTTGGCGGCGTCGTGTGGCGGGTTGCTCACTTCCCTCTAAAATGGTCGAGGAGGGCAATGGCTGTCACATGCGTCATACTCGTGAACGGGTGCTGTTGGTGGGGACTGGTCTGTTCTGGTTTGCAGGGGCTACATCACATTTAGTAGATAGCAGTTTATTTGCATCTATGCTATGGACGTTGACATTATTTGATTTTTCACGATAATCTGTACTAGATTTAAGCTCTCATTTAAAAGAGCTCTTACTGAGTTTGTTGGGTAGCGGAGTTCTTCTCAGTAGTGACTGCACTTGGAACTCTGCTAAGTGAATATCATTGATCTTGACGAATAAGTTTTTCTTTTTCTTCATTTATTATCATTGAAGGAATTGAAAAATTTTACGATTATTATGTTTTAACCAAATAGTTTAAATTTTAATTTTTAATTAACTATTAATATATGATTTTGCTTTTACTATATGTAATGGTTATTCGCTCTAGGTAGTTTATGATTTATTGACGTTTTGAAAGTATCTGTAAAGATCTATTCGAAATAAAAATATTTTCTATTTCTATTTCTATTTCTATTTCTATTAAATCGGCCACAAATAAGAGTTGCTGGCTTCTAAAGATAAAAAAAAAATATCTTTAGAAGCCAGTAAAGATAATTAAAAATACTTGCGGCCAAATTTTGATAGGCAACCTAGTGGATATTTTCTTGTTAGGTCCTCATTACTGATAGGTTTGCTGCATATCTGGATGAACGAAATGATTCTGCAGTGGGATCCTAAACTATCAGTAATGAGGTGTACAACGCGAGGATGAGAAGTGGTATGGTATTATGGTATTTCTGTATCTTGGACGACTTGGTTGGTCGAGTGGCTGGGAACGAACACTTTTTTTATATGAAATTAGAAACAAGCATGCAGTTCACATTGATGTTAAGTGATGTTTGCAGTCTACAGACACACAAGGACCAGAGGTCAAAATGCAGATGCGTCGACACCCCTGAGACTGCAGTTGACACCTGAGTTAGTTATTACCGTGACCGACCCGTGGTACAACTGCGATGTCCAACTGGTTGTACTACGGGGTAGTTGTACTAAGTAAAGTTACCGATAGTTCAACTCTTTTTTTTATATTTATGATTATGACCCGTGGTACAACTGTGAAAAGGCGTACAAATCTTTTTATGGGACATTATTAAATAAAGTTATGCGTCGGAACGCGATACGAACATTACACACTAGTGGAGGTGAATTCTTCCGTTAATGCAGTCATTCAACCGAACAATGGCAGTCAAACACATATAGGGCGGTAGTAAATGCAATAACGTGACATGGGCAGCAGCGTGCCGCGATAAAACTACCGCCACTGCGTTCGCCAATTCGCACGCCAAGGCGAATTATATTACAATTACGGCATATTCTCCTCAAATTAAGCACAACCCTGTTGTGAGCATCGTTGAGATTGGAGGCTTTTGTCCAGCTGTGCCTGAATTTCGACTGAAGTGACGATGATGATGATTATACAAAGGTCTTAGCTGTCTCCGGAACCGTTTTGAAATTAGAGCAAAAACACACCCCAGACACTCGCTAAAATTAATAAGTTTATAAGCTTTGAGCTGCGACATGTTCGCGCGTCGACAGCCGCGCATCATTAATCAATTGAACCGCCGCCAAATTGTTGAATAACCCGCATCCTCTAAACTTTCCACGACACTTATCGGTATGTTTACTGGGATGTAATATTGCGGCAAGCGGCTGGGGAAAAATATGTATATTTTAATTGAAAGATTCAATCAACAGATTTGCATTGGCCCGTTTAACACAATAGCGACCTGTTCTAAAAATATCGGCAAAAACTTATGTAATTATTTTATGTTTGGCTTAATACTACGTTAAAGCCAACCAACCATATAAGTGTTTACAGGTACTCAAGAAATTTTGACAAAGACGTATTTTAAATGTAACTGAAAAAAAAAATTAATCAGTACATGTGTAGTAAATCAGTACACGTGTAATAATCAAGATATAATTAAAGTGCAATTATTTTTTATCCAAAAAAATATGTCAAAAAATTAGACATGTACTGATAATGTAGTTTGAATTCTTTGTACGATTGTTTATCAGAGCGATGTCTAATTTAAAGATTAAATTTAAAATTGGTTAAGGTAATCCATGTCTTTCTTTGTCTATGGTAAATTTCATGGACTTCAAGCTTCCTTTTTTTCATGTAGAGCAGGGTGCTTCTTAGAGCGAGATTCACAGACCGCACTATGACTTCTTTCAACAAAGTACGCTTAGAACTGTCAGTGAAGTATGAGATTTGACAGTTCTAAGCGCGCTTGACCCCGTGGCTGGTGTAGATCGGAAGCGATCTACTCGGTTAAGAGTTACGGGCTCGGTCGGGTGTGTGATGGATGACCGCTAGTGGCAAATCAAAATGTGCGTTTCCGTGCTTCGGAGGGTACGTCAAGCCGTCAGTCCCGGTTGCTATCGATAGATACCAGTCGTTAAACCTTGTCGGAGGCCTTATGGGTGGTTTGAAAACATTCGACAACGGGTTGGCCGCTAACCCTTATCTCCACCAACCCGCATTGGAGCAGCATAGTTGAGTAAGGTCTCCTCCCAAGAAGGGGAGAGACTCGTGCCCAGCAGTCGAACGTTTTTTTTTTTTTTTATGTAATCGAAGTGGATAACAAGCATGCAGTTCACATTGATGTTAAGTGATGACTGCAGCCTATAGACACCCACACAAAGACCACGATCAAAATGCAGATGCGTTACCACTCCTGAGGCCTAAGGTGTTATGCCTCTGTGCCGGAAATTACAGGGCCGTACATTACCACCTGACCGGAATACGATAGTGCTGAACACTACCATTTAGCGGCAAGTATATTAGGTAATGCGGTGGTGCCTACGCCCGCGAGCTCCGTCACTGGAGCTCTACCACCAGTAAGAACACGTATCAACAGTTGCCATTATTATTATAAACGTACTTTGTTGAAAATAAAGTTGTAGTCTGTGAATGTCACTCTAAGATTTACGCAGATAATCATAAAACAGAGTCAGTCGCGAACATTTTTAAAGTATAAACAACGTATGACGAATAAGTAGGTATTTATCATTAAAAATATGGATTCCTATTTTTATGACTCAAGATAAAACCGTCTGGGTGTTGTTGTTTGTAATTGTCTTTTTAGGGAAGTCCGTTAGCAAAGGGACGTTAAAATGAGACCTTATTACTAAGGGTGAGATTCAAAAACCGCACTACGACTTTACTTTCGAGCAAAGTACGCTTCGAACTGTCAAAACCCATACATTTCTGACAGTTTTAAGCATACTTTGCTCAAAGTAAAGTCGTAGTGCGGTCTGTGAATCTCGACCTAAGACTCCGCTGTCCGTTTGTCCATCTGTATTTCTGTCTATCTGTCATCGGGCTGAATCTTAAGAACCGTGATAGCTAGACAGCTGGTTTTTTCAAAGATATTTCTGTTGCCGGTATACCAATTACACTACAAACGGAATAAAATAAGTGTTTTATGCTTCCAGACACGAGAAAAATATGACAAATGAAATTCAATTGTGTCTCGCCGCCGGTGGCCGTACGGTCCTTGAAGGATTAAGGGAGGCGCCCATACAGCAAACATGATTATTTTGTCGTTTTTTATGGACGAGAGGAACTCGTGAGAACTTCGTGTGTCAGACTTGCGATTTACCGGTTTTAATTAACAAAACGAATGTTTTTTTTTGTATACCTATAATGATGACAGAAAACTAGCATGTAGTATGCATGGACATCTGTACAGCAGTGTAACATGAATGCCGTAACCTGCAGACATCTATAGGTACAAAAACCAGTAGTCAAAATGAAGATGAACTGCCACTGTTAAGACCTAAGTTGTTGTGCTTTAGATATCAATTACGGGGCCGTACCTTACCATCCAATGGTAACATGATACACATGAACGCTACTATTTGGCAGTAATAGGCAATACGGTCGTGTCTGCACCCTCGATCTCCAATATTGACATGAAAAAACAAGACAAGCATCTAGCGATGCAGTTGAGGTCATGTTATACGAGTAGGTACAGGCCAGTACAGGGTTCTTTTAAAATAGTTGTTTGTGTCATCATGCCACAAAACCATACTTACTTACATTCATCCGTGATCCGACGGTAGTTTGGTACGTTAGCAGAAGGGCAAACGAATCACCTCCAATTTCTTAAAATGTACGGGAAAAAGGTAACGGTCCGTGCGCAGTACGACAACTGCAGTGGACTCGTCCGGCGCAGCAACAGACTGCCACTAAACCGATAATTTGAATGAGCTATTAGTCACTTCATAAGATATTTTTTTAAATCACGATGTATTCATACCACTATGCCGATAATTTCAATATCAATCTGTATTGCAGGTCTGATCGATTAAAACGATAACAAAAGACGTGAGGTGTGGCAGAACAGATACGTAAATAACTATATTGTATTAATCGTTATCTCTACGAATGTAGAATAAATTAAGCTCGTGAAAGTATAGTTTTGTGGACGTAATTTAACGTCTGCAATCCCCGAAAAGTTACCAGAGGAAAATGCATGCATTTATGCAAAAATACATGACTCAGCAGTCAATGGAGAAGGCTATCCGAAATGAAGAAATCCGTAGGCAAACGAAAGTCGCTGACATAGCCAAGAAGAACCGATAGCCGCTGGGGCAGAAAGGTTCTCGAGTGGAGACCACGTATCGGCAAGCGTAGCGTAGGACGTCCACCTGCAAGATGGACCGATGACCTAGTCAAGGCTGCAGGTACCCGCTGGATGCACGTCGCTTCCGATCGGTCGGCATGGAGGTCATTGGGGGAAGCCTATGTTCAGCAGTGGACGTTCTATGGCTGATGATGACATAAAAATAATAAAAAATAAAATACGCTTACACTCACAGCCCCACAGTAGGTATAAACCTGTGTTGTGGGTGCCGTTGTACACATACAACACATACACAAACACCCAGACCCGAAACACATATCTGCAGGCCATACAAATATTTGTCCCTGTGCGGGTATCGAACCCGCGACCCTTCGACTCAAACTGTCATCTCACACCGCTGGACTAACTAGGTCGTCAACTTGATGAACATGATTCGCCTTTTACGTTTCTGTTCTATTTAACAGGTTCGCTTGTTGACTTGTAGCATCCCTTACATAAAGCGCCACCTAGTAGAACACTCAGGAAACAAAAGTACTTGTCTAGTACGGAAGATGGCGTATGACCGCGCTGAAACGCGCATACGAAGTTTTTAAAAGAGTTGCCCTACATTGACAACATCCGTATCTCACCATGCGGTATCACCTCGCTTGGTTGGAGGATCGTTTCTTTTCGTCGGAGGAAGATTTCCACCCGTTCATCCAAAGAACGTTGTCAGTTTACCTCATGGGGCAGGAATCGAACCTGTGCCCCGAGGATAACCAGTACAGCCGCTTTACCCCTAAGCAAAGCCCACGAGTGGTAAAGTGGCTGGACTGGTTATTCTGAGGTTGCAGTTTCGATTCATGCCCCTGGTAAATTTTCTTACCATTTTTTTTATTCATTTACGTATAATTGAATTTCAAACATGAGATCTACGATTGGGGGATAATATAGAAAATAAAAAACAATATTTGCGAAATAGGTAAATTACGTGGCATATCAAATAAAAGGTTTTATTTTGAGCATTTCAAATATATTTACTTAGTCATATTAAAAACATAGCTACCTCTGCAGTGAACTTTATAATGAATCATATCATTGCCCCCTAGAAGAAAGATTGTCTGGTTTCTATTAATACATTCACATTTATCAAAAGTAATGTTATTAGCATCCACTGGTAGGTACTTATGTTTATTTTATCACAACGATAGCAACATTTTATCGAACCTGCTATGCTATGATAGAACATCAATATGATTTTTTTATGTAAAGAATGTGGCAAACAAGGATGGATTTCACATTGATGTTAAGTGATGACTGCAGCCTATAGAAACCCGCACAACAGATCAAAATGCAGATGCGTTTATAAAATTGTAATGAATGCAAATGGGAGAATACCCTGACTAAAAAAACCTTTGAGTCACTGTAGAAATCAGTTGCTTGAAATCATTGATTAGGAATAGGTGCTTGTATACTAATGAGAAAGGTGTATGTATGTATCTTCACGCCATGTCCCTAACGGGGTAGGCAGAGAGTGTGGAGCGCCAGATATCCCGGTCCTGACCCACCTCCTCCCTCCTCAATGATCAAGGTAGTGTGATGAATGAAAACCTCAATGATGAAGGTAGACGAGGTACGCTCGTCTACCTTCATCATTCTCTTCATACATGCACGCCGATTCCTAAGACTTTTGACCCCACCATCAGACAGTACTCGACTTATTTGGTCATGGTAGGTCAGTCTTGGTCTTCCTGGGCCTCTGCAACCAGCCACATTCGCATTGTATATCTGTTTAGTCACTCGCTCATTCGACATTCTTTCTATATGCCCGAACCATCGGGGCATGCCATTTTTACACCGATACTATCATTCACACAAAGTCTCTTTCTTACATCTTACATCTGCACCTGAGAAAGGTGCATTGTGAAAATGGTATGTTTTGCGCATGGGGTGCATTTTGCGAAAGGTCAGTCGCATAGACTGAGCCATTTGAATGTGGTGGATGCATCACATGAATAAAATATGGATGACTTAGGTTACTTAAAAAGCCAGACTTCGATGAATTCTTTTCCAATTACTCAATGCTTTATTTCAGTTTGTAAGCGATTAGCGAATCTGAAAGAATTGTTTCGATGATAAGATTTTAGTATAAATGATGATAATTTAGGACTTATTAGGCAGTTTATCATCCGATAGTCAGAAATCGGACTGGCCGTAATGACACAATGGCCATAATTAAAATATTAATATTTGTTATAAGCGTAATTAAAATATCAAGTGCACAAGTAGTTCAAATTGGACAATGTAATCCTAATATAGCTCTTCAGGATAACTTCAACTTGGATTCTGTAAGTTTCATTATTTTTTATTTTATACATCTTAGTGTGGTTATGGTTGTCTCGGCTAAGACTACCATGAGGCTACCATGATTATGTTCTCGTATGAACGAGGACATAATCAAGTATGCTACAATAGGAATTAAAAGTGAAATTTCAAAAAAAACTAAAAGTCTAAAAACTGTTTTTTTATGTAATGGAAGTGGCAAACGAGCATGCAGTTCACATTGATGTTAAGTGATGACTGCAGCCTATAGACACCCACACAAAGACTAAGGTCAACTCGCCCGCGAGCTTCGTCACTGGAGCTCTACCACCGGTAAAATATCCCTATTTATATTAATTTTATTATGTTAATATAATAATACTACTTGAAAAATGTTGAAATATAAATGAGGAAGAAAAAAGTAACAGGTAAGGATCCCACTGCAGAATCATTTCGTTCATCCAGATATGCTGCAAACCTAATTTTTACGCATATGTATAATTTAGAGAATATATGTCCACTGCTTGCCTAACCAAAAATGGCTGCAAGAATTTTTTTTTTGGAACTATTTTTTTAACTTGTTTTTTCAATAAAATATCGTCCACTTCACGGCAATATATATTGACTTTGACAAATCACAGCTGCCGTTGCGCACTTTGCCGCCTCTACATATTTTCGTTCCACCCCGATAACTTTTTACGTCCATAACGTACATGTCATGTATTATTTACATGTCAAATTAAAGACATTTTATTTCTCATTAATACGATATACGGGAGCTAAATAAAAACAACCGCATATAAAAGTTGCTGGCTGTTAAAAATAAAATAATTTAATTAAAAATACTTGCGGCCAAATTTTGATAAGCAACCTAATGCGTAAAAATTAGGTTTGCAGAATATCTGGATGAACGAAATGATTTATATAATTTATAGTATATCAGTAAGTTAAAATTGTTTTAAGCAAGGCATATTTTTAATAAAATAGGCGTGTAAATTTTTTATGATTTAAGAACCTTAAAAATATCAGAGATAATGATTTATATGTTTTAAACGTTATTATCAACAAAAATTATCAACCATTCCTATAGATTTTCATTATCAAGACGATTAGATAATATTTTAAATGAATTACTTGTTTCCGATGAATATTAGGTTACCTATATATTTTGAAGTAGTCAAGGACTTCGTCGAAGAATTCGAAACAAATAGACCGCACAATAGATTAAAAACTCTTATGACCTCCTAACCTCTAGACACGGGCGTAGCCAGGGCGAGGGTTCTGGGGGTTTAAACTAGGTTAATTAGGTTTAAACCTCAAAAAGTTAAGATTAAAATTTATAAAATTAAAACGAAAGACAGGCGTGCAGCATATTTCATTCATTACCATTCCTACACTAAAATATGTGGTTTGGATTTTTTTTAATGTAATGGAAGTGGTAAACAAGCGCACATTTCACATTGATGTTAAGTGATGACTGCAGCCTATAGACACCCACACAAAGATCAAGGTCAAAATGCAGATGCGTTAACACTCATGAGGCTTAAGGTGTTATGCCTCTGTGTCGGAAATTACAGGGCCGTACATTACCACCTGACCGGAACACGATAGTGCTGAACACTAAAATTTAGCGGCAAGTATATTAGGTAATGCGGTGGTGCCTACGCCCGTGAGCTTCGTCACTGGAGGTCTACCACCAGTAAAAATTCCCTATCACCCGTCCCGCCACCGCGCTTCGCCACAACCATTTAACCGATCACATTCGGTAACCTTCGTATATCTTCAATTCTCAATTTTCTAATGAATATACTCGTAAGAGTTATTTTATGTACTTTTGGTCTATCGGTCACCCCGCAACCACAAAAAAAATATTTTGTGCCGCAACCCCGCTCCCCACTGCTCGTGGTGATTTTTGCCTAGGCAAGATGTGTAGCATACTTAAAATAGAAAAGAATTTAAAGTCACGCTCAGAGTAAACGCCAGTTCAGACGAAAAGCAATGTTGTATGACAAAACTGTATTTCGTATTAAGGTATTTACGGCCCTGTAATTTAACACAGACACATAACACCTTAGGCCTCAGGAGTGGTAACGCATCTGCATTTTGACCTTGGTCTTCATGTGGGTGTCTATAGGCTGCAGTCATCACTTAACATCAATGTGAACTGCGTGCTTGTTTACCACGTCCATTCCATAAAAAAACGGTTTTTACGGCCCTGTAGTTTCCGGCACAGAGGCGTTACACCTTAGGCCTCAGGAGTGGTAACGCATCTGCATTTTGACCTTGGTCTTCATGTGGGTGCCTATAGGCTGCAGTCATCACTTAACATCAATGTGAACTGCATGCTTGTTTACCACGTCCATTACATAAAGAAACGGTATTTATGGCCCTGTAGTTTCGGGAACAGAGGCGTAACACCTTAGGCCTAAGGAGTGGTAACGCATCTGCATTTTGACCTTGGTCTTCATGTGGGTGTCTATAGGCTGCAGTCATCTCTTAACATCAATGTGAACTGCATGCTTGTTTGCCACCTTCCATTACATAAAAAAAAACTAATGTTGTTGGGATTGATGTAGAGAGGCTGCCTGGAAGAGGTGATGTGCTAATATCAATGTATATCTAAAGGCTACAGTATTCACCTACCGTCAATGTAAACTGTATGTTTGTTAAAAAAGTTGATCAATCTTTCGACTATAGATATCTCAGTTGTTTTTAATTATGAACTTATTTCAATCAAACTTGACTTTGAGATTAAAGCCCCTTATCATACATCAAATATCAAATAGATATTCAATTACGTTTCCGACAATTCAGTTATCTATAATATAGATAATTTTACACAGTTATCGACAGACTTCGTCAATATCCGTTTGTTAGTTTTTCATTTTTTTTTGTTAGGAAGGTGGTAAACGAGCATGCAGCTTACATTGATGTTAAGTGATGACTGCAGCCTATAGACATCTACATCAAAACCAGAGGTCAAAATGCAGATGCTTTACCACCCCTGAGACCTAAGATGTTATGTCTCTGCATAGAGCAACACGGACCACCGGCCGCGGCGGAATGGAGGGGAGTAGCCATAGCGTTTATTACCGATGCAAAACAGTCTGTCATTTTTTGCGGGGAGAAATGCGTGCGACACACACGCACACTATAAAAATCGTCTATTACTACGAAACTCACATCTTGACTTTAACAAAATACAAAAACAATTTCACGCACACATTTAAACTAGTGTTGCCCAAAATCGGTCTTGGTCTTGCAGTCTTGGTCTTGTTCTTGCATTTTTGCAAGACCAAGACCAAGAGCAAGACTGACTAATTTTAGCAAGACCAAGAACAACACTGACGGTGCAAGATTTGAGTAAGACCACACTGCTCACGTTGGTCTTGCTCAAATCTTGCACCGTCAGTCTTGTTCTTGGTCTTGCTAAAATCATCATATCAAATCAATCAATGTCAATCATCAGTCATGCTCTACTTTAAACATCTAGGCGACAGGTAGGTATATATATAGACGACTTGTACTTTGACAGAGGGGAAAGCCTGCATATGGCTACTCCCCTCCGGTGTTGCTCTATGTGTCTCTGACATAGTTATTATGGGCCATACATTATTATATTATATCCTCATTCTTTATCTTATTGTTTACACGTGCCTAGATAAAATATTCTTTGATATTTCCGTCATCATGTAAACTGTCGTTATTGTTGTGAATGGTAGTTGATCCATTTATTATCATAAGCTCTCAATCGGGATTTTATCAAGTGTCATCAACGAGCAACACGGGCCACCGGCCCGACCGGAGGGAGTAGCCGTAGCGTTTATTACCAATGCAAAATAATGAGGTTTTCGTGGTGCGGTATTTATTACATAAAAGTGCTATATTTTTACATGTACTAAATAAATGAATTTATAAAAAAACATTTTTTTTCGGGGCGAAATTTGTGTAACACACACATAACAAAAATAGTCTATTACTACGAAACTCACACAATGACTTAAAAAATACATAAACAATATCACGCACACATTTCTACATCTCGGCCCAATTCTGCTTGTACTTTGACATAAGGGAAAGACTGCATATGGCTACTCCCCTCCAGTCCGCCGCAGTGTTGCTCTATGATTTTGAATGGTAGTTGATCCATTCGTAATCAAAAATAAAATCTAAGTATCAAAGTGTCAAAGTATAAAACTAGGAAGAAGGGATGGTGATCCGAGACCTGAGATCGATTAATCGGAAACGCGATCTTTAGGACTCAAAAATCGTTTCTTATTTTAAATAATTATAATAATTTATTTAAATCGATCCACAGTACTGGATTGATCTAGTGAATCGATACTATACCCTGGAAAATCGAAGATCGATCTTTTTGGTTAATTCACATAAGAAACATATAGATCATAAGATTTAACGTTTAAACGTGAGTATATTAGGAAGCATTATACTAGCATTGAACACTGTTGAATTGTTTTTTTTTTGGTCGTCTGTTTTCCTTGAAATTTAGTTTAACATAGCCCAAATCAAAAATAGATCGATAATCGAAGATCGATTTTTTCAATGTCGATTTAATCGTGGATGGATTTGGGACACTTCAATTCGAACATTTATTTATTTCAGAAAGAATCGCCATCCCTACTACGAAGTCTATGAGAAGCTGCAACGAACTTATTTATTTAAAAAAAAAACAAGTTTTACAGTTTTAAACAACGACTTCGCCCTCAGGCTGCAGGCAGGGATTGATATTTTTTTCGATATGTCGATATTAAAAACTAATTAAAATGTAGATTTACACATTCGATATTTTTTTTTATATTTTGAATTTTAATATTTTGCTCGATCGTGCTTTTATAACTTTGTAGTTGGATCAAGGAAGAGATTAATCGACGACACGCAGGGTAAATTTTTTTAAATTATATTGTTAGATCGATATTTTTTTCGACATATCGAACACTGGTACTGATATTTTAAAAATAAAAAGATCAACAGCCCTACATCGAGTTTGACAAGCTGACAACGACAAGACAGTGACAGCTACAATTTTTTAAAAGGGTCACGGCACCAGGCAATGGTTCTATCACCATTCCACCGTATGTGTGACGTCATATGGCGCATACGTCTTTTTAGAATACACTAACTTTCAAAGTAGAAATTATAAATGAAAAGCACAAAATTTCGAAAAATGGTTTTACACAGGTGCCCTAGTTTAGGATTAACTTTTGATGTAATAAAACACGTAGGTTAAAAATATGAAATGTTGTCAATTCTAAGGAAATAAACTTCATACAATCATCGTTTCGATCTCGGTTCCATTTACGCAAACAAACTAACTGCAATTACAACTAACACTCATACTTTCATTAAAAACAATACTGGCATTCGATTGGTCGCGGCAAGGTCATTTCGGAAGGAAACGTCCAATAGGTTGAAGCGCTGCGGTGTGTCCCATTTATGCCCTGCCCACGGTGTGTCTTATGACGTGACTATAATTACATATATTAATAATTATATTTTTTACTGGTGGTAGCGCTCCAGTGACGGAGCTCGCGGGCGTAGGCACCAACGCATTACCTAATATACTTGCCGCTAAATGGTAGTGTTCAGCACTATCGTGTTCCGATCAGGTGGTAATCTACAGCCCTGTAATTTCCGACACAGAGGCATAAAACCTTAGGTCTCGGGAGTGGTAACGCATCTGCATTTCGACCTTGGCCTTTGTGTAAGTGTCTATAGGCTGCAGTCATCACTTAACATCAATATGAACTGCATGCTTGTTTGCCACGTCCATTACATAAAAAAAAAGTAGTTTGTTGTCTCTATCAATGATATTTTATAGTTGCCGTATCCAACGCAACTTACCTTTATGACGTTCATCCACCATTTTGATCAAGTTTTAACCAAACCAGAATTTCAGTGCTAACGTAGACAGTGTGCAGAGATAACGATCTACGAAGTCGAAAGTTATACGAAAAATTTTCTTGATGAGTACTGTAGATACGTTATCTATAATATAAAATAAGTCGGATTTTCCTTCCTGACACACTCCAGAACGCACGAACCGATTTCCACGGTTTTGCGTTTTGCAATCGTTGGAAAGGTATCGGACTCCGTGAGGTTTATAGCAAAGAAAATTCAGGAAAAAATATTTATAAAACGACATCCACGCGGGTGAAGCCGCGGGCAACAGCTAGTACTCATATAAAGTTTAATAAAAAATGGGTCCTGTTTCCATTATGACATACTTATTTATTTTTACCGTTCAAATAAAATAATATGAAGTAAATATTACAAAAACCGTCAGAGTCAAAGAGTCAATCCGCTTTGAAAACGTATTTGAGTAGGTGGTACCACTCACCGTTTGCTAAATTAAATGAAAAACTATGCAAATTTTAAGCTAAACCGCGTTATATTCAAAGTTCTCAGAGCAAACGATAAATGCTCTGAGAACTGCGTTTAATAACACGCGGCTTAGTTAATTTCATTTCAACCTTATTACGAACAATTTTCTTCGCTTAAATCCAAAATAGTGTTACTGAACTCGTTTAAGAACGTTAAACGTTTTATTACGGCGGTGAAATTGGCCATTAGTTCTTTCAGAGTGCCTAGTGCGAGATTTCCGATCGCGATTTTCGATCGAATTCGCGTAAGAGTAAATAAAATCTCGCACTAGGCACTCTGTTCACGTTTGACAGTTGGTCTCGATTTATATTCAAATTTTGACGTGTCTTCATTTACCTCCCTTGTTAATACTTATAATGTTGTGATATAATTTTGTGTATCATATTATGCCAATCTTATCTATACTTATAATAAAACTGTAGAAGTGTAAATTCTGTACATTAAAATTATTGAAAAAATAAATACCAGGGGATGTTACTAGATCGATACCGAACCTTTTTTTGTCTGTCTGTCTGTCTGTCTGTCTGTCTGTCTGTCTGTTTGTTCAAGCATCACAGAAAAACTACCGGTCCGATTACTGAAACTTGGTATGATTATACTTTAACCTTTGGCGCACAACACTGGGTACTTTTTATCCCGGAAAAATTTCTGTTTGTCTGTGTGTTTGTGCACGCTAATATCAGAAACGGCTTATTCGATTTGCGGTTTTCACTAATATATTACGGTAAGTTTCACTTAACATTTGGTGTTCGTTTCATGTGAATCGGTTCAGAAATAAAAAAGTAATGTCAATTTAAAGAATCATATCGAATATTTTTAAGCTATTCTGTATCTTACTTCTATCTTTTAGGGGGTTTCGTACCTAAAAGGTAAAAACGGACCCTATGGATTACTAATCCTCCATTGTCTGTCTGTCTGTCTGTCCGTCCGTCTGTCTGTTACCAGCCTGTATCTCATATATAGTGAAAGCTAGAAAACTAAAATTTTCACAAATTATGTATTTCTGATACCGCTATAAAGAAAAAAAAATACTAAAAATAAGAAAATGAAAATGTTAAGGGGTCCAAGGGGGCATACAATAAACGTATTTTTTTTCGTATATTCTTTGCTCGATAATAATAACGGTAGAAAGTAGACGCTTAAAATTTTCACAGAATTTTTAGATCTTATGTGGTATATTTATTACCTCCCATAATAAATCTATACAAATAAATAAAATTGGAGTGTCTGTTTGTAATATTAAAATAACCGCTTTTTACTAAATGTATATACACGGTACACATACTAAAACAACATTTTTTATAATTTTTGTATGTCTGTCTGTCTGTCTGTTTGGCGGGGCTAATCTTGGGAACGGCTGGACCGATTTTGACGGGACTTTCACTGACAGATAGCTGATGTGATAAGGAGTAACTTAGGTTACTTTTATCTCCATAAATCCATACATACATACCTATATACAAATAAATATAATTTGAGTGTCACCGATTTTGACGGGACTTTCACTGGCAGATAGCTGATGTGATAAGGAGTAACTTAGGCCACTTTTATCTCCATACAACCATACATACACACATACATACCTAGATACCTATATACAAATAAATAGAATTTGAGTGTCTCCGATTTTGACGGGACTTTCACTGGCAGATAGCTGATGTAATAACTTCGTCCGGGTAGATACTGAACAATCATATTTTTTCTGACGTGGACGACGTCGCGGGCACAGCTAGTCTAAAATAAGATTGAATGGTGACCTAAAACAATAGGCTTTTTATATCATTACATGCTTTATTGGAATGTGCGATAAACAAATACTTGTAACATGTACTTATTAACATGTTTAATATATTTTTGAAAACATGTTTTAACTTTATAGTGATGCTTGTTTTAAATTTGCTTTGGCATTTAATGTTTAGTACAAAAGCTTAGCTTAGCTTTTTTTTATGTAATGAAAGTGGCAAACAAGCGTGCATTTCACATTGTTGTTAAGTGATGACTGCAGCCTATAGACCTCATAAACCGCGATAGCTAGAAAGCTGCCGGTATAACATGAAATACTAAAAATAAAAATATTAAGCGGGGATCCCATAAACATGATTTTTCTTATTTATGCTAAATTAATGACGGTAGCAGGTTGACGCTTAAAATTTTCAGCAAATATTTAGTTGTATTATTTTTTCAATATAATAAATTAATAAAAATAAAGTAAATATTAAAGGGGGGTAGTTCTATAGCAATTTTGCTACTTTTATAGATGATACGAAACCCTTGGTTTTTATACCTATCTTTATATAAAATTCGCCAGGAATAGTGTTCTGTTATTAATCATTTCTTTATCCCTGACTTGCAAATTCAATGTTTTCCAAAATTATAACTGATAAAACCTTTCTCTAGTTTACCGGCAGATGGTATGGCCAAGCAAGGACAGATTCACCGGTAGTGAGCGGAGACTGTTCCTCCCTCACTCTGATTGTCAGCAATGGAACCATCAATTTCAACATCGAGGCCATCGCCAATAACTTCGATGCTGACGTCACGGGCACAGCAACTCTTGAAGCCGGAACTGCGAAGTTCACCGTCAATTTACAGGGCTTCACTGACCGTAAGTTCCTTTGAGTTCGGCAAACTTATTATGTATAGTGCTTTACCAAAAGTTGAAACTTTTACTTTACCAAAACAAAAAGTCTCGCGTCAGGACACGAGACCTGATCGAAAATTCGCAAGACGGAGGGGGACCGCAGGCGCGGCGTAGTAGAGAAAGTATTTTTTTTTTTTTTTAATGTTTTAAGAGTGGCAAACAAGCACACAGTTCACATTGATGTTAAGTGATGACTGCAGCCTATAGACACCCACACAATGACCAGAGGTAAAAATGCAGATGCGTTACCACTCCTGAGGCCTAAGGTATTATGCCTCTGTGCCGGAAACTACAGGGCCGTACATTACCACCTGACCGGAACACGATAGTGCTGAACACTACCATTTAGCGGCAAGTATATTAGGTAATGCGGTGGTGCCTACGCCCGCGAGCTCCGTCACTGGAGCAGCAAAATTTCACATCTGCCAGCACTCCCCGAGTGCAACCCGTTGTTTTTTTATTAAGTTAAACGTATGCATCTTTTGATAATACCTACTACTGAAAGAAAACTTTACTGCCGCGGGGAAACAGAGCTACTAAAATTCGCCCTGTAGTATTTTAACTGGTGGTAGAGCTCCAGTGACGGAGCTCGCGGACGTAGGCACCACCGCATTACCTAATATACTTGCCGCTAAATGGTAGTGTTCAGCACTATCGTGTTCCGGTCAGGTGGTAATGTACGGCCCTGTAATTTCCGGACAGAGGCATAACATCTTAGGCCTCAGGAGTGGTAACGCATCTGCATTTTGACCTTGGTCTTTGTGTGGGTGTTTATAGGCTGCAGTTATCACTTAACATCAACGTGAACTGCAAGCTTGTTTGCCACTTCCATGACTTAAAAAAAAAAAGTATAAAAAAGATAAGCGATGTCTTAATTACTAATCACAAGTTTTATCTTCCACAGCTGCCGATTTTTGGATCATGTTGACTGACTACGAAAACTATGCCATTGGGTATTCTTGCGAAGATATTAGCACCACACAAAGAGCAGGTTGGTACAACTATTAGGTACTTACATACTGTCATCATAACTCCAGCCGAATGACGTCCACTGCTGGACAAAGCTTTCCCCAAAGTCGCCCACAACAGTGTTGTGTCAATTGAAGAGAATATGTCATAATCGCCACGCTTGGTAGGTGGATTGGCTATCACAGTGGCGTCGCGTTATAAAACTATTATTACGGGACGCTGCCACCCTCCCAATGTTTTTGCATTTACTGCCACCCTATTGGAATGGTTTGATCACCATTGTTTGGTTCACTGAATGCAATAACGGAAGAAATCACCATCACTAGTTAATGGCGAGGCTGTCACGTCCCGACGCTTAATAAAAATATCCTGCCTGAATAATTATAACAAGTGTTGATGTTATCAGATTTAAAATAACAAATAATGTTCTTTTTCAGTTTACATTTGGCAACTGAGTAGAGACTTGACGTTCACCAACGATATGGTGCCAGCTTTTCTGAACCAAACAATGCACAATCTGCTTGGGATCACCAATGATGATCTTCGGCAGGTGGTTCAGTCAGGAGTGGCTTGTGAACTGTTACCAAGGATACCGGCTGGACAGCCTGTGATATTGCCAGGATTGTGCAATGCTAATAGAACTGCTGTTCAACAGTTTGATGCTGTCAGAGTAAGTGAAATGATAAGTTTGAGGCTTTAGTGGCAGTAAATATGTGGCATATTTCTCACAACCTTGGTGAAGATACTGAAGACAATCATGACAAAGAGTTCAATGGAATTACTATAAAATTACAATTATTATTTATCCACTAGGATATTTATTGGATATTCCATGAATAATATACATTTTATTGTATACCAAAAAGAAATCACAAAACTACAGAGCTGAGACTCTCTTCCAGACAAATTTTGGTTTCATTGTACTGCGGAAATTGAAACAGGAGGAGTGTAGTCGAAATGGATGTATTAGGTTGCAGATATTGCAATATGAAAAAATTGCCTATTATTATTACAACAGTAGGCAACTTGGTGGTGATCAGTTACCAATCCTTTATATTATGCAAATATCTGAACGGTGAAAAATTTGGAGTAAACGGTAGATATAAGTGAAGGAGTCATGAGAAAGAGATCACTGGCAGAACGAAAGGATAAGTAAGGGATATGAAGAGTCAAGGAATAGGAAGCACTCTTTCAATTAGGTTGTTGTTTGAGGATTGAACAACAGACTTTATTTATTTAGTTAGAAAACTAAATATATCTGCAAACCGAACATCTCTATCCTTGCAAGCCTTCCATGCTACTTCTGTTTTCATAATTTTTGTCATTGTCCTTCCCCTCTATATGTGCTAGTTTTATGAATGAATATCTTTTGATACAAATTCAAACCAAAGAGAGAAAAGGCTTTCTTTTCTCTTTTTAAAAGCAAAACCATCACTGAAAAAGTCTTTAATTAGACTGTAACTTACCTTTTTCTTTTAGTTCACAGGCATTTGGTATGGCATTGCAAATTACTTCTCGGAGAATGAGTTCGGCACTTGCAATACGGCCCAATACTCGCTTGGGGCTAATGGCGTCGATGTCGTCAACAGCCAGGTGGTGAACGAACAGCTGCTTACTATCACTGGAAACGCTATAGTGGCCTCAACTGATGGTAGCGGTGTACTATTAGTCACTTTAGAAGTTGCACCAAATGGTGAGTTGCCAATACTATTCTTAGTATCATTATTCGTTATATGGTTTTGTAGTTGATAGTCTGATTTAATAGAAAATATACGTGTTTTAGTGTGTTAATTGTATTTGAGAATTATTAGTAATTGCCGACCAAAACTCGACAGTAATACATGAAATATTCCCAATTAAGTCTGAATTCTGCAACCAACCTCTACTGTATTCTCTACTTTGTGTTGTAAAACCGTTTTAGTACAGGCTGATACACAGCACGTTGTAACATTTTGATAATAACAAAGTGAATGTTATACATTTTCTGAATACTTGGGTGTCAGTGCGTTTTTTACCATCTCCATAATGGTGAGTGCTCTACTTAATTATTTGGCATGGTGCCACTGTCTCACTACCCGCCGAAGAGAAAAGTACACACACCGATTGGACACGCTCAACGGTGCGGTGTTCAAGCTAATTTCTAAAAAAGCGTGCCAATTGTGAAACAGTCTTCGCTCTGAAGTGTTCCCTCAGCGCTATATTGTGGGGTTCTTCAAAACCGGCGTTAAAAAAGTTCGCCAGGGCTTGTAAGCTTGAAGCGCGTTGTATTTTTTTTAAGTAATTGCATAGCTTTTATCGTGCGCTTTGAGCGTGGCGACCGAATCAAGAAATTCCGTAACGAAAATAAAACCTGACACCTCCCACTCCGCCTACCATATATGTATTGCGAGAAGAATACGTGAACTAGAATTTCGCACACATATCTACGCTGCCGTCATCACTTAATATCAGCGTGAACTGCATGCTTGTTTGCCACCTTAAATACATAAAAATGACAACGTCCGGACGGAAGATTTATCTTTTGTAAGAGAATGAATTAGGTATCATATGGAAGAGAATTCTTCCGCTAGCTGTATTAGTCTATTCTACTAGTCCCGATGACATTAGAAGAAGAAAGATACAAAACAACACCTCGTTAGTCCAGCGGTGTGAGACGACCTTTTGATTCGAAGGGTTGAGGGTTCGATCCCCGCACCAGGACGAATGATTGTATGGTCTACAGATAATTATTTCGGGTCTGCATGTTTGTGTATGTGTTGTGTGTGTAAAACGGCACCCACGATACATGAATGAAGCGTATTTTATTAATTTACTAGCTGACCCGGCAAGCTTCGTATTGCCTCAGAATAAAAATAATGTGTCAAAGGTTTGATAGATACGGACTATTTGTATGGGAAAATGAAATTGTGGTTTTTACTATTTCCCTTCAATTTCTTTATTTTCTTACCTTTTAAACCTTCCCTGGACTTCATTGAAATCATTCAAAACCAAAATTAGCCAAATCGGTTGAGCCGTTCTCGAGTTTTAGCGAGACTAACGAACAGCTATAGATTTTTATATATATGGATTTATTATTATTTTGTATGAATGTATGACATTATCTTCGTTTTGCTCTTAATCTTTTATCAAATACATTGGTAGGTTTTGTCCATGACACATTCATTGCAATAGTGTGCAAAATATTGTGTAAGTTTACCTTAGATACAAAAAACTACAAATATCTATTACTTGAGTCACGATTAGATAAAACAATTGAATGTACATAATTTTGTTTTTTCATTTTTTATCATATCTAATTGAAGATAATAAATTATTTGCAGTATCTATATAAATATGGAATTCAAATCATTTTTATTTCACGATTAAGATAAGCCTACAGAATTATTTCCTATATAGAAATATTTTATAGCAAACTAGCTGATGCCCGCGACTTCGTCTGCGCGAGATTAATATTACACACAGTATCATTATAAATTGTAGCCTATATGTTATTCTGGTGTATAAGCTATATTACTGTATTATAGGAAGTATGTCGAATGAGCGAATGACTAAACAGATATACAATGCGAATGTGGACTGTTGCAGAGGCCCAGGAAGACCAAGACTGTCCTACCACGACCAAATAGGTCGAGTTCTGTCTGATGGTGGGGTCTGATTCTTAGGAATCGGCGTGCATGTATGAAGAGAATGATGAAGGTAGATGAGGCACGAGAGGTATGTCAGGACCGGGATATCTGGCGCTCTACACTCTCTGCCTACCCCGTTAGGGACCTGGCGTGAAAATACATACATACAAAATACGATGTCACATTACAAAGCGTAGCCATAGCGTTTGTTACCGATGCAAAACAGGCTGTAATTTTTTGCGGGGGTAAATTCGTATGATACACACACACACACACACAACAAAAATCGTCTATTGCTACGAAACTCACATCTGAACTTCAACAAAATACATAAACAATTTCACGCACACATATAGACATCTAGGCGACAGGCGTAGGCACACTTGTGCTTGTACTTTGACAGAGGGGAAAGCCTGCATATGGCTAATCCCCTCCGATTCGCCGCAGCCGACGGTCCGTGTTGATCTACGGTCCTAAAAGAAACCATTTCATGAAATGCGACCATTTCATAGTAAATTACGAATATTTTGTTTTTTTCATCAACAGCGTCGTCAAAATCATTCGCATACTGGCTTTGTTTTACTCTTCTGTCTATTAAGTTTTGGTATTCACCATCAATATACCTAATATGAAAAGGAGATGTTCCCAAATGTATGGAGCTTGGGCCCGCACCATGTACACTATACTGAGAGAAGAAGCATAAAGTGCTCAATCATTTTCAGCTATTCAAATCGTTAATAATTATTATACCTTCAATTAATTGTCGTGAGTATATAATATATGTCAAAAACAAGAATGTCGTAGTAGCAATATAGTGATATATTGTTGTGATACAAAAATTATATAAAATAAATAATACCGACAAAAAAACAACGATTCAAATTATTTTGTATGATGCTACGTATTTTTCTCTATCTTTTGATATACGTAGTGTACAAAGTGTGGGCCCAACGTGGAACTTGTCCTTGCTGTGTTTCCATAAAATTTTACGTTTAAGTCAGAGGTTCCCAAACTATTTTTTCTTGTAGACCCTTTACAATTTTTTCTGGTTTCTATGGACCCCCGTCCTTGCTACATTTATATCACATTCCCATATTTCCAATTTTTATTCACGCCTACGTAGCCCCTTATCGAGTCTCCCAAGGACCACTTTGGGAAGTGTATGTGTTGAGATCCATTATCGTGGACCCCCATTTTCATTTCATGGACCCCCAATTTTTTTTTTCGCTGACGCATACCCCTTTCAGATTGTCATAGACCCCCAGAGGTCGATATAGACCACTTTGGGAATGACTGGTTTAAGTCATCGGTGCAGGCCTTAACTTGTTTTTCATTTATTTCAGTTTTCGCAGAGTCAACTTTGTTCATATTGGACACAGATTACGATAATTATGCGGTGTCGTACACATGCGTGAATGTTGAAAACGAATCAAGACGAGGTAAGTTTTTAAAAGTAAAAAAACATTAATAAACTGATTTTAATTAGCTGTGCATCAATTTTTCGTGAAACTGAATTCAAACATATTAACCAAAATAATTACTTTATGAAAACTTTATTTTAAATTACTACTTAAACTTAATTGACTATGATGAGAATAACATGACGACCCGGTTAGTCCAGCGGTATCCCCGCACCGGGACAAATGTTTGTATGGCCTACAGATATTTGTTTCGGGTCTGGGTGTTTGTGTATGTGTTGTATGTGTACAACGGCACCCACGACACAGGTTTATACCTACTGTGGGGCTGTGAGTGTAAGCGTATTTTATTTTTTATTTATTTAATTAAAATGTCTTCACTTGTTTCTAATAAAAATACTATTGATATTTCATATTAAAAAACTGACTTAATTTGACTTATTTTTAAATAACATGGTGGGTCAATTAAAAGGAAATGCGTAATGCCTTTAGAATACAGTTATAAATCATGGAGTTATGATATTGTCATTTGGGAATACTAAATATTAGGCACAATACCTCTATTTTGACGACCCGATTAGTCCAGCGGTGCGAAACCACCGTTTGATTTGAAGGGTCGCAGGTTCGATCCCCGCACCGGAACAAATATTTGTAAGGCCTACAGATATTTGTTTCGGGTCTGGGTGTTTGTGTATGTGTTGTATGTGTACAACGGCATCTACGACACAGGTTTATAATATATAATACCTAATGTGGATCCGTGAGTGTACGCGTATTTTATTGTCTAAGGTCCCCGTCCTCAGGGGGCCCTTAGATTAGAAACACGCTTATACAATGGGACAAGGTTCTATCAGGTAACTGGGCATAACCACATGGGCACTTTATACGATGATAATAAAAATAAATATCTAATTTTTGATTTTTGAAAGAAGATTTCCCCGCCTGTATTTAAAGAAATTTCTATTCTAAGATATAATCGCTGTTATTTCGCTGAAAGTATAGTTGATAAAAAAAATTGCGGATAATATAACTCATCGCATATATCAATTTTCAGTAAACAGTTGGATCCTTAGCAGAACTCGCCAGCTCTCCAACGTAGGACAGAATGCAGTAGACGCCTTGATCAGTTCTGAGTTGGATCTTAACACCGAATTCTATCAAGACATTAACAGAACTGATGCAGACTGCTTCTACTTTCCTGAACCTGCTCTTGACACGTCTGTAGTGTTCCCTGGACAATGTGATATGAGCATACCAGCTGTACCATCATTCGATGTCGCTAGGGTATGATTTTTTTGGTAATTTTTCGGTATACTAATGTTTCGGCGAAAATTATTTCGCATAATATCAATACCCAAACATTTAGCCCCATATTTTTACTACATGTTAATTATAATAATTAATGATTGGGCTCATTCTCACTTTAACATCATGTCAATGATTCAAATTAAAAAACTAAAAACCATCGTTAATGTTGTATCTTCACGCCAGTTCTCTAACGGAGTAGACAGAGAGTGTTGACCGCCAAGTATCCCGGTCACCTCACACCTCCCGTGCCTGATCTACATTCATTCTTCTCTTCATACATCATAAATCATTAATTTTAATAGAAAATCAGTCCGATATTTCAAAATATGATACAAACTTTACTACGTCATACAACATTAGTTACTTCTATATCATTAATAATGGCAACCCATTATACGTCCCACTGCTGGGCACGAGTCTCTCCCCTTTTTGGGGGGAGGCCTGGAGCTTACTCCACCACGCTGCTCCAATGCGGATTGGTGGAGGCGGGTGGGTTAGTGGCCAACCCGCTGTCGGATGTTTTCAAACCGCCCATAAGGCCTCCGACAAGGTTTAACGACTGCTATCTATCGATAGCAACCGGGACCGACGGCTTAACGTACCCTCCGAAGCACGGAAACGCGCATTTAATTTGCCACTAGCGGTCACCCATCACACTACCCGACCGCGCCCGTAGTGCTTAACCGAGCAGATCGCTTACGATCTACACCAGCCGCTGGGCCATGCGCGCTTCTACATCATTGTTGTTACCAAATTCTTCATTTTTCAGTATTTGGGTGTATGGTACGACCTCCAGTCCTACCCCACTACCTTCCAAAACGCATCTTGTGACACTGCTGAGTACACATTAAACGACGGATTCGTTGACGTGCTCAACACGCAAGTTGTCGGTCAAAGCCTTGACGTCGTCCGTGGTATCGCTGTTCCCGTCGCTGAGGATGGAAGTGGGAAACTCTCTGTTACATTTACTATTAACAATTGTAAGTTATTTAAATTAATAAACGTTTTACGTAACAATAAGCAAAGGACATCGTTTCGCATTCACATATTGTTCGCATCAGATCCTATAGCAAGGAAAAAATCACTTACAGTGTTTCCCGTCACTCATAAATTCTTGTTGTATATTTGAACCTTTGCGGACACTTCGTGGCAAAGTTATTGTCGTCACCTTGATGATTCTATTTATATTAAATAAATATTTATATAGTAGATATGTATATTAGTCAAATTTTCAGCTCTGTCGCAGTTTTCGTTATTTGGTCAATATTTTTATGTCTAAATTGCCCGGACTATAGTATATGTATCTTCACGCCAAGTACCTTACGGGGTAGGCAGAAAGTAGAGTGCCAAATGTCCAGGTCCTGACACACCACCCGTGCTTCTTCTACTCTTCTATTATTATATGTTTGCACTACATTATTGTTTATTAATATTTTATTTATTTTCAGTCAACGTAACAACAGACTACTGGATACTGGCCACGGATTACGATTCTTACGCTTTCGTGTACAGCTGCACAAATCTGAATGCATTCAGCAGACAAGGTATGTCGATGACTTTTGTGAACGTATAAAATCCTATCGAACCTACGAAGTTTGTATCGCCTTGGAAAAATAAAAAAAATAAATGTCCAAAATATCGAAGAATAAATTTCGGTGAGAATCACCCTAAGTATTAAGGGATAAAAAAAAAGCTACACTCGATTCTCATATTTACCAAATATACACAAAAAATGTCATAATTATCAGTCGAGCCGTTTTGGAGCAGTATTGCTACAAACACTGTGACACGAGAATTTTATATATTAGGTTATAAATAGTAACCAAGACAATCCTCTTTTGGGGATTTTCGCAGTAACTCGAGCGCGTCTAAATTAATAGGATTTCGAAGACGCTGAACTTCTATGAAGTATAATAAAAATTGTATGGTGCATATTTCCTCTTTGGTATATCTCATCAGGCTATTCTATTTCAGTTTTGCTATTTTGATCTTTATGATTTAATATTTTCCGGTATGCACACGATTGTATCAATAGATTAGACTTAATCCTTATTTCCTGTGAGATATCATATTGATATCATAGTTATTGTTATATAATCACGAAGATAACTTACTGTTTTGGTACGATAGTGCTGACTATTCCTTAGTTTTTCGAGGTTAGTGTCTTATAATGTACCTACTACTTGCTGCTCGAGACTTTGTTCGCGTGGTTGGTTTTGTCACAAGAAGTACCGTATATTAGGATTTTTTATGTCTGGAAGAGCTCTAGTGACGGAGCTCGCGGGCGTAGGCACCACCGCACTTCCTAATATACTTGCCGCTAAATGGTAGTGTTCAGCACTATCGTGTTCCGGTCAGGTGGTAATGAACGGCCCTGTTATTTCCGGCACAGAGGCATAACACTTTAGGCCTCAAAAGTAGTAACGCATCTGCATTTTCACCTTGGTCTTTGTGTGGGTGTCTATAGGCTGCAGTCATCACTTAACATCAATGTGAACTGCAGGCTTGTTTACCACTTCCATTACATAAAAAAAAAATAGAAAATAAGACAGGTCTTAAAGCTTAAACTACCTCTACTTTGACTAATGTTTTAACTCCAGTGTCAGAATACAAGAGCATTAGTACTACCCTAATACTTAATCTATCTTCCGCCAAGTGGTGGTGTTCAGCTTATTCTTATATTTTTTATTTTTTGCACTGATACATGCGACTGAATTCAGAAATAAAGGCAAAAATGGAAAGAAAACTTTAACTTTGGGCAAAGATTGTAAGGTTTTTTTAGGTAGCTTAGTGTTAAATATCTTTCCATTTCTTTCTTTTATTTTTTAGCCTTCAAATACATTATTTTATTAAATCTTTTTATCTCACAACAGATACAGACCATGTCTATTTTCGTTAAGTTTTAGTCTATTTTTTATATTTAGCCTTTGCTGATGATGGAAATAAACGATAATTATATTGTAATTTCAGTTTCATCATGGAAACTAAGCAGAACCAAGCAGTTGCCTCAAGCTGGGGTCACAGCTATCAACAATGTTATGGCAGGCATCCAAGTCCTCGACGAGAGATACTTCGTGGCAAGAGATCATACTGAAGAAGGTTGCTTCTATTTCCCGGACCCTCAGCCTGGTGTGCCTGTGGTCTTCCCAGGGCAGTGTGATGGGACTGTGACTGTAGTACAGAACTTTAATTTACAAAATGTAAGTTTTATGTATGTATGTATGTATGTATGTACCATCGCAGAAGTTTCCGTTCTTACAAAAACATTGTAAATTAGACTTTATCCGTGCTTTATCATCACACAAATAATTTGCAGACGTAATGAACGGACATTTGTTCGATGATAGGTATTTGTTTTACTACCACAGTACAGTACCCATTAATAAAATTGCACATCGAGCCTACAACAGAGACAATCGGCTAGTTACGATTTCATAGAGCGTTAATTCTGCTGCACAGTACCTACGTACACCACTGACATAGAAAGAAGAGTGCTTGCAGGGAATTGCGTGAATGGAGCGCTGGGTAAGCTGCTAGAATCGAAACATCTCAGCCTGCGGGCTCGACTAGTCGTACATAATGCTGTACTTACTCCAACGCTTTTATATGGAAGCGAGAGCTGGGTATGCAGGAAAGAGCATGAAAGTAAGTTAAACGCGGTCGAGATGAGATCTTTGCGCAAGATCTGCGGTGTATCACTCACCGATCGCGTTCGTAATGAAGATGCAAGAAAGAGGCTTTCTGTGAAAGATAGTAGATAATATCGGTGTAAAAATGAAAAAAGGCATGCTCCGATGGTTCGGGCATACAGAAAGAATGTCGAATGAGCGAATGACTAAACAGATATACAATGCGAATGTGGATGGTTGCAGAGGCCCAGGAAGGCCAAGACTGACCTACCATGACCAAATAGGTCGAGTCCTGTCTGATGGTGGTGTCAAAAGTCTTAGAAATCGGCGTGCATGTATGAAGAGAATGATGAAGGTAGACGAGGCACGAGAGATTTGTCAGGACCGGGATATCTGGCGCTCTACACTCTCTGCCTACCCCGTTAGGGACCTGGCCGTGACGATACATACATACAGTACCTACGTAAGATTGGTTCGGTATTTGTCAATTTGATCAAATGGTTGACAAACGTCAAATAGGTAAGGTGCGAAAAAGATGACGCTCTACGTACGAAATAAGCGGAAATGTAGTTCCTAAGGTCAATGTGCAATATTTCTTGTTGGATACTGTAGTCTTTTGTTACTGTGACGTTACTTCTGTGCTAGGACTCCTAGATTCGATCTCCGAGTCGGAAAGTAAGTGAGATTAGGAATTTTCCCAGTGCAACCCTCGGAGTTTAGAAATGTGCACAGCGATTAAAATAGGCTTGCATTCTACGCCCATGATTCGCCATTTACTTTTTGTCCCATGTAGGGACAAAAAGTAAATGGCGAATCATGGGCGTTTGTAAGAGTATGTTCGAATGCCTTTGTCTACCTTTTTGGGGAATACCGACACGAAGTTTCCGTATACCGGACCCGTATATGAGATAGAGAGTAGTATACGCTAAACATCTTGGTTGTTGCAAACCATTGGTGCCTGTACGGACTTAGTTATCTTAGTTAATTTGGAGGGGTTCATCAGGGATCAGCACTTAGTCCACTCCTATTCAATCTGTCTATGGACTACCTAACGAGACACATTCAGACCTGTCTCCAGTGGTACCTAATATATGCACATGATTTTGTGCTCATTTGTGCACGAGTACGTTGTGTGAAAAACGTTAGTTCTTCCAAATAAACAGTGGGGAAGAAGACAACCAAAGGCTACTTGATGGACAATTGCTTAAAAAATATGGAACGGGATCAATTGAATAAGACAACGCAAGACCGTGGTTACACCATAATACCATGATGTGAGTGAATTTAAAGATGAAAAATAATGCCTTTACTAGTATTTATTACACAGGTTGCAAATCGCAGTCTCGTCGGAAGTAGAATTTCATTCTCGGTTTTTCTCTAAATTCTGAAATTGTCTTTGGAATTCATAAAACAAAACATTGATTATTGTGTTGTACCTAACACCAAAAACGTAAACTGATCAATCATAATTATTAAAAAATCTTTTATCATCAATTTTGTCTTAAATTTTTTAGTTTGCTGGCACATGGTACGAGGTCGAAGCGTACCCCAAAGAACAGCAGACGGGGCAATGTATCAACCACGAATACACTTTATCTGGCAACAGCCTGAATCTTGTGTCATCAAGCATTACTGATCAGTTCCTGGGATTAACCAATGGCAGTTTGGTGTTCACAAATACGACTGACACAAGCGCAAGGATGACGCTGACTCTCCAGACAACTGCAGGAGGTGCGTGTTGTTATTTTTTTAAGTAATGAAAGTGGCAAACAAGCATGCAGTTCACATGATGTTAAGTCATGACTGCAGTCTATAGACACCCATACCAAGACTAGAGGTCAAAATGCAGATGCGTTACCACTCGTGAGGCTTAAGGTGTTATGCCTTTGTGCCGTAAATTACAGGGCCGTACATTACCACTTGACCGAAACACGATAGTGCTGAACACATCGAGCTTTCGAAAGAGACGATCGGCTCGTTTCGACTTCGTAGAGCGTTATCTCTGTTACACACTGCCTACGTAAGCACTGACAGTCCGGTGTTGGTCAAAACATGATCAAAATGGTCGACAAACGTCAAATAGGTATGGTGCGAATGAGATAACGCTCTACAGACCCGAAATAAGCCGCCCTCCTAGGCTCGATGTGCATTATCAATTGTTGAGCACTGTACTATATCTTTGACGATGATATAATCAATAATCAACAGCAGTGATTAGATATGATTGTCTTATTAAGCTATATTACGTTAATTATGATAAATATATTAAGATTTTAATTTCTCAAATAATCACGGAACGGAATTTTAAAATATCTTTAACTAAAATATTGAAATTAATAAAATTTTCATAATAATGGATAATTAGAACGTACTACTTGTAATGAAACTGGTTGTGATAATTACTATTGTCTGTATATTTGTTCGTGTTTGGTATTTGGACCAGAAATAAAAAGGGTAATTAAACACAAACTTGAATTATTTATTTCAAGCGTGCGTCTACGGACCGAGCGTTACAATGACTGGCCTGACTGGCCTGGCTGGCGTCCTAAGCGAGCATTGTGCAAAGTCCCACTTACATGTGTCCCTACATACTAAAAGGATAACATCTAATATTTTTTTATTCTGCAGATATTTCATTCCCTTTTTGGATTTTGGCGACGGATTACAATGACTACGCTTTGGCTTACAGCTGCGTTAACGTTAACAACTTCTTCAGAGCAGGTAAATACATATTGAAATAGTAAAGGTTTCAGTAGTTAGTGGGAAAAAAAATATGCACTATAAAAGTATTTGACCGATATTAATAATACTTTGGTATATAACATTTATTTTATTTTAATGTGATAGCCAGAAAAATAATCACAATTAACGTCAAATTTTCTTATCTGAATAATTCGTCTTGGCGTGTGACTTTTAATTTCTTGTTAATTTTTAATAGGAAATCTATACATTTTATTTCAATTACACGTAATAGTGGATGATTGAACCAATAAATTTCCAAATCTCCCTTTTTATTAATTTTCGATAGAACGGATCTGAAAGCATTTAAAAACAAGATAACAGAGTAGAACATCTTAACATATAGGTTAACCCTAATTAAATATTACTTTCTACAGTCTACAGCTGGAAACTCAGTCGTACTCAGCAACTTTCGACTAACGCGAACGCAGTCATAAACAACATCGTAGCAAACAATATTGTTTTGGACAACCAATACTACGAAACTATCGGCCAATCGGATTCCGCTTGCTTCTATCTGCCCGACTTGGCACCTGGTGAACCAGTTGTGTTGATTGGACAATGTGACCCCAATATTACTGCGATATCAAACTTTGATGCTGCTAGGGTAAGAATTATAGCTTAGATGTTTAGAGCCCTAAAAAGCACATGTAGTTTTAATTATGCTAAATGTACAGTAGCTGCGTGCGAGATTATTTTTGTCGCCTACTGGTAACGGAGCTCCTGTGTCGGAATTCGCGGGTATAGGCACCACCGCATTACCTTATCAACTTTTCGCTAAATGGTTTTATTCAACGTTATTGTGTTCCGGCCGCTGTGTTCCGGAACCCAGCGGAACCGGAACCAGAACACAGCGGCCCTGTACGCCCTGTACTTTCCGGCACAGAGACATGAAATCTTAGGCATCCGGAGTGGCAACGTATCTGCATTGAAATCGCAGGTTTTTGTGTTGATAATCTTAGCGTAGGCTATGCTACATTATTTAGCATCAATGCAAACTGTGCGCTTGTTTGCCACTTCATGACATACAAAATGTAATTCTGGATTTTCTATTTTGCATCAGTAATATATAATTTCGCACATAATCATACGTTATTTATGAGTTAAAACCAGTTCAAATGTAATTTTTTATCCATTCCAGTGAATTCAAACAAAAATATAATACGCTTACACTCACAGCCTTACACAAGGTATGTCGTGGGTGCCGTCGTACACAACACATACGCAAACACCCAGACCCGAAACTGATATTTGTAGGCCATGCAAACCACTTAACAGTCAATTTAAGCCCCTAATTGCTAATTTTTAGGGTTCCGTACCTTAAAAGGAAAAAAGAAACCCTTATAGGATCACTCGTGCGTCTGTCTGTCTCTGTCTGTCCGTCTGTCACAGCCAATTTGCTCCGAAACTACTCGACCGATTGAGTTTAAATTTGATGAACATATGTAAATTGGTGACCCAAAGATGAACACGTCAAATAAAATAATAAATTTTAAACAGGGGGGCCACTTTAGGGAGGTAAATCAGAAAATTAAAAAAAAAATCGTAAACTGTGTCGTGTGACAAATCAAATGAAAGAGGTTGTTGTCAGCATTTCAGATATTTTTTTTTTTAATAATTTTTGCATAAACAAATTTGAAGTTATTTAAGAAAAACGACAAAAATTGACTATTTCCGAAACTACTGAACTTTAAATTTTGAAAAAAATGTGGAAAATAGTTCTTTGCCTATAGATTACTGGAAACCCTATCAAAAGTTTGAGTATTCAAATTAAATCGAAAATTTGATTATGTACGGAACCCTCACCACGCGAGTCGAACTCGCACTTGTCCGGTTTTTTGTTTACTATTATTATTCAATACTGTCGTAGCGGCACTATAATCAATACTGTCATATTATCAGGTTCTGAATCGCGCTTTAGACATTTATTTTTTCTTAATAGTATGTAAGATTTTTAAACAGACGATTTATTCTAGTATCTTGGAACATGGCGTCTTCTTGAATCCTACCCAAGTGATGAACAAAACGGTACATGCAATGATGCCACTTATTCCCTTGGAGATGGTGTTGTGAATGTGTACAATACACAAGTAGTTAACCAACAACTGAACACCATCAATGGAACAGCTGTGGTGTCGTCTGTTGACGGCAGTGGCAAGCTCACCGTCACTTTCCCGGGTGGTAAGTTAAATAATAAACAAAAAATAACGTAAGTTTGCGCCTGTAATCCCGAAGGGGTAGGCAGAGGTAAATGCTCGCATCCAAACATACATGCAAACACCCACGATTCGCCGGTTACTTTTTGGCCCATGTAACAGGTGGCGAGCCTTTTGATATCGCCGAGCACATTACCAACCTTCGAGGTACTGGGCAACTTCCAGAAAAATAGAAAAATCCCAATGGAACCAGAGATAAAGGATTTACACCATTATCTCTAATATCCCCCGACCCGGTATCGCGTCACGACCCGGTTCGTAAAATTAGTATTTTTTTTCAGTGTTCCAAGTTTGAATTACTAAGTATTTTAAATTTTGGTCTAAAGTGATGAATCATGAAATTTAGGAACTTTCCCACCCCCTTTGTCACACAATGTCACATTTCTCCCTCCCCCTTAACGTGTGACGTAATTTATGGCCCCCATATACCATCGCGGACTTTTCTGTAGATCTATCAAAGAGAAAATATGCCACCATACATTGTTTTCGGGCGGCTTGATTTTTTCCGACACCTCCAACATTAATCGTTATATTCCAACCAATAAAAATTTGTGCAGTAGTCTTTGATTTTATCGCGGACAGACAGACATACCTACAGACAGCCGCGGCGGGGAATTTGTTTTTTAATAAGTATAGATATTTATTTAAATTTAACGTAACTTCACGCCTGTAATCCCCGAAGGGGTAGGCAGAGGTAAATGCATGCATTCAATCATACATGCAAACACCCACGACTCGCCGGTTACGTTTTGGCCCATGTAACAGGTGGCGAACCTGTTGCCATCTCCGGGCACATTACCAAAATCATACATGCAAACCGGGGTACTGGGAAACTTCCAGAAAACGGAAAAATCCTAATACAAGCAGAGATAAAGGATTTTAAACCGTTATCTCTGATAGTCCCCGACCCGGGAATCGAACCCAGGACCTCTAGCATAATAGTATTTAAATTTATTTATTTAAAAACAATGAATATTTTTTTCAGTCCCTGGTTCAATGGATTTATTTGTATTGGATACAGACTACGACAATTTCGCATTAGCGTACAGCTGCGTCGATCTTACTTCTACTACTCGAAGAGGTAAATAACTTGTTACAATATTTTTGTGCAAATCAATAAATGTTTTATGTATGCTTAATCTATGTACATTTCGAAATAATTTTTCTTTTAATTTTTATATAAAAAAAAAGATTTGTACGAATTCAGAAACTCCCCCTATTTTTGGAAGTCGATTGATGATTTGATATGTTCTTAGGTTTTCGCGAGCTACACTCATTGAAATAAAACTATTTTTACGGATTTATCTCGCGTATATTAAACTAAAATGATTTTTAAAATCAACCCGACGTTTCGGTCGCTTTTCAGCTTCCGTGGTCCCGGGCAGACTGAGGTGACATTTGTCTGACAGAAGTTTGAAAAATTATATGTAGCTACCTCCATCGATTTCGTAAACGCCTTGCGTAGCGTTCAGGATTAACACAATAATTACTTATGGTATCTTGAGGTCTTGCAGACTGCTGCGGCTGGGATTTAATCTTGCTAAGTATGGGATCCCATGATGTTGATAATCGCCATCCATCTTCTCTATTGAAATTTGGGTGTTTTTTAATTTCAATAGCCTCGCGTACCATTCGTGGAATGGGTTTGTGTTCTCTAGCGAGTATTTGAATTTTATCAAACCGGATGTAATGGTTTGGCTTATCCGCTATGTGTTCACAGACTGCAGACCTCCCTGTTCTTCGGTTTTTGACATCAGCAATGTGCTCTTTAACGCGGGTGGATACAGCTCTCTTCGTTTGACCAATATATGAGAGTCCACAATCACAGTCTAATTTATAAATGCCAGAATTTTGTAATGGAATATTACTTTTAATGGGTCTTAAATACTGATGAATCTTTTTATATGGTTTGAAAACTGTTTTAATGGAATTCTTTTTTAAAATGTTGCTTATTTTATCTGTGACACCCTTAACGTAAGGTAGTATGGCTGGTTGTCGTTCTACTGTAGGTGGTTTCACGCGGCCTCTGTGACGGACGGGTGGTACATGGAGCTTGTTGTTATGTAGCACCTGGCGTAGGTGCTTCAGCTCCCCCTGAAGATGGTGGTCGTCACAGATGCCTCGTGCTCTCTGAAATAGAGATGAGCCAACGGCAGATAAATGTGCCGGGTGATGGTGTGATTCACCATTAAGTCTACCCATACTGATAGGTACCTTAATGGTGAATCACACCATCACCCGGCACATTTATCTGCCGTTGGCTCATCTCTATTTCAGAGAGCACGAGGCATCTGTGACGACCACCATCTTCAGGGGGAGCTGAAGCACCTACGCCAGGTGCTACATAACAACAAGCTCCATGTACCACCCGTCCGTCACAGAGGCCGCGTGAAACCACCTACAGTAGAACGACAACCAGCCATACTACCTTACGTTAAGGGTGTCACAGATAAAATAAGCAACATTTTAAAAAAGAATTCCATTAAAACAGTTTTCAAACCATATAAAAAGATTCATCAGTATTTAAGACCCATTAAAAGTAATATTCCATTACAAAATTCTGGCATTTATAAATTAGACTGTGATTGTGGACTCTCATATATTGGTCAAACGAAGAGAGCTGTATCCACCCGCGTTAAAGAGCACATTGCTGATGTCAAAAACCGAAGAACAGGGAGGTCTGCAGTCTGTGAACACATAGCGGATAAGCCAAACCATTACATCCGGTTTGATAAAATTCAAATACTCGCTAGAGAACACAAACCCATTCCACGAATGGTACGCGAGGCTATTGAAATTAAAAAACACCCAAATTTCAATAGAGAAGATGGATGGCGATTATCAACATCATGGGATCCCATACTTAGCAAGATTAAATCCCAGCCGCAGCAGTCTGCAAGACCTCAAGATACCATAAGTAATTATTGTGTTAATCCTGAACGCTACGCAAGGCGTTTACGAAATCGATGGAGGTAGCTACATATAATTTTTCAAACTTCTGTCAGACAAATGTCACCTCAGTCTGCCCGGGACCACGGAAGCTGAAAAGCGACCGAAACGTCGGGTTGATTTTAAAAATCATTTTAGTTTAATATACGCGAGATAAATCCGTAAAAATAGTTTTATTTCAACGATTGATGATTGTTTTTTTTTATTATTACTGGTGGTAGAACTCCAGTGATAGAGCTCGCGGGGTACCTAATATACTTACTTGCCGCTAAATGGTAGTGTTCAGCACTATCTTGTTCCGGTCAGGTCGTGTACGGGCCATACACTGTTATTTCCGGCACAGAGGCATAACACCTTAGGCCTCAGAAGTGATAACGCATCTGGATTTTGACTTCTGGTCTTTGTGTAAGTGTCTATAGGCTGCAGACATCACTAAACATCAATGTGAACTGTGTGCACCCGACCGCCTCGAGTGGCCTGCACTCATTACATCAACTCCGCTCGACCTCGCCTCGACCGCCGTCAACGCGCAAGCGGCCCGCGGTCCTCGAGCGGACTGCGAGTGGACCACTCGATGACCACTAGCTTGCCTTGCGTTGACTTTGTATTGCCAACTCGCTGTTCCCAAGTGTACCGCGCGCGGTCCGCGACAAGTAAAATCGCGTCGTTCAACCGTGGACCACCCGTCGACCACCCGTCAACAACGAGTGGACGCCGTAAAACGAGGCGGTGCTGGTCGGCTGCCGGATGGCTGTAGTCAGCTATGACCCAAATTCTTTTGAAATATAACCAGTTACACTTTTCAGTTTGGAGTTGGAAGCTCAGTCGTACAAGAAGCTTCTCTGCTGCCGCCACAGCAAGAATAAATCAAGTCATCAACGGCATTGACGTTTTAAACAATCGATTCTATGTAGAAGTAGACCAATCACCCACCGCGTGTTTCTATTACCCTGTACCGAATCCTGCCGCTGCTGTGGTGTTCAGGGGTCAATGTGATGAAAATATACCAGTCGTTACCAACTTTACTCTTTCAAACGTGAGTATTTATTACCTTTGATATTTAGGTATAATAATAATAATAATGGCAACCCATTATACGTCCCACTGCTGGGCACGAGTCTCTCCCCTTTTTTTTGGGGGGGAGGCCTGCAGCTTACTCCACCACGCTGCTCCAATGCGGATTGGTGGAGGTGGGTGGGTTAGTGGCCAACCCACTGTCGGATGTTTTCAAACCGCCCATAAGGCCTCCGACAAGGTTTAACGACTGCTATGCATCGATAGCAACCGGGACCGACGGCTTAACGTGCCCTCCGAAGCACGGAAACGCGCATTTAATTTGCCACTAGCGGTCACCCATCACACTACCCGACCGCGCCCGTAGTGCTTAACCGAGCAGATCGCTTACGATCTACACCAGCCGCTGGGCCATGCGCGGCTCATTTAGGTATATTATATAATATTTACATAATATATATATATTAACACTAGCTGTTGCCCGCGGCTTCGCCCGCGTGGATGTCGTTATGTATATATTTTTTCCTGAATTTTTTTGCTATAAACCTCATGGAGCCCGAGATCTTTCCAACGAATGCAAAACCGTGGAAATCGGTTCGTGCGTTCTGGAGTTATAGCGTCAGGAACGAAAACCCGACTTATTTTTATATGATAGATATTCCCATATAATAGTTATAAGATCAGTAACCTCAAATAAGATTTAATCACGCCGACAAAGTGGTAGAATAAAAACATGATGAAAAAAATATTTCGAGTACTTCCTCTACGTGTAACCGCGAGGGAACAATATATATTTATTTTGGTTTCCTATATAGTGTGGTATAGCGTTGGATAGGTCTTGGATCTGCAAATATCATTTTTCGATCACTGTTCGTGACTTATCAAGCTTTAAAGTGACAATTTTCGTTAGAGTCAAATATCCTCCCCTACCAACTAAATGGTTGTTGTTAGAAATTCAAAAATTTCGGCAAAAGAAGCTGTATATAATGAAATTAAAAGGAAAACCATCACACTTAAGTTGGCTTTGCAAGTTTGCGAGTAATAGTCGACCAAATGTATTTTGACGATATGTAGATGTTTATAGGTCACATTACTCACTTACCATCAGTGTGAAATGTGAGGTTGTTGGCATTTCATGGCAAAAAAAGGTGAAACGTCTGTTGGTTTCAGTTCATGGGTCTCTGGCACGACATCGAATCTTACCCACCTCACCGACAAGGTGGTACGTGCAACAATGCTGAATACACGTTAACCAATGGTAACTTCAGTGTCACCAACTCGCATGTCGTCAATGAGAGACTTGTCTCTGTCAGCGGTATCGGTATCCTGGCTACAACTGATGGCTCAGCTAAACTTATCATCAATACACCACCTTCAGATGTTTGTGAGTATGAATAAAAATCTATATGGCAGGCTTTTTGTTTTAGTTGTAATGTTAAAGGTCAATCTGTACCAAATTAAGCATTAACAACATACTTCACCGATTCACCAACATTTGATCCTTTCTAAGATATTGTTTTTTTTTTTTAAATAATTGCACTTAGTGATAGATAATGCTGTCATAACACTTCTTATGTAAGTTTCGGTTGTATCACAATACTTAATTTATTGAAGTTATGGTTTTCATCAACGTTTTGATTTATTCTCAGTAGTTCGATTCATTTTTTTTCTCATTTGTTCGACCGTCGAACTAGTGAGAATAGTAAAGTTTTTACTGTCACCAAAAAAAAAAAAAACTAACACCGAACGGTGCGGGGGGCGAGTAGTCGACCTAACCTGGCTAAGTCGGGAGCGCCCATAGGCCACATCACGCCCCTTCATTAGTAAAAAAAAAATCCCACTAGTACGACGGTCGAACAGATGTGAAAAAAAAGTCCCACTAGTTCGACGATCGAACTAATGAATCGAACTTATGGGAATAAGCCAACGTTTTAGCAGTGACTGCGAATTTTAAAGCATTGTTAAAAGTTATCAGGGATAACAGATTTACTCACATCTGACAGATAATTAAGGTTAAATTTACTATAGCCAGCGTAATTCGGCCAGTTTCCGTATTTTTTTGGAAGGAAGGTGCCAAATAAGCTTGCCGTTCACATTGATGTTAAGTGATGACTGCGGCCTAGGTGTCTACCTGCACAGAGACCAGAGGTCAAAATGCAGATGCGTTGCCACCCCTGAGACCTAAGGTGTCACGTCTCTGTGATATTTATTACTGGGCCATAAAGTTATGACGACATTTAACAATTTTGAAATGATGCAATTTAGTTTTTACTTAACCAAATGCTACTTTTACAAATTTGTTGAAGTTGAAGTAAGACGATGCAATAGTAAAAGTAAGTAAAAAGAAGAAGAAAACTAAAATCGTTGTCTATTTTCAGGGACTGATACAGTTGATTTTTGGATCTTAGCTACTGATTACTCAACATATGCTCTAGCATATACTTGCGCTAATATTGATGCTGAATATATGCAAGGTAATATGATATTCATTGAGAAACAAAAAAACTACTTGTTGTAAAATATATCTCAAAGATTCAATTAGGTTTTTGGAGTGTCGATTGAAGTAAAAATTAATACAAGCTTATAGTTTTTCAATGACTGTAATGAAAGATAGTAATTTTGTACTCACGCAATGCGGTAAGAGTGCAAAATGCAAGAACAATGTGTTCATTGCTAAAGTTGAGCTTTTGAGCTCCTCTCTTATTAATGAATCATAATTATTAGCTACTGGAGCATCAATTGCAATAGCCACAGACCCACTGATTTTAATACAATTATCTAAAAGTAAATTGAAACAATTTTTAATGGATCAAAAAACGTTGATTTAAAAAATAAAAATGGTTTAACTTGGCTTATAAGCTTCACAAAAAGTGAAAAAAGGCTTTTCAAATAAATTGAGAATTAATGGAACGTTACCTACGTTTCTTCCGATACAGAGGATCCTATCATACCATAAGATGTTGTCGATGCTAATATTTGTTTTTTTTTCGATTCTTCTCCAGTATGGACTTGGAAGTTAAGTCGAACCAAGCAGTTAACAGCCGCAGCCGTAACAGCTATCAACAACGTCATCAATACCATACCAGTGCTCGATCAACGCTATTATGTCCAAAGGGACCAAACAGTCCAGGGTTGCTTCTACTTCCCGGAGCCACAACCCGGTGTACCTGTAATCTTCCCTGGACAGTGTGACAATACTATACAAGCTGTTTCTAACTTTAATATGAGTCAGGTAAAATAGATCATTATCTATTTTAACCATTTGGTACCATTGTACCAAAATAAAATAGAAAGAATTCGTTATTTAACAAAGCAATTTCATAACGTTACACAACATCATGTAGCACGATAACATTTTTATATAACATGACATGTTTCTTATGACTTTAAACCCCCCTGAGGCCTAGAGCTTACTCCACCACGCTGCTCCAATGCGGATTGTGGAGGTGGGTGGGTTAGTGGCCAACCCGTTGTCGGATGTTTTCAAACCGCCCATAAGGTCTCCGACAAGGTTAAACGATTGCTATCTATAACTTACGATTACTGCAGTTAAAATACTAAGTAGAATAATGTTTGATTATTTCTTTACCTAACTCACAAATAAGAAGATATGTTTTGATTAATAATTTAACTGTACTGACTCTATATATTTTTTTTAACATTATGAATATGTGATAATATTTGTGAAGCTATATCTTAATCCAATTTATTTCAGTTTGCTGGAGTTTGGTACGAAATCCAAACATACCCCATAGTACATCAGCCTGGACAGTGTTACAACCACGAATACAGCGTCACAAATACTGCAAATACCCTCAGCTTGGTCACTACTAGAGTCCTCTATCAAAGTCTTGACACCTTTAATGGATCAGTGGTATTTGCCAGTACTGATGGTACCGGTAGATTGTCTATTACAATCACTGCTGATGGAGAAGGTTTGTTCTTTTTATATATACTAGCTGACTCGGCGAACTCTGTTCTTCCTTACCATGATATTACATTATGCTAACATTCTCCTATACTACTCTGTAATATACCCACACAGCTACCCCTACTATAACTAACAAATACACGGCTTGACTGCTGTTTTTAATGACAAATAATTTATTTTGGTATTATAACCCCATTCAGTCAAAACAAATCTAAAGACAGATATATATTTCAAAACGGGTTAGCTATTTTTGAGTTATAAATGGTGTAACCAACACGACTTATAATAGTTTTATATTAAAAGATTTACAACTGCGTTATTCTACAAAATCAATATTAATAGAGAGAGATACACACATACACTCCTACACTCTCTGCCTACCCCGTCAGGGACCTGGCGTGAAGATACAAAAAATAGAGAGAGATAGAGCAACACGCTGAGTTGTTGGGTAGCGGAGTTCTTCTCAGTAGTGCCTGCACTTGGAACTCTGCTAAGTGAATGACTATGATTACGACGAACAGATTTTTCTTTTTCTTCTATGAAGGAGTTGAAAAATTTGATGATTTCCATATCGGTTAAATATTATTATTAAATTGGTATTAATGAATACCTATTGGACTATAATTAAAAGTCATTCTCTCTAGGTAGCTCATAACCCGACAATGCAAAAGTGGCCTTGTAGACCAATTTGAAATAAATGATTTGAATTTTGAATTTTTTTTGGAAAAATATATTTTTAACGTAACGTAACTTCACGCCTGTAATCCCCGAAGGGTTAGGCAGAGGTGAATGCATGCATTCAAGCATACATGCCAACACCCACGATTCGCCGGTTACGTTTTGGCCCATGTAACAGGTGGCGAGCCTGTTGACATCTCCGGGCACATAACCAAACTTCGAGGTACTGGGAAATTTCCAGAAAATGGAAAAATCCCAATAGAACCAGAGATAAAGGACTTTACACCATTATCTCTGATAACTCCCTACCCGGGAATCGAACCCAGGACCTCAGCGTAGTAGTAGTGGCCTGCTACCACTAGGCTACCGAGGCAGTTATAATTATAATATTAATTATAATTATTATTATATAATTACATTTTTTTAATTATTATTATATAATTATAATTTTAATTAATTATTATTATATTGCCGGATTTCTTATTCCTATTCTTTTATTTCAGTTATTGTTATTCCATTCTGGATTCTAAGCACCGACTACACAGACTACGCTTTGGCTTATAACTGTGCTAACCGTGGGACTGACTTCAGAGCAAGTAAGAATAACAATAATGTGTTTTTTTTAATGTTATGGAAGTGGCAAACAAGCATGCAGTTCACATTGATGTTAAGTGATAACTGCAGCCTATAGACACCTACACAAAGACCGAGATCAAAATGCAGATGCGTTACCATTCCTGAGGCCTTAGTTGTTATGCCTCTGTGCCGGAAATTACAGGGCCGTACATTACTACCTGACCGGAACACGATAATGCTGAACACTACCATTTAGCGGCAAGTATATTAGGTAATGCGGTGGTGCCTACGTCCGCGAGCTCCGTCACTGGAGCTCTACCATCAGTAAAAAGTGTTCATATAGTATAACCATTTTTTAATGAATGAAAAAAAGAATCCGATGGTTCGGGCTTAAAGAAAGAATGTCGAATGAGCGAATGACTAAACAGATATACAATGCGAATGTGGATGGTTGCAGAGGCCTAGGAAAACCAAGACTGACCTACCATGACTAAATAGGTCGAGTACTGTCTGATGGTGGGGTCAAAAGTCTTACGAATCGGCGTGCATGTATGAAGAGAATGATACATGTAAATGAGGCACAGGAGGTGTGTCAGGCAGAGGTAAATGCATGCATTCAACGACTCACGACTCGCCGATTACGTTTTGCCCCATGTAACAGGTGGCTAACCGGTTGCCATCTCGGGGCACATTTCCAAACTCCGAGGTACTGGGAAACTTCCAGAAAATGGAAAAATCCCATTATATCTGATAGCCCCAACCCGGGAATCGAACTCAGGACCCCCAGCGCAGTAGTAGTGGCCTGCTACCTCTACGCTAAGAGGCAGTTTGACATATTCATATATATTTTTTTTTACTGAAGGTCGAATATTTTATTCTGATATTTTCAGTATACAGCTGGAAGTTAAGTAGAACTAAGCAACTATCGGCGGCCGCGAACGCTACCATCAACACCGCTATAGCTGGCGTCACAGTCCTTGATAACGACTACTACGAGATTGTCGATCAAAGCGATGATGGTTGTTTCTATCTGCCTGAATATGTACCTGGACAGGTCGTGGAATTCCCTGGACAATGCGATGAAAATATAACTGTTGTACAAAACTTCGATGCAGCTAGGGTAAGAAATTTGAACGAAAATAAAACGGTGATAAGTATGATAAATAGTGGCATATTTTTCAAAGTTATCAATTTTAAGAGTAATTAAAAAAAAGAACATTATAAAACGAGTTGTCCCCGTGATACGCCGTGTCCCCGTTACGGGGACAATGGGAAAGCAATTTTATCACTTCCCGCTGTCCCCGTGATACGCCGTACGGGGACAACGGGAATAAACCATCTTTTCTACTCGACCAGTTAAGGAGATTCTAGACATAAAAGCTATTTCCTTTGTGTTTAAATTAATTTTAATTAATCAATGAGTAATATTAATATTGTACATTACAATAATACTCGTAGCAATAGATTAAATTTTTTCCTAAAGCCTGTTCATCCATGGGAAATTTAAAAAAGAGGTTTTTTTATTGTCTTCATTTAGAAATATCATTGAAGAATGGACGTATCTTGTTTTTAAATAATAAATTAAATACGCTGACACTCACAGACCCACAGTAGGTATAAACCTGTGTCGTGGGTGCCGTTGTACACATACAACACATACACAAACACCCAGACCCGAAAACAAATATCTGTAGGCCAACAAATATTTTGTCCCGGTGCAGGGATCCAACCCGCGACCCTTCGAATCAAACGGTCATCTCATACCGCTGGACTAACCGGGCCGTGTTTTTAGGGTTCCGTAGTAAACAAGGAACCCTTATAGTTTCGCCATGTCTGTGTCTGTCTGTCTGTCTATCTGTCCGTTCTCGGTTTAGCGCAAAAACTGTTAGTCCTAGAGACTTGAAATTTGACACAAGTATACATCTTTACTACGCCGATGAAGTGGTAGAATAAAAACATGACATTTCTTAATAAAAACATGACATTTCTTTTTTATTTAGGGTACCTCCCCTAAATGTAACGCGCGGGCAATTTTTTTATTTTTTGTTTCTATATAGTGTGGAATATCGTTGGATAGGCCTTTTAAAAATGTTAGGAGTGTGCTAACAACATTTTTCGATTTAGTTTAACGGTTGTGTTGTGTTCGTGACTTATTAAGCTTTAAAGTACCAATTTTCGTTAGAGTCAAGTGTCCTCCCCCCGTACCAACTAAACGGTTGTTGTTAGAAATTCAAACGATAAGGCAATAGTAGCCATATATAATGAAATTAAAAGGAAAATTATCACACCTAAGTTGGCTTTACATGTTTGCGAGTAATAGTCGACCAAATGTATTTTACTCCAAAATTTCGAACAACTCAATAGAAATTTTTTTTTTTCTCACATCTCTAACTTTGTAACTACGGAACCCTACACTGCGCTCGACACGAACTTGACCGTTTTACTTGTAACTTCTTACGCGCATAGTTCCAATTCCATAAAAATTTTGAAAATCATCGTAGCTCTTTTGATATTCTTCCAGGACAGCTACATTTTTAATGTCCGTATTCTTCCTACCTACAAGTAGCATTAACTGTGCGTTATCTGTCAAATCAATCACTCAATAACTGATAATATATGATCGATAATACCTGTATGTTAAATATATTTATTTATTTTGCAGTACTTAGGCAGATGGCGCCTGATTGAAAGTTATCCATCTCAATTCCAAAACGGTGCCTGTAATCAAGCAACGTACTCTCTTCTGCCGAATGGGACAGTCGATGTGTTTAACACACAAGTAGTGAACCAGACACTAGAGACAATCGTTGGTAACGCAGTGGTAGTTTCTACTGATGGCAGTGCGAAACTTGAAGTTACTTTCCCTGAGGGTAAGTTTATAATTAGCCTCAGTCATCAGTTTTATGAAGCGCGCATGGCCCAGCGGCTGGTGTAGATCGTAAGCGATCTACTCGGTTAAGCACTACGGGCGCGGTCGGGTAGTGTGATGGGTGACCGCTAGTGGCAAATTAAATGCGCGTTTCCGTGCTTCGGAGGGCACGTTAAGCCGTCGGTCCCGGTTGCTATCGATGGATAGCAGTCGTTAAACCTTAGAGTTACACAGCGGGTTGGCCACCCACCTCCACCAATCCGCATTGGAGCAGCGTGGTGGAGTAAGCTCCAGGCCTCCCAACAAAAAGGGGAGAGACTCGTGCTCAGCAGTGGGACGTATAATGGGTTGCCATTATTATTATTATCAGTTTTATTGTATTTTGCTATGATGTACACTATATCAAGATCAATTCACTTCATTCACAAAACCAATTGTAAGCGGCACGCGGGGGAATAGCTGAGGTGATGAAAAGAATATGTCCAAAAAAAAGGAGAATGGAATAATATAAAAAAAACAGGGGATAAAAAACACAAAAATAAGTTTTAAAAAAATGGCCCCCCTTTAGCGAGTTTCCCTGCGTGCCACCATCCCCCCAATTCAACCACGCCCCCGACGCTTCGGGAGCAGATAGGCCCGGGGAAGGAAGGTTGCACCTCGACCCCCGAACCATCCCCTTCATCTGTTACGCTTTACGTGCGGAGGGAGGGATGATGATTATTAGTAGTAGATCAATTCACTATGGAATAATAACGTAACGTAACGTAACTTCACGCCTGTAATCCCCGAAGGGGTAGGCAGAGGTAAATGCATGCATTCAATCATACATGCAAACACCCACGACTCGCCGGTTACGTTTTGGCCCATGTAACAGGTGGCGAACCTGTTGCCATCTCCGGGCACATTACCAAACTCCGGGGTACTGGGAAACTTCCAGAAAATGGAAAAATCCCAATAAAGGATTTTAAACCGTTATCTCTGATAGTCCCCGACCCGGGAATCGAACCCAGGACCTCCAGCGCAATAGTAGTGGCCTGCTACCACTACGCTACTGAGGCAGTTAATAATGTGGAATAATAAAATTATACATAACAATTTCAGCACCAGTACCCACTAATTATTGGGTCTTAAGCACGGACTATGATAGCTATGCTCTGGTATACAGCTGTGCTAACGTTGCTGCTGACAGAAGAAGAGGTAAGTGACATATTTTTATAACTATTTTTTTTTATGATACTAGCTGTCTCGACAAACTCTGTATCGCCTGGTTAAGTTAACAACCAATACCGCTTTTAAAAAATAGGGACTGGACAGGAGAGAAGAAATTTAGAACTGTATGTATTCTTAAATCCCACATTACTTGAAAAAAAAACAAAAATTAAAAATAAAAATTTCAGGGGTGGGTAAGCCGCTATGACACGATAAATTTCTATAAAAAGAAATTAGATTTAGATTGTACCAAAAAAAAAAGTGTTTTTTCGTTTGCAATCAAACATTGGAGAATAACAATAGCACGTGGTTTTTATATTTTAGCATATCCATTATACTGTGCTATTTTTCAATTAATATCTATCTAAGAAAAAAATATACGCTTTCAAAGTGGATGTTAAGTTTTAGATTAGATGATCTGAACAATTATCTTGATTTCAGTTTGGAGCTGGAAGATGAGCCGAACTACATCTTTATCTGCTCAAGCTGTTAGTAATATTGAGCAAGTTGTGAACAGTATCGACGTACTTAACAACCGGTATTACGAGACGATCAGTCACTCCGACAGCGCTTGCTTCTACTATCCCACACCGGATGAGGATAGTTCTGTGATCTTCAGAGGACAGTGTGATGAGAGCATTCCTGTTGTCACCAATTTTGATGCTGTTAGGGTAAGTTAAAATGGAAGATAATGTTGATATGATATTTACCAGTATAGATATTTAGATCGATAGGGTTTTAGCTATACACTTCTAAGCACGAAGACAACAAAATATAAAATCGTTGTATACGCTAAAGGGGCTGTCCATAAGCCTTTTCTGGCCCTCCCCCTATTATCACGCTGTGTCACACTATCTGTGATCCCTCTAAAATATGACGTCACAAACCCCTCTCCTAAATGTGATAATCTTTTTTAAACAGTCATAGTCTAACGAAATATTAATTAAAAATATTTTAATGAACTGCGAACGTCACGTTGCTGTGGATCCCTCGTCCTCCCCGTCACATTTTGTCACGCTCAGCAATGCCCGGCTGTCCCCAAAGACAGTAGAAATTAATTGATTAAAAAACTAATTAAAGTAGTTATAACGACCATCTGAAAGTAAAGACAATAATTTTTAATTTTTATTTTTCCAGTACATGGGCACATGGCGGGATCTCGAAAGTTACCCTGTGGAGTTCCAGAATGGAAGCTGTCCTACAGCCACGTACTCACTGTCGGATGCTGGAGTAGATGTGTTCAACACGCAAGTGTTGAATCAACAGCTGGACGTGATTAATGGCGTCGCTGTTCTCGCCACGAACGACTCATCTGCTAAATTAATCGTCTCCTTCCCTATTCCCGGAACAAACTGTAAGTTGAATAAAATAAAATAAATACAAATTTATTTTACACTTATTACACACTTACAAATTTCCCACTAAATGTAAATAGACAATCTATCTAGTATTCAACTACGCTCAGCGCACTTTTTATCTGTGGTTGCTCGATCAAGTACGCTAAACTGACGACAATTGTATTGTTATAATTTAAAATGTACCTGAAACAAAATAATATTTGTTTGTAACCGATAGAAATGTTAATAACTGTATACTCATCATGTTTTTTGTTTTGCATGTTAGAAGTTTTTTCTCAGTTCGTGAATAGATGTAGGTAATTCTTTTGAGAAAATAAAGTTCTCAATCAAATTACAAATGTATGGAAAAAAAAATTGAGATGTATTATTTCTAAGCGGCGAGTTGATGCAAGACTAATGCTTTTTATTATTATTTTTTGTTTCAGTCACTACCACCTCACCATACTGGGTGTTGGCCACCGATTATGACAACTACGCCCTTGTGTATTCCTGTGTTAACATCGACGACGAATATAGAAGAGGTAATTTTACTGCATTGCTAGTTTTATAATCTGTTGCGATTATGATTCAATTTATTCCTTTAAGTTTATGACCAAAAAGCAAACCAAACAATGAAAGTACAGTTTGGTGGCCAGTAATTTTTTTTAAGCGTACCAAGTCTCAATTTTTATATGTAATGGAAGTGGTAAACAAGAATACAGTTCCAGTGATGTTAAGTGAGGTGAAAATGAAGATGCTTTACCACTCCTGAGGCCTAAGGTGCCTCTGTGCCAGCAATTACAGGGCCATATTTATGTAACTAATGCACAAAAGAAGGAACTGTACATGAGGCGGGCTTCATGCAACTATGCATTGTCAACCAGTCAAGCTTGTAATCTTGTCAATATTGACTAGCATAGCAAACAAATTTGAATTTAACTGAAATCTTTTAAAAAGCTGTCTTTGTCAGAGTTCATGACGAATCTGAGACATTTTTAACCTTCCTTAATAGACTCATATGAAATTTTTAACTGTAAATATCTTTTTCAACTATTTCAGTTGTGATTGTCCGTTGATTAACCACGGACAACATTTGTATATTATAGATTTGTATAACTTACGCAAGTAAAACCAGTACTATAACAGGTATGATAAAACCTGAATATTGATTTTCACTAACGACATTGTGTGAATGTAGATAGTATCTGTGAAAAATGAAAAAAAAAGGCATGCTCCGATGGTTCGGGCATATAGAAAGAATGTCGAATGAGTGAATGACTAAACAGATATACAATGCGAATGTGGATGGTTGCAGAGGCCCAGGAAGACCAAGGCTGACCTGCCATGACCAAATAAGTCGAGTTCTGTCTGATGGTGCGGTCAAAAGTCTTAGGAATCGGCGTGCATGTATGAAAAGAATGATGAAGGTAGATAAGGCACGAGCGGTATGTCAGGACCGGGATATCTGGCGCTCTACACTCTCTGCCTACCCCGTTATTGACCTGGCGTGAAGATACATACATACAAACTAACGACATTTTTTCTTTACTAGTTGCAAGTTGGAAGTTAGGTCGGAGCAACCAATTGCCAGCCGCTGCTGTAACAGCCATCAACAACGTCATCAATACCATACCGGTGCTCGATAACCGTTACTACATACAGAGGGACCATTCCGCCGACGGCTGCTTCTACTTCCCGGAGCCACAACCCGGCGTACCTGTCATCTTCCCTGGACAGTGTGACAATACTATACAAGCTGTTTCTAACTTTAATATGAATCAGGTACGAAAAAAGTAGAATGCGCAATGTAGAATTAAAAAAATCTTGCAAATATGAATGAGAAAATTAATTTTAATGGCGATTAAAACGTAACTAAGTTGTGTAGATGTGGAGTTGAGGCCGCGGGTAGGCTCGCGTAAGATAAGGAATTAACTTATGATTAAATAATAAAAATAATGGCAACCCTTGAACGGGACGCTTCAAGGGTTGGGCACGAGTCTTTCCCCTTTTTGGGAGGAGACCTGGAATTTATTCCACCACGCTGCTACAATGCGGGTTGGTGGAGATACGGGTTAGTTGACAACCCGTTGTCGGATGTTTTCAAACCGTCCATAAGGCCTCCGACAAGTGTTGACTCAACTGCTATCTATAACTTACGATGACTGTAGTTAAAATACTGAGTAGAACAATGTTTGATGAAATCTTTACCTAACTCACAAATAAATAGACATGTTTTGATAAAAAAAAATTAACTGAACTGACTCTATATTCTTTAACATTATAAATACTATGAGATCATATTTGTGAAGCTGACATATCATAATCCAATTTATTTCAGTTCGCTGGAGTTTGGCACGAAATCCAATCATATCCCATAGTGGAACAACCAGGACAATGTTACAATCATGAATACAGCGTCACAAATACTGCTAATACACTCAGCCTGATCACTTCTAGAGTTCTTAATCTATCTCTTGATACATTCAACGGATCAGTGGTCTTTGCCAGTACAGATGGAAGCGGTAGACTGACTATCACAATTACTGTAGATGGACAAGGTTTGTTATTGTTATATCTTTACAACTCAGTTACTAAAAACGTTACGTTTTTATGCCCGAAGGGGTAATCAGAGGTAAATGCATGCATTCAAGCATACATGCAAACATCTACCATTCGCCAGTTACGTTTTGGCCCATGTAACAGGTGGCGAGCCTGTTGACATCTCCGGGCACATTACCAAACTTTGAGGTATTGGGAAATTTCCAGAAAATGGAAATATCCCAATAGAACCAGAGATAAAGGACTTTACACCATTATCTCTGATAACCCCTACCCGGGAATCGAACCCAGGACCTCAGCGTAGTAGTAGTGGCCTGATACCACTAGGCTACCACTAAGCTACCGAGGCAGGCGTTACGGAAATTATATTTACTAATGATGCTAGTTATAATTTGTTTTAATCATTCATCCCTAGAATATTTTATTTCACCTTCCGCTGATAAATTTGACAGTGGCATTTAATTTATATACTTTGATTAAATTACACTTGATGTAACTTAATTTTTTTTTTAATTTTAATTTTTTTTGCAGATGTAGTACTACCATTCTGGATTCTTAGCACTGACTATACAGACTACGCTTTGGCTTATAATTGCGCTAACCGGGGCACTGACTTCAGAGCGAGTAAGCATACCTATATAAAATAGTTTTTTTTAGCTTAGTAGGAGCATTTAACACGTTTATTTACTTTAGTCTTTGGTAGGATTATAGCTAATTACTTGGGTTTATTCTTAAGAAGTTAACTAACTACAGTTTTGATATTTCTTGTTATATTAATGAACTGCTGTCGTTCTTTTTATAAATCTTAGTTCAAAACTAACAAAACTGTTTTCAACAGTTGTCAGGAATGTTCCGTTTGCATCTACATTCTCGGAAAAGATTACAAATAACCTTTTTTATTCAATGTACATTATTATGTTCATAATTTCAGTATACAGCTGGAAACTTAGCAGGACTAAGCAACTATCAGCTGCTGCAAATACTGCCATCAACAACGCTATAGCTGGCGTCACAGTCCTAGATAACGTCTACTACGAGGATATCGATCAAAGTGATGATGCTTGTTTCTATCTGCCTGAATATGTACCTGGACAGGTCGTGGAATTCTCTGGACAATGCAATGAAAATATACCTGTTGTACAAAACTTCGATGCTGCAAGGGTAAATAATATATTTTTAAATTCAGAAAGAAAACATTTAGCGGCAAGTATATTAGGTAATAGGTAGTGCCTACGCCCGTGAGCTTCGTCTCTGGAGCTCTATCACCAGTAAAAAACGTAAATACCATAATATTATGTAAATGTTAATTCATATTGCAGTACCTAGGTAGATGGCGTCTGATTGAAAGCTATCCATCTGATTTCCAAAACGGTGCCTGTAATCAAGCAACGTACTCTCTTCTGCCGAATGGGACAGTTGATGTGTTTAACACACAAGTAGTGAACCAGTCACTAGAGACAATCGTTGGTAACGCAGTGGTTGTTGGTATTAATGGCAGTGCTAAACTTGAGGTCACTTTCCCAAATGGTAAGTTTATTATGATAACACTTAATAAATTCTTTATAGTAAATCAATTAGGTTAGGTCATCAGTTTTATTGCCATGTGATAGATAATAAATGTAATAAATTATAATAAAAATGGCAACCCCTTATACGTCCCACTGCTGGGCACGAGTAACTCCCCTTTTTTTGGAGGCAGGCCTGGAGCTTACTCCACCACGCTGCTCCAATGCGGATTGGTGGAGGTGGGTGGGTTAGTGGCCAACCCGCTGTCGGATGTTTTTCAAACTGCCCATAAGGCCTCCGACAAGGTTTAACGACTGCTATCTATCGATAGCAACCAGGACCGACGGCTTAACGTGCCCTCCGAAGCACGGAAACGCGCATTTAATTTGCCACCAGCCATCATCATCACCCATCACACGATCTGACCCCGCCCGTAGTGCTTAACCGAGTAGATCGCTTACGATCTACACCAGCCGCCGGGCCAGGGGCGCTTCAGATAATAAATAATAATAATAATATGTTGTCACAGTTTCACGATAGATGCAATAACTATAAATAAAAATTTCAGCACCACAATCCAGTAACTATTGGGTCCTAAGCACGGACTATGATAGCTATGCTCTAGTATACAGCTGTGCTAACATTGCTGCTGATAGAAGAAGAGGTATGTAAAATATTTACATAAATTACGTTTTATCATAATCAGTTGGCAAATATATATTTATTACTGTTTTCCAAGCATTTCCATAAGGTTTCTTTATATGTCAATAAGTAACCCAATATCGTTTTACTAATTCTTTTTTAAGGCACCATGACAGAAGAGCCTTTTCACTTTCGTACGCATCTCCAGAATTCTTAGCAACAAGGGTGTTGGGGAAAAAGTTTCTTCGTATTTTTTAAGATAATTCAAAACATTTTTTAATATAGTTTACTTAAATTTAACTAAAGTATGTATGTACCATTTTGTTCGGTAACCTTTTGCCATCTTGTAGGTAGGGACATGATCCCATTGCTATAAAAATTTTGGGACTTTTCATCAAAATACCGCGACAAGTGGATTTGGCAGTCCTCTCGTGATGTTAACCTAACATTGCATAAAGAATTCTGAAGAGACCGAAACAGGTGAAAATCTGAAGGTGCAAGGTCAGGACTATACGGCGGATCCATTAACACCTCCCAGCCAAACTCTCTTAATTTTTGCTGAGTGGCTATAGATGTGTGAGGTCTAGCGTTATTATGATGAAACACCACAGGAATTGATCAACAGAAGGGGTTCTGTTGATCAATTCCGGCCGCTTTCTCTCAACTTGCTTTAATCTCATCAGTTGTTCGCAGTAGAGTTCAGAATCGATAGTCCTGCCTGGTGGTAATAGCTCATACTGAATAATGCCCTTGCAATCCCACCACACACACAACATCACCTTATTGTGAGTTAACGCGGGTTTCGCCACAGTCTGTGAAGCCTGACCGGCCTTTGACCACGACCTTTTTCGCACATTCTTGTCGTACGTGATCCACTTTTCATCACCAGTTATCAGCTTCTTCAAAAATGATTCGGTTTCATTACGTCGTAATAAAGAATCACAAATGAGTACACGGTTCATTAGATTTCTTTCAGTGAGCTCGTGAGGTACCCAAATATCGACCTTTTTTTGTACTCAGCTTTTTTCAAATGCGCCAAAACTGTTTTGTGATCAATTCTCAGTTCTTCAGCTACGTCGCGTCGTAACTACTGATATGTTGATCTTGCTCCACTTTTTCAAAAATGGCATCCATTTTATCCGTAATGGGCGATCAGAGCGGAGTGCATCTTTGACATCAAAATTTCCGGATTGAAAACGCTTAAACCAAATTTGTCCTACTTTCACAGACTCTGCACTAGGTCCATAAACATTGCAAATTTTTTTCGAGGCTTGCGTTGCATTTTTACCTTTTTTGTAGTAAAAATTTAAAATGTATCGAATTTCTTCATTAGATTCACTCATCTTGACAGTACGAAACACAAATGAAAATCACACATTTGCCTAATTAGAATTTGGAATTATGTTCTTTAAAATTTTAACTTTCAATGATAGCAAAACCAGCCAGATACAAATACTACATCCAAAGAGATTTTATTACAAGTTCATACATACTATAATGCGAAAAGACTTTTTCCCCAACCTATTATTATCATTTGGAAGTTAATTTTTTTTGTGATATTTAATGCCAGTCATATTTTTTTTATTACAGTTTGGAGCTGGAAGATGAGCCGAACTACATCTTTATCTGCTCAAGCTGTTAGTAATATTGAGCAAGTTGTGAACAGTATCGACGTACTTAACAACCGGTATTACGAGACGATCAGTCACTCCGACAGTGCTTGCTTCTACTATCCCACACCGGATGTAGGTAGTTCTGTGATCTTCAGAGGACAGTGTGATGAGAGCATTCCTGTTGTCACTAATTTTGATGCTGTTAGGGTAAGCAGATGTTGAATATAATATTAAGTGTTGTTTGCATAACAAGAGGATATATTCTAGAATGTCTACAAGGTTGTGTAGCCAACCTTCTAGACATTCTAGAATATGTCCTCTTAAAGACTACGAGACGGACTTAAAGACAAAGAAAAATTGAAATGTTATAGCAGTTTAGACTTTCGTTCTAAAGAGTTAATTTAAATTAGCGCATCACCTCTTGCAGGCATCCTCTTTATACCAATTCCAACACTTGTTCTAAGACTTTTTACTTAGATATCTTGATAACCGAAAAAAAAAAATATGTTTTCAAAAGTTCAAATGAGCATTGCCGCCGCTGCGTCACCCCGCAACATCGCTCCCCGATGCACGTGGCGAAGTTTTGCTTAGCCAATATACGTGGCATACCTACGCTCAGAGTAAAAACCAGTTCAGACGCAAAAAAAATGTATGAGAAACTTAAATTTTAAAAAGTCTTAAAGTAAATGTTGTTAGGTTTGATGTAGAGAGTCGACCTGTACGAGGTAATGTGCTAATTTAAATATATTATATCCTCTATAAAAGAAGACAATCATAGGATTAATAGTCAAGGATTTAAATGTGACTTAAAAGTATCTACAATAAGTTTTATATTTCCAGTACATGGGCACATGGCGAGACCTCGAAAGTTACCCTGTGGAGTTCCAGAATGGAAGCTGTCCTACAGCCACGTACTCACTGTCGGATGCTGGAGTGGATGTGTTCAACACGCAAGTGTTGAATCAACAGCTGGACGTGATTAATGGCGTCGCTGTTCTCGCCACGAACGACTCATCTGCAAAACTGATCGTCACCTTCCCTATTGCTGGGACTAACTGTAAGTTGAATAATATTAAAATTTTCAAATCAATTTTTTGAAAAAAGGGTGTACTTTTACTTTAAACTGACAAATTGATGGAGCATCGTGTTTCTATTAACATTTCTTTTTTAAAATTTCAGTCACTATAAGCACACCATACTGGGTTCTGGCCACTGATTATGACAACTACGCCCTTGTGTACTCCTGTACTAATATTAACGACGAATATCGAAGAGGTAATTAATCTACATTTTCAGTTTTGATATGAATGATTGTGATTATGATTCATCAAATTAAATTCTTTCAAAATTAAAAATTCAAATCATTTATTTCAAATTGGTCTACAAGGACACTTTTGCATTGTCGGGTTATTAGCTACCTAGGGAGAATGACTTATAATAATAATTCAATAGGTATTAATAAATACCAATTTAATAATAATATTTAACCGATACGTGAATCATAAAATTTTTCAATTCCTTCATAGAAGAAAATGAGAAATCTGTTCGTCATAATCATAGTCATTCACTTAGCAGAGTTCCAAGTGCAGGCACTACTGAGAAGAACTCCGCTACCCAACAAACTCAGCGTGTTGCTCTTTTGTCAAAACCTTAGATTTAATACAAATATTATTAAATAAACTAAAGATAATGTGAACGTCCATGGCATATAAATATTTGCATATAAACACATACACAAATACCCATCAACAGCTTAATATCGTGATAGAAAATAACACCCGCGAATCACAACAGACCAGTCCCCACAATTAGCACCCGTTCACGAGTATGACGCATGTGGCAGCCATTGCTCTCCTCGACCATTTTGAAGGGAAGTGAGCAACCCGTCACACGACGCCGCCGAAGGCAAAGACATTAAAGTGAGCATGACTGTTATGATTACCAGTGCGTAGATAGCAATATAGATGAAAAAAAAATCTGTTTGTGGCCAGAGCATACACAATATCAAAAAACAACAAAAAGCTTTGAAAACTATTTCAACACATGAAGAATATTAATGTTTGTTTTCACTAATGACGTTTCTTTTTTCAATTGATTATCAGTTTCAAGTTGGAAGTTAGGTCGGAGCAACCAATTACCAGCCGCTGCTGTAACAGCCATCAACAACGTCATCAACACCATACCGGTTCTCGACAACCGTTATTATATCCAGAGGGATCATTCCGCCGACGGTTGCTTCTACTTCCCAGAGCCACAACCCGGCGTACCTGTCATCTTCCCTGGACAGTGCGACGATACTATACAAGCTGTTTCTAACTTTAATATGAATCAGGTAGGTACGAAACTAAATCTGAGGGTAGTAGTAGAGAGTGCAGAGTAATTACTTAAAGACGCTATCTGAAACTGTCGCGGCTCGTTGTTTGATCATTTCTTAAATTAAAAGTGGATACTTTTGATGGTCATACATTTAATATGCGAATCTTGAACACATGGCGTTCAAATAGTAAACATTGTCCTCCTTATTCATAAACGTATTTTAGCTAAAGTGTTGCTAATCTCTGCTTTGTCTTATTCTATCCACATTTGACAATGCAACTGACAAAGACAAAGCATTCTATAGCTAAAACGTATCTTATGTAAGGAACATATTTATAAACCTGCTAAATGATGACTTTCCAATTTGTTTTAGTTCGCTGGAGTTTGGCACGAAATCCAATCATATCCCATAGTGGAACAACCAGGACAATGTTACAATCATGAATACAGCGTCACTAGTACTGCTAATACGCTCAGCCTGCTCACTTCTAGAGTTCTTGATCTATCTCTTAACACCTTCAATGGATCAGTGGTCTTTGCCAGTACAGATGGAAGCGGTAGAATGACTATCACAATTACTGTCGACGGACAAGGTTGGTTATTGCAATATCTTTTCTTTACAAATGCAATAAGGAAATCATCTATACTAATCTATACTTACTTAATATTATAAAGCTGAAGAGTTTGTTTGTTTGTTTGAACGTGTTAATCTCAGGAACTACTTCTCCGATTTGAAAAGTTCTTTCAGTGTTAGATAGCCCATTTATCGAGGAAGGTTGTAGGCTATGTATCATCACGCTACGACTAATAAGAGCGCAGCAGCTGCAAGCCGGGGCGGGCCACTAATATTCGATAATGGTGTTAGTTAATTTTGTTTTAACCGTTACTCACTGACATCTTTTGTTCAACTTCTAGCTGAATTGCACTGTTGATCTTCATACTTGGAATATATTTTTTATTTTTCTTCTTCAGTGATTGGATTCCTCATTTTTTGATTGCAGATATAGTAGTTCCATTCTGGATTCTTAACACTGACTACACAGACTACGCTTTGGCTTATAATTGCGTTAACCGTGGAAGTGACTTCAGAGTAGGTAAGATAAATAACATAATGTCTTTATTATGAAATTGTTACATTTAATGCAAGTGTTATTAACAAAAGTCTTCTCTACATAAATTAAATAAGTGTATTTTTTAACTGCCTCAGTAGCCTAGTGTTAGCAGGCCATTACTACTACGCTGGAGGTCCTGGATGTGATTCCCGGGTCGGAGGCTATCAGAGATAACAGTTTAAAATCATTTATCTCTGGTTCTATTGGGATTTTACCATTTTCTAGAAGTTTCCCAGTACCTCGGAGTTTGGTAATGTGCCTGGCGATGGCAACAGGCACGCCACCTGTTACATGGGCTAAAACGTAACCAGCGAATCGTGGGTGTGTGAATGCTTGTATGCATGCATTTACCTCTGCCTACGGTGATTACGGGCGTGAAATTACGTTAATTCGTATATATATTCTTTTAATTAATGTAGTAGAGTCGTTACTAAGGAAAATGTTATCTTGGAAATAACAAAATAATTGTTTTGATTATTTCTCAAGAACACTTAAATGTAAGTATGTTACTTTTATTGTCATTATGCTCATAATTTCAGTATACAGCTGGAAACTTAGTAGAACTAAGCAACTATCGGCTGCCGCAAATACTGCCATCAGCAACGCTATAGCTGGCGTCACAGTCTTAGATAATATCTACTATGAAGATGTAGACCAAAGCGATAACGGATGCTTTTATCTACCTGAATTTGTTCCTGGAGAGGTCGTGGATTTCCCTGGACAATGTGATGAAAATATACCTGTTGTACAAAACTTCGATGCAGCTAGGGTGAGAAACTAAATAAGTCTTAAGTTCTACTAAGTAAGTTATACGATTACTCTGCGCATTCTCACGGTAAATTTTGATCGTATTAGAGCAATATTTTATTTGAACTGTTCATCAGAATTTTCTTCTATAACAGGATAAATTGATATCAGATGACAACTTTTCTTACTTAATAGATGATAGGTTCATCAATTAGGAACAAAGAATCTTCTGGAAACATTCTATATACCTAGATTATGCTATTGCGTTACAAAAATAAATTGAATAATAGTCACGGGAAGGTATATTAGTAGTAGGTTACTTTGGAAGAGGTGGGTGGAAGATCTTTGATGGAAGTCTTCGATGGTTCGCTTCGTGGTGGCAGCAACTACAGCCGCTGTACAGCGGTCGCGGGCTATATCGGTATGCGGTGACCAACATTTTATGGCAAAAATTTAGTAGATTTACACATTCGGAATATACTTTTGTTGGGGGTTAGGGGCGTCTCGTCATAGTTCCGCCTCGTCACAGATTTTAAGCTCCATACATGGAGTTTCGTTTCGTCGCAGGTGAATTTTAATTTATACATTTATTAAAAATACTGTTGCGTGTTGTAACAGGTGCATTTGCAAATAAGATTTTGTACAGTCAACAGTCAAATGTACCTTGAAAATAAATTCAATTAATAAAACCAACGTTAACGAAACTAAAATCATGCATATTTTACGATAATTCAAAACAAAATCACAATGTCGAGAATTTTCGGGTAGGAGTTAAAAAAGTAACACGTTTTTGTAATCACTCCCAAGATTTAATTGAAATTAAAGTACTACAAGTCTTTTTTCCTAGCCTTCTTTAGTTTTTACCTGTATGTAAAGTGTAAATACTCACAGCTCTTTATTTTCCTACTGTAATATCACTTTTGCACAAAAATGGATTCACTACAAGAGTCACTGAATCAAATGGCCACCATATTTAATTCCCGTATGGCTGCATTCCAAGATGATCTGCAGAAGGCTTCTCCAACACCAGCGTCACCTTCAACATTGGCTTCTGAGTTCACTTTGTTTCGGCAATTCATTATGTCTGCGATGACTACATTGCAGCGTCAAGTTGAATTCCTAGGTAGAGAATTGGACCGCTTCGAAATGAAGAGAAGGCGTAAAATTATACTTCTTCACGGAATTCCTGAAGATAAATCTGAACACATCAGTAATGTGGTTGCAGATATTGTTACGAACAAGATGAAAGTGGCTGACTTCACAGTAAATAACATCAGTAGGTGTCATCGGTTGGGGCGTGTTTCGGAGAACAAAAAGCGGCCCGTTGTTTTGAAGCTACGCGATATGTCAACTCGGGATAAAATTTGGTTTTCCAAGACCAAACTCAAAGGTTCGGGTGTAACTCAATCCGAGTATCTGACAAAATGCCGACATGATACATTCATGGAAGCTCGACGGCGGTACGGCATCACCAAATGTTGGACCCGTGAGGGCTCCATTCATATTCTGGCTCCCGACGGTTCGCGACATCGAATTGAGGGGATGACAGAACTCGATGCCATCAATATGCCCGTGCCCGTATCCAAACCAACTTCTTCAACTACTGAATCCTCTCCAATCCGGTTTTCGCCCAGGTCATAGTACGACTACTGCTTTAGTCAAAATTACTGACGACATTCGGCTCGGTATGGATAAGCAACAGCTCACAGTGTTATCATTACTGGACTTCAGTAATGCTTTTAACACTGTTGACTTTGATATACTACTTGCCACTTTACGTTCACTTAACATATCTCCTACGGCAATAAACTGGTTTCATAATTATTTGTTTGGGCGCCGGCATCGGGTGCAGATTTAGGAAGATTTTTCTTCCTGGTGCGATGTTGTATCCGGTGTACCTCAAGGTGGTGTATTGTCTCCCCTCTTATTTTCAATCTTCATTAACTCAATTAGTCTTCCTCTTACTTCTCTCTACCATCTCTATGCAGACGATCTCCAAATTTACACACAGACACGCTTGAATGATCTTCCTCATGCTATTTCTATTATCAATGATGACCTAGCTTACATCTCGAGTTGGAGCAGAGCCAATGGACTAAAGATCAATCCTGGAAAAACTCAGCTGATTGTCATAGGAAGTAGAAGTTTGCTTAATAAAGTGGACTGGGAGAACTTACCACGTATTATTTTTGATGGAATCGAAATACCTATCAGTAAAACCGTAAAAAATTTGGGTGTTATAATGGACAGTACCTTTTCTTGGGCACCTCAGATTTGCGAAGTTAGCAGGAAAGTATTTGCATCAATCAGCTCCCTGCGGCGGTTGCGGAACTTGTTACCAATTCCCACGAAAATTGCGCTAGCCCATGCTCTTCTTTTTCCGATACTCGATTATGCCGACATATGTTACCTTGACGTGACCCAGGAGCAACTTAACAAACTTGAGCGTCTCCAAAATGTTTTTATAAGATTCATATTTGGTTTACGCAAATATGACCACATCTCCGAATTCCGCAAGAAACTCAAGTGGCTCCCAGTTTATCTTCGCCGGAATACACACATTCTTTCTCTCTTGTTTAATGTGCTATTTAACCCTGCATCTCCTCAATATCTTAAAGACCGCTTTAATTATGTATCCGACCTTCATTCTCTTTCACTTCGTCCTTCTCATAATTTGTCCTTAAGTATCCCTTCTCATTCTTCTCAATTTTATCACAAATCTTTTTCTGTGGAAGCTGTGCTTCTTTGGAACAGTTTACCTTTATCTATTCGTAAAATTCAGACCATCGCTTCTTTCAAGAACCAAGTTAAATATTATTACCTTAATTTATAACATTTATGCATATTTTCCTATTGCCTTTTGCCATATTCATCCGCTTAGTGCCTCTTCAGTATACCTGTATTAATTGTCTCGTTTGTAAATGTTAAGATTTTTTTTTTGTTTTCTCTTTTTTTAAGTTATTTTTAGTTTTACTTGTATATTGCTACATAGCTTTAACTTTAATTTAGTACACCCTACCTGCTTCTTCATTTATTATCCTATACCAGGTTGCCTGGAAGAAATCGCTGCCTGAGCGATAAGGCCGCCCACTGTACCATTTTCTGTAATTTCTGTTTTTTTGTTATGTCTTTCCTGTTTACTGGTGTACAATAAAGAATATATAATAATAATGTCTAATATTGACACTTTGTAAATTGTAGAAATAAAAATATAGAGATAAAGAAAGAGAAGAACAAATAATTACGTTCAAATCGTTGAATAGTTAAAATGTCAGAACAGGTAGTTATTACGTACGACATATTTGCAAATAGAAATTTTCAAATTACTATTTATGAATGTTACTCATAAAATATAAAGAATATAAAATAAATTGAATGATGAACAGTTAAATGCGGACTAAGCCTGGGACGAAATTAAATTTAAAAAGGATTTTTATTTACTTGTGACGAAACGCAACTATTATTTTGGTGTGACGAGGCAGAACTGTGACGAGACCCCCCTAACCTTTTTTTTGTACATCGTAACTTCACGCCTGTAATCCCCGAAGGGGTAGGCAGAGGTAAATGCATGCATTCAAGCATACATGCAAACACCCACGATTCGCCGGTTACGTTTTGGCCCATGTAACAGGTGGCGAGCCTGTTGACATCTCCGGGCACATTACCAAACTTTGAGGTACTGGGAAATTTTCAGAAAATGGAAAAATCCCAATAGAACCAGAGATAAAGGCTTTTTCACCATTATCTCTGATAACCCCCTACCCGGGAATCGAACCCAGGACCTCAGCGTAGTAGTAGTGGCCTGCTACCACTAGGCTACCGAGGCAGTTTTTTGTACATCAAACGTCATTAACATGTGTGAATAGAATAGAATACATTTATTCGGATAAAACAGAGACACAAAATAGGAATAACATGTAACAAATAACAAACAACAATAGACAACAGATAAAAGCAATTTGGAACAAACAGACAGTAGGTGTGACGTCGAGTATGTCTCAGTGTCGATCCGAATGGGTACCCAGATCAGCCTATGCCAAGATGTTTTCTACTTGACGCTGGTTTTCATCGGGGTCCCTCTGAGTGATCCACGGATGTCAGCCAGTTTATTTAATTATTATTATTAAAAGATACTTTTTCATGTTTCAGTACCTAGGCAGATGGCGAATGATTGAAAGCTATCCATCACAATTCCAAAGCGGTGCCTGTAACCAAGCAACGTATTCTCTTTTAGAGAATGGAACAGTCAATGTGTTTAATACTCAAGTTGTTAATCAAACTCTAGAGAATATTACTGGTATAGCAGTCGTAGTTTCTACTGATGGCAGTGCTAAACTTGACGTCTATTTCCCTAACAGTAAGTTTATAACAAATTTTTTTTTTGCATTTATGCTGAAGTATAGAAATAATCATAGCAAGTTTCATACATTGATTTCTACAGAAAATGAAAAAAAAAAAGATGCAAGGTAAACAACTTAGAATTATCATATAGGAAACCTAAAGAACATCTGAATCACTGGAATAAAAATAGTCATTCCTAAAAACAGTAAAAGCACATACTTCAATTTATATATATTTTTATTCTGGAGATTAAGAAAAATTTAAACACGACAAATGTTTTTCACGTTCATTATAAAATATTTCAAAGCTGTTTTACGGTGTACTTTTATCATTATTTTCAATACAAATCTCGCCATGATTGGAAATAATAACAACAACGGGTTGCACTCCGGGAGTGCCGGTAAAATTGAAAACTTGAATATTAACGTAGTGCGTTTTTTGTTTTGTTGCACCAACGACCACCATTAATACCACCAACACCATTGATGCTACCAACACCACAAACGTCACCAAAACCACCAAAACCACCAGAGCCACCAACGCCGCTAACACACCACTAACACCACCATACCCACTATGACACCTGTCATTGGATCCCCAAAAAGTAGTCGGATGCTATTCTGTTCACGTATCCGTCTAACGCATTTCCAATCAGGCTCACGTGTAATTTTTTACCCATCACAAAAACTGCAAGGTAAAGAATTTCACTTCAAAAGATGCTACGTTTCCTTGGGTTTTTTCAAATTTCGCTAGTGATTTTTTATGATACTTTCTCGTACTCATGAGTATTTGGTGCTTATTATATACTGCGTCACATTATAATTTTGGGCTAGACTAGATTGAGTATGTTAATTATTTTTAAATTTAGGAAACGTAGCGTACTTTTAAAAGTGTATATAATATAATTGAATGTCCAAGTTTCCGAAATGTTTCCAAATTGATTACAGCACTTATACTGAAAGCTTAACAAATGATAGTAAATATTTGTTTTAGGCTATTTAGTACTTTTTATTGTTATTTCATGCGTATTTTAATAATTTGTAATTTTTAATATCGATAATTTTATTTATAAAAATAACAATTTCAGCATCAGAACCTGCAAAGTATTGGGTCCTAAGCACTGATTATGAGAGCTACGCTCTGGTGTACAGTTGTGCTAACATTGCTGCTAACAGAAGAAGAGGTGAATAAAGTATTTCTAATTCTTAATTTTTAGGGTTAAGTTGTTACATCTCTGTCCCAAAAATAACAGAGCTCAATTACCACCTGACTGAAACACGATAGCACTGAATACTACAATTTAACGCCAAGTAAATTAGATAATGCGGAGGTATCTACCCCCTCCATCCACTGCCTACCAGCGCCATCACTGAAGTTCTACTACTAGTTTTATCGTTGCCATGAGATGCCGAATCAACGACGATAGTAATAAACGACTATATTAGTAAACGGCCCTGTAGCACAGAGGCATAACACCTTAGGTTTCAGGAGTGGTAACGCATCTGCATTTTGACCTTGGTCTTTATGTGGGTGTCTATAGGCTGCAGTCATCAATTAACATCAATGTGAATTGCAAGCTTGCTTTGCCACTTCCATTACATAAAAAAAAATACGATCTTTATTTCAGTGTGGAGTTGGAAGCTGAGCCGAAATACAACATTGTCTGCTGAAGCTGTAAATATAACCGACCAAATAGTGAACAGTATCGACGTACTAGACAACCGATATTACGAGACCATCAGCCACTCGGACAGAGATTGCTTCTACTATCCACCGGTAGACCGGGACAGTTCTGTGTTCTTCAGAGGACGGTGCGATGAGAGCATTCCTGTTGTTTCCAACTTCGATGTTGCTAGGGTAAGTAACTCCGTAACCATTAACCAAAAACTTGTATTTTAACTGCCTCAGTAGCCTAGTGGTAGCAGGCTACTACTACTACTACGCTGGGGTCCCGGGTTCGATTCCCGGGTCGGGAGATATTAGAGATAACGGTGTTAAATCCTTTATTTTTGGTTCTATTGGGATTTCCATTTCCTGGTTTCCCAGTACCTCGAAGTTTGGTAATGTGCCCGGAGATGTAAATAGGCTCGTCACCTGATACATGGGCCAAAACGTAACCGGCGAATCGTGGGTGTTTGCATGTATGATTGAATGCATGCATTTACCTCTGCCTACCCCTTCGGAGATTACAGGCGTGAAGTTACGTTTTTTGTATATAGTTTTTAGATTTTCGCGGGTTACACTTTTTAAACTTAAACTTTTTTTACGGATTTATCTCGCGACTTACCTAATTGAATATTTTAAATCAATCTGACGTTTCAGTTGCTTGTAATTAATAATCCTTAAAATTTAATATACGCGAGATATAACGGCATCATTTCCAACTGATTTATTTTAGAAAGAATCTACTATTAATATTATGTTTTCAGTATTTGGGCACATGGCGGGACATAGAGGGCTACCCTGTGCAATTCCAGAACGGAACTTGTCCTACCGCAACCTACTCACTGTCGGATGCTGGAGTAGATGTGTTCAACACGCAAGTTTTGAATCAACAGCTGGACGTGATTAACGGCGTCGCTGTTCTTGCAACGAATGATTCATCTGCTAAGCTGATCGTCAGCTTCCCTATTGCTGGAACTAATTGTAAGTTCAAATTGAGTAAGAGTTACAAAATAGTATTTTGCATATGTGCAGTGAGAGTAATAGTAACGATTTCTTGTGCACCGTACAAGCAGCAACATACGCGAACAAGATTTAGGGTCAAAGCTCACTAGAGCCACCCGGCATCCGACCAGCGCCCGACCGCCTCGAGTATGCGCTCATTACGTTAACTCCGCTCCGTATCGCCTCGACCGTAAGCCGTCAACGCGCGGGCGGCGCGCGGTCCACGCGCGGACTTTGAGTGGACCACTCAGTGACTAGCTAGCTTGTCTTGTGTAGACTTTGCATTGCCAACTCGCTGTTCCCAAGTGGACGAGGCTGCGAGTGGTATACAAGTTACATCGCGTCGTGCTAATCGGGTGCCGGGTGGCTGTAGTGAACTATGACTGTTATAGTTTGGTTGAGTTTAACTGTAACTGTAACGTTGTAGCTTGTGGCTAAATCTTTATACATATTAAGAAAATAATTTATCGTAAGCAGTATTTTTTATCACAGTTACCATATTCTTTTGATAAGTATGACTATAATCCGTGACTGTTCAGATTATTACAATCTCCGTGGAATGTTAAGAGCAAAGAATATCGTGAACGTGATAAACAAATGCTCTTTACAAAAAAATAATATTGTCATAGGATATTTTCGATGATAAAGTCTCATTCCTTAATTATTGGATTCTTAATAAACGCCCATAAAGTTCCTGCGTAATCTCTTCGTCAACAAGAAATAAAGGCTGCCCTACAAGATGGGAAAAAAAAATTAAGGTGCTATAAATATTAAACTTGCTCAAAAAATCGTTAACCCTAATTGATTTTCAATTATCTCTAGCCACTTGAAGGGTTAAATCGTTGCACAATCTTCAATATTAACCCTAAATGGTATATTACGTAACACAACATGTAATATTTGGGAAAAAAAAAATAAGGTGCTATAAATATTAAACTTGCTCAAAAAATCATTAACCCTAATTGATTTTCAATTATCTCTAGCCACTTGAAGGGTTAAATCGTTGCACAATCTTCAATATTAACCCTAAATGGTATATTACGTAACACAACATGTAATATTTTATGTAATAATTAATCCCCCTTATTCATAAACGGATTTTAGCTAAAGTGTTGCTAATCTCTCCATTGTCTTTTTCTATCCTGCACATTTGACAATGCAACTGACAAAGACAAAGCATTCTTAGCTAAAACGTATCGAATGTACGTTTATCAGTAAGGGGGAATTTCTTTTCTCATTAAACAATTTCTGTTCCAGTCACCACTAGCACACCATACTGGGTGCTGGCAACTGACTATGACAACTTCGCCCTCGTGTACTCATGCGTTAATATCGACGACGAATATAGAAGAGGTAAAGAAATTAAACATCACTCATTTTTAAATGACGTTCATGCCATATACCATAATCTCTTTTTACTACTGAATCGCATATCTTTAAAGTCGGAATCTACCTAGATACCTACTTTAAAGATATGTGATTCAGTCAATGTGAAATAGAACTGACACTCGAATATTACAAGCAGTAAAAGGATAATCTCTGTAATTTTTAGAGATTTTAACGCTTTGTAAGCAAGGACTTACAAAAAGTTAAAACCTCTGTAATTTTTTAATATTACAATGATTTAAAACCACGAAGTGACAAATTGGGTTACAGTTCACATTCATCGTAAGTGAATAGTGCATGTGCGTTAAAATCACAGACTTTAATAAAGATAAGTTATCACTCCTGAGGTCTAAATTGTAAACTGCATGCTTGTTTGCCACCTTCAGTACATTAAAAACAATACAGTTTTTTCCAACTTTTTGTGACTTTATGTAGTAAAAAAACTTTCACGTAGGAATAGAATAACGTTCCATTCGTAAAAATGATCGTCCATTGCATTTTTTTAAAAATTTAAATTCGCAGTGTCCAGTTGGAAACTCAGTAGGCAGACAACTCTATCAGCAGCCTCCATAACAGCCATCAACAACGTTGTCAACACAATAGACGTACTCGACGAGCGATATTATGGTTCTAGAGGACATTCAGAAGAAGATTGTTTCTTCTACCCCGACAATGACGGAGGACCAGTCATTCTAGATGGACAATGCGATGCTGATGATCAAGTGCCAGTTGTTACTAGTTTTAACACGCAAGCGGTAAGTGAAATCAATGTACTAGCTTTAAGCAAAATATAAATAAATATTGAGTAAATAAGTATTGTCGGAGTTGGAGGACGTAAAAAGAAAAGAAAGAAAGAAAACATTTATTTGGACAGCACAGAGACATGAAGCTGCAAAATTTTCAGAGAATTAGGTACATAGGTACAATTATACAAAAAGAAAACAAGAGTAGGCACTATCCCGATTAGATGGTAAACCTAAACTAACCCGAAATCAGTGTCACAGAGGCGAAACAACTCAAGCCTCGGGGGTGGCAACGCATCTGCATCTTAACGATCGGTTTTTGTATAGATGTTTATATCCTGCTGTATTTACTTACCATCAGTGTGAATTGCATGTTTGTTTGCCACAATTATAACATGAAAAAATATCTATATATATATTTTTTTTTACCATGAAGATTCAAGTTATTCTCCAAAGCTTTTATAAAAGTTCGAAAGCATAATCACTAGATAATAGTAGAAGAAACAAATTATCGAAATATTCCCTACTTAATTGCAATATATTGAGATTTTTACTTGCTTGATTTTATGCATTGAATTGCTAATTCGTTCAAATGACACTTGTCCACAATATTTTTTCTATTGCGTTCATTGTATAGGTACCTACATATAAAACACATTGCATGAAGGTGCTGCATATTCTTACCTCTTAAATTAAAATTGTATTGTATCTTCTAAGTTAGAATTCTTTACTTATCATCAAATGCTATTAAAAAATAATCAATGATAGTCTTCTTGAAAATGTTATTTGCTTTGTCTGTTACAGTTTGCAGGGACGTGGCATGAAGTGTCGCGATTCCCATCCGAGTTGCAGAGTGGTACTTGCGCGTCTACTCAATTGACTGTCAGTGGACAGAACACCTTCAATGTGGTCCAGAATATAGTTACTAACGAGAGGATGAATGTGCTCTCTGGTACAGCATCTGTTCCTGCTGATGGTAGAGGCGTCATTTCTACTGTATTTAGCAGCAGTGGAGGTAATTCATTTTTCTTATATTGTTGTCCTTGCTTCATTTCGTTTACATTTGCAGCATTATATTTTTCTCTTCTCTCTCTCATATTTGTCTCATCTCAAACCAAAGAGGCATATTTGGTTTCAACACCCGAGCTATCAGAGATAAAGGTGTCATTTCTCTGGTACTTATGGGATGTTCTATTTTCTGGAAATTTCTCAATGTTACCCTCGGAGTTTGGTAATGTGCTGATGAGTCAAAACGTAACCGGCGAAGCGTGGGTATTTGCATGTATGTATGAATGCATGGATTTGCCTTAAGAGTTAAGTTACGTTTACATTTAATTTATAAGGATAAAACCTACTAAACTGCATTTATTTTATTGATACGGTTCCAGACCTACCTTTCCTAATAAACTTCAACATTTATGTTAATATGTTGCAACTATTATTACATTAATCAATAAGATATTTGAAATATTGTTACAGCTTCAGTAACGACCAATATATTTATTTTGGATACGGACTACAGTGATTTCGCTCTCGCCTACAGCTGTAGAAACATAGGCAATAACACTAAACAAGGTCAGTGAAAATATGATTACATATATTATTATAATAACTTTAAAATGTTTGGAATTAATTATTTACCCTTAAACCATTCATATTTATTAAAGATTTTTTACTAATTGTCTATTTTCAAAATATTCTTGCCATTGTTTAGTTCGTTCTTTGTAAAATACATTTTTTTTTCGTGGATATTATTACCAAAATTTATCAGAAGCAGTCATTTTCTTCACATTTTTGCTTAAATAAAACCACAATATTATTCTCCCAAAAAGTTTTTTAATTTTTGAAAACATACTTTTTGCAATGTTTTTATTCCTTTCGTCTGAGTTTTGTATTTATAAATATTTGGATAAACAAATGTTTCCTTTCACAGTTTACAGCTGGAAATTCAGTAGATCTCAAGACGGTTTATCCGCAGCGGCAAACGATCGTATTGATGCAGTCGTCAGCAATAAGACTGACTTATTTAAGGGTTACTACGAAGACACAGACCAGGGCAACACTGGCTGTTTCTATTACCCAGTTTTCGATCAACTGCCACCAAGCATCGTATTGCCTGGACCTTGCAATGCGACGATTCAAGGCAAATCCAACTTCGATGCTGCCGGTGTAAGTCTTCATGATAAATCCTACTCGTATATTTTAAAATTAATTGTAGTAGGGGAAATAACATTAGTCCAAGTGTCTTCATAGCTGCTTGGCGTGTACGTTCTGTACACCATTAAGCCCTTGTCAAACATTACCGAATCAAATCCAACCGAAAACAGGGAGACTGTGAAGCAAATCGGAGACGTCAAATAGGGCTAGCGAACCAGAACTAACCGAACTCGTGCCGAAAGCGAAGCGAGACGGGACAATACTTCACTCTTGAGGCATCCCGCAACCCAAGAACTCTTGACAGAGAAAATGTGTGTTACTAGTGGTAGAGCTCCAGTGACGGAGATCGCGGGCGTAGGCATCACCGCACTACCTCATTTACTTGCTGCTAAATGGTAGTGTTCAGCACTATCGTGTTCCGGTCAGGTGGTAATGTGTAACATCAATGTGAACTGCATGCTTGTTTGTCACTTCCAATATATAAAAAATAATGTGAAGCGTGTGAGTGAAACAGATATTGAAAACGATGAAAAGAAAAAAAATGTAAAAACTTTTTGTAAATAAATACGACCATCACGGTTCGCTTTCGCTTCCCTTGCCACTCTCGCCCTTAGATGAATGTCGTGTATAGCAAGCCTGCTAAAAACAACCATTTCGCTTAAGCCTCGGTTTGTCTTGGCGTGACACGCCTTTCGGTTCGCCTTGGTTTCGGCACGCATTCGGTTCGCTTTCATTTTATATCCGACCAGATTCAAACGATGCCATATAGTATATTATTATTCGGTACGCTGTCTATTTGACACTGGTTTTGTGGCCAGGGGCCTAAGCTAAAGCTGAGTAGGGACTAAGCTTACGTTGGAAGCCACAATACTCCTTAACCGTAAGGAGATTATACGGAAATATGTCAACATAAAGCACTTAACATAGTTTTTGCATAGACGTATTCGTTACTGATCGAATTAAGATAAAAATCGACATATAAAAATCTTTTGGCAGTCCGACTTTAAATTAGAAGTCGGGCCGCCTATTAAGTTAGGTAAATATCTATAGCCCGATTTTGTAATATCCCAAAAGTACCAAAAGTATGACGTGCAGGTATATGTGCACACAACTGCTCTTTCTGTATTCTGCGTCAAATCGCAATCAGCGTTTTTGTGTAGATAGTTTTTTTAAGGTTATTTTAATTCACAGTACCTGGGAAGGTGGTTCGAAATTGCCAGCTACCCTCAACTATTCCAATTCGGTGACTGTGCCAGAGCTGAGTACACGCTGAGCTCCGGTGTGGTAGACGTTGTGAACACGCAAGTCGTCAACAATACCCTGGACACGATGGTCGGCGTTGCCGTACCAGATCCGAACGGAACTGGTTACTTGAATGTCACCTTTGTTTTGGATAACGGAGGTAAGTGATATCAAGTGTTTATAAAGAAATCATATGAAATAAACAGGGGCGTAGCCAGAGAATATGTAATAATATTTCGTATAGAATGGACCCTTTGAAGTCCCGCCTGATTTCCCCTCTTGCAGCCCGCACCTCCCCTCGAGGACCGCGCCACACGCCGGCAGCCTCGTGCCAGCTCGTATACTGAGGTTGCGAGCGGGCAACTGTGTGTGTGCGTGTAAAAACACTTCCTGATTGATGTATGTGTAGTAGGTAACCAAAATAAGCGTTTGTATGGAATTTTAAAATCAAAATTCAATCAGAGAAAACAAACTTCTATATGGGGCCCCGCTAAGGCACGCTAGGCCACTGGAAATACACAAAGGTTTTGATCACATTTACTATAAATACGTAATGTAATTGTCGTATTGTATTTTTTGAAATATACACGTGAGTGAATTTAAAATTGCCGAAAAAAAAAGAATATAATATGAACTATTGAAGACATACATCATCATCATTTATCAGCCGAAAGATGACTACTGCATGACCAAAGCCTCCCCATTAGGGGGATATGCTATACTCGCCACGCTTGGCTTGCGGATTGGCCACCGCAGTGGTAGTTTAGTGGTATTTATATCGCAGGACGCTGCATCAGCATAGATCTTGCGTTATTGCACTTACTGCCGCCGTCCCATTGTAATAGTTTAGCCGCCATTGTTCGGTTGACTGAGTGCACAAGTGGAAAAAATCTCTTTCAGTTGAAGTAAAATTCTTGCGCTAGTGGGCGGTGGGGTCGTCACATCCCGACGCCAGCATCTCAATACATTGTGATAATCTTAAAATGGACTTAATTTGTGATATTTTTTCAGTGGTCAACGTTGCTGATTACTTTGTGTTGGAGACCGATTACACAAACTTTGCACTTGTTTACAGCTGCACGAATCTGCCTAATAACCAAAGAAACGGTACGTTTTTATTTTCAAAAATAAGCGGGTTAATCCTATAAAATATGTCAATGAAATTTTTCATTTAAATACGGTTATGTGATACTGACGCACCTGTTCTCGCTTTCCTTCTATCTTGTAAAGGTACCGTCTGCGTAGAAGACAGACCGCGTGCACCGGATGCCCAATAGAGGGGATTGAAGTTACCCGGCCCATTTCATGCCCTTAGCAATAACCTCCATACTCTGCAAAGTCATGGAGCGTATGATCAACTGACGATTGTGTATCTAGAGGATCGCCAGCTGATCAGCGACCGCCGCGTCGTGACTATGATAGCTTCCGTCATGGCAGATCTGCTGCTGATCTTCTAGTAATCTCACACAGCCTTTGACATGAGTGTTTTTTTTTTTTATGTAATGGAAGTAGTAAACAAGCATGCAGTTCACATTGATGTTAAGTGATGACTGCAGCCTATAGACACCCACACAAAGACCAAGGTCAAAATGCAGATGCGTTACCACTCCTGAGGCCTAAGGTCTTATGCCTCTGTGCCGGAAATTACAGGGCCGTACATTACTACCTGACCGGAACACGATAGTGTTGAACACTACCATTTAGCGGCAAGTATATTAGGTAATGCGGTGGTGCCTACGCCCGCGAGCTCCGTCACTGGAGCTCTACCACCAGTAAAGTGTTGTGTTGAAGCATTAGCTGTATTGCTTAAGCCTTCGGCCGGGTCTGGCACAGGGCACTTCTCAAAACTACCATCTCACGGTCTTCCCGAGAGGTTGGTTATGCAACTGGACAGCCAGCTTTCTGCCTGAGCATTTTATACAGATCTTAGTTGACGGTCAGCGCTCAGACAGACTACCTATCAACGCTGGTATGCCGCAAGGCTCTGTGCTATCTCCCACGCTTTTTCTTCTGCATATCAATGAAATGATGGAACAAAACCCCAATTTTCATTGCTTTGCGAATTCAATTACGGGAGATGTACTTAACATTAGCCGTGCAAATGCCCCTTGGTCGCTTATAGAGGAAAGGAGGACTGTGTCTGAAATCATGCACTCTGAAGCCGGTCTCGGAGTGGTTTTTTAAGGTATGGAAGTGACAAACAAGCTTGCAGTTAACATTGATGTTAAGTGATGACTGCAGTCTATAGACACCCACACGAAGACCAAGGTCAAAATGCAGGTGCATTACCACTCCTGAGCCCTAAGGTGTTATGCTCGAAATTACAGGGCCGTATATTACACTGCGCAACTGTGCACTGTGGTGCGATTTAAATGAATGCAGTTCATCCCTCGAATACACAATTATTTCACAGCTAAAATGTTCCATTAATCGTAGCACCGCAGTTCCAGGGCACAGATACTAATATTATTTTTTGTATCTTCAGTATTCAGTTGGAAACTTAGCCGCACCAGGACTCTATCCAATGCATCGGAGGCTATAATCAACAGTGTTATAAGTAATACTCAAGGTCTTTTAGAAGAATACTATGCACCTACCAGTCAGACAGAAGATGCTTGCTTCTACATACCAGAGTTCAACCCGAACAGTGCTCCTGTGTTCAGAGGACAATGCAGAGATATAACTGGTGTTCAAAACTTTGATATGCAACGGGTAAGTTAGTATTTTCTTACGTTTTTCTATAATTATACAGCAAAATACACTGGTAAAACTTTTGCTATACCTAAATTGATCCGGCCTCAAGCTGCCTGAAGTTAATTTTTCTTTAAAAATATTTCATATTTAACTCGTAAGCGTTATTGCGATATCAAAAAAAAAAAAAAAAATCGGGTCGATTTGAGAATCTCCTCCTTTTTTAAGTTTTTTTTGGAATAAAATAAAGCAAAGGGTAAACCGACTTCTATATGATATTTAATAAATTGTAAAGTTTTGTATCGGTTGTTTGTTGTATTGTTTCCTGTTACCTAAGTAGTGTGCGACAGAAACAACGTTCTACGAAGGCTATTGTCTCTTTCCAAAGCTTTGCTAGGTACTGTATCCTTAGCCCCGATTTATGACGTAATAACGTCTTAAAAATCGATGAACGCCGGCTACATGCACGAAAAAGGGTCACGTTCCGCCTGAGCCGTGCGTGCAAACGAGAGCGCGGAATAAGCAATACAATCGGCCTAAGCGTTCAGCTTGTAACGCATGTTTTGTTATGATATTATCACGTAGATGCGCGGGGGAATCACTGAGGGAGAGAAAACAGGCCATAAAAAAGAAAAACAAGTAAAAAAATATAGAAAACATACAAAAAGGGCTAAAAAGCTACTCAAAAAAAAAGAAAAAAACTAAAAAAAAAAAAAGTATATGACCTCCCTCAGTGAGTTTCCCTGCGTACCAGTATCCCTTTCTATAGATCAAGCCCCCGACGCTTCGGGGGCAGATAGGCCCGGGGAATGAGGACTTCTTCGATCCCCGAACCATCTCCTACCTCTGTTACGCTTCGCGTGCGGAGGGAGGGATGATGATTATTCGTTCGTATCACGTAAAACATATAGTTCGTAAACCGACTTCACAGACAACAATTTCTGTACAGTACCTAGGTTGGTGGCACGAAATCGAAAGATACCCGACAGACACTGCAGCTGGAGACTGCATCAGCGCCCAATTCGGCGCCTCCGGCAACCAGTTCCAAGTGGTCAACACCAATGTCTTCGATCTATCGGCTACAATCACTACTGGTACTGTGACGGCGAGCACCAACGGAAGACTGACGAAGACTTTAAGTAATGGACAGGTTGTTGGTGAGTATCTGTTGAATTCTGTCTCGATTCGATCTCAATACATTTTTGATGACCTTTGATCTGTTCATCAATAAAGGCCTTCCATTAATGCAAAGATGAATTTAATATCCGTTTTTATTGGGTCGCTGATAGCGGCTCGAACGAGAGATCGCTTGCTATCTAAATTGGTAGGAACCTCTAATTGAATGAACAATATTCGAATCGAATTATAAAAGAATCGAATTGGATAGACAATATGTTTGAATTTTAGTTTGTTCACTTGTGGAAATTTGGGCGTGTTATTCACCACTACCACTAAACATAACGCCCTGAATTTTGATCTCGTTACATACCGATAGGTAAATGTGGAGTAACTTACCCAAAAACTGTAATTACGAATTGCGGGTAGTGTACCTACGATGCATAATCGTAGCTCTGAAAAATAAGAACATAAATGACAGAATATTGTGATATGTTCTTAGGTTTTCGCGAGCTACACTCATTGAAATAAAACTATTTTTACGGATTTATCTCGCGTATATTAAACTAAAATGATTTTTAAAATCAACCCGACGTTTCGGTCGCTTTTCAGCTTCCGTGGTCCCGGGCAGACTGAGGTGACATTTGTCTGACAGAAGTTTGAAAAAATTATATGTAGCTACCTCCATCGATTTCGTAAACGCCTTGCGTAGCGTTCAGGATTAACACAATAATTACTTATGGTATCTTGAGGTCTTGCAGACTGCTGCGGCTGGGATTTAATCTTGCTAAGTATGGGATCCCATGATGTTGATAATCGCCATCCATCTTCTCTATTGAAATTTGGGTGTTTTTTAATTTCAATAGCCTCGCGTACCATTCGTGGAATGGGTTTGTGTTCTCTAGCGAGTATTTGAATTTTATCAAACCGGATGTAATGGTTCGGCTTATCCGCTATGTGTTCACAGACTGCAGACCTCCCTGTTCTTCGGTTTTTGACATCAGCAATGTGCTCTTTAACGCGGGTGGATACAGCTCTCTTCGTTTGACCAATATATGAGAGTCCACAATCACAATCTAATTTATAAATGCCAGAATTTTGTAATGGAATATTACTTCGTCGGAACGTCGGGTTGATTTTAAAAATCATTTTAGTTTAATATACGCGAGATAAATCCGTAAAAATAGTTTTATTTCAATGACAGAATATTGAATTGCCGAAAAGAACCACTATATATAACTCAAATACTGTAACAACACTGATGAAACTTAATACATATTTTTTGTTACAGAAATGTGGGTACTTGCGACAGACTATTCTTCGTATTCTTTGCTGTATTCTTGTGAGAATATTAATGATGAATACATGCGTGGTGAGTAAAAATAAAATGCAAGTTGTATTTTCTTCTATCCTTTAACGTAAACGTAACTTCACGCCTGTAATCCCCGAAGGGGTAGGCAGAGGTAAATGCATGCATTCAAGCATACATGCAAACACCCACGATTCGCCGGTTACGTTTTGGCCCATGTAACAGGTGGCGAGCCTGTTGACATCTCCGGGCACATTACCAAACTTTGAGGTACTGGGAAATTTTCAGAAAATGGAAAAATCCCAATAGAACCAGAGATAAAGGCTTTTTCACCATTATCTCTGATAACCCCCTACCCGGGAATCGAACCCAGGACCTCAGCGTAGTAGTAGTGGCCTGCTACCACTAGGCTACCGAGGCAGTTTAATTAAGAAATTTATCTAGACAAGACTCTATGGCATTACTTATTAAAATTATTTGTAACATAAATCGCCTCGTGCTCGCTGCAAATCCCTCCCTAGCGAAAACTTTTTTACTATCTGAAATCGAATCTAACTCTTCTCTATATCCCACAAAATATAAAATACTAGCTGACCCGGCAAACTTCGTATTGCCTCAGAATGAAATAATGTGTCAAAGGTTTGATAGATACAGACTATTTGTATGGGAAAATGAAATTGTGGTATCTACTATTTCCCTTCAATTTCTTGATATTTTCTTACCTTCTAAACCTTCCCTGGACTTCCAAAAATCATTCAAAACCAAAATTAGCCAAATCGGTCCAGCCGTTCGCGAGTTTTAGCGGACTAACGAACAGCAATTGATTTTTATATATATAGATTTCCTTCGGTATACTCGTATTGCGATAGTTAGAGCTGTTTTATCAACTCATTACTTAAATTCCAGTATGGAGCGCTAAGCACAGTAAAGCCCGTAGCCTTACACAAGCCGCACAAAGCGCGATGGACTCCGTCATCGGGAACAACGCAGTCCTTGTGCCTACCTTCTATCTCCCAGTGGACCAAACTGACGGGGCCTGCTTCCATTACCCTGATCAGACTGACTACCAGATCATCTTGCCTGGCCAGTGCGATCTGAGTATACCTGCTGTTATGGCATTTGATCCTGTACAGGTTTGTATTTTATCATACTCACGTAACTTCACGTCAATACGAAGGGGTAGGCAGAGGTAAATGAATGCATTCAAGCATACATGCAAACACCCACGATTCGCCGGTTATGTGTTGGCCTATTTTATCATTGTCAATTAGGGATGATGACCATCTAGGTATGGATTTACTACTTTATATCATATCACATGAAAGCTACTTCCAAAAAGATACAAAAATTATGAAAATTCCAGTTGAATCGTATGTGACAAAAGAACTTGAAAGTGACGAAAATTCGTGAACAAGAAAGTTACATTTAAAACAATTAAAAATAATTTCATTTTTACATTCTTTGCACAATATCCAAAATATTTTTAAATGTTGTTATTTCACCCAATTCCCATTTTTAACTCTAACGTGAAGTTTGAACGAATAAAACAAATATATTATCTTATATTTCTGATTGTAACTACAGTTTTCTTTCTTTGACCGATGTTGACCACGTTCTATCTGGATTTTGGGTCTTGGACAACTTTAATTTTCACCGCTAATTCCCAAATTAATCCAGATCTTACATTTACGGTCACATAAACATTGCGTCCCTAATCTTTAATTGCAGTACACTGGAAATAATCCAGTATTTACTTACGATCACGATCAAATAAACATTTCATCCCTAATTTTTAATTGCAGCATACTGGAAATAATCCAGTATTTACTTACGTTCACGGTCAAATAAACATTTCGTCCTCAATCTTTAATTGCAGTACACTGGAAATAATCCAGTATTTACTTACGATCACGATCAAATAAACGTTTCATTCCTAATCTTTAATTGCAGTACACTGGAAATAATCTAGTATTTACTTACGTTCACGGTCAAATAAACATTTCGTCCTCAATCTTTAATTGCAGTACACTGGAAATAATCTAGTATTTACTTACGTTCACGGTCAAATAAACATTTCGTCCCTAATATTTAATTCCAGTACACTGGCACATGGTACCAAATCGAGCGATACCCTCAAATCCACGAGCTCGGCTCCTGTACTGGTGCCCGTTACACCCTGGACGAGGAGACCGGCGTCGTGACGCTCCTGAACTGGGAGGTGGTGGATGGAGAGTTGGATACGATCGAAGGCACAGCTGTGATCAGCTCCACTGATGGCAGCGCGAGGCTCACTGTTGAGCTGCCGATTAGGGGAACTAATGGTGAGTTGATGAGAACATAGAGCAACACGGTCCAGCGGCCGCGGCGGAGCGGAGGGTAGTAGCCATATGTAGGCTTTCCCCTCTGTCAAAGTACAAGCACAAGTGTTCCTATGCCTGTCGCTTATATGTTTGAATGTGTGCGTGAAATTGTTTATGTATTTTGTTAAAGTCAAGGTGTGAGCTTAGTAGTAATAGACGATTCTTGCAGTGTGTGTGTGTCATACGTATATCCCCCCGCAAAAAATTACCTCCCCTCCAGTCCACCGCGGCCGGTGGCCCGTGTTGCTCTAAGACTTCAATCGACGTTCATTTCCACTTAAGCCTTCCCCAAATATGCCCAAAATAGTGTTGTACGTAGTAGTTGTGAGTGATTAGTCTCACATACTAAAATGTACATTTCACCTATCAAATGGATGACTAAAGAGCTTTATTCAATATTTTGATATTCATATAATGTTCTTCAACTTTCAGAGACTACCACGACACCTTTGTACGTGCTGGCGACAGACTATGTAACGTACTCGTTAGCATACAGCTGTGTTAATGTCAACGAGTTCCAGAGAGCTGGTGAGTAATGAGACTAAATTTTATTCGTCGATACCGAAGCACGCATGGCCTTGCGGCTGATGCAGATCGGAAGCGATCTACTCGGTTAATCGACACGGGCGCGGTCGGGTGTGTGATGGGTGACTACTAGTGGAAAATTAAAATGCGCGTTACCGTCCTTTGGAAGGTACGTAAAGCCTTCGGTTCAGGTTGCTATCGATAGATAGCAGTCGTTTAACCTTGTGGGAGGCATTATGGGCGGTTTGAAAACATCCGACAGCGGGTTGGCCACTAACCCTTATCTCCACCAACCCGCATTGGATCAGCGTGGTGGAATAAGCTCCAGGCCTCCTCCCAAGAAGGGGAGAGACTCGTGCCCAGCAGTGGGATGTATCTGGGGTTTCCATTATTATATTATTATCATAATTTTGTTCCTAAACGGTGTGTTGACTTAGTATATTCAAATATTATTGTCTTTCCAGTCGGAGCATGGAAGCTTAGCCGTCATCGCACAATGCCTGAAGCGGGTGTAACTGCCATCAATAATGTCATGGCTACCAGAGAAGAGCTTCACCAGGAATACTTCATCACCGTCAGCCAAAGTGAGGAATGTGAGGAACCCAGCGCAGGGGTCTTGATCAAAAGTAGTATTATTGTTATGCTCATCTGTGCAGTGATACAAATGGTTGTTCAGTAATTGTTCTAGTCTATTTTTTAATTTAGTATTAAGTTTATTAAGTGTACCATCTGAAAATAATTTATTATCGGCATGTGACGATGAACAGCATCTTGTGAGAGTGCGTTGTTTACTTCCGGTATGTTTCCGCCAATCACAGCTCTTCCATCCTTCGCCATTTTTACTTACTGCAACAGCGCCATCTATGGTTCTCTAGAGTAGTCACAACACAGGAGGCCGCTCGCGGCATTTCGCAAGTCATAACGTCGTTACTTCTCGAACCGTCAAGAACTGTTCTCAAAGTGTAAAAAGTTTTTGAAAGTATTACAAACAACTTAATTAATAAACGTAATATAAATTCATTTAAAATCGAATAAAGTGTTCCACGCCACGCCTTCACGACAGGCACCTAACCAGCCCTTTCGTGCAAGAGATCACGAAGCAAAGCGCAATAAAACAGCTGCCGGATCATATAAACGACCAGAGCAAAAAAAAAACAAAATTTGGTTACAAAAAAGAGGGTCCAGCCAAAAGCAATCAATTTAACAAATGACTCTCAACCCCTTCCTCACCAGTTTTACGGGGGCTGCCTCCGGGCGTACCGGAAGCAGTGGCAGTTGCTGCGGGCTCCGCAGGCTCTTCTCAATATGATTACGGGAATGCGACTGCCATTTACCTCCAAACCTCTACTTATTCGACCATCGCCTCAGATGATTCGACAATTCGAAACCAAGAATTCTCTAGAAATGACACAAAAACTGAAGAAGCTCCTACAGCAAGGCGTGCTGGAGATCCCAAGACATCTAGGACCGAGTTTCTTCTCGACCATGTTTCTGACGAAGAAAACCGACGGGTCGCTGAGACCCATTTTCAATTTGAAGAGGTTGAACCAATTCATAATACCAAAGCCTTTCAAGCTAATTTCCCATTTTCAAATCCCCCAATTTCTTCAAAAGGAGGACTGGATGGTAAAGCTCGATATTTCGTCAGCTTATTTCCATGTGCCAATACACGTCTACCATCGAAAGTTTCTCCGCCTCGTATACAATCGCCAGATACTGCAAATGACCTGCCTGCCCATTCGGCCTGTCATGTGCTCCAAAAAAACTTTGCCGCTCTGACAAACTGGGTGGCTCAATGCCTACGAAACAAGGGTATAAGAATTGTCGTGTATTTGGACGATTTTCTGCTCGCGAATCAATCGCGTGTACTTCTCCAAGCTCAAGTGACAACAGTGATAAATACGGTGAAGAGCTTAGGTTGGACCATCAACTACGAAAAATCGATGTTCGACCCTGTTCAGTTCTTCGAGTTCTTAGGACTAAAGTGGGACACAAGCCGTGGGTGCATAAGTTTACCACAGAAAAAGGTGACCATGATCAAAATACTGTCTCAAAAAGTCATCAGGAGGGGTACGATGTTTCTAAAAGAAAGTCAGGTTGTTCTAGGTACCCTAAACTTTGCGAACTTCGTGACACCCAGAGGCAGACTGCACAGCCGTCAACTTCAAAGATTTCTCGGGAGTTAACAAGACAGCCACATCATATTCGACCACTCATACCAGTTCAGGTAATGAAAGATCTGAAATGGTGGATCAATATGTTGGAGTCCAATCAGACATCGACCAACCTCCACCCGACAAAGATCCAGCATTTTTTGACCACAGATGCAGCAGATTACGGGTGGGGAGCTCAAATGGACGACCAAACAATCTCGGGCAAGTGGACGTACAAACAGAGCAAGTGGCATTCCAACTGCAAGGAAATGCTTGCAATCATAGCAGCAGTGACACGTTGGAAAACGCCACTAAGAGGGCGTCATCTAATTGTGCAGTCGGACAATCGCACCGTCGTGTCCTACATTCGCAAGGAAGGCGGCACACGGTCGGCGAGATTATTCAGGTTAGCGTATCAACTCCTGAATCTCTTGGACAGATGGCAGATCATTGTTACTGCCGAATACCTCCCAGGGAAGTTCAACGATATAGCAGACTGACTGTCTCGAGGGAAGCAAAGAGCAGAGTGGCATCTACTACAGCCAGGGTTAATACCAATATTCCGCAAGTTCGGAGTCCCGCAGATCGATCTTTTTGCCAGCAGAACTACAAGACTTGTGGAGAAATATGTCACGAAAGATTGTCGAGACTGCTCAGCGAGTTTTTGCAACGCGTTCAGTCGTCAGTGGCAATTCCAACTAGCGTGGCTATTTCCACCACCGAGTCTGCTTCCCCGGGTATTGCATCTCATGAATTCAGCAAAGGGAATTTATTTTATAGTAGCACCAATGTGGGAAACAGCCTATTGGCATCCAGATCTCCGTCAGCGAGCACTGTGCAGACCAATGAGGATCAAACACTTGAGCCGGGTGTTGATAGATCAGAGCACAGGCATGCCACCACCGCGAGTGCAGGACATGGACCTACGTGTCTGAAAGATTCGAGGTGGGGCAGCATCACCAACAGCTGGACAGACGCGGAGCGAGCCTTGCTCACGTCTAGCTGGAGACAGTCTACTCTGAAGACCTACAAAACAGCGTGGACTCGCTGGGTCAAGTGGAGTAAAAATAATGGTTTTGATTATAAGCACCCTGAGGGTATAAGCTTGTCTAGATACTTAGCGTACCTGTGCATAGATGAGAAGTTGGCTTATCAAACTATTTTGTTACATAAATCAGTAATTTTAACTTATGGAAAAACAGTAATGAAAATTTCAATGCTAATTTCTTGGTAAAGCATAGGGTAAGATAGGGTAATGGGAGTCACCTAAGCGCGACATGAAATAAAAACTTAATTTCAAACAAAATATTTATTGCAACCGACTACACGTCAGCTTTACTTAATTGACTATCAATTGAGATCAGTTTTAATGAATCGGGCAAGTTACTTTAGGAATTATAACAGTTTTACAAAAAAATCGTTTTGACTCCCATTGCACTGACGTCAAGGTAATGGTGATCACCTTATGGACAAAGAAAATTTTGCTCATATGGCAAATATAAACTTCCGGCAAGTTTCAACTAAAGTAGTCCATGTGAAAACGTTGCCCATATGAAGTACATCTGTAGTCAAAGGCGTCGCCAGGGGATGACAACGGGATCAGCTACATAGATAGAGCCTATAGATTAAAAAAGACCCCATTTTTTAGCATATTTGACTATAACTGTCATAAATATTCCGAACTTTCCCTGCACTAGTGCCAAGCCGCCTTTCCCTGAAATCTAGACGATCTAGGGCCTAGTCCAGCTGTCGACACTATGGTCCGTACGAATGGCAATCATCTGACTCTCATTACCCAAAAGTCACCTATGACACTGGTGGCGTCAACATTGTCATTGAATCCGTGCGCGGTTTTCTTGTTCAAAGTATTAAAATAACAACTGTATTTTGCTGAAACATCCACTTATGGAAAATAGTCAGCGGAGTGTGAATAGTGTATAGGTTGTGAAAAGGGGTACATGTTTCGGGCGCTAAATATAATTTAAAATTGTGAAACTCGAGGTAGTGACAATGTCTGTCATTTGACACGTTCTTTTTCTATATCTCTATCAAAGAGTATACAAATACTCTATAAGGACCAACACAGACCACCTCACTGTCAAATAGAAACAGATAAACTTACCTCTTTGCTTTATCTTAATACTAACTGAAAATGCACCGTACACCTCGCCGTCGTCCATTGAAGCCTCCAGATGATAGCGATAGTCGATCGTCATCGTGCTCAGCTACAAACAACTATATTGAAACTGAATTAACAATGTCTCTGGATGAATCCAACACAAATTCTAAAGATTCAGCGCCAACAACTGCATGTGTACGCATACAAAACCTCTGCAAAAAAATTGTTGCGCTCATCAATTGCAATAAAAGCGTTACTGCTGACAACAAGAAACTAATTGTTTCTTACGCAAATGAAGTAGATGAGATCTGCAGAGATATTACTGCTACCGCAGATATTAGTCTTCAACTACAATTCATGCAATCAAGTTTAGAAAAAACCATACAAACTGAAATAGATAAGTTAAATACAGCTCAAGATTTACCAACCAAATCCTACGCTTCAGCTGTATCCAATCTACCAAAACCCAATCCTCAACCCAAACCTAAATCTACACAATCTCTAATTATCTCACCAGCTATAGATACGATGAACCGCCAACATGTCATAGAGTCATGGAAACGCAACATCTCCTTCAGAAATTGCAATTACGCGCCATCAGCCATTAAACCCATAGCGAAAAACAAACTATTAGTGGACTTCGAATCTTCAACTCAACGTGATGAAACTTTATCCCGTATCGAAAAAGTTAAAGATCTTAAAGTAGAATTGACGAAAAAGCTGAAACCAATGTTTCAAATAAAAGGCATCGCCAAGGATGTGTCTCCATCAGAGATTGTTGACATCATAATAAAACAAAATGAACCACTTTCTAAGACCGCTTGCATAGACGATATTCAATTGAAGTTCACCAGGATAAACAAGAATGAAAAACTGTATAATGCCATACTCTTGACCACCCCGCCTTTATGGAGAATCATTATAAACACAGGCCGTTTAAATTTGGATCACCAACGTGTACATGTAGAGGATTACGTGCCACTTCTCCAGTGCTACAAGTGTCTCCAATTTGGCCACACGAGAAAATTCTGCAACAACGACGTGCAACGATGCTCACACTGCGCTTCGGAAACACACGTATTTGCCGATTGCCCTCACAAAAAAAACGATAGTAAACTTACCTGTTATAACTGTGCCACGCTAAGCCATAAAATCAATCTTCAAACAAAAACTAATCACTCTGCAACCTCTCCTGAATGTGGTCTGAAAATCAATGCACTGCGAAAACTATTGGATAAAATTGATTATGGCTCTGAGTGATTCTTTGAAATTAATACAATGCAACTTAGGGCGCAGTTATACATGGCAACATGAATTTTTAGAATATGTCATATCACGTGATTATCATGTGGGATTCATCTCAGAACCGTACACTGGTAAAAACCTATGTATGAGTGACATCCCGGGCTATCAGATATTTCAATTTCCCACTGACAACAGAGTGAAAGCCAGTATTATCATCAAAAATGGCCTCGGAGCCGTCATGGGCCTCAGCGAATACTCCACACCAAATATGAGTGTGGTTAGCATATTGATAGGAGGACGTAAGGTATACGCAGTTAGTTTATATATAGAGCCAAACGTTGATCCCCACGGGACTCTAAATTACTTAGAATATTTTCTCCAACACTCGAAATCAAACTTACATATAATTTGTGGGGACTTCAATGGTTGGCATCCCCTATGGGGATCCAACGCGGCAAATCGTAGAGGTAATGAGGTCACAAACTTAATCATAAGCAACAATCTCACAATTTGTAATTCAAACAACACACCAACATACCAAACAGTAGCTAACGGTACTATCAGACATTCGATAATCGACTTAACGTTAGTCTCAGACAATCTTGCGTCAAAAATCGATAACTGGGATGTAAATCATGACGCATGCCCATCTTCAGACCACAACGCCATACATTTCAATTTAAGCTTCAGTCCGAATAATATCACTAGAATCAAAACAATGTCAACTCGCCGATATAATACTAAGCAGGTCTGCTGGTCAACATTCAAAGATAAATTAAAAACTGAATTAAGCACATTAAACTCAATAGATGTTGATAATTTAAACACATTAGATTTAGAAAGATTCATAGTTACAACCACAAAAAAAATTCAAAACGTATGTAAGAAATACTTACCAAAAAATAATAAATTAACAAATAAAACACTATGGTGGAATGATGATCTAGAAAAGCTAAAAAAAGATGTCATAAAAATGCATCACCTTATTTCCGACCTAAAAAAGGGGAATAAACTCACAGATAAAGTACTTGAAGAACGAAAAATAATCAAAGATAAATATGCAGAAGCCCTACAATCGGCCTCACATCAGCATTTCCGTGACTTTTGCAATAAACAGGACAAAGAGAATGTATGGTCCCTCACAAACCGTATCATCAAAACTACCCGCGCGAATAAATCCCCAAGTACGCTAAAAATCAATAATGCTTACACGAATAACAGTCTTGAAACATGTATAGCTTTGATAAATAAATTCTTCCCAGACGATACACCCGATCACTTAAACATTCATAAACAAATTCGTGCTCAAGGGAATTATATACCCGACGCGCCAAATGATGCACCATTTACTCAAGACGAAGTTTTAATTTGTATCAAATCAATGAACCCTAACAAGGCCCCAGGTCCGGATCATCTTACTTCGGACATCTGCTTGGCTTTCACTGAAGTATTCACTGTCCTTATGACCAAGCTACTTAATCGATGTTTGATGCTGGCATACTTCCCTGAAATCTGGAAACAGGCCTTCATAATCTCAGTACTGAAATCAAATAAACTCAACAAATCGGACGCGTCAGCATATAGACCCATAGGCTTGATTAATATCTTTGGCAAACTTCTGGAAAAATTAATGACAAAAAGACTCATACACTACATGCACACCCACAAACATAATAATTCAAGACAGTTTGGGTTTAAAGAGCAACGCTCAACCGTCGAAGCTCTACATACTATGATAGATAAAATAAAAACATCCCGTATAAACAAAAATCTAACTGTAGCAATTTCTCTCGACATACAAGCCGCATTCGATAATGCTTGGTGGCCTTCACTATTTAAAAGGTTAAACGACATAAGGTGTCCGCGCAATATTTATCTACTCATTAAAAATTACACTGAAAACAGGATAGTCACACTTAATTACTCGGACGCAACGGCGTCCAAAACAATGACCAGGGGTTGTATACAGGGATCTGTATGTGGTCCTACGTTCTGGAACATTATACTAGATGATTTACTAAACATACATTTACCCGATACCTGCTACATACAAGCTTACGCTGACGATGTAGTATTAATCGTCTCAGCGAAAAACATTAAAACTCTCGAAACAACTGCTAACACCGCATTAGAAAAAATTAATAGTTGGGGTGAAACTGTCAAGCTTAAATTTGGCCCGGACAAAACGAAGTTAATAACATTTACACCTAAAGCTAGCAAAGCAAATATATTTATTAATAATAAAATGTTATCATTTTCTGACGAAATGAAGATCCTTGGCGTGATACTTGATAAAAAACTAACATTCATCAGACACTCAAAACATACAATAAATAAAGCACTTAACATCTATAAAAAAGTATGTCAGTTTGTCCGTCCCACCTGGGGCATCCACAGTGAAAATATAGCTATTATATACAAGCAAGTCATTGAGCCAATTATTACGTACGCGGCAAGTATCTGGGGCAGTGCCATCAAATATCAAAATGTCGTAAAATCCCTTCTGTCACTCCAGAGAGGGTTTGCAATTAAAATAATTAAAGGTTTCAGAACTCTACCCACTAACTCGGCAATAGCCCTAGCTAGACTCACCCCACTACACTTAAAAGTAAAGGAGATACATGAAATTGAAACTGTAAAATTAAAAGGTTATACAAAATACTTACCCCATCACGTCACTCTTCATCGTCCAACTTCTCCTGAAAACGCACCGCACCCTTCGGTTAAACATGCAATCAATTTTGATCTGGCAACAGATCAAAGCGAAATAGACGCATTATGTACCCCTGACACTGTTAAAATATTTACAGATGGTAGCAAACACTCAAACAATGTCGGTGCCGCTTATGTCATTCATAGACCAAATAACACCAAAATTATAAAGAAATTTAAATTACACCATAGTTGTTCAGTATTCCAGGCAGAACTCTTGGCCATTGAAAAGTCAATAGCATGGATACATAGCAGTAACACCTTCAATGCAGCCATACTCTCTGATAGTATGTCGGCACTACAAGAAATTTCTAATCCAAACTCTAACAACTCACAAGTCAACTCCATTCATAAATACTATAGCCAACTTTCAGAAAACATATCTTTTATATGGATCAAAGCACACAACAAAATATTAGGCAATGAAGAAGCCGACAGCGCGGCAAAGGACGCTGCACGTCTACATAAAGCCCCTGATTTCAAGGAGTTTCCGATAAGCTTTGTGAAGCATATTCTAAAAGATGAAACTGCATTATCAAGTAACAAAAATTACATAGAATCACGAACTGGCGAACACACCCGAACACACTCAAGTTTTTACCGGGCACGGTTACCATAAACAATATCTCCATAGATTGAAGATCACTCCCTCGGACAAATGTCCCTGTGATGACACTTCAATTCAAAGCATCCACCATCTGCTAACTGATTGTCCTCGCTACAGTAACGCTCGCTTCACTCACATAAACACATGCAATATGCTCAATATAGACCCATTCAAATTAGAAAGCATCCTACAAAAAGAAAGTACAAGAAACACATTCAATCAGTTCACTAAACACATTGTCAACACCTTAAAGCAGTTCAACAATACATGAGATATCATCACATAATAACTAAACTCAAAATACATATCTAACCCACTCTATACACACCTTTCATCTTGTTACTGACTTAAGTCGCCCGTAAACCGTAGCGAGGACTTCTGTCAAGTCATCCACAACATTTCTTACTCCTCTTGTTTAATTATAAAAAGGAGACAAAAAAAAAAAAAAAACCCACAAATATGATAATGAAAAAAAAAATGTCCTAGAAATTATTGTTAGGATCTAAAACTGCACATCAATGCTCGGAAAGTCAGATTATTGTGTGTTAGTCCGCATACGTGTAAAATTATTGACTGATTATTGGCAGAATTCTACATTTATCGTTTGTTTCACCGACGAAAAATAAGATCGGCGAGGCCTAAACACAAAATACTACAATATCTCAAATGCGCGTGCGCCTACAAACTTGAGTCATCTAACGCAATGGCGGGGACACAAGGCAGGGACGGGGAGGTAGTTTATGCATTGATTGCGTGTATAGTTTCGTGGATATATAGGTGACTCTTAATACCCGCTGACTCCCATTACCCCATCTTCCTGCTTAAAGCCACCTCTCTCCAAAAACCAAGAGCAGAGAAACCACCCATCTGGGATCCGAGTGACTTGGTCATTTGGCTCCAACAAAATTCACTTACTCAGGACTCGCTGTACGAAGCGTCGCGCAGATTAGCCTGTATATTGCTTTTGGCATCAGGTCGTCGAGTGCACGATCTTACCTTGTCAAAAGTTTCCACAAATCATTATACTGATGCCGGTGACCACGTCATTCTGATCCCAGCTTTTGGATCCAAAACCGACTCGGCTTCATATAGACAGTCGGGTTGGAAATTGTTAAAGCATAATAATAACAGCATTTGTCCTGTATTTTGGTTAAAGAAAGTTATAAACTTAAGTAAATCTAGACGTACAACTCAGTGTGAAAATGCCTTATTTATTACCGTCAGAGGTACAGTGCAGGCGGCCTCACCATACTTGGTAACTGGATAAAAACCGTTCTCTGTGACGCAGGTATATCCGCTTCACCAGGTTCTATACGTTCAGCCGTTGCTTCTTTAAACTGGGCTGAAAACTTTCCTATAGAAGATATTCTCAGTAGGGGAAACTGGCGCAGAGAGAACACATTCGCCAAATATTATTGCAAACAAATAATTACGTACAAATAGAAGCCAGATTAATCTAGCAAACAATTTTGAAACATGTTAATCTTTAGAATATTTTGTTCTTAAATTGTAGGTACTTAATAATTATGATTATAAGTTGGCTTCTTATCACCAATAGATATAATTCATAGTGTGATGATAAAACTTTATTAATAAAAATTAAATTTAAGAACATTTAATTAATGGTGTTAATTCTAAACTTTTTGTTCAATGAATTAATTCTCATGACGAGTTTAATTTTATTGAATGTCCTCATCCAGCTCACATAGCGTCGTTGGCAGTCACCAGGAGTTATAAACACGTCTCTCACAAGATGCTGTGCATCGTCACATGCCGATAATAGTGCAAGTTTTACCTTACAATCAAACTTGTATTATTGAGCAGAGACGATGCACAGCATCCCATTAAGGGCTCCCGGTGAGAGACTTCTATGACTTGCGAAATGCCGCGAGCGGCCTCCTGTGTTGTGACTACTCTAGAGAACCATAGATGGCGCTGTTGCCGTAAGTAAAAATGGCGAAAGATGGAAGAGCTGTGATTGGTGGAAACATACCGGAAGTAAACAACGCACTCTCACAAGATGCTGTGCATCGTCTCTGCTCAATAATACAAGTTTTATTGTAAAGTAAAACTTGCACTATTAAATGTTTTTTTTTACAATGTATTCTTTTGTTCTTTTATTTAAAACTAGCAACCGACCCCGGCTTCGCGCACGAACCGTTTTATTATAATTTAATTTCTTTTTACTTCCTCGGTAGCCTAGTGGTAGCAGGCCACTACTACTACGCTGAGGTCCTGGGTTCGGGTCCCGGTGGTTCGGTTCCCGGGTAGGGGGTTATCAGAGATAATGGTGTAAAGTCCTTTATCTCTGGTTCTATTGGGATTTTTCCATTTTCTGGAAATTTCCCAGTACCTCGAAGTATGGTAATGTGCCCGGAGATGTGGTTGCATGTATGCTTCAATGCATGCATTTACCTCAGCCTAACCCTTCGGGGCTTACAGGCGTGAAGTTACGTAATTTCTTTTTCATTTATGAAGTCCTACCGATTCATTTGTAGATAGGTATAATACGAAAATTCTACATTATAAAACCATAACGATAACCCAAATTTGCGCCATCTATTACATTTTTAGTAAACTATTTTCAAAAGTGAACCACAAGTGACTGGCGAATTTCATTACGAATAATTCAAATAATAATCAACAGATGGCACTCTTCTCAAGGACTGATGCTGTATTGCCGTTCTTAATAAACTTACTTTAGAGGTAGTACACAGGTGATCTCATAGATGGCTCTTTGAAACCAATGCGTATACAGGTGTACAGATTTGTAAAAAAAAATATTTATTTACTAAGCTGACATACTTTGTATGGAAACACTTAAAATTATTTTTAAAAAGTCGTAGAACACAATATTGTTAGGATTGATGAAGAGAAGTTGTCTGCAAGAGGTGATGCGCAAATTAGAATTAACCCTTTATAAAACGTGTAAAATAATGAAGAAATAAATTTTAGGGGGTATATTGTTTTCATAGTGTGTTTGTTATATAGTAGTACTAACTAGCAATTGATAAGGTTATAGGATTAATTAGGATTTAACGAAGTCAAAGTTTGCTCAAAAGTAGTAGTAACAGCCCTATTTTGTCTTTACTTCTCGCCGCGCCGACGCTACACCACCGATATGACTTCGCGCTAGTCCGTTTTTGTTTAGGGTTGTACAATTTTTCATAAACAATAAAATAAATATTTGTACGGAAAATAAATATAGCGCTGTGGATGTCGAAAGTTTGCCATTTGATTGTAAATGCTATGTAAGTAAGGGTACTAATCTTTAAATTGGTATTATTTGTTCTTTACGAATATTTTTCTCGTTGCATAATCATAATTACAATTACATATAAAGTCGTGATAGATACGCGGTGTTTAAAAAATGCTCTTCAGCAGCATTGTAAGCGCAATCGACGTAAAAGGAAGGAAGAAGAAATGTGGATACCTAATCCACATTTCAATGAACCCATGTTTTAATTACGCAAAGGTTTTTTGATCGCGTTTTATATATTTATGCTGACAAACAGACATGCAATGCTCCAAAAACCGTTCGTTCATAATTTGTACCTATACGTAACCGTTCGATAATGGATGATACACGTATCCCGACGTATTACCCCGATGGGAGTGCTTACGGTAGGTACACTGCGAGCAAAATTAAATTTTCCGAACCATAGCACCCGCTTATGTGTTTTGGTTGTAAAGTAAGCCGGCTCATAAAATCTTTAGAGCCACATGTTTTGAGTTATATAAAGTTTGTTAAGATTCCTGAATGAATGAGGAATAAGAAAAAAATACCAGTCAAGTGCGTGTCGGGCCACGCGCAGTGTAGGATTCCGTAGTTTTAGGTTTGATAGAAAATATTTTCTATGGAGTTTTTCAAAAAAATTAAGTATTAATTACATTTGGTCGACTATTACTCGCAATCTTGTAAAGCCAACTTATGTGTGATAGTTTTCCTTTTCATTCTATTGATATTCACAGGCCCATTGCCAAACCCCCAAGGTACACTGAAACGCAAAAGATTTCAGTCTTTCGAAAATGAAAAATCCAAAAGTTTTTCTCCTTCAACCTGGTGTTGAGCTCGAGTTTTACTTCAGTGTATCAGCAGTGGCCTGCTATCACATATTCACGTAGGCAGTTGAAGATTTAGATGTTCTATGGATTTTGTGCCAATATTAACAATGGAAATCAAATTCAGGCATTTCGCGAAGGGATGGGCAGAGATAAATACATGCATTCAAGTAGGTATACATGCAAGCGCCCTAGATACGCCGGTCATGTTTTTGGCCTAGAAGCCTAAGTTCTAAGTTAAAGTACCTTATTGTAACATTTCACATCCTTCTTTTTTTTTTTATGTAATGGGCTTGGCAAACAAGCATGCAGTTCACATTGATGTTAAGTGATGACTGCAGCCTATAGACACCCACATGAAGACCAAGGTCAAAATGCAGATGCGTTACCACTCCTGAGGCCTAAGGTGTTATGCCTCTGTGCCGGAAATTACAGGGCCGTACATTACCACCTGACCGGAACACGATAGTGCTGAACACTACCATTTAGCGGCAAGTATATTAGGTAATGCGGTGGTGCCTACGCCCGCGAGCTCCGTCACTGAAGCTCTACCATCAGTGAAAAAGTTAAAGAAATCTATTAAAGATAGAGAAGGACGTAAGAAATGTTACAGTAACTTTACCTTTAGTAAATATCTTGGTGCAACCCAGGCTTATAGTATTTGATTCGTTGAAAGACGTGTCTCTGTTAAAATACACTTGCATTGCTTCCACTACGATGACGCGAATTCTGTGTTATGTGGCTACTAGTCTATACTGTTACACTGTGACCGCAGTGGAGTGAGCTTGTGGGCTTATTTTAACAAAGGCCTTTTGGTAGATCGAGTTTCCAAATGCTATGAAAGACATAGCATTGGGTCAATGAATATAACCATCGACAACACAACCTAATATACTTGCCGCTAAATGATAGTGTTCAGCACTATCGTGTTTCGGTCAGGTGGTAATGTACGGCCCTGTAATTTCCGGCACAGAGGCACAACACCATAGGTCTCAGTAGTGGTAACGCATCTGCATTTTGACCTTGGTCTTTGTGTGGGTGTCTATAGGCTGCAGCCATCACTTAACATCAATGTCAACTGCATGCTTGTTTGCCCGTTCCATTACATTAAAATAATCCAGCTTAAGGTTCTATCGTCGATGGATATAACGTGCCTATTATCGTGACGAATTGAACTTGAAAGTAAATTCAGTATCCCGCGGCGTTTGTGTGTGTGCGTGAGAGAGAGGGAGAGGGATAGAGAGGGGGGGGGGGGGGGAGAAAAAGAGAGGAGGAGAGATATTTTTGCAACCTATTTCATATTTGTTTCTTACATTTATAAATTTTATTTATCTTAGATACCTAAATGTTATTGGCTTGTCTCATGTCTTCGGCTGTCCTAAGTCTCATTGGCTTTATTATAAAAATATAACGTAACGTAATTTCACGCCTGTAATTCCCAAAAGGGTAGGCATAGGGAGTATGCATGCATTCAAGCATACATGCATACACCCACGATTCGCCGGTTACGTTTTTAACCCATGTAACAGGTGGCGGGCCCGTTGCCATCTCCGGGCACATTACTCCGAGGTACCTACTAGGAAACTTTCAAAAAATTGAAAAATCCCAATAGAACCAGAGATAAAGGATTTTAAGCCGTTATCTCTGTCAGCCGCCGACTCGGTAATCGAACCCAGGACCTCCAGGAAGTTAGTTCATGTTATTTATAAAAATATAAATAACATGAACCATACGGGCGTAAAGTTACACTACATTTAATTGGAGTTAAAATAAGTGGAAACATGTCGTCTGTTTTGTTCACCTTTTCGACTTCGATTACATATTTTTTATCTCGCTGTGAACAAAGGACACGAACAAATGCAGTTTCGCAATTCGTTAGAACCGGGAACAAACGTTACATGAAAAAATAAACACGAACTAACCATTTATTAAATAAGAGTCCACCCCAATAACACACAAACCGAAGCGCTGAAATAAACTAAACAAATTCTGTTACGCTGACGAACTGAAAAAGCGGTCAAGTGTGAGTTGAAGTTGAGTGATCATAGACTGACTGCAGCCTGTAGACTTTTATACAAAAACCAGATGATAAAATACAGATGGGTTACTACTCCTGAGACCTAGGTGCAGTGGCGTTGCTAACATGGGTGGCATCCTGGGCGGATGAGCAAAAAAAACGATATACTGCCCATTGTTTTGCATCTTATTTCTCCATTCTCCACCATTGTGGCCCCCTATTTGAGCAAATTCTGCCTCTGGCCACCAAAGCCACCAAAGCCACTAATGCCACCAAAGCCACCAAAGCCACCAAAGCCACCAAAACCACCAACGCCACCAATGCCATCAACGCCATCAACACCACCAACGCCACCAACGCCACCAACGCCACTAACGACACCAACGCCACTACCACCAACGCCAGCAACGGTACCAATGTCACCATCCTCACCCATGCCACCAATGCCACCAAAGCCACCAAAGCCACCAACGCCACAAATGCCATCATTGCCACTAACACCACCAACGCCACAACCACCAGCAACGCCACAAACGCCATTAACGCCTATGTAAACCGCATTCAAGTCTGTGATAAAGTTTTGAAGCAATGCTTGAAATAAATTTTCAATTGACCATAACTCCTTTCTCCCTTAACGGATTTCGACAACGCTCGTATTTATATGTACCTTATCCACCTATGAAAACCGCGTTTAAATCCGTTGAGTAGATTCGAAGTTATAACTTATCAGACAGAGAGACAGAAAGACAAAAAAAAATATTTTGGCTTCTATTACTCTTCTTTAATTGCCCTCTAGCAGTGTTATGGAAAAAATATTTAATGTACATACACTTGCCCTCATAAACGTACATTCGATACGTTTAAGCTATAGAATGCTTTGTCTTTGTCAGTTGCATTGTCAAATGTGCAGGATAGAAAAAGACAAGGGAGAGATTAGCAACACTTTAGTTAAAATACGTTTATGAATAAGGGGGTTGATATTTACTGTCTTATACAGTGTAGATATTTTAATACATACCTCACTTTATTTTACAACCGATCCGCTTCCTATCCAAACAAGTACCACAAAAACTCGACCACTGTCAAATCTAGACAGACGTACAAAGGGAGATATGAAAGCTGCACGCATTTTTTGTCAATACCCGCATCACGTGACTGGATTTTGAATGCACCGTGACATCCAGCTATATGTAGGGAGACCATGAATAGCTTGGCTAAAACTCACTCATGCCAAGCTATTCATGTGGTAGAGTTCTAGAGTATGAGCTCGAGGGTCTATCGTATGCTCCCGTAACTATCACAGAGACATAACAACTAAAGGTCTCAAGGATGGCAACGTATCTGCATTTTGACCTCTGATTTTGGTGTAAATATCTATAGGCTGCAGTCATCACTTAACATCCAGATGAACTGTGTGATTATTTGTCACCTTGGTTCCAAAAAAACAACAGATCTGGCCGATGTTGAAGGAACATCAAAACTGCCATAATTTGGCAAATAATAACAGAAACACAGATTATAATTTATTTCGATACAACATCTTGTATTATAAATAGGCACGTCTACAGTAAAAAAGTGCTCTCAGAAATCAGAACAGGAAAAATGTCTCGCAAAGGTGTCAAAGATGAAACAATATGTGATGAAAAACGGGCGCCAATAAGTCTCACAACGGGTTGACACACTACACTGCTATTCACAAAGGCTAACAAAGAGCTACAAAAAAACATGGTCGACCAATTTGTGAGTATGAATGCAACGGGCGTAACATGAAATCTCTATTATTTTGCCTTTGAAACTGCAAAAAATTATGGATACATTGTTTACGGGTTTCGGTCATACAAATGCAGTAGACAGTTATGTCTACTGCATTTGTATGACTTTGTATGGCATTTGTATGTTTTGAGTGTGCTTGAAAGTATAAATAATTTCATCATAATAATTTTCTTTCTCTTAGCTAAATTGTAAATAGCGCGCGCGACCGAGCGTCGAGCCATATAGTGTCGGGGGCGTCCACACAGAGCAAGCAGCGCGGCAAATGCCTCGCGAGGATGCTCACTCTGTGTGGACGCGCCTAATGAATAATCGTCATCAATAACCATAGAGAAACGCGGGCCACCGGCCGCGGCGGACCGGAGGGGAGTGGCTATATGCAGGCTTTCCCCTCTGTCAAAGTTCAAGATCAAATGGTCGCCTACCCCATAAAATCATAATGCGGTTGACAGAAGACATCTATCATGTTTCAACTACGTAGTCGTAGTGACTGACGGTAACTTACGGAATATCTGGACGGACAGATATGACGAATCTAGAAGGGTTGTATTTATTTGCCATTCGGTTATGGAATCCTAAAAATGTGGAGGTTCCTTCTTGAACTCCGTCCCTTGAAGTTTACCTAAAAAAAAACTGATTTATTAAAACAATACCCCCCCACCCGCCTTTGAGTTTAAATCACACTTTATATACTAACCCCCTTATTCATAAACGTACATACGTTAGATACGTTTTAGCTGTAGAATGCTTCGTCTTTGTCAATTGCATTGTCAAATGTGCAGGAAGGAAAAAGACAAAGGAGAGATTAGCAACACTTTAGCTAAAATACGTTTTTGAATAAGGGGGTAAAAATATACGTACACTTCACGTAGAACATTCCAGACGACATAAGTAAAACGTAGAATGGTTCTTAAAAGTTATTCAACATATCATCTACCTGAACAACACCCCAGGCTCGGAGTGTGCATCACTCTGGACTAACTTATGCATTACGTTGATAACGATTAATGGTTGGAAGACACTAATGTGGGGCAAGAATACAGCATTGCAGTAACGTTAAACACATATTGAAATTTACTGATTGTTAAAATGCACATGAAATACATTATATTACGTCAGTTGAAGCGCGCATGTCCGCGCTGGTATAGATAGGATGCGATCTACTCGGTTAAACGATACGGGCGCAGTCTGTTGTGTGATGGGTGACCGCCAGTCACAAATCAAAATGCGCGTTTCCGTGCTTCGGAGGGCACGTGAAGCCGTCTGTCCCGGTTGCTCGATAGATAGCAGTCGTTAAACCTGGTTAAGCCCAATGGGCAGTTTGAAAACATCCGACAGCGGGTTGGCCACTAACCCTTATCTCCACCAACTCGCATTGGAGCAGCGTGGTGGAGTAAGCTTCAGGCCTCCTCCCAAGAAGGGGAGAGACTCGTATCCAACAGTGGGACGCATCAAGGGTTGCCATTATTATTATAGTAGGTATATTATACGTCATTGTTTTATATTATTTCGCATTAACACATGCTTGTGAAATATATTTTATTTTAAAGAAAAATGGAAAGAAAAATTTGACTTCAGGCGAGACTCGAACTCGCGGCCTACTGGGAATCTAGTCCAGCCGCTCTTCCAATTGAGCTACTGAAGTCCTGCCCGATTTGTCAAATCTTTCCTTCACATTTATTGCATTGCCTTATGGTAGCAGCAGCGCCATCTATTACCAACTATGCTAGTTAGGCAACCGATATAATAGACTTTGCAGTTTATTGAATATCGTAAAGAAGTCGCTTTTACCCTTAATAATTGTTTTATATTATTGCCTATCGGTTGCCTAACTAGCATAGTTGGTAATAGATGGCGCTGCTGCTACCATAAAGCAATGCAATAAATGTGAAGGAAAGATTTGACAAATCGGGCAGGACTTCAGTAGCTCAATTGGAAGAGCGGCTGGACTAGATTCCCAGTAGGCCGCGAGTTCGAATCTCGCCTGAAGTCAAATTTTTCTTTCCATTTTTCTTTAAAATAAAATATATTATACGTCAGTTGATCTATTTTCAGCGCCCATTGAATCGTTGATCGTATTATTGTTGCCTTGGTGGCAATAATGGCATAACTTTCTCAACGCCACCCTTGAAGTCAAATAATATGATTTTTTTTATGTAATGGAAGTGGCAAACAAGCATGCAGTTCACATTGATGTTAAGTGATGACTGCAGCCTATAGACACTTACACAAAGACCAAGGTCAAAATGCAGATGCGATACCACTTCTGAGGCCTAAGGTGTTATGCCTCTGTGCCGGAAATTGCAGAGCCGTACATTACCACCTGACCGGAACACTACCATTTAGCGGCAAGTGCATTAGGTAATGCGGTGGCCTACGCCCGCTCCGTCACTGGAGCTCTACCACCAGTAAAAATGAATGGCTTGCTTGTATGTCCGATTTTTCTTATCATTTTTTTTTCTTATTATTTGACTAGAACTTAGTATAATATAATATTATTGTATTAGTATTTATTAGGCTCTATCATTTTGGCCTCTATTAAGATATTAAAGAACAAAAAATAACTACTCCTAGCCTGTGATCCCCTGAAGGGGTGGCAGTTACGTTTTATCTTGTGTAGAAGTTGCCTAGGCAATTCAGATCTCCAAGTTCATTATAAAATTCTGAAGGTAGCAATAGGAATACCCCAAGAAATGGAGGATAGGAGTAGGAGTTGCTATCTCTGAGGAAACTGGTAGGACCTATAAAGAAAATTTCAATAAAATTCAAGTCAACAATTATTATAGCTAATTAGAATGCCATGAATGACGTACAAGCTAGTATAGATGATATGGTTCTTCTTAAGGATTTCCTTAAAAGAGATATATCCCTTTTAATGTCTGTCGTAAACAAGCGTGAGATAGTTCGCATATCAACAAAGCGTTCTCAAAACTTGCACAAGCACTCAGTAGTAAAAGTTTGGGTTGCATCGAACTTTATTCGCACGTCAGCGGCAGCGGCATGAACTTTTTGCACTAACTAGCACGTAGCACGGTACTGTGTGAGGTCGTTTTGAATTTTCTGGAGCATAAGTGTAATGAGTGTTTTAAAGCGAAATAAAATAATGTTTGGTACAGCATGAGAAACGTTTTAAAAAAATGTGGAGCCTAATTATATTCTAACCCCCTTATTCATAAACGTACATTAGATACGTTTAAGCTATAGAATGCTTTGTCTTTGTCAGTTGCATTGTCAAATGTGCAGGATAGAAAAAGACAAAGGAGAGATTAGCAACACTTTAGCTACAATACGTTTATGAATAAATGGGTTAGTCTTTAAGGTGAGTGGCATATTAATTTGAATACTGTATGTAGTGTTCAGTGTATTACTCGTATTAATCATCGTTATGATTTCAGACAAAATACGTCCACTGCTGAACAAAAGCTTCCCCCTAAAGATACCCTATTGCATCATGTTTTTCTGATTCTAATTGTGTATTTAAAAGCACAGGTATCATACTATTTTTAATAAAAGGACAAAGAATGTACTATAAATTTAGGTTCCAACAAGAATTATTTAGATTTTTTTTAATGAACCAGTTCATAATCCACTTCTAATCAATATTTTATAAAGACATAAACGGAGACTAATCCTACCAAAAATTTATCATCGTATGATTAACAAGTATTCAAAACTGCACGTTAGTCCCATAAAACCACTCAACACAAAACTTTTTACTATAAACCGTGCAAACTGCTTCACACTATCCAACAATATCGTAAGTAAACAAGTACTCTGTATTTACTTCACATATCGTTGGTTCTCACGGTTTCACAGCATCTTCAACTACCGCAAAACCACCCAAGAAACCAACTTCCAACACCACATTTCACCTACTGGCATTACTATAATCAACTCGTCTACAACCGTGCCAAATTATTATCTTCCATCTACAAACCAGAATCGTTCAAAACGCGATCCTATTTCACCGGATTTAAGTTCTAGGATGTTGTGCACATGTGTATTGACTGCAGAATTAAGTTTGTCGAGAACGCTCCAACGGGCTAGCCCACGGCATGAGACTGGGTGTGGAAAAACTGCCATAAAAGTCAACGAGCAACTAAACTCCGGGAGTTTGGGAGAGCCCGTAAACCTAAATTGCGGAGAACATTTCAGTGTAATCATAATAAGTAACAGTCTGCATCGATTGGATTGCGTACAGCCCTATTGGAGGATGATTGGTGATAGTATAAAGATGGTTTATCGGGATACAGTTTGCAGTTTGGGATACTGATAGTAGCATTGAAAGGGGATGTATTGAATGGTCAAGATAGTACGGGAAATATAGTTTAATTTTAGAGGGTATCCAACAATATGCGTTTAGAGAATCTTGCGGTAGGTAGGTATTCGGCGTTTGACATTTAAATATAGATGTAGATGTTATATTTTCAGAATACAAAAAGGTGTTATTGTACAAAAGCAATACGAAATACGAGTGTATGAGATGTTGGTTTTGTCCCTGTGATTAGAGAAGCAGGGACAGTTGACACAGATACTTTGTTTTATTTTATCAAAATTTTCTTATGATAGAGAAATTTTTATTATAGAAATAATTTATTAAATACTAGAGTCCCCGCGACTTCGGGTGCGTGAGAATTTATGATTGTTCAGTATCTACCCGGACGAAGTCGTGGGCGCAGCAAGTATAAAAGTAGCCTAAGTTACTCTTTATACGATTTTGACGGGACTTTCTCTGGCAGCTTATGTAAGCTGCCAGTGAAAGTCCCGTCAAAATCGGTCCAGCCATTCCCAAGATTAGCCCCGCCAAACAGACAAACATTAAAAAAAATATTGTTTTGGTATATGTACCGTGTATACATACATATGCATTTAGTAAAAAGCGGTTATTTTTATATTACAAACAGACACTCCAATTTTATTTATTTGTATTAGATTGCATCGTAAGAAAGCAATATTGCATTTTATTTCTTGGAACTCTCTCAAAGGAAACGAGTTTAAACTATTTTCTCACGCACGTTCAACTAAGATTTCAGTTGAAAGCAATCTGTTTTCTATTGTATGTGGTCTTAAAAACGTTTTATCTACGAATAAGGTAAAAAGGAGAAAGACCCTGACACATGTCTTTTCTTAAAAGTGCGTCATGTCGTACTTCGTACTATTCTGAATGTCATAGTGAAATACTTTTGGATAGAACGTTTTGACAACGGGCGGGATTCAAACCTGCAATCGCTGGAAACATTATGGACCCAGACACAGTTGTATTAAAAGGAAAAAAAAAACAATATGGGTCACTGATTAGCTTAGTGGTTATAGAAAATTTGCAATAACAATTATAATACCTAATGTCCTCCAGACCGAATTTCGGCCACGGCGACCAACGGAGACTAGTGGCGGAGACTAGTGGCGGAGACAATCTTACTCTCATACTCCGATGGGACGGCAATCCGACACGACCGGAGAGAGATCGGGCGCAGGACCAACGGTTTTGCGTGCTCTCCGAGGCACGACCAGATTCCGGGCTACTACTGGAAATTTCCTTATTGAAAAAACGCAATATTAGATTTTCCCGACCTGAGGATCGAACCCAGGACCTCAGGGTTCACCATCGCGATTGCGACCACTGAGCCAAAGAGGCAAAATTTGTAATACCAATGTACTGAAATCAAATTTTACTGTACATTTTTATTTAAAATCTGTTCAGTTGCGTAGTGTTTTAACGAAACATAAATTCACAGGCAAATTTAAATTACTAGCGGTTCACCCCGGCTTCGCGCGGTTGCAATATTACCTACCCTCTCCTATTCATCTTAGCGTGATGTTACTGCCTAAAGCCTTCCTCGATAAATGGGCTATCTAAGACTGAAATATTTTTTCAAATTGGACCTGTAGTTCCTGAGATTAGCGCGTTCAAGGCAACAAACAAACAAACAAACTCTTCAGCTTTATAATAAATATTAAGTATAGATTATATTATTCTGTCTGATGGTGGGGTCAAAAGTCTTAGGAATCGGCGTGCATGTATGAAGAGAATGATGAAGGTAGACGAGGCACGAGAGGTTTGTCTGAACCGGGATATCTGGCGCTCTACACTCTCTGCCTACCCCGTTAGGGACCTGGCGTGAAGATACATACATACATACATAAAAGTATAGATAATTTAAATTTGTCAACTATAATATTTTTCAAAATAAAAACAACCGCATTGAATTATTATCTAAGGAAATGTAAAAATAAACAATTAAGCTAAATAATACACCAGAAATCCAAACCATTGAACATTATACTCGTATTTATTTTAATGCACCATAAAACGTCCACTAGCCACATCCATCGATTGGAAGTATATTTTATGCAGAGAGTATTGCTCTAAATTGGATCGATTTAATCCTTTTTCACCAGGACGTGCGTGTTTGTTTGCAAAACTCTACGTGGACAGAGTGAACTGAAAAAAAATAAGGGAAAAAAGTGCACTAAACAACGACTTTTTCTAAACCCCTACTACGTGTTTGAGTCACAATTAACTGACCCGACAAACGACGTTCTGCTAAACAATAAATGTTAAAGAAATATAAAAAAAATATTACAAACAAGTTCCATCATCGGCGTGAGTATCGGTACTTTGTATGAGCGTGTGAGTTGACGACAGAAATATTAGGTAAATTCAAAAGGTGCCAAGTCGCCCAAGAGTATCGCGTTTTAATGGTTTGAATTTTATTTTAATTTTTTGCGTGAACTTCTAAGATAATTATTTTAAATATATTACTTAAAATAATTGTATATATGCACGAAATAGTTAAGATAACTGAAGTATTTAGTTTGATGGGTATCGGTCTAATATAGCTTTCCAATGCAAATTACCAAATTTTCGGGAGTAATGATAGGGCTAGTAGGCGGAGGAGGCGGCGGCGGCGGCGGCTAGGCGTAGTAAGCTATCCTTAAAAGATAGATATTATGTACTATCGATTTGTATTGATTTGTCATATTTTTATTTTTCACAAGAACACAGTCATGCGAGTACACTTAGAAATTAAATTAATTTTCATTAAAAAAAATCTATCCATTTTTTTTTCATTAATTTCTAAGTTAACTCGCATGTGTACAAAAAATAAAAATATGACAAGAATGTTATTATTAAAAAAAAACATACGATCTCGCCAGTCACTAACTTGACCGTTTCTCACAGCTACACATAGTAATACCCATACAGGGCTGCGGTGTTTGAAAGTGCATCTCCTAATGAAAAATCTCTTATAGAGCAAGCCATCCTTTGTATGGGTGCGAGTGTAGTGACTGAGCAGGCTATATTTTAAATTTCGTCGCTTTATACGAAAATGGTTGTCTATTTCTGCAAACGTATTCTCGTGATTCTGTGAAAGTTTATTTTGATATAACTCGTGTTAAATGAGTTGAATTAAAGTTTTATTAACTACCTCGGTAGTCAAGTGGTTACGGGCCACAACTACTACACAAAGGTAGGTTTGATTTTCGGGTCGGAGTCTATCACAGATAACGGTGTAAAATCTTTTATCTGTGGATCAATCGGGATTTTTTTTTAAATTTCTAAACTTCACTAGCATGTGTTTTTTTATGTAATGGAAGTGGCAAACAAGCATGCAGTTCACATTGATGTTAAGTGATGACTCCAGCCTATAGACACCCAAACAAAGACCAAGGTCAAATGCAGATGCGTTACCACTCCTGTGGCCTAAGGTGTTATGCCTCTGTTCCGGTAATAACAGGGCCGTACATTACCACCTAACCGGAACACGATAGTGCTGAACACTACCATTAAGCGGCAAGAATATCAGATAATGCGGTAATGCCTACGCTCTGCCACTGGAGCTCTACCACCAGTAACGATTGCGAAAAATAAAATATAACAATTACCATTTGGCATAAGATAGATTAGGTAATACGGTGCAGTCATTCCTCCAGATTAGCGTTCTTTATGTTCATGTTTTACAGTTAGGTATTTGTCTTTTATCTTTGACGTGTTTATACGAGTATTTTGATATGTTAATACAAATAAGTGATAAATTAAGTGAGACACGGTAATTAGGCCAAGCATGATAATTTGAAGAAGGATTTAGTACATGTACCCTCGAACTTTAACGTTGGAACTCTACTTGTTTGATTAGATTTAGGTTAATCAAAGTTGGCCCTTACAGCATAACTTATTGCTCACTACAATGCACCTGTGAAGCCTGAATCGCTAGAGAAAACTTAAACAAATAAGTTTGTTTACATAAAACACGCGCAATTTGAACGCCGAGCCAATTGAGCAAATAAAGCATACAAGGGTATAAAAGTTGGCGCGGATTGTTTTGCTCGGGCCGCGGCAAGTGAATTGGTTCAGTTCAGAAGCTGGAAACTTTACAACGCGCCGCAAAGAATTGTGAGTGCGTGACACACGGTTGGTTAGTGTGACGAACAATGATTTTTCATTTACAAGATTACTGGTAACTTTGAAGTCTGACAATGTACTAAGCGAGACTTTGGGATTAGCAACATGACGCTATTTCAAAAGTGTGTAGTCCAGAACTCAAGTAATTTTTTTTTCAATAGACAAGATTATTTTCGTCTTGTTGGAGCTTGGAAACGTGTCCGATGAATGATAACAAAATCTCCAGGAAAGCATACAAAGTTATAAAAGTTGGCGCGGGTTGTTTTGCTCGGGTTGCGGCAAGTGAATTGGTTCAGTTGGATAGCCGGAAACTTTACAAGGCGCCGCAAAGAATTGTGAGTGTGTCGAACAAATATTTTTCATTCACTCAGATTAATGGTAACTTTAAAGTCTGGAAAGGCTAGGGACACTGGACTAGGACACTGGACTAGGACACTGGACTAGGGATTTCAGGATTAGTTTGAAGTATGATCCACCTTCGTGGACCATGCTTGACACTCGTCTACATAACGCCAGTATAATGAAGTTGCTTTTTGAATAAAAACTCCAACAGATTGGAGCATAATGCGCTGAATACTTATTTGGCGGCAGATAGATTAGATAATGTGGTGGCACCTACGCCCTTCACCTCCGACAAAAGAACCCTTACATCAGTGAAAATTGGTTCTACAAAGAACTTCTTTCACTTTGAAAGACTTAAAAAGACATCCATTACAATGAAGGACGAAGTGTAATGTTGTATTACCTATAACATATACATACATATAATCAAATTTCCTTCGATCTTCACATAATTTGAGGGTAAAAATTCCACTTCATTCATCTGTTTTTTTAGCAAAATCTTTTACAGTCTCAGCAACTCGTTTGTGGAATGATCTTCCCCTGACTGTTTTAAAAGCTCAGACAAAATTCGAGTAAAAGACTATTATATGTCTCTATAACTCTCCATCTTTTTCTTTATCGTTCTCTTCAGTTAACATTCCTATTTTCCTCACTATAATTTTTGCGTAGTGTATACGTTTATGTTGTTCGATTTATTTATTCCTAATAATTGGTTAACTGGAAGAAATCGCTTTAAAGCGATAAGGTCGCCATTTGTGCTTTTCTCTAAACATTGTACTTTATTTACTACTGTTTGGTGTACAATAAAGAGTACTGTTGTTGTTGTTATAATCAGTATGTCACGAACTGTACAGTACGTTTAAAAATAAAATAAATATAATATCCAACGAGAAGCAGTCACCGCTCGCGCGGTACGCTGGTAATCGTTCGCTCAGGTTAGAACACTTTTACATAGCTGTTAAGTGCATAGAATTTTAAGATATTTAAATGGTTTTACTGGTGGTAGAGCTCCAGTGACGGAGCTCGCGGGCGTAGCCACCACCGCATTACCTAATATACTTGCCGCTGGTAATGTACGGCCCTGTAATTTCCGGCACAGAGGCATAACACCTAATGCCTCGGGAGTGGCAGCACATCTGCATTTTGACCTCTGGTCATTGTGTGAGTGTCTATAGGCTGCAGTCATCACTTAACATCAATGTGAACTGCACGCATGTTTGACAATTTTTTTACATAAAAAGTTGGTACTTCTTGACACACCTGTATTTTTAGTAATTGTTTAGCCCTTTGAGACCGAAAGTCGAATTTTATATACCTTTTCTATTTTATTTAAGACATAGAAAAATAAGCCGGCCATCAACTCCAAAACGTTAATGTTCTGAAAGATATACTGGTGGTAGAGTTCTAGTGTAGGTACACGAGGGCGTAGGCACTACCGCATTACCTAATCTATCCGCCACCAAATCGTAGTATTCAGCACTATCGTGTTACACTTAGATGGTAATGTATGGCCCCGTAATCACGATGACAAAGACATAACAACTAAGGTCTCAGAGGTGGTAACACATCTGCATTTTAACCCCTGGTTATTGTATAGATGTCTATAGGCTGCAGTTATCACTTAACATCCCTGTGATTAAATATTTTCTATGGAGTTCTTCAATTTTTTTTTTTCATCTTTTTATTCTATTACTTTGTCGGCGTGATTAAGGTGTATACTTATGCCAAATTTCAAGTTTCTAGTAGTCTCAAACAGACAGACGGACATGGCGAAACTATAAAGGTGCCTTATTTAACGAAACCCCAAAAAGACAGTTCTGCCAAAATTCTTGTTCTTTTAGCTTCAAAACAGTGTTTCTCAAACGTTTAAAAATATTTTATAATATTCAACGAATTTCAGTCACCGCTGCCGTGGTACGCTCAGCGGTGGACTAACAAATAGTTTTACATAGCAGTTACGTGGATAGAATTTATGGAGCATTAACAATCTTTTGAGTTTTTTTTTTTTTGGTTGGTGTAGCTTGTTGTTGGGGTTTTAATCAGACCGGCAAGCGACCTGACCTATATTCCTGAAGTTTTCGCGTCGGGTTGTATATTTGTCCTCCAAAATCAAAGGTTTCATCAAGGGAGTATTTATTTTCATACGTAACTTCACGCCTGTAATCCCCGTAGGGGTAGGCAGAGGTAAATGCATGCATTAATTATTTTCATGTATTGTATTATTGTACAATACGTGAAAATAAATACTCGTCAAATCAACATCTTTCATCGCCGCTACCCTATTAGCTAACATTTACCAAAATTGTTGTAAGGAAAAAAGTTGGGCGTCTAGTCGAAATGAAGCTACTCCCGATAAATCGTTTTTTTTTTGTAATGGAAGTGGGGCAAACAAGCATACAGTTCACATTGATGTTAAGTGATGACTGCAGCCTATAGACACCCACACAAAGACCAAGGTCAAAATGCAGATGGGTTACCACTCCTGAGGCCTAAGGTGTTATGCCTCTGTGTCGTAAAATTACCGGGCCGTACATTACCACCTGACCGGGACACGATAGTGCTGAACTACCATTTAGCGGCAAGTTTATTAGGTAATGCGGTGGCGCCTACGTCCGCGGGCTCTGTCACTGGAGCTCTACCACCAGTAAAAGTAGTTGTAGTAAGTTGTTAGTATTAAAAGGAAAATAATGTACTAGGGAACCTGTATTACACCCTTAAATTAACGAATTTGATATAGGCCACCATTTTCCAGCTAGGTTACCGGTTGTTCCTTGCCATTTTTTATAATAAAAATGACATCAAGATTTAATTGGCTCGTTTTTATTTAATTACGAGCCTTATTAAGAAAACAGTGGGGAAATGGCTTTTTCTAAACGTAATTAAGATTTTTTAACAAACTTATGTCTAATATGAAAATTATGGGTATGGAAAATGATTAATGTTACGTCTTGATAAATATTATTATTAGGTAACTTCCAACCCGCCCCAGATTCGCACGGGAGCACAGTTGCCTATATTTCTGTGTATGTTTTGTGTGTGTATAACGGCGCCCACGACACAGGTTTATACCTAGTGTGTGGCTGTGAGTGTAAGCATATTATTTATTTATTTATTTTAAACATACACTTGGAGAAGCGCGCATGGCCCGGCGGCTGGTGTAGATCATCGGCGATCTACTCGGTCAAGCAGTACGGGCGCGGTCGGGTAGTGTGCGCGTTTCCGTGCTTCAGAGGGCACGTTAAGTCGTCGGTTCCGGTTGCTATCGATAGATAGCAGTCGTTAAACCTTATGGGCGGTTTGAAAACATCCGACAGTGGGTTGGCCACTAACCCACCTCCACCAATCCGCATTGGAGCAGCGTGGTGGAGTAAGCTCCAGGCCTCCCCCAAAAAAGGGGAGAGACTCGTGCGCAGCAGATAATGGGTTGCCACTATTATTATCATACCCTTGGTGGTCAAATATCGCTAAAGATGACTAAAATTTTGCATAGGGACTCCTTTAAGGCCGTAGGTGCTACCTAAGATGGGATTTAGGGTGCGATTCACAGACCGCACTACGACTTTACTTTGAGCAGAGTATGCTTAGAACTGTCAGTACAGTATGAGTTTTGACAAAAAAATTGTACAAACGGAACCCTACATTGCGTATGAACCGATACGCATTCCGCCGGTTTTCCTTTTTTGATATTGACTCAAATAGTCACATAGTAATTCTGATTTAAGAAAAAAATACGTTCAAAAACTAAAACCCGGCTACTAAAAACCACTCTAAAAAGTATGAAACAAGAAACTATTCTCATTTGAATTTCTTATTACAGATTAGGTATTAAATATATCTAAAATCCATTACATAAACAAATAAAATGTTTTTGATCTTTAAAACATATTCATAGTGATGTTCAGACTCAGAGTATAGCCGTAGTTGTATGCTACCTACTCTAATAAGACAATACGAGTACCTACTTTACATTTACCTACAAAGTTAACTTAATTTATCCATTTTTCGTCATTTTGGTAACCTTTCTTTCATATAATCTCCAATTTTAATAAATTTTTACCATTACATGCCGTTTACGTTAAACTTTCATATGATACGATAAAAAGTTATAATTTTGCACCTAGAAACCATCCCTATTCCAGCTTATTTAAATAAACTAAATAGATATACATTTTTAAACTTTAACTAGTGGTAAAGCTTTTGTAAGGATTTTCTTCTTTTTCTTCCTTTTTTTTTTTAATCTCCATTTAAAGAGCTTGGTCAAAGACCATGATGCTCTATTTTCTTCCTTTATTTATGAGAATCAAATTTTCTATTTTGTTTATTATTTCATCAATTTCGAAATCTCAAGCCGACTCTAGTTATGGCTTAATCAAATATGACGTCAGATCTGAACGGCTTATAACAGCTTGAACTAATAACTTAATATTCAAATCAGTGAACCAAACTCGGTATAATCGTGGAAATTGACATCAAATGACACTAAATTGAGAATTTAACTAGTAGCAAGCCAGCTACAATGCCATTTTACGTTTCAAATTACAATATTGCTGCTATTTCGAACTAATTAACTCTCAAAATTGTTTTTTATGTTATGAAGGTTTTTTTTTATGTTATCGAAGTGGCAAACGAGCATTCAGTTCACATTGATGTTGATTGTTGCCTATAAACACCCACACAAAGACCAAAGTCAAATTGCAGATGCTTTACCACTCCTGAGGCCTAAGGTGTTATGCCTCTGTGCCGGAAATTACTGACCGGAACATGATAGTGCTGAACACTACCATTTAGCGGCCAGTAGGTATTATTAGAACATTAGGTAATGCGGTGGTGCCTACGCCCGCGAGCTCCGTCACTGGAGCTCTACCACCCTTAAAAGGTGACAAGTTAGCATGAAATTCACATTGATATTAAGTAATGACTGCAGCTCATAGACACCCACACAAAGACCAGAGGTCAAAATGCAGATACGTTGCTACTCCTGAGACTTTAGTCACATCCAGGACACTCAGCTAATATTACATACAAACGCATATTCTGGTGACCTAGACACAGACATCAATCAGGACGTTTTTACACGCACACACACAGTTGCCCGCTCGCAACCTCAGTGCACGAGCCTGCCGGCATGGTACTCAAGGGGAGGTGTGGGCTGTGCAAGAGGGGAAATCAGGCGGGACGTCTAAGTGTCCTTTCTATACGTAGTAATATCATATTCTCTGCCGCCGGTATGACTTCGCGCAAGTCCGTCTTTGTTTAGGGTTGTACAGTTTGTTCTCATAAATAAAAATTGTATTGAAATTAATTAGAGCGCTGTGAATATTGATAGTTTGCCATTTGATTGTGGATACAATGTATATTAATACCCTCAAATATTATTTCTTCATTATTTTACACATTGTACTGTACAAAGATACTTTATTCTCATAAAAGATTACAAAAATCACTTACAGGAGAAGAAAAATACATAATTAATATAAATTTGATGTCGTAGTTCACGCATTCGCACAAAACACACATTTTATAGGAAGGTTTTTAAAGTGTTACTTTAGATTTGGAGTTTTAAGTCACTATAAAATTAAATAGTATAAACAAAATTGTTATCAACAACCTCCCAAACTTTTTTATGCCTAGATAATTTTATTTGAAATGCATTTAGGTGTTCCGTTTTTTTTTTAATTTTGACGGTAATTTATTAAATATTTGCACTCCATATATGGCTGGAACACATAGGACTCTTTATCCTGTTCAGAGGTTTCTTAGTGGATTTTATAGTACACGCGGACGAAGTCGCGTGCAAAAGCTAGTCCAATATAAGTTCAGACAGAAATAGTAATCAATTTCGCTAATGTATCTCGCATCCTGAATGCCATTAAGCACAATAGCTTTTTTATTATTGCTAACTACTGTTATCATTAGAGGCGAAACGGTTTTTCTTCAACATGGCGTGTTAATGTTTGTTAGGTCATTGCACTGTAATAAGTAGTGTTTTTTTATGTGGAAATTAAATAATTGCGCGTTGATGGTAAGTAGATATTCTAATTGTAATACTTTTATGTAGAGGGTTTCTCGAATAAAAAAAATAATATGGTTAAAAAAATCATAATCATTGTTTTTATATTATTTCGCATTAACACATGCTTGTGAAATATATGTTTCTTTCAATAAAATATATTTCACAAGCATGTGTTAATGCGAAATAATATAAAAACAATTATTAAGGGTAAGAGCGACTTCTTTACGATATTCAATAAACTGAAAAGTCTAATAAATCGGTTGCCTAACTAGCATAGTTGGCAATAGAAGGCAATAAATGTGAAGGAAAGATTTGACAAATCAGGCAGGACTTCAGTAGCTCAATTGGAAGAGCGGCTGGACTAGATTCCCAGTAGGCCGCGAGTTCGAGTCTCGCCTGAAGTCAAATTTTTCTTTCTATTTTTCTTTCAATAAAATCATAATCGTCTTAACTTTTTTCGATTTTTGCTACACTTAAATTTAACCTACGTCTTACACCATTACACGTCTTAATTCATCTACCAATCAATCCCATCCACCAATCACACCACACCATTCCTTTTCATGCATCGTTCCATTCTTACTTTCACTCACACTCGTTCATCTTACGTTCCCTTACACCTATATCTCTGCTTTTGAACTATATTCTTAAATACTAGCAACAATTCTATTTTAGGAATCTTAAATTGGGAACTAAGGTGGCAAACAAGCATCCAGTTCACATAAATGTTAAGTGATGATTGCACCCTATAGACATCTACTCAAAAAAACCGAGGCCATGTTCGCTAACTGTTGCATGGAACTAAACGTTACTGGCGAATCGTGGGTGTCTGCATACATGCTTCAATAGAAATAGAAATAGATATAGAAAATATTTTTATTTCGAATAGATCTTTACAGATACTTTAAAAACGTCAATAAATCATAAAATACCTAGAGTGAATAACCATTACATATAGTAAAAGCAAAATCATATATTAATAGTAAATTAAAAATTGGAATTTAAACTACTTGGTTAAAACATAATAATCACAAAATTTTTCAATTCCTTCAATGATGATTAATAAAGAAAAAGAAAAACTTATTCGTCAAGATCAAAGTTATTCACTTAGCAGAGTTCCAAGTGCAGTCACTACTGAGAAGAACTCCGCTACCCAACAAACTCAGTAAGAGCTCTTTTAAATGAGAGCTTGAATCTAGTACAGATTATCGTGAAAAATCAAATAATGTGAACGTCCATAGTATAGTTGCAAATAAACTGCTATCTACTAAATGTGATGTAGCTCCTGCAAACCAGAACAGACCAGTCCCCACCAACAGCACCCGTTCACGAGTATGACGCATGTGACAGCCATTGCCCTCCTCGGCCATTTTAGAGGAAAGTGAGCAACCCGCCACACGACGCCGCCAAAGACAAAGACATTTAAGCGTGCATTACTGTTCCGGATATGCATACGGCAAAATAAAAGATGGAATGCATGCACTCGCCTCTGCCTACCCCTTCGGAGAGGGTGGGTATGTTTTACGAATAATTAAAACATTTCCATTATATTATCATGATAAAACTATCGTCACTTCAATGGCCAACCCGCATGCGAAGCATAGTGATTGTTGCATACCTCCTTGATGCAATAGGACTTCTTTGGTGGAGATTTTTGTCCAGCAGTGGACGTACGTGGTTTGGCTGAAATTGTTATGATAATAAATAATGCACTGAACACTACAGTATCCAAATGGATATTATACCACTCCACTTAAAGATCTACACGTTGAAAAAGATTAGTAGTAATCAGAATTTACTTCTGTCTCTCTTCTTAGGCAATATAGAACACAGGCGTGAATTTACGTTTTAAAATATATATTAAATGAAGAGCCTTTTTATTTCTAATTGCAAGTGTATATACATATATGCGCATACGGTTAGCCTAGATACCTTTTCAGAGATATGCAAGACTAAACTTGAATTTCAAACAAGAAAATTTCGTACATGTAGAGATTTCGAAAGCAGCTGAGCAATTTATGGACATGAAACTAATCTCCGGCGTACGCTTTACTGAACAATTAAAAGTACTTAGTAGAGTTTGCGCTGTCGTCGGCACACACCGATTCTGCAGACTTGCTTGTTAAGGCGAAGTTTCACTTGAATTTGCAGCAATGTGCAGCGTGATAGAAAATTCTAATGGCATTTTGACGCATCTCATATCTAGATGGGAACTTTGGATAGGATCAGTATTTATTTCAGGATTTGAAATGAAAAATGGAGGGACCAAAATTCTACAGGCAGAATTGAAGCCTGCAACTCCTTACAATCCGGCCCAGATCAACTGAGATAAGTAAAAATAAATAAAAAAATTACGTTTGGATTTTGCTTTTTTCGTCTCCTTTTGTCCTCTTTCGTCCACTTGCATGAATAATAATTATAATAACATCGAAAAATAAAATATGTCAAAATACAAGTAATGTCACCAAAGCTCATGAAAAACTTTAAAAGTTCCTCGTATTTTATTTACAATTGCCGGATTTATGTTCGTTATTTTGGCATTCATAAATGCTTCTGTCATTATTTTATAAAATGACAATTAATACAATCTAGTTAAGGTAAGACAAAAATGTTCTGTTGATACCTATTTTTATTATTAAGTATTTTTGGACCATAACTTATTTTATTTTTGTTTACTTTGACATATTAATCAACGTATCAGTTGTTATTAGCTTTAATTTTATATTTGTAATTTAACCTATCACAAGCAAATTCTATTATTTTCAAGTAAATACATTTTAGAATTTAGAATTTTGTTTCTTTTTAGGATTTCATATAATGTATTTATCATTCAGCTTCAGTTCTTTTGAAGCGCGTTTGTTCGCTTAAAGCGTTTAAGAAGTGCTTTATTCCTACATAAATCTTAATAATATCATCGAACAAGCAGTCATAAAAGTGTATGCATTAAATAGATTAACAAATTGACGGCAAAGTTCATATTATTTGAATTAACTTGCCCTTAACTAGTTATAACAACAACCTGTGCAGCGTGCACAGACTTGCAGTGTCTGTTTTTCTAGTTATTAGCACTAAGATAAACACACATGAACTTGCGGATTTCATGTTGGAACATGGACTAGACTTTGGATTAAAACGATATTATTAAAGAATTATGCTTATATTCACACCGAGGGCGAGATTCACAGACCGCACTACGACTTTACTTTCAAGCAAAGTACGCTTCGAACTGTCAAATCCCATACTGTACTGACAGTTCTAAGCATACTTTGCTCAAAGTAAAGTCGTAGTGCGGTCTGTGAATCTCAACATAAGTTTTCAGTCGAATTGTTTTTGTAATGATAGGTAAATGTGGATGACACGCCTATCAAAGATTGTAATAAAACAGCGTTGACAAAATCATTGAATACTGCTTTTACTTTATTTTATTAAAAGGTTAATTTTAAAATATGCAAATATTTTTTTTGACTCCATATGATTGCGTTCAGTACTATCGTATTCCGGTAAGGTGGTAATGTATTGCTATGGCCTATGGTATTTTTTTTTATGTAATGGAAGTGGAAAAGAAGCGTGCAGTTCGTGATATTGATGATAAGTGATGACTGCAGCCTATAGACACCCACACAAAGACCAAGTTCAAAATGTAGGTGCGTTACAACTCCTGAGGCTTAAGGTGTTATGCCTCAGTGCCGAAAATTACAGGGCCGCACATTACCACCTAACCGGAACACGATAGTGCTGAACACTACCATTTAGCGGCACTATATTAGGTAATGCGGTGGTGCCTACGGCCGCGAGCTACGTCACTGAAGCTCTTCTACCACCAATAAAAAATGTTATGTCTCTGTGCCGAAAATTACAGAGCCGTACATTACCACCTAACCGGAATACGATCGTGCTGAATTGTGTTCATTTAGCGGCAATATATTAGGTTATGCGGTGGTGCCTACGCCCGCGAGCTTCGTCACTGGAGCTCTATCACCAGTGAAAGAATGATATAGTATACAGACAACAACCAAGATCTTAGTGGTGGCAACATATTTGCGTTTTACCCTCATATGAACTGCATACCTGTTTGGAACTCATCTTCGTTTCATTAAAAATAACATTTGACGTGTATTTAGAACATATAAATTAGGAAATACGGGAATTTACAACGAACTTAAAAGGAACTCCCCTACTATTACGCTGGAGGTCCTGGGTTCGATTCCCGGGTCAGGGGATATTAGAGATAACGGTTTAAAACTCCTTTATCTCTGCTTCTATTGGGATTTTTCCATTTTCTGGAAGTTTCCCAGTACCCCGGAGTTTGGTAATGTGCCCGGAGATGGCAACAGGCTCGCCACCTGTTACATGGGCCAAAACGTAACCGGCGAGTCGTGGGTGTTTGCATGTATGATTGAATGCATGCATTTGCCTCTGCCTACCCCTTAGGGGATTATAGGCGTGAAGTTACGTTTTCTTAAAAGGAAAACTATCACAGCTAAGTAGGCTTTACAAGTTTACCAGTAATAGTTATCCAACGGAACCCTACAATACGCATGGCCCCACACGCACTTGCCTGGTTTGTAAACTATCCAAACTGGTTCAGCGTCACGTACCTGATCAGCCCGGATTGGTATCACGTGCGAGGGGACCTTTAGTGGCAGATGCCGTAAATTGTACCAACAATATACATTGCATTGTCATCGGGAAGAGGCTCCCCTAAGAAAATATGCCGTGAAAAATGAAATTTATACATTAAGGTAAAGCGCCACGTTCCAATTTTATCTCTTTTGTTTGGTAGGTCGGTATTTGTGATTCGGATCTCGCAAAGTTAAGTTAATTGTTTTATATTATTTTGCATTAACACATGCTTGTGAAAAATATTTTATTTAAAGAAAAATGGAAAGAAAAATTGGCGCTGCTGCTACCATAAAGCAAGGCAATAAATGTGAAGGAAAGATTTGACAAATCGGGCAGGACTTCAGTAGCTCAATTGGAAGAGCGGCTGGACTAGATTCCCAGTAGGCCGCGAGTTCGAGTCTCGCCTGAAGTCAAATTTTTCTTGCCATTTTTATTTAAATAAAAAAAAGTTAAGTTAGTAATAAAATTAGTGATCATTTTCGGACTACAGAAACCTAAGCCTAAGTAACATTATCAGGTTTTTTATGTGACGGTGGTGGCAAAGAAGCATGCAGTTCACATTGATGTTATGTGGTGACTGCAGCACTATAGACACCCACACAAAGACCAAGGTCAAAATGTATATGCGTTACCACTTCTGAGGCCTAAGGTGTCATGCCTCTGTGTCAAAAATTACAAGGCCGTACATTACCACCTGACCGGAACACGATATGCTGAACACTACCATTTAGCGGCAAGTACATTAGGTAATGCGGTGGTGCCTACGCCCGCGAGCTCTGTCACTCGAGCTCTAGCACCAGTAGCTTCCATAAAAATTAAATCAGCTTGTAATTATTTTATCACTTGTCTTAGGTACCGTTTACGTTTCCGTTAGCATTACTGGCTATAATAAATGGCAGGAAAACGCAAACGCGTCTCTCTGCGCGAATACACATTATCTATCACGTGACACGTGAACGTTGCAATACTAAACATACGCACACTTTATATTAACGTAAAATCATTCCGGCTCACAGCCCTTCTGTTTTAAACGTACGAAAGTGTTGGGTTCCCCAGGTCATATGTTCTCAAAATTATATTTTTTATTTTATATTTTATCGATGTCAAAAGTGCGTTAGCATTTTAAGGAGTTGTCGAGAAAGTAGATCATGCAAATAATTGTGTTGAAGCTATTGAATGATATTGCAATGAATTAAAAAAAAATTGAAATCACAATATTTTGCCATGCTTGAGGCTGAAGATTAAGAAGCAAACATTACGATTCCGACATAGTATTTTGTTTTGTGTTTCAAAGTTTACGTTTACGCATTTAAATGAAATTCAGGAAAACGCACACCCGCTCATCTCCGCCAATGCACATTACCACGCGAGACGTGAACGTTGCAATACGAAACATACGCATACGTTATAGTATCGTAAAATCGACCATTCCGGCTCACAGCCCCTTTGTGTCAAAGGTATTTTGGCGAAAGTGTTGGCTTCCCATGGTCATGTGGGACTAAAACCGGTTATCATCGTTATTCATTGCAAACAGGCGCAACCATCTGAATTGTTTACGTCACATGCGCAATATTGTATTAAAAAATTGTATCCTCTCTTAATAGCCGCCTTTGATCGTTGAATGACAGTGATGACAGTATTATTATAGCTATGACAGAAGGTAGATACCTAATTATGTAGATTCTGTTGTATTGACCCTTACGGGGCAGGCAGATAGTGTGAAAAACATTTTTCATGTGTCTTTTTTTTTTTTCAATGTACAAACCTATTTATTGGCAGTTTTTGTTATAAAGCCGTTATTGATTAGCATTTAAGACGAATTGAAGTACCTTGACAAACCTATTCAAGGTTTTATGGTGCTTTTTGTTTTAAACTGTATGTACTCTTTATATTTTGGAAAAAAAAAATTACAAATAAATACAAAATAAATGTGTTCCCAAAATCACATTATTGATGTAAAATATTACACGTGTAAGTTACAGTTTAATATAAAAATACCCGGTCAAGTGCGTGTCGGGCCACGCGCAGTGTAGAGTTCCGTATTTAGTGCATTAACAGAGTAAAAAATGTAATGAAAAAAAAATGTTTAATGGAGTTGTTCGAAATTTTCGAGTAAAATACATTTGGTCGACTATTACTCGCAAACTTGTAAAGCCAACTTGAGTGTGATAGTTGTCCTTTTAATTTCATTATACATGTATGCCGTAACGTCTGAATTTCTAACAACAACCGTTTAATCTGGGGGGGGGGGGGGGGGGGCACTTGAATCTTACAAAAATTGGTATTCTAAAAAAAAGTCACAAACAGTTGATTGAATCGAAAAATGATGTTTCCACACCCCTATCCAACGATATCCCACACTATATAGAAAACGACATGCAGAGGAGGTACTCTAAATTAAAAAAGGCCCCCCGCGAGGTGGACCTACGATCTGGTGAAGGTTGCGGGCAATCGCTGGATGAGGGCGTCCCAGGATCGTTCATCGTGGCAATCTTTGGGGAAAGCCTTTGTCCAGCAGTGGACGTCTTTTGAAATAATGAGTATTTTGAGTTAACTATGCGATTCAATTTGCCACAAGGCCTATGCCATTGTTGGAACTGGAACTGGAAATAATGGCTTAAATTGACAAGCATTTTGACATAATGTCAACTATAAAAATAGATCTTTTGCAGATTTTTTACTGATGTAGTGAAGGTGGCAAACAAGCATGCAGTTCACATTGATGTTTAGTGATGACTGCAGCCTATAAACACCCACACAAAAATCAGAGGTCAAAATGCAGATTTATTATTTTTATATATTTCATTTATTAAGTAACACAGACTCATTTTGTTAGAAAATTGTACTTAGACTATGTTAGTTCAGATTAATCATAATTATCAAATCAAATTTACATTATCAGTAAACAATTATTATGGGGCCATTTAACATGAATATTTCAATTATTTTCACAATTAGTCATTTATGTTCATTCAAAGATCGACACAGTTTTGACACATTTTTTAAAAAAAAAACCTTAATCGCAAAGCTACAATTTTTTCCAAAAATATACAGCAGTTTGAGAACATTAGCCACGAAAGGGTGTACAAAGGTTGACAAGTGAGGCAATAAGACACCCGGGAGCTACTGAATCACGAGGGGTTCGGATTACAAGCCGTGATTCGCATTTTGAATTTTCTTACTTTTTTAACTTATTTTATAATATACTGGCAGCATTCATATTTGGAGACTACTTTTATATTGTGCTAAGTTTTTGCTTTTTTCTCATATAACCGCTTATACACTTTGTAGTCTAACCGTAAATGCTTTTTTTGAATGCAGAAATTAAAACGTAAGAATTTGAAGTAAAATAATTAATATCGCCGATCTGCAAATGACGGCATCTCCTACTACGACCCTTATAATAATAATAATAATAGTTTTATATTATTTCGCATTAACACATGCTTGTGAAATATATTTTATTTTAAAGAAAAATGGAAAGAAAAATTTTTCTTTAAAATAAAATATATTTCACAAGCATGTGTTAATGCGAAATAATATAAAACAATTATTAGGATAAAAGCGACTTCTTTACGATATTCAATAAACTGAAAAGTCTATTATATCGGTTGCCTAACTAGCATAGTTGGTAATAGATGGCGCTACTGCTACCATAAAGCAATGCAATAGATGTGAAGGAAAGATTTGACAAATCGGGCAGGACTTCAGTAGCTCAATTGGAAGAGCGGCTGGACTAGATTCCCAGTAGGTCGCGAGTTCGAGCCTCGCCTGAAGTCAAATTTTTCTTTCCATTTTTCTTTAAAATAAAATATAATAATAATAACCTGGCAACCCTCTTACGAAAAAGTAACATTCCAATCTGCTCCGATTTTATACAATTTTATTTTGCACTCAGAGGTCTTATTTCTTTTGATAATAGGGGCAGATAATGGAATCCGAGGGAATGAATCTCCCGGGTCCATCTCGTTCCGAAACCTCTCTGCAACCGAGAGCTATAAGTACTTGGGTATGGCGGAGGCCTTAGGTATACGCGAAGTCGAGATGAGGCAATCGATGAAGGAACGTTTCTTTGGTCGCCTGACAAAAGTACTGAAAGTCTTTTGTCGGGCGGTAATAGGGTGCGCGCCTTCAACGGTTGGGTCATGCCGGTCTTGCTGTACTTCTTCGGCATACTCAAGTGGACTCAGACCGACCTGGATGCCCTTGACAGGCGAGTCCGCTCTTTACTGACAGCGCACCGCATGCATCACCCACGGTCTTCGGTCATGAGATTATACATCCCACGGATGATGTGGGGGTCGTGGCGTTCTAAGCGCTAAGACCCTACACAACCGTGAGGTGTGTAATCTCCGAGAATACTTCCTGACCGCCGACGGGGAGATGCATCGGGATGTGGTGGCGGTCGACAGCGGACTCACCCCTCTCTCTTTGGCTAAAAAGAACTGGCGCAAAGCTGAGGTGCTCATGACTAGCGACCGCAGGATTGTATGGCAAGGCAAGGAGCTACACGGCCGTTTTTACCGGGCCCTCCATGGGCCCGATGTAGATTTCTTAGCTTCTGTGGCCTGGCTACGATTCGGTGACCTCTTTGGGGAAACCGAAGGTTTTGTTTGTGCAATTATGGACGAAGTGGTAATGACCAACAACTACCGGAAGTTTATCCTGAAGGATGGAACGGTCGACATATGTCGGGCATGCCATCGACCGGGTGAATCAATCAGGAATATTGTTTCCGGCTGTTCGAGTCTTGCCAACGGCGAATACTTGGACAGACACAACCAAGTAGCCAGGATAATCCATCAGCAACTTGCCTTGAAATACGATCTTGTAGCCGCGGAGGTGCCGTACTACAGGTATGTGCCCGATCCAGTTCTAGAAAATGACCATGTCACGATGTATTGGGACCGATCTATCATCACTGACAGGACTATTGTTGCCAATAAGCCTGATATAGTGGTGATAGATCGCTCGGAGCGCCGCGTAATGATGATCGACATTACCGTCCCGCATGATGGGAATCTCGTGAAGGCCGAAAAAGACAAGGAAATTGAATATCTTGATCTGGCTCACGAGGTTGTCGCCATGTGGGATGTGGATTCGGCCATCATTGTGCCGATAGTCGTATCGGTGAACGGGCTGATAGCGAAGAGCCTCGACCAACATCTCAAGAGGCTCTCGCTAGTTGGATGGATCAAGGGTTTGATACAGAAAGCAGTACTCCTCGGCACGGCACGCATACTGAGGAGGTTCCTGTCTCTGTGTCCCTAACCATCGGCAGCTTGGACCCTGCTCCTGCTGTCGGCGGCACACTACTTTTTAATTTTTTATATATATTTGATTTTTTTTATACTTATTTTTATGTAAAAAAATATTTAATAAGTTAAAATAAATAAGTGGAATAATAATGGCAATCCATTATACGTCCCACTGCTGGGCACAAGTCTCTCCCCTTTTTTGGGGGGAGGCCTGGAGCTTACTCCACCACGCTGCTCCAATGCGGGTTGGTGGAAATACGGGTTAGTGGCCAACCCGCTATCGGATGTTTTCAAACCACCCATAAGGCCTCCGACAAGGTTTAACCGGGACCAACGGCTTAACGTGCCCTCCGAAGCACGGAAACGCGCATTTTAATTTGTCACTAGCGGTCACCCATCACACACCCGACCGCGCCCGTAATGCTTAACCGAGTAGATCGCTTACGATCTACACCTGCCGCGGGGCTATGCGCGCTTCACAATACGACCCTTATTTTTCATAAAAGATGCTAGAAGTAAACTAGTTTTACGGTGGTAGAGTTATAGTGACAAAATTCAAGGCCGTAGACACCATCAATATGTTATTAAATGGAATTACACCGAGGATTAATACTAGTCAATTCCTATAATGAGGTCAATTAAACCTGAATACATTTGTAATTCATCATTATTTAGTAATAATATTAGTGAATTGGTCGAATAACATTATGATTACCATTTAGTTTATTATGTTAGGTCTGAATAATAAATATGGAGAGTGTATAATTGATGTATTTGGGTTGTTATTTTAACATTAATTTGTATTTCCATATTTTAGTGATTAAAATGTGTCTAGTATACATTACAGTGTAGTAATACATTATACATAACTGCCTCAGTAGCCTAGTGGTAGCAGGCCACTACTACAATGCTGGGGTCCTGGGTTCGATTCCCGGGTTGGGGGAGATTAGAGATAATGGTGTAAATTGCATTAATGTAATTTTTACGCGAATACTCTTCGCACATTGGTACAAATAAAAGTTCTTTTTTCTTCTTCTTAAAATCCTTTATCACTGGTTCTATTGGCATTTTTCCATTTTATAGAAGTTTTCCAGTACCTCGAAGTTTGGTAATGTGCCCGGAAATGTCAATAGGCTCATCACCTGTTTTTCTTTATTCTTTATCCTTCTCAGCATTCACGATAATTATTATTCAACAATTATTTTTGACTATTTTTTTTTAAGGCATCGCTTGTTATGCCTATTGCCAGTGTCAAGTAAAACGATATTTCGTATTCATATTAAGCAACGTAAAAGTCAGAGTCAGTCAGTCAATTTATCAGTCCGTCAGTCAGAGTCACAGTAATTCGAGTAAAGCGATGGCTACTTTACCAGAACATTTACAATGAAGTTTTGGATGCAACCCGAAAGAACGTGATTTCGCACTGTTATTCTATTTCACTATACACGAGCACTGTAATAAGCTTATATCAAACGAAATGCCACCAACTTTATTTAATATAACTCAAAAATACACCAAGAAAATGATATAAAATAAGAGCACCACTATTTTTTTTTTTTAACTTATTATATAATGTTTTACATATTTAAGTATAAAAAGAAACAAATGTATATAAAAAGTAAAAAATAAAAGCGCGAGCAGGGTCCAAGCTGCCGATGGTTCTGGACACAGACAGGAACCTCCTCACAACGCGTATATTATTATTAATATTTTTATATTATGCATCTTGCCCACGGCAAAAAAAGGTTGATACAAGGTAAATGTACCATTTTTAGAACGTTCAGATAATGATAATGATATCTGCACATAATAAATTTTCAAACTTATTCAACCAAACTTGTGTAATACTTGCGTGAATAGTAATAAATGACGACTCGAGTCCCTTAAGCTGTCATTTATGCGTCTGTTATTTCCCGGTTCCTTCCTTGTTGACTTTCAGACTAATAAGGAAAAAGATCCGGTGAATTTCTCAACGAAAGAAAGAGTATTATCACATTGATAGGTAATTAAGTGGATTTAAACCACAGTCGATGATTGGCGTAGACAATTGGGTTTAAAATTATTGCCTCCATTTGTATAATCGAGTAATCCCCTGCGTATCATTGAGTTTTCAGACGAGCGGCTATTTCGTTGTACGTATTGTAACCGTATTTTTATATATTTAAGTTTCAAATTAGATTGTTGTCGCATGTGTACACTTGTACGTAGTCACTGTTTGCTACGAAGGCTACGGTGCTACGAGACAAACTAGGGAGAGTTTATTTAGTGCTAAGAAAAGTGAATTTATAAACACAATTTGATTAAAAGACGATGAATTACCAAAACTTCTTTTTTAGGGTTCCGTAGTATACAAGGAACCCTTATAGTTTCGCCATGTCCGGCTGTCTGTCTGTCTGTATGTGTGTCCGCGCTGTCCATCCGCGGTTTAGCGCAAAAACTGGTACCGACGACGATAATGAAATTTGGCCCAAGTATACACCTTAATCACGCCGACAAAGTGAAGTTCGCCGGGTCAGCTAGTGAAATATAAAAACGAATACCATCCACCAGACTAATAGAACTTAAAATACATCGATTTAGTGTTATAAAAATGCCTATAAGTAACGTATTTTATTCACCAATACAAACTGAACTGAAACTTTTATAGGTACAGAATTACGATTAAATTTGGATACAGATCCAGCAGAGCACACACACAACCTCACAACACCTCGTTTGCCTGCATAATCACATTACTGCAGATGACGGCGAACACAGACGATTTGCATGTATTATAGTTAAGTGCACTTTTAGTTCGCTGTAAACCTTTCGTAAATTATCGGTTTTTCTTGATATGGTTACTTAAAGATGAGGGTTATATAAAAGCTGGGAGCGTGAATCAATTCCTTCACTTTAACTTTAGTCATTTTGGCAAAGACATCTTTCTTGTGTCAAGACGGAATATCTGGCGCTTCACACTCTCTGGTGGAGCGCCAGAGGTGGTCTACCCCATAAGGGACTTGGTGTGGAGACACATAAATACATACTGTCTACACACGCTACATGACACCTAACGGCTGGCGTCATGACGGCTGGGAGTGTGTCAGTTGGAGGAGCTGTTGCGCCACCTAGCGGCGACAATAGAAAAAGCAGGAGTACCGTTATACCCCCTAGGTATATAAGGACCTTCAACGGGCGAACGCGGGCTATTACTACTGAATCTAATTACTGAATCTCTATTAAATTTAATTTTGTATTACATTTTAAATCAAAGTATAAACGTATACTCTACTTTAAATAAAGTATAGTTATTGAAGCGCGCATGGCCCAGCGGCTGGTGTAGATTGTAAACGATCTACTCGGTTAAGCACTACGGGCGCGGTCGGGTAGTGTGATGGGTGACTGCTAGTGGCAAATTAAAAGCGCGTTTCCGTGCTTCGGAGGGCACGTTAAGCCGTCGGTCCCGGTTGCTATCGATAGATAGCAGTCGTTAAACCTTGTCGGAGGCCTTATGGGCGGTTTGAAAACATCCCACAGCGGGTTGGCCACTAACCCACCCACCTCCACCAATCCGCATTGGGGCAGCGTGGTGGAGTAAGCTCCAGGCCTCCCCCCAAAAAGGAGAGAGACTTGTGCCCAGCAGTCGGACGTATAATGGGTTGCCATTATTATTTATTATTATATTATTGAAGGGAACCTGAAGACCCCCCCTTTACCTATATACCACATACATAATATATACACATGCATACATATATACATAAATACATACATACATTGATCTACGTCCATATATTGTTCTGCGTCCATACATTGTTCGCCTCAGAACCTATATTCTCATTAATCTATTGAATTTTTTCACGCCTGAATGAAATATTTCGCACTGTAATTAGTTTTGTGATAAACTCATTTTTACGAAACCCTTTCAAAAACAGCCTTTACAAGGATTCCCTGAAAACTATCAGCTAATTGAATTCACTTTTTACTAACACGTTAATTTTGCGTTTTCATAATGAAAACGGAAATTGCAAAATTTTATTTCATACGCTTCATTATAACATCGTAAGGATTTCGTAATTTGGAACACGAAACGTGAAGTTTATTTTACTGAATGCAGTTTTAATTTTAATAATTTCCTCAATCAAATTATGTTTACGCTTAGTAAGGTCAAAAAGAAAAAATGTGCTTTTGCGATTATTTACAATTTTTTTATTCAAATGACAGTGAGAAGTCAGAACAAAAGTTTTCTTGTTTTTAGGGTTCCGTAACAAACGTAAACCTTATAGTTTCCGTCTGTCTGTTTTAGGGTTGTTGAGGAAGTGATTATGAGGAAGAGGAGGAGGAAGAGGAATTGTGATGCGCCAATTTAGAGGATGCGGATGAGGAAGAGGATATTTTTATGAGGAAGAGGATGAGGAAGAGGAAGCAGATGACATAATAATAATAGCAACTCTTGAAACATCCCACTACTGGGCACGAGTCTCTCCCCTTCTTGAGGGGAGGTCTGGAGCTTACTGCTCCAATGCGGGTTGGTGGAGTTACTTGCAAGGGTTAGTGGCCAACCCGCTGTCGGATGTTTTCAAACTGCCCATAAAGCCTCCGACAAGGTTTAACGACTGCTATCTGTTGATAGCAACCGAGACCGTCGGCGTCCTGCTCTCCGAAACACGAAAATGCGCATTTTAATTTGCCACTAGTGGTCACCCGTCACACACCCGACCGTACCCGTATCGCTTAATCGAGTAGATCGCTTGCGTTCTACACCAGCCGGGAGGCCTTGCGCGCTACAGAAAGATGAGAAGAGGATGATACGAAGATACAAATACTAGCGGACCCAACCTAAAATCCGCTGTCCTGTCTCTATCTACTTAACTAAGTATATGCATATACAAAAAAAAAATTAAAAGAGCATTTTGTCGTGGTTGGTCCACTACAAAATGCTCTTTTAATTATTTTTACTATGAATCTAAAATCTAAACCATTCTCAAAACACATACGATAAAGAATCATCAAAATTGGTCCAGCAGTTAAGGACGAGATTGCTAAGGCCTTTGACCGGGTCTGGCACAGGGCACTTCTCGCAAAACTTCCATCCTACGGTCTTCCCGAGAGGCTATGCAACTGGACAGCCAGCTTTCTGTCTGAGTGTTATATACAAGTTTTAGTTGACTGTCAGCGCTCAGACAGACTACCTATCAACGCTGGTGTGCCGCAAGGCACTGTGCTATCTCCCACGCTTTTTCTTCTGCACATCAATGAAATGTTGGAGCAAAACTCCAATTTTCATTGCTGTACCAATGATAGTACGGGATATGCACACAACACTAGCCGTGCAAATGCCTCTCGGACACTTATCGAGGAAAGAAGGACTAGACTTGTGTCTGAAATCGAGCACTCTCTGGAGCGGGTCTCGGATTGGGGTCGACTTAATTTAATGCAGTTCAACCCCTCGAGGACACAAGTCTGCACGTTCACCGCTAAAAAAACGCCATGCATTGTAGCACCACAGTTCAGGACTTACTGACAGGCTCGAACATCTGAGCCTACGCAGAGACATTGGGAGTATGTGCGTGTTGTACCGTCTCTACAATGGTGAGTGCTCTGCTGAACTGTTTGACATGGTACTACCGTCTATTTTACCACACCTGGCACACCTGCCAGTGCTCAACGGTGCGGTTTTCACGTTCGTTCTTGCCCAGAACGTGTAAATTGTGGAACGAACTTCCCTCTGAGGTGTTCCCTAGGTGCTACATTAAGAGGTTCTTCAAAAATGGCGTCAAAGGAGTCCTTCAGGGCTGGCAGCGCGTTGGCAACTCCCCTGGTGTTGCAAATGTTCAGTTCATAGGCGACGGTGACCACTTTCCATCAAGTGGCCCGTCTGCTTGTCTGTCAACCTACAGACATAAAAAAAACACACGCACACCAAAAAAAAAGATGAGTGAATGACACAATTTCATTTAGGAATTGAAATGAAAATAAGAATGCAGTCTTTATTTCCTTGTTAATTAGGTATTTAAGTCGAAAGGTGTTTAAAATAAATTTCGATTAATAGTATTCAATTCTTTTATTTTGATTAATAATGTTCGACTTAAATACCTAATTAATTTTTATAAAAAAAATATTTGGACGCTGTTTCCCCAACAACCGGTTTTATAGCTCATCATATACCAATACAGCATTGCTAAAAAGTCGTTTGCTGGTACATTTGATGGAAGAGAAGATAGGTATTGTAAAGATACAGTTCTGTAAAGCCCCGAATATTTTGACTTTTTAAGTTGAGTACGCGTATAAACAAAATAATGTATGTCAATAAAATTAAAACAAACAATCAAGGAACAGCGCCGGTGGCGGGTGGGAAGGTCTCGCTCGCCTGTTCGGCCTGGCACCGCGCTGCGGCGTGTGCGTTGCCATCGATACGCGACGCGCATGCGCAACAAAATTCCTCATAAATTCCTCTTAAATTTTGAGGAAGCGGTAGCGGAAGAGGATTTTTTATTTTAATTTTTGAGGATGCGGAAACTGTTCGACTGACAACTGAGGATCCCGAAATATTGCGAAACTTCCTCATTATGAGGAAGAGGAAGAGGAATCCTCAGCAACCCTAGTCTGTTTGTCTGTCCGTCCGCGGTTTAGCGCAAAAACTACTGGTACTATAGACCTGAAATTTGGTACAAGTATACACCTTAATCACGCCGACAAAGTGGTAGAATAAAATAATGAAGAATAAAATTATGTTGGGTACTCGCGGATACATTTTATATTTTTCGTTTTCTATAAGATAAAATAAGATAAGATAAGATAAGATAAGATTTTATTTCTCCACAATGTTTTCTTATGATAACTTATACTGATTTATTTTTAAAACATTTATCTCAGGGTATTGTGGAGACAGGAGCGCTCAAACTAGGTAAACCCTGTGCTATGAGTCTCCTCGTCTCTGCCTCAGGATTTTGTCCTCTTAATTACTAGTACAATTTTAGTAATAGCTCATGAGAGCAATAAATAGAACTAAGCACTATAAGGGAACGCTTTGCCAGTCCTAAAACAAATTTCGTTTTCTATATAGTGTGGGATATCGTTGGATAGGTCTTTCAACGTTTGAATTTCTTACAACAGTTTATTTGGTATGGGGAAGTAAGTACACTTTACTGTAACGAAAATTTACTTAAAAGTACTTAAAGGCACTTTAAAGCATAATAAGCCACAAACCGTTTACTAAATCGAAAAATGATATTAGCCTACTAACCTATCCAACGATATCTCACACTATATGAAAAACGAAAAAATAAAAACATTTGCAGCATAGAATGTAAGCATGGCGAGAATATAATATAAGGGTTCCTTGTTTACTACGGAACCCTAAAAACTATATGACTCTAATAATATCACTCCGGATTTTGGGTTACAGGCATTCAGGATTTTAATGCTATGAACAAAACTATTTGATGAATATCATTCGCTAGAAAATCCTACACGCTGTGAAATTTTTGATTCTTTAAGCCATGAAAAAATTAACATCGAATTCACGTGGATGTTAAGTGATAATTATAAATAAATAAATAAATACGCTTACACTCACAGCCCCACAGTAGGTATAAACCTGTGTCGTGGGTGCTGTTATATACAAACAACACATACACAAACACCCAGACCCGAAACAAATATCTGTAGGCCATACAAATATTGGTCCCGGTGCGGGGATCGAACCCGCGACCCTTCGAATCAAACACTCAACTCACACCGCTGGATCAACCGGGTCGTCAAATTGCAGCATATAAACTTCTACACAAAAACGGATGGTCAAAATGCAGATGCATTTCCACCCCTGAGGCTTAAGTGGCGGGTCTACATAAAAAAACAACACTTCGTAATAAAAATAGAAACAATTTAATCTAAAGAACTTTCAACTTTTGAGAGCAAAAACAATCCGGACGTCACTAGCGGCGGTGAAGAGAAAAACAAATGAAAAACACCGATTGGAACCGTTCCAATTGATAGATTGATTCATTGCAACGCTCCCATTTTAGAACTAGGTTTAGTCCCTTGAAGTTGTGTAAGGTAATTCCTTTAAAAGTCGCGAAGCTGAGTGTATTGGATTATGTTGGCAACTATCAATAGTTTGTTGCTTGGTGGAAATTGAATAAAATGACAAATTCCCCTTTTATCTTTTTTTTATATTGTAAACGAAACTTAATCGCGTTCTATTTTTATCGAAGTATTTACCGATTGGAAGGTTTTATGCCTCTGTGCCGGAAATTACAGGGCCGTACATTACCACCTGACCGGAACACGATAGTGCTGAACACTACCATTTAGCGGCAAGTATATTAGGTAATGCGGTGGTGCCTCCGCCCGCGAGCCCCGTCACTCCTGTATGGAATCTATTGACTGTAAAATGCCATGTTTTGGTCTCAAAAACCTAATTCCACGCGAACTAAAAGCCAATATGCAATCGATAATCACATTCAAACGTCACCTTCTAAACCAAGTTAACATTTTTATAAATCGAATACCAGTAACCTAGTTTCTGCTATTTCGTTTTTTTTTACCCATTTAACGATGCAAAATACAGACAGCACTCGACCGAGATTTGAATATGCAATAGCTTTTTGATCCTCTTTGGTCCCTGATGGGGTCTTGAGGACCCATTTAGGGCGAGTGTTATTGTAATGGCGTATAGGGTTTAAAATTAGCCCTTTACTGTGGGTTTGGCTTTTTGCTTAGATCGACTGTTGAGTGCGAAAGTCAGTTATGAGAAAGGGTTAGGAAGTTTATTTTTGTAGGTTCGATTGAATGGATTCACTATTTCAGACTGTGTAATCTGTGTATGTATTAATTTAAATTTAAGGCATATTGTTAGTATGATAGTAATGATATCACATTTATATTGTTGTACTAGCTGTGCAAGCGACTCCATCCGCGTGAGAATTTATGCGACTACCCGGACTAAGTCGAGGGCGCAGCTTGTATAAAAGTAGCCTAAGTTATTCCTTATTACATCAGCTATCTGGCAGTGAAAGTCACGTCAAAATCAATCCAGCCGTTCCCAAGATTAGCCGGAACAAACAGACAGACAGGCAGACAGACAGACAAAAATTGTAAATAATGTTGTTTTGGTATATGTACCGTGTATAGACACATATGCATTTAGTAAAAAGCGGTTATTTTAATATTACAAACATACACTCCAATTTTGTATGTATGTAATATATGTATAGATTTATACTGTCTGAGAGTAAGGTCTTAAGTGTTGCTAAGCGTAAAACTCGAGTACGGCTGTACCGATTTCACAATTATTTTTGTATTGTATTCATAATTTTACTGTCCGGAAGGAATTGAAGGTTTGTATACAAGAAATAAAAATATAGTTGCGCGAAAAATGAGTAATTTTAAGAAAACTTTACGACCATATTAATTTTTCTAATGTACCTTATGGCGGTTGACATAAATATTTTTCATCAATTATTATTGGGCAATGTAACTGGTAATTCGATGTCATGTTCAAACATCAATTCCTACCGATTCAACTGTTTAAAACGGTAATAAAATAAAAGAAATAGAAAATAAAACACGCTTACACTCACCCCCACAGTAGGTATAAGCCTGTGTCGTGGGTGCCGTTATATACAAACAGCACATACACAAACAAACACCCAAACCCGAAACAAATATCTGTAGCCCATACAAATATTTGTCACGGTGCGGGGATCGAACCCGCGACCCTTCGAATCAAACGGTCAACTCACACCACTAGACCAACCGGATCGTCAAACACACATAGGTTTTATTAAGAAGTATTGACGACTACAATACTTGAAGGGGCGCACTCTTCAATTTTTTTTCCTATAACGCCTGAATTGACTAAAAAGAAAATTCTTAAAAATGCACACAAAATTTAACTTCAAAGGGATAGAAAAAAAATACTTTAAACAAAATCAAAGATTACCTGCGCCCCCTACATCGCGCGGCCATAAAAGATAAACGGTGGTTGTAACTCTCCTCCCCAACCCCCAAAAGTATGCGTCCCTTGTGTAAAACAAAGAGGTACCCCTAGGATGGAAGTAGGGATGTGTTTTATAGTTTAATTTAAATGCTATCGATAATAATGAAAAAGATGAAAAACGTATGCAAAGTTAATCTATACTTCATCAATATTATAAAACTGATCTCAGGAACTACTGTTTCGATTTGAAAAATTCTTTCAGTGTTAGATAGCCCTAAATGGGCTATCTAACACTGAAAAATTTTTTTTGAGGAAGGCTTTAGACGAATAGGAGGGGGTAGGTAACATTATACCCGCGCGAAGCCGGGGCTGGCTGCTAGTATTTTTATAATTGTGATGGTAGAGCCACGGAGCTTGAGACCAGCACATTACCTTATTATCTTTGGGCTATATAATAGTCTTACCCCTTTATTCATAAACGTATTTTAGCTAAAGTGTTGCTAATCTCTCCCTTGCCTTTTTCTATCTTGAACATTTGACAATGCAAGTGACAAAGACAAAGCTTAAACGTATCTAATGTACGTTTATGAATAAGGGGGTTAGTATTCACATGATCCAGTTAGATGGTAATATAATTTATAATTGCCGGCACTGATCAAAACAGGTGAGGCTTCAAGAGTGGTAAAGCATCTCATGAAATCTCGGTTTATTTGCCATCAATGTTAACTATGATATTAAAAAAAATGTTAATGACGGAAGCCTATAGACGCTTACACAATGGTCAAGGTCAAAACGCAGATGCCTTACCACTCCTGAGGCCTGGGGTGTTATGCCTCTGTGCCGGAAATTACAGGGCCGTACATTAATAACTGACCGGAACACGATAGTGCTGAACACTACCATTTAGCGACAAGTATATAAGATAATGCGGTGGCTATGCCCGCGAGCTCTGTCACTGGAGCTCTACCACCATTCAACCAAAATCCAACAATATTTATGAACGCATTTGTAAGATATAGGTATTATGTTTGTTTACACTGTTGAATAATCCTTAAGAGAAACATAGGTGCAATCTATCTTATCATATATTTTTTTTTTTTTTTTATGTAATGGAAGTGGCAAACAAGCATGCAGTTCACATTGATGTTAAGTGATGACTGCAGCCTATAGACACCCACACAAAGACCAAGGTCAAAATGCAGATGCGTTACCACTCCTGAGGCCTAAGGGTGTTATGCCTCTGTGCCGGAAATTACAGGGCCGTACATTACCACCTGACCGGAACACGATAGTGCTGAACACTACCATTTAGCGGCAAGTATATTAGGTAATGCGGTGGTGCCTACGCCCGCGAGCTCCGTCACTGGAGCTCTACCACCAGTTATATATTATATAAAAATCTATTGCTGTTCGTTAGTCCCGCTAAAACTCGAGAGCGGCTGGACCGATTTGGCTAATTTTGATTTTGAATGATTTTTGGAAGTCCAGGGAAGGTCTAAAAGGTAAGAAAAAATGAAGAAATTGAAGAGAAATAGTAAAAACCACAATTTCATATTCCCATACAAATAGTCCGTATTTATCAAACCTTTGACACATGGCATTGACATTTCTTTCTGAGGCAATACGAAGTTTGCCGGGCCAGCTAGTATTTCCACAGTATAAGTACATAGTAGTTTATCGCCTTTGAAGTTTTGCGATTTGCCGCCTTCGCCCATCAAAACGCAAAATCACTAAGGTTGTCACGTTTTTGGTTTTTATTTACATTGTTTGTGGATTCATGCATACATCCTAGAGTCGCCGGTCACGAAGACAATAATAATAAATGAAAATTAGAATAAAATATTAACAGTAAAGTTGACATAAAATTTTTCAATATCATCTTTCCAAAAACTTAATAAAAGAAATTTTAAATCTCGCACCTCTTATCGCTAAGTCCCAAGTAGATGACAGTTTTTGTTTGGGCTACTTGGTATCGCCCCCTCCGTCCCGCGCGTCGCGAGCCCCGCACGATTGCTCTGACATAACACGTTCGTTGGATGACTGTAGGTAATTAACACGTTAGTTTTCTTTAGACTGTGGTATTTTTATAAATTATACGTATAGACATTTCATCGACAGAATCATCGTTTCGCTCATCCCTAAATTTCCCCTAGGTAACCCGCATCAGTTATCCCATTCTCAACCAAGGAATGTACCGATGTTTTGTTTTGCTAAAGTAAATAGAGTCAAAACATTTTCAGGTTTGTAGGTCTAAGAATAGTAATAAGAATAAACGCTTGCCTGAAGCAACTTGCCCTGAAATACAACCCTGTAGCCGTGGAAGTGCCGTACTACAGGTATCCATCCGACTAAGGATGTGCCGTTCCCGGGTATGTTCCCCAAAATGGGAACATTGTGAATGAAAATCTCCTAGTAAATTCTCTTTCAAATGCAGGCTAAAGCAACATTTTTCAGACATAATTTCTTCAAGGTACTGGGAAATTTCCAGAAAATGGAAAAATTCCAGTAGAACCATAGATAATGGACTTTACACCATCATCTCTGATAACCCCCTATCCGGGAATCGAAACCAGGACCTGCCCTGCTACCACTAGGCTACCGAGGCAGTTATATCAGTAGAATGTCTCATTTCCTCTTTAACAAACTGATAACAAAGACTTTATGAATGGAATATGAAATGAATACAAGGAATAAGAATAAGCTTGAAGTGATATTTTTGCTGCTTTAAACATGATCGGCGATTTTTTTCTCATTTAACTCTTAAATTACTTTATTTATTACGAAATGAAATCTATATCAAAGACGTATTCACATCAAAAATCATTCAGATAGTGATCATACCTGATGCTTAGCATTTAAACACATTGTATCACAGCTGTAAACAATAAAAAAAATGTTTCCAACACCGCATCCGCTAATTGACCATAACTTAAAATTAGTACTGGCTGTAATTACCTGAATATCCGAGATACCTGACGCCCCCGGCTGTTGGCAACGATAAATTGTAGCTAGCTTTTTAGTTAAAAGAGCGGCCAAATGCGAGTATGAGGCCTGGTGTCCACCAAAGCGGAGAAAACACGAGACGAGAGGAGATATGCTGCAAAGCATTTTTTTATAGGAAGTGGTAAGCAAGCATGCAGTTTACAATGATGTTAAGTGATGACTGCAGCCTATAGACACTTACACAAAGACCAGGGTCAAAATGCAGATACGTTACCACTCCTGAGGCCTAAGGTGTTATGCCTCTGTGCCGGAAATTACAGGGCCGTACATTACCCTACACCTAACACTACCATTTAGCGGCACGTATATTAGGTAATGCGGTTATGCCTACGCCTGCGAGCTCTATCACCAGTAAAACAGATAATTTCCACCTAAGCGGAGAGGAAAAGTGTATCGTAGAGGAGATGTGAGCTTTCTGTAGCAGAGATGTGATGTGAGCTGTGAGAGATCGAAACCAGTCAAGTTCGGTCGGCCGGGCGGCGTCCGCCGCGCCGCTTGCTCACTCGCCGCAAAAAATTCTATAGAAAAATGAGACATCTCCTCTCTTTCTCCACTAATTTCCACTCAAGCTAAGCGGAGAAGAGATGAAAATAACAAAATCGGATTGGTTTATTCAAACATATCTCCTCTCGTCTCCTCTCCTCTCCGCTTTGTTGGATGCATGTTCACAGAGTCCCGTACAATTTATGAAATGTATGTAGGCTTTGGTAGTTTAGTGGTCAAGGGGCTGGACGTGTTATCCTTTAAAGACTTTTTTAGATTCTCCTGCAACCTTTAGGTAGAGAACTGGTTAGGTACTGCATTTTTTTTTTTCAAAATTTTAGTTGCATGTTTTTGTGAAGGAATGGACAAACGTCTTTATTTAACAGACGAAATAAAAACTAAGGAGGTTTTCAAGTGTCTCAAAACTACTTAGATATTTAGATTAATTAAGGAATTTATTTAATAAGATTAAATAAATAAAAAGTATTTTATTTCTAGCTTTTCAGTTTTATTTAATTTTATTCAGTGTTATCGGCGGTTTAATTTTTTGTTAAAAATAAATAACTTCAATCCTTATTTAAAATCTTAAAATTTAAAATACGTAAATTTTATACTTTTTTCTTAGCGATAGTTGCCAATTACTGACAAGCATATTACATAAAATGAAAAATAAAGTGAGAACGAAGCGTAAATAAAATAGAAATAAAATACATTTGATGTGTATAGAAACTATTTCAGGAAATTTTAAAGAATTTAAGAAGATATCTGTCGATTTCAGAATAAAGTATGTATAAATCCATTGAAGATCAGAACCATCACCGTTGCCAAAGGAGTTATGTACTTCTCGTTCACCTTTAACGGTTCAAGGGTATTTGCCTAATAACTGGAGTTCATGATAATCGTCAGCTATTGAGTTTGCTCAGTTCATTTTTATTTTCACAGTAGAGAACACGTAAAAAAAGTCGTTCGTAATTACGCGGGAAACAAAAAGTATAGTCTTGGGTTTATACCTTAATAAATGCAATGGCTAATGAATAAAACTATTTGCCTTTCTATTTTGTGAAAGAAATTCGTATAACTTGCAAAATATCTGCCACTTAGTATATTGTTGAGTCACTATTTGTGCAAAATATGATTGTATGTTTGTAAAAACGTATAATTATGTAGAGGTTTGTAATAGGTATATATACATTTTCAACCAAATTGCCTATCCCACTAAAAACTTCAGAATGAAAAATACTCAGTCAAAATATAATACATTTAAAATCGGTACGAAAAAATGGTAGTTTCTTTTTCACTCAAAGCGCATTTCACTCAAGCCGCCCCGTCTATAAGCAATGCCCCGCAACTGCTAAGCAGGTCGGGTTTCGGAATTATCACATTTTAAAGTAGGTTTTAGCCTCACTCTCATTTTCTATGCAAAGACTTTGAGCACGAGTTTTCAGCGTCGGACTTTCTAGCTTGATTTACTTTGGCTTACAAAATCAAACATTGGTATTTTACAAATGGATAAGGTTCTCATCTAAATAGATTCCCTATCACATGGAACTAAAAAAAGAACCTATCATGAAATGAAAAAAAAAAGATTTTTCTCTTATTTTTCATATTGTTTGTTTAAATAAATTTCTGGGGGTATTTGGCAATAAAGTGTATATTAGTAACTGTTGTTATTGTCCGTCACTATCCACAAAAGCAATTGTTTCAATAACTTAAAGTAAATATTTGTTATATTTCAACCTAAATATTCAACATAACATCCCTAATCACCTAATCCCACGAAAAACTTTACAACAATGATCACTCTCTAAAAATAAATTTTAATCCACACAAAGAGTAATTCTTTTTAACTCAACACGCGTTTCACTCCAGCCGTCCCGTCGATAAGCAATGCCCCGTAAGTGCTAAGCTCGTCGGGTCCCGGAATTATCACATTTTAAAGTAGGTTTTAGCCTCACTCTCATTTTCTATGCAAAGCCTTTGAGCACGAGTTTTCAGTGTCGGCCAAGCGTTGCCGCGTTGTAGCTTAAATCAGATTGCTGGCTTACAAAAACAAAATCATTGGGATTTGCCTAATTTGTAAGTCTATTTAACGGACTTCAATAAAAGGAGGAGGTTCTCAATTCGTCCGGATCTTTTTTTTTATGTATGGGTACCGATAATTTGAAAATACCTGTACTAATTTAGATTTTTTTTTGTTTGAAAGGGTGTGCCTCACATTTGGTCCCATTGCAAGCATGTCATGATGTGATGATGGAATCCGGGAGAAATCGAGGGAACTCTGCGATTTCCATAGCACACTTGAAAGGTTTTCGATATTTTTTTCTAATAATGTTCCGTGCCATGTGTCCGTATACCTCACAGGTGGTCCCATTGTCACCATGTCAGGATGTGATGATGGGACCCTGGAGAAATCGAGGGAACTCTTCAAATTTCATGGCACGCTTGAAAGGTTTTCGATATTTTTTTATAATAATGTTCCGTGCCAGTGTCCGTATACCTCACAGGTGGTCAAATTGTCACCATTGCAACATTGTATTTTATTTGTCTGATCTTAAAAATGGTCACAACGCCATCTAGTTCATCACATCCGTACTAGGACAACATTATCAATGTATTCCATACGACGCATATTTGGATTACCTAATTTATTAAAAACCTATAATTTGTCTAAAAATAAAATTTCAATTATTACAAATGTAATATTAAAATATTAAATAAACTCCCGACCTCGGACGTGCCGTGAACGTTGGCAGCATAATTTATGCACATCAACCTTTAACCGCGACCGCTTTTTACTGCTTCTTTACCACCCCGTCCAACGTGAGCATCTCAAGCTGTTGTTAATCATCTTATAGGTACTAGTACTACTACTACTACTGCTACTGCTACTGCTACTGCTACTGCTACTGCTACTGCTACTGCTACTGCTACTGCTACTGCTACTGCTACTGCTACTGCTACTGCTACTGCTACTGCTACTGCTACTGCTACTGCTACTGCTACTACTACTACTACTACTACTACTACTACTACTACGACTGCTACTGCTACTACTACTACTACTACTACTACGACTGCTACTGCTACTAATACTACTACTACTACTATTACTACTGCTACTGCTGCTACTACTACTACTACTTCTTCTACTACTACTACAACGACACGACTACTACTACTACGACACGACTACTACTACTACGACACGACTACTACTACTACTACTACTACTACTATTTACTACGAGTACACACACGTAAATACGCATTTTCATTAAATATAATGAAAATGCGTATGTACGTATTAAATTTATGAAATTTAAATAATAATTTAAATTTAACGAGAAGAACATGATTGAAGTGTTATTCGGTGAATTTCATCAGCATTGTTGCTGGAAGTCTAAAGGACGTGGAACTATGGCCGGTAAAGAAGAAGGTCTGAGAGGTTATTATGACGGTTTAGTCTAGGAATGAACGAAGCTGCGGTCGCCCGCCGCACCCTTCGACCTAATCTGACTATGTCGTAAAATTTGAGAATATTTTTTTCAACTAAATTATTTATGAAGTGATGAGTTATGAAATGAATAGTTTTGTAATAATCTGTTAGCCAAGTGAATTATTTATGTAGTGATGTAGTTGTGGAAAGTTGAGATGTGAAACGAAATCGTTGCGAAACGTTGGTTATTAATGAAGAGTTTTGAAACGTTTGTCGGTAAAATGAACAAAGAAACGGGCACAAAAAAACACTTAGAGAGAACTTTCATTTCCAACATGGGAAAAAAATCAGTTATATGCCTTTATGTTTAGCCTTTAAACTTGGAGTACAATGATATTGGACTTCATTCTAGCAGTAATCCGACCAACTCTATGCCACAACATCACCAAAATTTTGTTTTAATTTAAAGAAAAATTCTACATGTAAAAAATAAATAATCTCCGACTGAAATAGACAATCCTTTGTTGGACCAGTACCGGTGAAAAAACTCATTCGGAATTAATCTGGCGTATAAAGAAAGTTTCGCACTCACTAAGCCAGAGTGAAAATGTAGCGAAACTTAGTTTTTCGGACTAAATATTTATCCGGTGGCCCGGTTTTGTTAGTATTTGTGTTGTTTTGTAAGGGTATTGGCCACAAATATAATGTACGACATTTTATATCCTAATGGTTTTTTTTCCTACCTTTGTCTACAGGAGAAGTACTACTTTGCGAAGTTTTACTGAGGATAGAGTTCCAGTGCTTACTTTATTACTTACTAAGCTACTCGATTAATTTCTATTGTTCATACACGTTTAGTTGCTAAATAATAAAATAAATGAGTAAAAATCCACAAGGTAAAAAAAATTTCGTAAAGGAGATGTTGCGAGCTCGGCTCTGGTTCGTACACGTCCTCAAAAAATAAGTAAATTAAAGAAGAATCCGAAAAAAATACAATTCATTTATTCAAGAATATATTTTAGAGTTACAACCACATTTAATTCAAACCATTTTATCATTTTGAACTATGTTAAACATGGCGGCGATACAGCCGACACTTGGGATCAATCGATTTCGATAGTATTTAGAAAATATTACTTTTTTCTCCAAGTACTATATAATCAAAATACAAGTTAAAAAATGAAAATGTCAAAATGACATCGCCCGCCATATTGGTTTTGAGTTGCAATTCTAACTGCAAATAATATTTTGTAATTGCAAACAAAGCTAAATAAGTGAAAATATGCAGTAAAAAACGTTTTTATATTGATTTTGCCTGTTTAATGATATTATGTACAATACGTGGCCGGAGGTCCATACATTTTTGCAACATCTCCTTTGTAGAATATTTGTGTCGAATGGTACCCTTACAGAACAACACAAAAGCCACCCCTGAGACCTTAGTTATTATGTCTCTGATAGTTATTACGGGACCATACATTACCATTTAACCGGAACACGATTGTGCTGAACACTACCATTTGGCGGCAGATAGATTAGGTAATCCAGGCCGCCCTCAAGCTCCTACACTGGAACTTGTACGGCTCTGTAATTTCCGGCACAGAGGCATAACACCTAATGCCTCAGGAGTGGCAGCGCATTTGCATTTTGACCTCTGGTCATTGTGTGGGTGTCTATAGGCTGCAGTCATCACTTAACATCAATGTGAACTGCACGCTTGTTTGCCACTTTTATAACATAAAAAAAAAAAAAAAACTCTATCACCAGTATGAGTTCTTATTGAGAACACAATAGAGTGCCCATCTTAATATATTGATAGTACTATGTGGTTCAAAATAAAAACTTAAGAAGGTATTTTTTGATGCAATGGAAGTGGCAAACAAGCATGCAGTTCACATTGATGTAAAGTGATGACTGCAGCCTATAGACACCCACAAAAAGACCAGGGTCAAAATGCAGATACATTAGCACTCCTGAGGCCGTACATTACCACCTGACCGGAACACGATAGTGCTGAACACTATCATTTAGCGGCAAGTATATTAGGTAATGCGTGGTGCCTACGCCCGCGAGCTCCGTCACTGGAGCTCTACCACCAGTAAAAAAATCTATCTATCTCTATATATATATAAAAATAAATTGCTGTTCGTTAGTCTCGCTAAAACTCGAGAACGGCTGGACCGATTTGGCTGATTTTGGTTTTGAATGATTTTTGGAAGTTCTGCGAAGGTTTATAAGGTAAAAAAATATGAATAAATTGAAGAAGAATAGGAAAAAGAACACAATTTAATTTTTAATACAAATAGTCCGTATATATCAAACCTTTGACACATTATTTCATTTTGAGGCAATACGAAGTTTGCCGGGTCGGCTAGTGATTTATATGAAAATGCATTTCTCACTAGGACCTTGTTACACTACTCACATAGGTCAATTTCCGTCATTTCTCAACACCATAACAATAATCATTCACCCCAGGTAGCGGAGCCGTCTTTATTAGTACACCCGAAATAACGTATTTGTTCCATTATAGAACAAGGAAATACCATAAAAAAGTGGATCGTAAATTTTTATTTCCGATCACGTTCGGATTTTAACTTTCATAAAGCTTTGTTCAATACAATTTATATTTCTGTTTGACGTAAAGAGTTTTTCTTATTTCTAAATAAATCCAAAGTTATTTTTGGCCAGGATTGTTTTGTTCGAATATTCTATTTAGAGTGATTCTATTTTTGAAGTTTGTGCGAAGAAAGAGGATTATTTCGCTAAATAAGGACACCAATATAATATGGGTGTTGACGATTACGGTAATGTGCCCATTAAGTAGAAGGAACACACTTTTTTAGGGTTCCGTAGTAAACAAGGAAACCTTATAGTTTCGCCATGTCCATCTATCTATCTGTCTGTCTATCCGTCTGTCTGTCTGTCTGTCTGTCAAAAACTATTGGCATTAGAGACTTGAAATTTGGCACAAGTGTACACCTTAATCACGGCGACAAATTGGTAGAATAAAATCATGAAAAACGCGCGGATTTTTTTTTATTTTTGTTTTCTACATAGTGTGGTATATCGTTGGATAGGACTTTTAAAAATGTTACAGATGTCCAAATATAATTTTTCAATTTAGTTAACGGTTCGTGACTTATTAAGCTTTAAAACGCCAATTTTCGTTAGACTCAACTGTCTCCCCCTTCTACCAACTAAACGGTTATTGTTGGAAATTCAAACGTTACGGCAATAGTAGCTACAATAGATAAGATAAGATAAGAATTTATTTATTTTCTCCACAATGTTTTCATAAGGTATATACATCATATAAATATTATTTTATTTTTAAAATTATACTGAATAATTTTTTTTTAAAACATTTTTCTCAGGGTATTGTAAAGACAGAAGCGCTCAAACTAGGCAAACCCTGTGCTATGAGTCTCCTGGTCTCCACCTCAGGATTTTGTCTACTTAATTACTAGTACAATTTAAGTAATAGCTCATGAGAGCAATAAAGAGAACTAAGTACTATAAGGGAACACTTTGCCAGTCCAAAAACAAATTTGCATAGTACTTATAACGAAACGCTTAGTTTGGTCTCTATTACACAGAAATCAATCAGTGACGTGTATTTACACGTGCATCTGTGTTCGTAGCACGTAGAAAATACCAACCGTCGCCCATAAGGAGTAGGTTGGGTGATGCGGGAAAATCGGGCGGGACGTCGAAGTGTCCATTTTATAGGTAGTATTATTACATATTCTCTAGCCAGGCCTCCAGTTGCAAACCAGTGTCAGTCACTGGACTGATAAATCCTGAACTATTGCTATTTGGTGTAGCCGTGAGACATTTCTTAGATAGGTACGTCCTAGTGTAGTAAGCGGGTGCTGGGTAAGAAAGTATCTCCATAATTACATTTAAGAATTAAGTTTTTTAGGTATCTACCTACTTCAGAAGTTCTATGTGTACTTCATGTTGTTTATTTTGTATTTAGTTAAGTACGTTTCTGTTATCAACATCTATACAATCTATACATCTAAACAAATAAATAAAATTGGAGTGTCTGTTTGTAATATTAAAATAACCGCTTTTTACTAAATGCATATGTATGTATACACGGTACATATACCAAAACAACAATTTTTACAATTTTTTTCTGTCTGTCTGTTTGGCAGGGCTAATCTTGGGAACGGCTTTATCGATTTTGACGGGACTTTCACCGGCAGATAGCTGATGTGATAAGGAGTAACTTAGGCCACTTTTATCTCCATACATCCATACATACATACCTACATACAAAAAAGTAGAATTGGAGTGTATCCAACTTTGACGGGACTTCCACGGGTAGCCAGCTGATGTAATAAGGAGTCACTTAGGCTACTTTTATCTCCATCCAACCATACATTCATACATACCTATACATACAAATAAATAGAATTTGAGTGTCTCCGATTTTGGCGGGATTCTCACTGGCAGATAGCTGATGTAATAAGGAGTAACTTAGGCTACTTTTATACTAGCTGCACCCATGACTTCGTCCGGGTAGATACTGAACAATCATATTTTGTTCATCATATTAATGTGGGGCTGCGAGTGTACGCGTATATAAAAAATCAAATAAAGAAGTTTCAATTTCAAAAAATCTGAAAATGTATTAAATAATTAATCATTAGCAAACTCATATTTTATACCCCAAATGTAGTATATACACGCGGGCACTTTTTCCCGATAGCCCCTACAACCAAAACGGCGAACAATAGCGCCCGCATCCGCACTTACAGCACCCACTCACCTGAGCTGAACAGATAACAGCCCGTCAACTTTACCGGTATTATGTTTGTGGTATGGTGTTCGATGGGTCATGGATTAGGTAACGGACTGTCAAGTATATTAGATGTAAATGATTTTAGGATACAAAAACATATACATATTACATAAAAACACAGGTACATAAAAATCAGAAGAATATTAAATATTTCACGCATTACGCTGTCACACCTGTGGCCTAAGATGTTTCGCTGCCAATGATTGTCAATAATTACATAGAAGATGACAATTTCTTTTATTTTTGGTAAGATTAAGGGTCATAGCTCACTACAGCCACCCGGTACCTGATCAGTACCGCCTCGTTTTACGGCGTCCACTCGTTGTCAACGGGTGGTCCACGGGTGAACGATGCGATGTCACTTGTGAACCACTCGCGGACAGCGCGCGGTCCACTTGGGAACAGCGCGTTGGCAATGCAACGTCAACGCTGTCTTGCGTGGTGTCAGCTAGTGGTCACCGAGTGGTCCACGCCGTACGCGCATGGACCGCGTGCCGCCCGCGCGTTGACAGCTTGCGATCGAGGTGATCCGGTGTCGTTGATGTAATGAGCGCAAACCGCTCGAGGCGGTCGGGCGCTGTTCCGGTGCCGGGTGGCTCTAGTGAGCTATGACCCTTAGAATCGGCTCATATTATGCTAAAGATGGAACAACGCACGTGGCGATGCATTTGCGATGTTATTAACCTTTGGTTTGTATTTTGATTTCTATAGGCTACGGTCTTCACTTACGATCAACGAAAAGTATGTATGCCATTTTCATTAAAGATTTTCATCATTTGTCACGTCTGCTCTTCTACTACTCTAGTCTATGAGAAAAGCCTGTAAGGCACGATATGCGTAAGGACAATGGGTGGCACTGGACTGAGAATTAGATAGGCCTTTATATATTGAATGCAGAGTTTAGATACATGGCAATATACATACTCGTACAATATGATACAATACCGAGAAGGTATGTTAACAGTATAATGGCTACCTAGATATTCAGGACGTACGGTTAAGAGTATTTTGACTCTTTAAAACACGTGCGAGTTATAAAGATAGCTTACGTTTTAGGGTTGTGTGTTCCTGCAACAAAAAGGGACTTTATTCCGACCATGCGAGGTGATAGCGCTTGGCGGGCTGCGGCCCAATGATATACGCTAGGATGTTGTATATATGCCAACTCTTGAGAAAACTTCGTATGTGCGATGTAATTCGATTGGCAACTGTAATTGGAACTGGCAAACAAAGTATACAGTTTGCATTGATGATAAGTATAATTGTACCCTATAAACATCTACAGTGTAGATGTTTTGTGTAGATTCTACACAAAACTCTAGCATAGCAGATGTGACCAAAATCGTCTTATAAACTTAAATTGTTATACATAATTTATTTTAATTTCAAATCAACTTACATATGCAAAATACAGGAGTATATATGCAAAATACAGGGGCACTCAAAATTCCATACAACCCAACAAAACTTAAAAAATAATCATGAAAAAAAAGACACAACTTGGTAAACTAACTGACATTTCCGGCCACATTACCAAACTTTGAGGCTGAAAATGTAAAAATCACTTTCCTACCCGACCCCAGAGCTCAAATCTAAGGGCCTAAAAATAAAAAATACTCTTTTAACTGACTAAAATTCTGATACTTCAAAATTCTTGATCATCTGAATTGAACTTATATAAAATAATAATATGCAAAACACAGAGCCAATCAATTTTTTTTTTTTTTATGTAATGGCACTGGCAAACAAGCATGCAGTTCACATTGATGTTAAGTGATGACTGCAGCCTATAGACACCCACACAAAGACCGAGGTCAAAATGCAGATGCGTTACCACTCCAGACATAAGACAGGCATAAGACCTTAGGTCTCCTAAGGTCTTATGCCTCTGTGCCGGAAATTACAGGGCCGTACATTACCACCTGACCGGAACACGATAGTGTTGAACACTACCATTTAGCGGCAAGTATATTAGGTAATGCGGTGGTGCCTACGCCCGCGAGCTCCGTCACTCTCTACCACCAGTAAAAAATAAAATTCCATATAAAACAACACATTATAACAAACATTGTTGTTTTATGTGCTGGGAGCGGCCATAAAAGTTACCATGAGCCTGCTTAAGTGATATTTGTGGCAGGTAAAAGAATTTACCCAACAAAACTGATTCTTGGGTGAATTTATTGTGGCAACGGTAGCCACTTTCAATATTGTGGGGGGGTTTTGGCGGGAGCTGTGTCGCTGCGTTATATTATTTTCGAAATCTGTGTATAGTCGCGTTTTTATGTGTAAAAATGGTGGGATTTTTATCATAAAGCATTCGATAATGTTCACGAGTGTAAGAAAGTGATATTATGAAGTGAAAAGTGATTTTTCGTATTGCCTCCAAGACTTCGTAAAAACTCCTAGTAAAGTCCCCATCGCTTTACTGGAGCCACCCCATCATCTCATCATATTCCTCATGGAAGCATTTAATCATCGTCATCTTCCATATGGATATTCATTAATTAAAAAAAATGAAATTCAATATGTATACGTCTGAAAGACTCTGTATCTATGGTCATGAATAAACTTTAAAAAAAAAAAAAACAATATTGTGACTTTTTGAATGCATGCGACTTTTATGATGTTTTATATTTTTTACATTCAATGTTTATAAGTCAAATTTTATATAATACTAGCTGTTGGTGGCGGCTTCGCCCGCGTGGATGTCGTTTTATAAATAACTAAGTAAAAAAAAGTCTATGTTCTTTTTCAAAGTCAGCTCTATCTCTGTACCAAATTTCATAAAAATCGGTTCAGTCGTTTGGACGTGAAAAGGTAACAGACAGACAGACAGACAGAGTTACTTTCGCATTTATAATATTATTAATATAAAACATAATATAATAAAGTAGGGAAGTAGGGATTAGTAGGGTACCTTGTAAATTTATATACGAGTATTAAGTCGAGGAAAACAAAGGCTAAGCATTATGGCTTATGGGGCAGTAGGTACACCTGTGGGGGCCCTATCATGTAACGGATGTTCCAATGATGACTGTGATCGTGGTATTGGTGGTGGACCTATGGAAGACCAAACAATCGAAGCTCACAAACCAGACGAAAGAAGCCCACAGCTGGGCAAAGGCCTCCCCCAAAGATTCCATTTAGCAATTTCCCGCAACCTTCGCCACATCATCAGTGCACCCCGTGGAAGATCTGCTTCGTGTTTCGGTCGCCATTCTAGAACTCTTCATCCTCAACGTCCCTGTCACTTGAATTTCGCTATCCAAACAATTGCTGTAGTGAAAAATTGGGTCGATAAAAGTTAACTCAAGCCTGTAACACGAGAAGACGAACTACTACATTACGTCAATTATCGAAAAACATTAACATAGAACATCTAAATGAGTTTCTAACTAAACAAGGCCTAGACTAAATACCTCATCTATTAGAAAACAAGGAGTATAATTATATCAGCACTGATCAACCAAATGCCAATCCATAATCCGATTATAACTGGTTTAAACTGATTAAATCCGGTGGAAATTAGCCGCGGGCTGTAAGCTTTTAACAATCTCATTAGTGACTTTATTTGGTTCATCGATTTTGATTAAATCACTGCGGCACATATTTTTAACACAAACAAATATGTATTTACTTGCTTTGAGTTAATGAAAAACTATTCAGAATAGATTTTTAAGAACAGCTACATGCTTATGGGCTTAACTGTGTAATATTACAAGTATTATGCTAATTTGCTTAATCATATTAAGCTAATTTACACTTAATTTGCCCAGGAAGACCAAGACTGACCTACCATGACCAAATAGGTCAAGTTCTGTCTAATGGTGGGGTCAAAGGTCTTAGGAATCGGCGTGCATGTATGAAGAGAATGATGAAGGTAGGCGAGGCACGAGAGGTTTGTCAGAACCGGGATATCTGGCGCTCTACACTCTCTGCCTACCCCGTTAGGGACCTGGCGTGAAGATACATACATTTAATTTGGTTGAGAAGAACCTAATATAGCTTTATATCATTTGAATGAATGCCTACGTGATGTGAAGCTGAAAATCTAATGCGCCAGTTTCAAAGACAATGACAAACGTACGTATTTTTTAAAACTTTTGGTGGTAAATTTTTACAAACATTTTTTTTTATGTTACGGAACTGGCAAACAAGCATGCAGTTCACATTGATGTTAAGTGATGACTGCAGCCTATAGACACCCACACAAATACCGAGGTCAAAATGCAGATGCGTTACCACTCCTCAGGCCTAAGGTGTTATGCCTCTGTGCCGGAAATTACAGGGCCGTACATAACCACCTGATCGGAACACGATAGTGTTGAACACTACCATTTAGCGGCAAGTATATTAGGTAATGCGGTGGTGCCTACACCCGCGAGCTCCGTCACTGGAGCTCTACCTCCAGCAAATTCGTTATATGGATTAAATTGGAAAAAATTCACCTTGTAATTCAAACACAAACTATTTTATTAAAATAATTAGTTCTTTGAACAAAAAACACGTTTAGAAAACATCTCGCTTAACTCAACTTTCAATTCAAAGGATTTCAAAAGCTAATCTCGAAATAACGTAGCCCTCGAATTTCTATCTTTATGCAACAGAATTGTGAGCGGAGAAAGGCGAAGAATGTAATGGCATTACAGCCGGCCATTTTGTTAATGCAGATGCATAGAGCCTCCCTCATGAAACGGACCTGAATACAGTGTTGCGGGTAAAGTGGACAAGTTTGAATTATTACTATAGGTCTGGGTACAAATACAGGTGAATGGTCGTTGAGCTTGCAAACTGAACGTTCTGTACTAAGTATAAATTATAGACCAATACGGTCTACCGGCCGCGGCGGACTGGAGGCGAGTAGCCATAGCGTTTATTACCGAAGCAAAACAGTTTGTCATTTTATGCGGGGGGAAATGCGTGCGACACACGCGCATACTACAAAAATCGTCTATTACTACGAAAGTCATACCTTGACTATAACAAAATACAGAAACAATATCTTACTTTGACAGACGAAAAAGCCTGCATATGGCTTCTCCCCTCCGATATTGCTCTATGGTATAAATACTGAACATCTTTGTAATGAAAAAGTGAACTGAATTTAAGGACAAGAATAATAGGAAGAATCGGAGCAATGTTTATTGTATTTGTTTTATATTATTTCGCATTAACACCTGCTTGTGAAATATATTTTATTTTTCAAGAAAAATGGAAAGAAAAATTTGACTTCAGGCGAGGCTCGAACTCGCGACCTACTGGGAATCTAGTCCAGCCGCTCTTCCAATTGAGCTACTGAAGCCCTGCCCGATTTGTCAAATCTTTCCTTCACATCTATTGCATTGCTTTATGGTAGCAGCAGCGCCATCTATTACCAACTATGCTAGTTAGGCAACCGATATAATAGACTTTTCAGTTTATTGAATATCGTAAAGAAGTCGCTTTTACCCTTAATAATTGTTTTTATATTATTTCGCATTAACACCTGCTTGTGAAATATATTTTATTTTTAAAGAAAAATGGAAAGAAAAATTTGACTTCAGGCGAGGCTCGAACTCGCGACCTACTGGGAATCTAGTCCAGCCGCTCTTCCAATTGAGCTACTGAAGCCCTGCCCGATTTGTCAAATCTTTCCTTCACATCTATTGCATTGCTTTATGGTAGCAGCAGCGCCATCTATTACCAACTATGCTAGTTAGGCAACCGATATAATAGACTTTTCAGTTTATTGAATATCGTAAAGAAGTCGCTTTTACCCTTAATAATTGTTTTATATTATTTCGCATTAACACCTGCTTGTGAAATATATTTTATTTTTAAAGAAAAATGGAAAGAAAAATTCGACTTCAGGCGAGGCTCGAACTCGCGACCTACTGGGAATCTAGTCCAGCCGCTCTTCCAATTGAGCTACTGAAGCCCTGCCCGATTTGTCAAATCTTTCCTTCACATCTATTGCATTGCTTTATGGTAGCAGCAGCGCCATCTATTACCAACTATGCTAGTTAGGCAACCGATATAATAGACTTTTCAGTTTATTGAATATCGTAAAGAAGTCGCTTTTACCCTTAATAATTGTTTTTATATTATTTCGCATTAACACCTGCTTGTGAAATATATTTTATTTTTAAAGAAAAATGGAAAGAAAAATTTGACTTCAGGCGAGGCTTGAACTCGCGACCTACTGGGAATCTAGTCCAGCCGCTCTTCCAATTGAGCTACTGAAGCCCTGCCCGATTTGATTCAATAAACTGAAAAGTCTATTATATCGGTTGCCTAACTAGCATAGTTGGTAATAGATGGCGCTGCTGCTACCATAAAGCAATGCAATAGATGTGAAGGAAAGATTTGACAAATCGGGCAGGGCTTCAGTAGCTCAATTGGAAGAGCGGCTGGACTAGATTCCCAGTAGGTCGCGAGTTCGAGCCTCGCCTGAAGTCAAATTTTTCTTTCCATTTTTCTTTAAAAATAAAATAAATGTTTATTGTATGTTTATATTGAACCATACCATCATATTACACTGAAGTCGGCACCAAGACGCTGGACAAAAATGTTATCCAAAGATGCTCACAATAGGGTTGTGCTGCTTTTAAGGGAGCATATATAATAAACACCGCACCCAGCAAGCGTTTTTATCAGCGGCTGCAGCATAATGTGTAATTTTATTTTCTGTTTTCTCGCCTGGTTGAAATAGCAGCACTAGCAGAAGAAAACTGCACAAGTGGGCGGTGAGATCGTCATCTTATCTATATATATAAAAATCAATTGCTGTTCGTTAGTCTCGCTAAAACTCGAGAAAGGCTAGACCGATTTGGCTAATTTTGGTTATGAATGATTTTTGGAAGTCCAGGGAAGGCTTAAAAGGTAAGAAAATATGAATAAATTGAAGGGAAATAGTAAAAATCACAATTTTGTTTTCCCATACAAATAGTCCGTGTCTACCAAACCTTTGAAACATTATTTCATTGTGAGGCAATACGAAGTTTGCCGGGTCAGCTCGTATGAAATAAATTCCTATTCACAATGCAGATAAATAGTAAATTTGAAAAATCCCTACTTTTCTCCTTCACTACAACACGCAGCGCGGAACAAAAAAGCTATGGGATTAATTCATATGGTTGTCTGAATAATTTACGACGGATTACATTATCGCACTACTTGTTTTTTCAGTCCCCATACGGATAGTGAATGAATTAATGCAATTGTCCCGTCTGAGGTTTTACCCTGATTACTTATTGGATTACAGTTTGAATTATTTAAAATATTAATATACGGCTCTCCAAAAATTATGCGAGTTTGAAATTATGGAGTGGAAAGAAAAATAGCGACGTATCTTTGTTTTTACTGGCGTTAGAGATCCATAGAGAAGAAAAAGATGTTTTTTTTTTCATTGCTATATCTATTACTTACTATTACTTAGCATAAAATACGCTCACAGCCCCACAGTAGGTATAAACCTGTTTTGTGGGTTGCGTTGTACACATACAACACATACACAAACATCCAGACCCGAAACAAACATCTGTAGGCCATACAAATATTTGTCGCGGTGCGGGGATCGAACCAAACGGTCATCTCACACCGCTGGACTAACCGGGTCGTCAAAACCCGGGTCCCAAAAACCAAAAGCATGTACCCAATACCATGCATGTCATGTAGTTAGCGTAGTACATGTTCCCTCATTAGATATTTTTTTAAAGAAACTAAATGTAAGTAGTATAAGATAAAATACAGGCTGAAACTTTATTTCCTAAGCGAGGTTAATTTGCCCAGAAACTAGTTTTTACCAAAATTTGTATGTATCTTAACGCCAAATCCCTCACGGGGTAGCCAGAGACTGTAGACCGCCAGATATCCCGGCCCTAACATACCTCTCGTACTTCTTCTACATTCATCATTCTTTTCATACATGCGCGGCGATTCTTGAGACTTTTGATTCCAACCCCAGACAGTACTCGACCTATTTGGTTAAGGTAGAACAGTGTTGGTCCTGCCTGACTGACTGGTCATTTATATTAAGTTTAAATTGTTACCTATACGTTCTAATAAAGAAATACCAGACACTGATCCGTATTTTTTAACTTGATATTGGTTGCTATTTTCACATTAAAAATTATCTGAAAAACTTTGCAGCTGTAACGCGTTGTGGACATCTCTCTGTCTCTTGGTCTCTCTGTACAAATATAATGTTTTTTTTTTTAATTCAGTAAAATGTAATTAAATAGTAGTTAAGTTTTTAACATGTAACCACATTTCTTCCGTCGAAGTGCATTCTTACTAAATCATTTCAAATCGGTTATTTTATTGCTCAAACCTAAGTGAGTCGTAAATAATTTAACTCACCTCACCCGGTAACCGGGTAAACCAATAAATTTTATGTTCTCGTAAAATTTTACACCTCAGCCAATAATTGATCCATGCATCGCTTAGAACCGGATAAAACTATATACAGTTTGATATTTTGTAAAAAATATTGCAAATCAATAATAATTACAGTTCAAATTTCATAATTCATCAAAATCATTATGATGAATAATTGAAATGATACAGTTTTTAACATGAAATTTTTCTGGGTGAATAAAAATGTGCCAGTTATAGTTTTTCTGAGTTTAGGTAAAAGATACTGGCATACCCGGTTTAGCTCGTATCTAGGCCGGGTGTATATGCAAAGCAATTAGTAGTAAATGTATTTATTCTAATATTGTTTTAGATTTAAGCTGCCGCTCAAGTTTTTGGAAATTCACGATTCCGAATAGCTTTACTGATTTTGCTACATTTTTTAAAAATAATTTTCCCCTTTTTTGAGGTTTAAAGTACATATCTATAAATACCGGACACCGCTCAAAATTTAAGTAAAAATAGTTTTTTACTAAAACTTTTGATAATCTGATTGAGAAAAATCAGATTTTTCTTTATTCAACTTATCGAAATATGTAGTATTAAATAATCTTCAGGGTTAAACTGTAGGTCCCAACCGAGGCTCCTAATAATTGAATTATAACCGGCCGTATCAAGACGCGACCGGTATGAACCGGTGCCGCAAGGTAATTAACTCTCCGTGCCGGAGATTTAAAAGTTCGGTGGGTTCTTTAGAGTTTAAAGTTGCGTTAGAAATTTAATTTCTACCGCTAGTGCTTGTTAAGGCATCTACGATTTAAAAAACTTTTCAGATTTTTTTGTCAACATTATTTGGGAAAAAGTTTTTTTTTCATTCATCATAATATTTACTTTATTTTTCTCATAATATAACATTTTTTTAAAATTATGTTATCTATCACTGACCCAAATACTCCACTAAGTCTTATTAAATACTTTTTCGAAGATGATGCCCAAGCCGGCCTGGTTACCTTAGATCTGCTTAACAATAATAATAGCAACCCTTGAAACGTCCCACTGCTGGGCACGAGTCTCTCCCCTTTTTGGGAGGAGGCCTGGAGATTACTCCCCCACGCTGTTCCAATGCGGGTTGGTGGAGATACGGGTTAGTGTCCACCCCGCTGTCGGATGTTTTCAAACCACCCATAAGGCCTTCGACAAGGTTTAACGACTGCTACCTATCGATAGCAACCGGGACCGACAGCTTAACGTGTCCCCCGAAGCACGGAAACGCGCATTTTAATTTGCCACTAGCAGTTACCTATCACACACCCCACCGCGCCAGTATCGCTTAACCGAGTAGATCGCTTACGATCTACACCAGCCGCAGGGCCATCCGCGCTTCGATGATAATATTACTCTCTTTAAATGATTATGGTATCATTTTTCTTGTCTTGTAGGGTAGGCAGAGTTTATAGAGCGCCAGATATCCCGGTTCTGACGCACCTCCCGTGCTTCTTCTACATTCACCATTCCCTTCATACGTGTACGTCGATTCCTAAGACTTTTGACCCCACCGTCAGACAGTACTCGACCTATCATTTTGTATTGTATACTAGCTGACCCGGCAAACTTCGCATTGCCTCAGAATGAAATAATGTGTCAAAGGTTTGATAGATACGGACTATTTGTATATTAAGCAGTTTTCTAAATAACATATTTATTTGAAAATATCAAGAGATAGTTAATTTAAGAGCTAAAGCTGGCCGAACGTTTTACGGAACTGGAACTGGGTTGAGAGCTCTACTCAAATGTTTTAAATTGTTTTGCACTCTACGCATATTTGTACAAGCTTAATATTTTTCGCTTGCGAGAAATTTTATAATAAATTATTTTCGCTGCTAATTTTGTGTAGCAGATTGTTTTTTATATTGTTGGAAGAATTCGGATTTATGTTGAAAAATAAATTATAATCTTGATTAGATACTTTTTTTAGGAAATCAAAAGTTTGATAATGCCTTAGTTGGCCTTATGTACAGATCCTTCTTTTGGGCATTAAAAGTACATAAATAATTAAAAAGTTGAAATAAAACTATTTTTACGGATTTATCTCGCGTATATTAAACTAAAAATCCGTAAAAATAGTTTTATTTCAATGAGTGTAGCTCGCGAAAACCTAAGAACAATTAAAAAGTTACATAAAAGTTTGACAGACAATCAGACCGGCCACCTGATGGAAAGTGGTCACCGTCGCTTCTGCACATTTACACTTCCAGGGTAGTTATCAACCGGTTACCAGCCCTGAAGGACAGTTTTGATGCTATTTTTAATGAATCCCATATTATAGCACCGAGGGAAGTTCGTTCCACAATTTTTTCCAAAAATCTTGATACGTTCGTAATTATTACTCCTTTGTACACGCGAACGAAGTTTTGAGTTCAAGGTAGGAGATTTTTTGAAGGCAATGGTAAGAAAAATTGGTCGCAGATGAATCTGCGTGAAGAGACATTTATGTGAAAAATTAAGAAGGGCATGGTAATTAGGCGAAGAAAGTTAATCTGGAGAATGACCGTTGAGCCTTCATATTTTCAGTATGACACCAATTTTTGCATTAAAGGGAAGCTAATAATGGTATCTTTAGATGCAACAACATATCTTTATATACACTTTTTTATGTAATGTAAGTGGTAAACAAGCATGCAGTTCTCATTGACGTTAAGTGATGACTGCAGCCTAGACACCCACACAAAGACCAGAGGACATAATGCATATGCGTTACCATTTCTGAGGCCTAAGGTGTTATGCCTCTATGCCGGAAATAACAGGGCCGTACATTACTACCTGACCGGAACACGATAGTGCTGAACACTACCATTTAGCGGCAAGTATATTAGGTAATGCGGTGGTGCCTACGCCCGTGAGCACCATCACTGGAGCTCTAACACCAGTAAAAACAATGTACAATGTACAAGCACAATGCATTTGCAGCCCAACTCCTGCCGATTTACCAATGTCCATCAAAGCTTGATGCAAGAGATTTTAACAGGATTATCGAGGTGAAAACAAAATGGCCGCTCCAATTGCGTGCTGCAGTATTGCTTTGAGAGCGGTAATACAATAATGATAATGGATTGCGACGATGAAATAATGAATATTCACATAATACTTGTGTGAATATTTAATATCTGTTGCTCAAAATGATTATCGGTATCATTCGTGAGGAATTATTTATTTATTCTTTAGAGGTACAGAGATGGTATATAAAAGCGAACTCAATGATTCGACATTTTCTCTCAATATTTGGATTAGGAAGAGAGCGATGATGTGTGTGCTAAACAGGTCTAAATAATCAAATAAGTGGAATGAGATATCAAATTATCAAAATGATCATAAAATGCACTGGTGGTAGAGTTCCAGGGTAGGAGCTCGGGGACGTTTACCTAATCTATCTGCCGCTAAATGGTAGTCTTCAGCACTATCGTGTTCCGGTTAGATGGTAATGTTTGGCCCTTTAATAACTATCATAGAGACATAATAATAGGTCCCAGGACTAAACATTAATGTGAACTGCATGCCTGTTTGCCACCTTTGTAACATAAAAACAAAATTGAATAGGTATGTCATTTTGATTTTAGGCCCATTTCTTTCATACCATTGGATGTAATAGAAGACATATTCAAATTTCACCATTTTTTTTTAATAACTTCTATATTGTACTAAAATTTCAATAAATTTACTGGTGGTAGACGGAGATGGGGGATGGTCCAGTGACGGAGCTCGCGGGCGTAGGCACCACCGCATTACCTAACATATTTGCCGCTAAATGGTAGTGTTCAGCACTATCGTGTTCCGGTCAGGTGGTAATGTACGGCCCTATAATTTCCGGCACAGGAGTATAACACCTTAAGCTTCAGGAGTGGTAACGGTAATCTGCATTCCACCAAGGTCAACTTAGTCTTTGTCTGGGTGTCTATAGGCTTCAGTCATCACTTAAAATCAGTGTGAGCTACATGCTTGTTTGCCACTTCCATCCCATAAAAAAAAAGTTTGGTTGAGCTAAATTATTGCTATTAAAGGTGAAATTAAGCCAAGAACACATATAATTAATGTAAACAGAACGACGATTCCTCAGAGATCCGTGGTATTAATTTTGTGAAATTCGTAACTCGTGCTGAGTTGCAGCAGATCGGATCCGTTCTATTAGTCGGAACTAGGGCAGACTTCGGGACCTGGCTTTAATATTAATATCAACTAGTTATTACTGCACGACCGACTTCGCTAATAATTAAATGCTAAACTGTTTGATTTAATAATTCTTTGGACGATTCAATTTGCCATTAGTTAAATTTTGTTTCGATTTGACTAGATGACGTTGTTTTTGTGTTTTGTTTTTTATTTCATGAAGTAGCAAATATTGATGGTAAGTAAAACTGTAGCCACTTAACATCCACATGAAGTCAGGGATTTCAATGTAGATGCATTGCCACTCCTGCGGGTATTATACATCTGTGCCGGAAATTACAAGGCCGTACATTATCACCTGACTGGAGCACGACAATAGTGAAGTTATACTTTACTTCGTAACTTCACGCCTGTAATCCCCGAAGGGGTAGGCATGCATGCATTCAAGCATACATGCAAACACCTGCGATTCGGCGGTTATATTTTGGCCCATGTAATAGGTGGTGAGCCTATTGACATCTCCGGGCACATTACCTAACTCCCGGAGTAGGTAATGTTCTTTTTCAAAGTCAGTTTTATCTCTATACCAAATTTCATTAAAATCGGTTCAGTCGTTTGGACGTGAAAAGGTAACAGAAAAACAGACAGACAGACAGAGTTACTTTCGCATTTTTAATATTAGTTGGCATTTATTTATAATTATGGCTGTATGTACCATCTATATCTATATTCACCTGTATCAATATAACTGAAGCGTACTAAAGAGATCAAGTTGAAATAATTTTCTCTAATCAAGAAATACAAGCGACTGAACTAGAATAGGCTATTCAAAACTATGGATGAACATTCAATTTAAAAACTACAAACGGTATTGACACAAAATATAGTATTCCTTTATTGTATTGCGAATTGTGCTTCGGTCCGCGTCGATTCGCTTCGATACACTCTATCTATTGCGTGTTTTTAACTGGATAAAACTGGATACCAACGAATCTATGACTTTTTTATCAGGCTGTTGTCTCAATGCTCAGGCCTACTTTTCCACGCGATTGTTTGTTTTTTTTTATGTAACAAAGGTGACAAATAAGTTTCAAGCTCACATGGATGTTAAGTGATGAGATACACAAAAACAAGAGGTCAAAATGCATATGTGGTGCCACTCCTGAGACCTAAATTTTATGATTGTTATTGTGGGGCAATACACTACCATACCACACCCCGGACACTTAAATTCAATACAAACGCTTATTCTGGTTACTTATTACACAGACCAGACCAATGTGTGTTGCCAGTGATGACATATGGGACAGAAACGTGGTCGCTTACTATGGGCCTCATAAAAAGGCTCAAGGTCACTCAGAGAGCAATGGAGAGAGCTATGCTTGGAGTTTCTCTGCGAGATCGAATCAGAAATGAGGAGATCTGCATGAGAACTAAAGTTACCGACATAGCTCTCCGAATAGCGAGACTCAAGTGGTAGTGGGCAGGGCCACAGCACGAAGAACTGACGGCCGTTGGGGCAGAGCAGTTCCTGAGTGGCGACCGCGTACCGGAAAACGAAGCGTAGGCAGGCCCTCCACAAGATGGACCGACGATCTGGTGAAGGTCGCGAGCAAACGCTGGATGAGGGCGGCCTAGGATCGTTCGTTGTGGCATTCTTTGGTTGAAGCCTTTGTTCAGCAGTGGACGTCTTTTTGCTGAGATGATGATGATGACTACACAGACATCAATCAGTAGCGCGTGTACTGATGTCTATGTAGTAAGTAACCAGAATAAGCGTTTGTATGGAATTTTAGCCTAGTATGGTATGGTAATGTACTGCTCCGCAATATGATAAACATAGAAATGTAGCACGTTATGACCTTAAACAATCGTGAAATAAGTCGGCGCACTGACTACGTGATGAAATTAACTAAAAATAGACCGCTCGGTCGCCTGCTCGCAACCTCACTGTTGAAGTTTATTCAACTGCCTCTCGAGGGGGGCGATGAGTGAGGCGGGGAAATCGTGCGGGATGTCCATTCTAGTACGTAGTATTATTACATATTCTCTGACATTCAGCGGCAGATAGATTAGGTGATGCAGTGTTGCCTACGCCCTCGAGCTCCTGCACTGAAACTCTACAACCAGCATTAGTAGCAGTTTACTACAGGTAATGGGTTCAATCAGGGGCTATCAGAGGTAAAGGTGTATTATCCTTAATTTTATATCTATCAGTGTACATTTCCCAGTGAATTCGAACTTCGAAACCATCGAAGTTTGTGTTTGTGCTCGAAGATGTCATTAAGTATACCATCTATTACATTAAAAAACGCTTAAACGTTATCAGCGAATCGTGGGTGTTTGCATATAATACAAGTAGAATGCTAAAATTTTAGTAGCATCGGATAATTTAGAAGCAAATTGATAGGGTCATAGCTCAGTAGAGCTACCTGGCACCCGACCAGCGCCCGACCGCCTCGAGCGGTCTGCGCTCATTACATCAACTCCGCTTCGTATCGACACCGGATCGCCGCGACCGCAAGCCATCAAAGCGCGGGCGGCGCGCGCTCCACGCGCGGACCGCGAGTGGACCACTTATCACCGGTGACCACTTACTTGCCTTGCTTGCGACTTTGCATTGCCAACGCGCTATTCCCAAGTGGACCGCGAGCTGCCCGCGAATGGTTCACAAGTAACATCGCGTTGATCACGGGTGAACACGTAGACCACCCATCAACAACGAGTGTCGTAAAAAGAGGTGGGGTACCGGAATTTAGTGAGCTATGACCCTTATTTACAATGAAGTTAATTTTCTAGTACCTTAGTAGGTATAGGTTTCATGTCACCCTTCATGCCGATAATTTTTTTGCGTACCTGCATACGGCCGCCGGTGGCCGGTCTGCCGCTTGAATCTCTACAGATATAACTATTCAGCGCTACCGTGTTCCGGTTATATTATGATATAATTTTTTTTTTGACGACCCAGTTTGTCCAGCGGTGTGAGATGACCGTTTGTTTCTAAGGGTAGCGGGTTCGATTCCCGCACCGGGACAAATATTTGTATGGCCTACAGATATTTGTTTCGGGTCTGGGTGTTTGTGCATGCGTTGTTTGTATACAACGGCACCCATTATACAGTTTTATACCTACTGTGGGGCTGTGAGTGTAAGCGTATTTTATTTTTATTATTTTATAATTTATAGGCCCGCAATAACTAGCCTAGTGGAACCTTCAATTTTATAAACACGTTCAAAGAATGCAGTGTTCAGGAACCATCAATAAAAACTTCATTTTCAAAAGAAATTTGATAATAGAAACAACGTTTCAAAGCATTAGATTAGTACCTTCTCTACAAAGAGCGGTCTATATTTTTCAAACAATACACTCTCATGGCTTAAAACTGCTAACATTCCGCGCTTTTTTTCCGGAAAAATTCATATTATTTTCCCGTTTTTCCTTTGAGAGTTCGCTTTTGAAGTGGATGCCCAAAGAATTCCTAGCCAAAAGGATTCCTTTTGACCGGACTAAGAATTATAGCTTAAAAATAGATTAAAAGAGTTAAGACGTTATTGGTGGAGAGATTGCTTTTTAAAATGACCCTCTCTGTTTTAAGTCAACCTGTTTCAAAAACGTAATCACCGAGTTAGCATATAGAGTGAATCGACGGGTTTAATGCATAGACATTGGAAAATATTCTAAAGTTCGACAGTTAAAGTTTTAAAGTGAATTAAGGAACTAGATTTTACAGCGGTCTTGCTTTAGATTTAATAAGCCTGTATTAGCAATCGTATGTGGAGCTATTTGTAAAGTAAGAATTAAATATAAGTTATGACTTTTAAACAAAATGTTATAAAATTAAACATTTTAAAATGTAATCTTTAAATTTGTTGATTTTGAATAGCTTTAGAAGCGTTTAAAAACATCATCTGTCATAATCAAAATTAGGTCTCAGCAATGGCAATGCATCTACATTGAAGTATTTTGCCTATTTTGTAAATGTCAAGTAATACCGTTCGGGATAGCCCCCCGTTTACACCGGCGAATGGGCTCGCGAGACATATTCGGGCGAGCGGTTTGGCTGGCTTGCGAGCCAGCCTCGTAGTTTACCGGTAACATCGAGGCGGAGCTCGCGAGGTAAGCCGAGCCATCCCGAGCCAGTTCGACCGAGCAATTTAAAATAGACCATCGTGTTATTTAATAAGATAAAGCTTCGTGTTCGCGAGCCAAATTCACTGCCGTCCCTACCGAACGCACAGTGCACGCTGAGATGCCTTGGAGCACGCCCCCTTTGCCGATATCGCATGGCTCGGCCGTGAGCCATGCTCGGCCGAGCCACCGTGCGCCCGCACAAACTTGAACCACGTCCGCACCGACAGAGCATTTCGCTCACGAGACAACTTCGCCTGAGCATGCGTTCGGTGTAGACGCAGCTAATGAATAGGAACCCGTCAAGACACATGAGACCGCCGGCGGCTTTTAAACAATTGAACTCAATTATCATATTATTCTCGTGAACGAACTGGTAAAATTGATGTAAAAGCCATTTGAGACCTAACTAAATTTTTCTATTTATTTTGAAAAAAATTGTAAAGGACACAGAAATAAATCATAAGCTAACACTTCCGTTCACCTATCGTCAGAGTGTTTTTGCGGTGAATTTTAAATGTATACTAGGTAGTCAGCAATGTTTTACTGTTATCGGCTTTGGTGAATGGTTTTAAAAGCAATGGTGTTGTGCTGTTAGATTGAAATACTGCTGAAAAAGTTTGAAATATTTAAACCGAATAAAAAATCATGTTATTTTTTTTCTGAATATTCATATGTGGATGAAATTCCTGTTTCAGCTCCTACATCATCAACATTAAATCATCACTTCAGCCGAAACACATCCAACCCAAGATTAGGGGAGAATATGAGACGCTACTGCCCATCCCGCGTTATTCAGTTAAAAGGCTATCATGAATACACGACCCTGAATACACGACACAGTATTCAGGGTCCGGCAGAAAGGGTGGGTGTGGCCACGCGCCGACCCGCTTATTACACTATCCGGTCGACAGGGCACTAACTCAGTCACAGTACAAATATAAACAGTATGGAAACTACTTACAAAACATAGAAACGGCGCAATCACACAAACTTGCGCATCAACGAGGCCCTAGGCGGTTCTCGCGGTGCTGCAGCCCTGAGTCACTCGCTACTCGAGCGTCGATGCGCATTTTTGTGTGAGTGTGCCGTTTTGAACGTTTTAGACGTAGTTTCCATACTTTTCATATTTGTACTATGTGTAGTTAGGACGTTAGGCAGACCGGACCGCTCCGGTCGTCTTAATTAGGGCCCTAACTCCCTAAATGTTATTACACTACCCTGAGCCTTGCTATCGTACCCTGAATACCGTGCCGTGTAATAAGTCCATTACAGAAATTTATTTATTCATTTAGAATAAAATACAAGTTTCACAGTCCTTCTAATGAACACGTTCGTTTTCTTTAGACTGTGGTCCTTCTATAAGGTGCAATCTAAAATCCATATCTACAGTTAAGAGAAAAATATCGGGCAATTACCTACCCAGTTTTCTCTGGCCACCTTAGAAGTACAGATGTTTACAAAACGTCATTGGTTTTTTTTCAATGCAATCAACTCACCGTCCTTTTTTCTACTTTTACTCAATCTCTTATAATATCAATTATTTTTGAAGTTTCGAATTGTATCCGTTATATAACAATTTCAAATCCGTTCAGTTTACTACGTTTCATACACAGTTTGATAACATATCGATGAAAACGCCGTGTTTATATAGCGCGGGGTAAAAGGCAATTTGTTGGTATAAGCAAATTCACTTTTGAACGGCTATAGGTAACGTACGTGAATTTAATATTGCATAACGCTTTGTATTGAACGACTACTTCGATATACAGGTTAGGGTTACTTGATGTTTTTTAAATACAGACATACTACGTACAAATAAATAAAATTGGAGTGTTTGTTTGTTATATAAAAGTAACCGCTTTTTACTAAATGGATATGTTGTATGTGTGGTTTTGATATATGTATACACGATACATATACCATTATGTATCGTTTTTTACAATTTTTGTCTGTCTGTTTGTTCCCGCTAATCTCAGCAACGGCTTTACTGATTTTGACGGGACTTTCACTGGCAGACAGCTTATGCTACTTTTCTCTCCATACCTTTATAAATATGTACAAACCTACATACAAATAAATATAATTGGAGTCTCTCCGACTTTGATGGGACTTTGACGTGCATATAGCTGATGTAATAAGGAGTAACTTATGCTACTTTTATCCATACATCTATACATACATACAAACCTACATACAAATAAATATAATGGGAGGTTTCCGACTTTGATGGGCAGGTAGCTGATGTAATAAGGAGTAACTTAGACTACTTTTATCTATACATACATACAAATAGAATTGAAGTATCTCCGACTCTGACGGGACAATTTAATTTTCCCATACAAATAGTCCGTATCTATCAAACCTTTGACACATTATTTCATTCTGAGGCAATACAAGTTTGCCGCGTCAGCTAGCTTTAAATACAAACTACTGCAATGACATTTAAATAGACAAAAAAAATCGTTATTTTTTGTAAAGTCCATCTTTATTATGTAAAGTGAAATACGAGTTAAAATTGGCCGTGCGACAATATAAGCAGCTCATTGAAATTTCGATTCAAAGTTATAGTTAATAGATACGTCTTTAGGGTTCTGTTATAAATAAGAAACCCTTATAGTTACACCATGTTCTCTGTCTGTCTGTCAGTATGTCTCTCCGTCCGCGGTTCAGCACAGAAACTATTGGTACTAGAGACTTGAAATTTGGCATAAATATACACCTTAATAACGACGACAAAATGGTAGAATAAAAACATGGAAACATTTTTTTTAGGGTGCCTCCCCCCCTATGTAATGCGCTAATATTTTTTATTGTTAGACAGGTCTTTTAAAAATTTAATCAATTTTTGATTAAGGTAATTCATCATCGTGACCTATTAAGCTTTAAGCTGCCAATTTTCGTTAGAGTCAAGTGTCCCCCCCTATATTAACTAAACGGTTGTTGTTAGAAATTCAAACGTGACGGCAATAGTAACTATATATTATTATAACGATATTAAAAGGAAAATTATCACACATAAGTTTCACGCTTTACAAGTTTGCGAGTGATAGTCGACCAAATGTCGAACAACTTCATAAAAAAAAATATATTTTTTTTTAATTTTTTTTTAATTTCCATTTAAAGAGCTTGGTCAAAGACCATGACGCTCTATACGTTCACATGAATTACATTCTTTATTTAAAAAAATAATTAAACAACATTAGCTCATTGACAATTGATATAGTTGCAACAGTATTCTGGCGTCATCCGTAGTAGGATCTGCCAGGACACTGTTGCAATGTCCTATTTATAATGAAGCCCTGCGATGAGCCTCACCTCGAACACATTCAACCAAAATATGGTATACGTCTTCCAATATTTTTATTACATTATTCAAACCTAAAAACTACACAACCCTACACTACGCGTGGCTCAACATGCACAGTACCGGTTTTTTTAGAACGTGGTCGCAGTATGTGTGTGCTTGTCGAATGTCGTACTAATAAATAGAGCTCAGTCCCAAAAATCGACATCAAAATCTCGTTTAGTATGGAAAAACGTTTCACAAAGTTGTTATTGACTTACTAAATCATAGATTACCAAGAAACACTGAACGGTATTTATAGACATATAGGACCATAGAGTAGCCATATGCAGGCTTTCCCCTCTGTCAAAGTACGAGCCCAAATGGGCCTATACCTGTCGCCTAGATGTTTAAATGTGTGCGTGAAATTGTTTCTGTATCATGTTAAAGTCAAGGTGTGAGTTTTGTAGTAATAGACGATTTTTGTAGTGTGCGTGTGTGTCGCACGCATTTCCCCCCGCAGAAAATGAGAGACTGTTTTGCATCGGTAATACACGCTATGGCTACTCCCCTCCGGACCGCCGCGATCGGTGGGCCGCATTGCTCTATGGTCATAGATTGCCAAGAAACACTGAACGGTATTTATAGACATATGGGACTAACCAAGGGGTATCTTAGACAACTATTTCATAATATTCAAAGTGAAACTTTGGATTTCAATTTTGTAAGTATTAATATAATTTCATCTCACGTGATTACGTATTCCATATCTGCCAAGTATTGAATTATCGGGGGCAGAATAATCGAATTACGCGTAACTTTGCGTCGTGGGACACGAAGAGTAAATTGTCTTTGAACGTTATATTGTCAAGTTTGTGACGCTTTTGAAACTGAACACGTCGTTATCCGATGATGGATTGGCTTGAATGCGTGCTTATGTGGTGAACCGATATGTATTGATTTTATACAACGCGTAATAGGAATAACACACTACATTAAATCCCTCAATTACAAAATCGAGTTATAATCATAATACTGGACTGAAATTACATGTTTATGTATTAAATATTTCTTATTTAAGAATTAAATTATCCTTAACTTGTAGGAACAGTATGCACACCCTACGCACATATACTTAGTCTATCAACGGCCGCATATAAAACATAAACCTACTTACACACGAACAATGTGTAGCGTAACTTGCGCAACACTGCTATTTAACACTAGCATAGTTGGTAATAGATGGCGCTGCTGCTACCATAAGGCAATGCAATATGAAGGAAAGATTTGACAAATCAGGCAGGGCTTAAGTAGCTCAATTGGAAGAGCGGCTGAACTAGATTCCCAGTAGATCGCGAGTTCGAATCTCGCCTGAAGTCGAATTTTTCTTTCCATTTTCTTTAAAAATAAAATATATTTCACAAGCATGTGTTAATGCGAAATAATATAAAAACAATTATTAAGGGTAAAAGCGACTTCTTTACGATATTCAATAAACTGAAAAATCTATTATATCGGTTGCCTAACTAGCATAGTTGGTAATAGATGGCGCTGCTGCTACCATAAAGCAATGCAATAGATGTGAAGGAAAGATTTGACAAATCAGGCAGGGCTTCAGTAGCTCAATTGGAAGAGCGGCTGGACTAGATTCCCAGTAGGTCGCGAGTTCGAGTCTCGCCTGAAGTCGAATTTTTCTTTCCATTTTTTTTTTAAATAAAATATTTAACACTCGCTAGTAATAAAATTAATCTATATTATAAAAATAAGTCGGGTTTTCCTTCCTGACGCTATAACTCCAGAAAGTAAGAACCGATTTCCACGGTTTTGCATTCATTGGAAAGGTCTCTGGCTCCGTGAGGTTTATAGCAATGAAAATTCAGAAAAAACGTATTTATAAAACGTCCACGCGGGCGAAGCCGCGGGCAACAGCTAGTCTATAATATAAAAATAAGTCGGGTTTTCCTTCCTGACGCTATAACTCCAGAACGCACTAACCGATTTCCACGGTTTTGCATTCGTTGGAAAGGTCTCGGGCTCCGTGAGGTTTAGAAAATTCAGGAAAAAATATTTATAAAACGACATCCACGCGGGCGAAGCCGCAAGCAACAGCAAGTTTTCACTATTTTATTTCATAAATTATTAATTATAGTAAAATGCATGTCGTAACGAGTGCTACCGAACTTGTTTAGACTAGCATTTTATTTAGGATAAACTTAAGTCTCATTTTCGTTTGTATTGACTGTTCACCAAATAGTGACCAGACAATGAAAAATCAAAATCAATGTAGATGTTAACTACAACCTAAAGACACCCCGAGCAGAGTTCAAAATGCAGATGCGTTGACACCCCTGTGAGACCTTAGTTGTTTTGTATCTGTGGTACCTAGTTATTACGGGTTAATTAAATGAAATATGGAAGTATGGCTTAAACGCAGGACCAACTAAAGCTACAGATCAAAAACTTTTTATTTTTTTTATGTAATGGAAGTGGCAAACAAGCATGCAGTTCACACTGATGTTAAGTGATGACTGCAGCCTAGAGACACCCACACAAAGACACAAGGTCAAAATGCAGATGCGTTACCACTCCTGAGGCTTAAGGTGTTTTGTCTCTGTGCCGGAAATTACAGGGCCGTACACCTGACTGGAACACGATAGTGCTGAACACTACCATTTAGCCGCAAGTATATTAGATAATGTGGTGAAGACTACGCCCGCGAGCTCCGTCACTGGAGTTCTACCACCAGTAGTACCACCACTTAATATTAAATACCCATCACCAATTATAATTATTTTACATACAAAAAAAAATAAATAATAAATAAAATACGCTTACACTCACAGCCCCACAATAGGTATAAACCTGTGTCGTGGGTGCCGTTGTACACATACAACACATACACAAACACCCAGACCCGAAACAAATATCTGTAGGCCATACAAATATTTGTCCCGGTGCGGGGATCGAACCCGCGACCCTTCGAATCAAACGATCAACTCACACCGCTGGACTAACCGGGTCGTCAATATCAACGTTTAACAACAATGAACGTTTGCTTTGAGCTATAATGTTGCCAACATTACAAACAATGGAAGCAACACTTAGTAGCAACTTGACGCTATTAACTCCAAACTTAAACGACGCAGCGAACAATTACCACATGAACACAATGTTATTGTTTTTGTAAGCCAATGTAAATCAAGCTACAACGTCCGACGCTGAAAACTCGTGCTCCTTTGAGCACGAGTTTTCAGCGTCGGACGTTGTAAATGCATAGAAAATGAGAGTGAGGCTAAAACCTACTTTAAAATGTGATAATTCCGGGATCCGACGGGCTTAGCACGAATTTGCTCCAACATTCGCGTCTTTATGCAATGCCCCGCATAAAGACGCGAATGTTGGAGCAAATTCGTTTAAAGAATAATTGAACTGCGAGCAAAATACGTGTAAAGAAAAACCATAACTGCAAGATATTGAACGATATTATAACTGGATAAGGGTTATTAATCATGGCAACCCATTATACGTCCCACTGCTGGGCACGAGTCTCTCCCCTTTTGGGGGGGAGGCCTGGAGCTTACTCCACCACGCTCTTCCAATGCGCATTGGTGGAGGTGGGTGGGTTAGTGGCCAAACTGCTGTCGGATGTTTTCAAACCGCCCATAAGGCCTTCGACAAGGTTTAATGACTGCTATCTATTGATAGAAACCGGGACCGACGGCTTAACGTGCCCTCCGAAGCACGGAAACGCGCATTTAATTTTCCACTAGCTATTACACTACCCGACCGCGCCCGTAGTACTTGACCGAGTAGATCGCTTATACTATTAATGGTTTAAAAACTACGAATAGGTACATAAAACCATAGAGCAACACGAGCCACCGGCCGCGGCGGGCCGGAGGGGAGTAGCCATATGCAGGCTTTCCCCTCTGTCAAAGTACAAGCACAAGTGTGCCTGTGTCTGTCGCCTAGATGTTTAAATGTGTGCGTGAAATTGTTTATGTATTTTGTTAAAGTCAAGGTGTGTGTTTCGTAGTAATAGACGATTTTTGTAGTATGTGTCACACGTATTTCCCCCCGCAAAAAATTACAGACTGTTTTGCATCGATAATAAATGCTATGGCTACTCTCCTCCGGTCCACCGCGGCCGGTGGGTTGTGTTGCTCTATGCATAAAAGATAGAATCGCGTTTCCTTTTTATTCCTATTAAGTAGATACGCCTTATTTTTTTTTTAAATGGCTGATCCGCCGAACCTAGTACCGTCAGAATTAAATAATTATGTCAATATTTGACAAGTACGAACTATTTGTATGGGAATATGAAATTGTTATTTTCTCATCTCTTAATCTGTACTTGGACTTCTACAAATATATCAAAAGTAAGTGAATTAAGCTTGGTTTGGTTTAATATACCTACTAAAAATGATTGGGGTCGTCTGTCTGATAATGATGAAATTTAGAAATTAAACACATATCTTTACTCAAATAAGTAAAAAAAGTAGGGTAGGAAAATTCACATACAGCTTAAACATGTATTCATTTTTTTGCAAAATCCAGTTTCCATTGTTTGGTCTAGACATCCCGCTGAACAAATTTAGGTTTAAATATAAACAAGAACTTACAAACTGACGGCCAATGGAACTGAATTTCCTGGTCTGAAACAAAGTTTTATTGTTCATTTTGTTTTCAGAATGAGTTCCTGTGCTTTTGTTTCCGTGGGTTTGTATCTTTTTAATCCTTTAAGTACTTTCTTGTTTTATTGTATCGTTTGGAACATTCGTTGCGAGTTCAACTACATTGATTATGAGCAAAATTAGCTTTTTTATATTACAAATGTGGCAAACAAGCATGCAAGGGGTCAAAATGCAGATGCGTTGCCACCCTTGAGATCTTAGGTGTTCTGTCTCTGTGATAGGGTCATACAAGCTTGTTCAATAATTTAATCCCTGTCTACGGCCCTGTAATTTCCGGCACAGAGGCATAACACCCTTAGGCCTCAGGAGTGGTAACGCATCTGCATTTTGACCTTGGTCTTTGTGTGGGTGTCTATAGGCTGCAGTCATCACTTAACATCAATGTGAATTGCATGCTTGATTGCCACTTCCATTACATAAAAAAAAAAAAAAAAATCATTTCCTAAATTATGTAACCAAGGTGGCAAACAAGCACGCAGTTCACATGAATGTTAAGTGATGACTTCAGCCTAAAGACATTTAAACGTATTCTCGTTTAATGGAAGAGAATTCTTTAGTTTGTGCAGTCAATCAACTGAACAATGGCCGTCAGTCAAACTATTCAACTGGGGCGATAGTAAGTGCAATAACGAAAAATGGGCAGCGATAAAACTACCGCCACTGTGATCGCCAATCCGCATGCCAAGCGTGACAATCATGGCATATTGATGATGAAACGGCTCTCCCTTATGAGGAGGCTTTGGTCCACGAAACAACAGAACGACGCTTTTTATGTAATGAAGGAGGCAAAGGAGGCATGAACAAGTAGTTCACATTAATGTCAAGTGATAACTGCAGCTTATAGATGCTTACATTAAGGCTAGAGGTCGAAATGTAGATGCGTTGCCATCCCTGCGAGACCTTAGTGATATTGTCTCTGTGGTAGTTATTGCTGGATGTCTTATAGCTGATATGATGAAAAGAAAAGAAAAGAAAACATTTATTTGGACAGCACAGAGACATGACGATACAAATTGCCAGACGATTGGTACACAGGTACAATTAAACAAAAAGCAAAAACAATAACAATTAAAAAAGAAAAAAAAAAGAGATTAAGTCTCACGGCTTGTCCACATGGGAGCCAAGATCTGCTTCATGTCAAGTCGATAACATCAATCGACTTGACGCTGATTTTCATCCGGGACCCTGGTGTTTCACGGATGTCAAGCAGATCAAACAAATTAAATTAATAATGGTTATATACTTACTACATATTTTATCAGGACAAATAATATAGCGTATTTACGATAATTATACATATATTCTTATTATACCGTACATAAAAATAAATGTTTACAATGAATATTTTTTACATAATATACTTATATTACGTATATAAACCGATAGTGAAAATATAGTAATGTTGATGGTATGGTAATGGTGGATGGAATGGTGGATGTATGGATGGTATAGTAATGAATGTGTGATGGTGATTTTGATCGATAATGACATAGTCGTATAGAAAACTTATCCATTTTTCACAACTAGGTAACACCTTAGGCCGCATCTGTATTTTGACCTTGGTCTTTGTGTAGGTGTCTATAGGCTGCAGTCATCACTTAATATCAATGTGAACTGTACGCTTGTTTGCCACTTTCATGACATAAAAAAAAATTGATGATGATATGGCTCCCCCTTATGGGGAGGCTTTGGTCCAGCACTGGACGTCTTTTAGCAGATATGATGATAATTATGATCGCTAATGACATTGTCGTATAGAAAACTTATCCATTTTTCACTAGATTCAAATGTTCCCTTTCTTCCGAAATCCTTATCTTGAATCCCCAAGGAAACTAAGCCCATATATTACTATAACATAACCCTCAATATCACTTTCGTCTTAAGTGACCCAATAATAAAATATCTTCTATCATCCCCCACTATGCCTTCTATTTAATACCTAATATTGGTTTTATACCTCCCATATATCAAGGGACCGTGATAAAGAAAGCTTCCTAATGGCATATCGATGGGCGCCATTTTGTTATCGCGCCGCCATTACGTTTTATCAATATGGCCGATTGTTGTGGACGTTGGTTTTGGTTTTCATAAAAAAGTGGCAATAAGGAAATTCCCTGTAAGTATATTTTTAAGGCAAAATATTTTGGCGATACAAACATTTTTTTTTTCAAATATAAGTAACCTAAGTTAACCTACTCTTTCTGCCGTCGAATATATTCAAGGCAACTGTTTATAGGTGCGGTGGTGCCTACGCCCGTGAGCTCCGCCAGTAAGCAATTACCTTCATTGTGGTATATAAGCTTAGATTTCAAATTTTTTATGTGTATTTTTATCTCAAGAGGGTGAATGTAGAAAAGAGCCTCGATAGGTGTGTAAAGACCGAGATATATAACTCCCAAATTATTTATTATTTATCAAAGACAATAAGACCTCTTTTTAAAAATGTTACTCAATATAATTTCGATAAACTATTTTTTAATAGATTAATTCCTGCGGCTTCTCTCGCGTATACAACACTCCCAAACTTCTTCTTACACCCGACGTTTCGGTCGCTTTCCAGCTACCGTGGTCACGGGCAGACTGTCCGTGTTGTATACGCGAGAAAATCCGCAAGTTTAATTTCTACAATGTATGAAGCTCGCAAGAACCTACGAAAACGTTAGATTAATTCCTTGAAAGATTCAAAGGAAATCTATTGACAGACAGATAGGCAGAGACAGACTAGAGTAAATCTATAGTTTTTTTTTTAAAGTACGAAGTCCTTAAACACGTTTTCCACCAACTAGAAACGGAAATCCGCAAAAATAGCGAACGGTGCGACTAATCTTATTTCACCTCGCCTGTTGGGCTTATTTTTACAGCGAGCGAAAGGTTTTTGAATAATTTAATGCCTGTAAGTGGTATGTAACTCTGTGCATAGATTTTGTTTTAAAAATCAATGATTTGGTTTTAAATGGTTAGAAATAACTTCGTGATTATTTCAGGTAAAGTTATGTGGAGTTTTTTATGCCGTTTATAAAACTGTTAAATCGAATTACTTCGTACCTGAAAAAGGGAATTCGATTGAAGAATGGAAAATTTAATGGTGGTAGAGCTCCAGTGACGGAGCCCGCGGGCGTAGGCACCATCGCATTACCTAATATACTTGTCGCTAAATGGTAGTGTTAAGCCCTATCGTCATCGTGTTCCGGTCAGGTGGTAATGTACGGCCTTGTAATTTCCGGCACAGAAGCATAAGACCTTAGGCCTCAGGAGAGGTAACGCATCTGCGTTTTGACCTTGGTCTTTGTGTCTCTATAATCTGCAGTCATCACTTAACATCAATGTAAACTGCAAGCTTGTTTGCCACTTGAATAACATAAAAAAAATGTCCGCCAGGCTCCTCTATACACCTCCAGATTTGGTTCGGAGCGTACAGAATCCGCTGTCCGTTCCATACTAAATCCGGACGTGTGTTATGACTATAATAGTAGTGTACTATAATGTACTGTGTTACTAATATTATAACTGCATCGGTAGCCTAGTGGTAGCAGGCCACTAATACTACGCTGAGGTCCTGGGTTCAATTCCCGGGTAGGAGGTTTTCAGAGATAATGTTGTAACGTCCTTTATTTCTGGTTTTATTGAGATTTTTCAATTTTCGCGATTTCCCAGTACCTCAAAGTTTGGTAATGTGCCCGGAGATGTCAACAGGCTCGCCACCTGTTACATGGGCCAAAACGTAACCGGTGAATCGTGGGTGTTTGCATGTACGCTTGAATGCATGCATTTACCTCTGCCTACCCCTTCGGGGATTACAGGCGTGAAGTTACCTACTGCTATTATAAATTCATATTTAAACAAGAAAAGGAACAAGAATAATAAATCAATGTCAACAATAATCTACATCAGTTTTAATATCATTATAATTCACCAAATCAATTCCTTTTACAATACAATGAAACAATATTATTCGATTGATTGAAAACAATTACAGAAGTAAAGATTGAACGAAAACAAAACCACGAAACGTTTGAACTTAATCAATCAAAGTTCATAATGAAACGATTCTGCGAAGTATTGAACCATATTTTCCGTGTACCCTAGAGATGTTTGAATGTCGTCGATTTCATATACAGCCTGTTAGAAAATTTTTATGAAAGTCAATAGATTTTTTTCACTTAACTGCTACTCTCTAGCTTATAACCCGACAATGCAAAAGTGTCCTTGTAGACAAATTTGAAATAAATGTTTTGAATTTTGAATTTTTAACACAAAAAAGTATAAAAATCGGCCAAATGCAAGTTGGACTAGCATGGACAGGGTTCCATACAATTTAGACACTTCCTATTTTACGTACCTAAACTATTGTAGCGTCCACTACATTAAGGCGCCAACTAGTGGAATACAATGAAAACCTTACAATACTTGTCTAGTACGATAGATGGCGTGCAGTCAAATTACATCGCACATACGAAGATTTCTCAAGAGTTGGCATATATACAACTTCCCGACGTCAACCGTTGGGCCGCGGCCCGCCAGGCGCTACCACCTCGCCTGGTTGGAGGATCCTCCCTTTTCGCCGGAGGAACACTTCCACCCGTTCCTCCACAGTGGTGACCCCGACGTGATTGGAAGCAACCTTCTCACCAGCCACTCTCTGCAGCACCTTCGACGACGTCATCCCTCACATCACCAGCACCTAATCGAGCGGTAACCAAGTCACGCCAGCCAGCACCCTCGGCTTCATCAGGGATACTCCACACGCCTGCAGCGACCGCGCATGCCTGGACTACCCTGCAGCCACATCAGCGTTAGTACTGCGTGGACGGACGCAGTAGCTACTACGCAGCGACTACCTCGATTCAAAGGGGACTTTCGCATCACCGCAGCAGCGACTACCTCGACTCACTGAGGACCTTCGCACCCGACTCACTGGGACTTGCGGCATGGGACTATATGGCATTGGCACAACTCCGCGAGAAGCTCTGACAGCTGTCTCGATCATATCAACCTCCGGTCTTGGAGGGGAGTGATGTAGCGTCCACTACATTAAGGCGCCAACTAGTGGAATACAATGAAAACCTTACAATACTTGTCTAGTACGATAGATGGCGTGCAGTCAAATTACATCGCACATACGAAGATTTCTCAAGGGTTGGCATATATACAACTTCCCAACGTCAACCGTTGGGCCGCGGCCCGCCAGGCGCTACCACCTCGCCTGGTTGGAGGATCCTCCCTTTTCGCCGGAGGAACACTTCCACCCGTTCCTCCACACTAGCATAGATTAGTTACAGGTTTTTTAAAATATGCTAATGGCTAACTAATAGTTTATTAAATTTTTCATTCTAGAAATTTCTACACAACATTTAAAGAATGCTTTCTAGAATTAAGTCGTCGTCCTTATGTACTTTGTTTATAGTGCAAGTTTAAATAAATAAATAATAGTATTCATCATTACTTTATAAAGTATCACACTAAATACCAAACACCCTATATCACGAAAATGATTTGTCTCCAAAAACTTCACGAAATTGGAGAAACAAGTTAAACAGAACGAGCGAAGTTTAAACACCTTTTGGATTTATTTACTTTTTCACGGCACTTTTTATTGTTTCGTTAGACACACGAAGTGGAGGATTGCAGAGTTTCTTTTATTTGTTTTAAATATATATATATCGATTCGGTTGTAATTCATGAATGGGTTATCGAAGTAATTGCATCATCAGTTATTTAAGCCGAAAAATGTCCACTGCTGGACCAAACCCTATAAAAGGGATACGCCATAATCGCTTTTACTGGTGGTAGAACTCCAGTGACGGAGCTCGCGGGCAAACGCATCACCGCGTTACCTAATATACTTGTCGCTAAATGGTAGTGTTCAGCACTATCGTGTTCCACAGCCTATAGACACCCACACAAAGACCAAGGTTAAAATGCAGATGCGTTACCACTTCTGAGGCCTAAGGTGTTATGCCTCTGTGCCGGAAATAACAGGGCCGTACATTACCACGTGACCGGAACACGATAGTGCTGAACACAACCATTTAACGGTAATGCGGTGTTGCCTACGCCCGCGCGGTCCGCCATTGGAGCTCTACCACCAGTAAAAAACTATGTTGTAAAAAACTTGCGAACAAATATTTATGACGACATATAAACGTGGGCTTTGACTTGACAATAAAGCTACTAATAGTTTGAGGTCCCGAAAATTATATTAGCGCGGTGCTGTCATCAATTTTCTCGCATCCACGTCAAATTATTTGTGACCTTAATTCCCGCCCATTATAGGACCCTCGTTAGCGCAAATGAAAGTATGCGTATGTGTCAGATTTGGACAAAGGCGGGATAATTGTGCCTAATGGATATCTACGTGGCGAAATTCTTTTATTATTAGGCTGTTTTGTGTTAGAAATATGAAGGGAATTCCAATGAGGTTGTCAAATGAAGTGTTTTCGTAATGGATTTATAAATTAGATAAAAAATGTCATAAAATCTGATCAAAATGTTCCTAGTGGTTTTTTTATGTAATGGAAGTGGCAAACAAGCATGCAGTTCACATTGATGTTAAGTGATGACTGCAACCTATAGACACCCACATAAAGACCAAGGTCAAAATGCAGATGCGTTACCACTCCTGAGGCCTTAGGTGTTATGCCTCTGTGCCGGAAATTACGAGGCCGTACATTACCACCTGACCGGAACACGATAGTGCTGAACACTAACATTTAGCGGCAAGTATATTAGGTAATGCGGTAGTGCCTACGCCCGCGAGCTCCGTCACTGGAGCTCTACCACCAGTAAAAAGCGGTAGGAGGCCACTCCTACTACGCTGGAGTCCCAAGTTCGATTCCCAGGTCAGGGTCTATTAATGATAAGGGTGTAAAATCCTTTATCTCTGGTTAAATTGGTATTTTTCCATTTTCTGGAAGTTTTCCAGTACCTCGGAGTTTGATAATGTGCCCGGAGATGTCAATAGGCTCGCCACCTGTTACATGGGCCAAAACGTAACCAGCGAATCGTGGGTGTTTGCATGTATGCTTGAATGCATGCATTTACCTCTGCCTACCCCTTCGGGGTTACAGGCGTGAACGTTACGTTTTTTTATTAATTTACATTGACTAATATTTACATGCAACTTTACAAAATTAAACTTAGAATTTGTTTTTAAAAAGATTAGCAAATCTTTTTTTGTGTTATAATCGTGGAAAAAAGCACGCTGTTTACGTGTGTGACAGAGCCTGTCCGACCTAGTGTTCCTGGGCTGCCTGGTCTGGTTATCAATTATTGGTTGCAGCCAAGTGCCTACATTCAGTGACGTATCAATTTTTATCGTCACTGCAAAAAAAATATTTTGAAAATTACCTAATAAGACTTTCAAAACCGGTTAAAAATATATACGAGTATGTTACGGGTATGCCTAAAGGCTGCATTAGTTAGTAGTGACTCATGTTAACTCGCAGTTTTTAAAACTGCTTGCTTATAATTATGACACCTAATTTGCACAAAATGAAAACTGCTGTAGGCATGCTACCTGTATTATATCAGAAAAATCTAGTAAAAAAATTAACTTCTTACATCTTCCCAAAATCGGTAACAAAACTAAAATGAAATCACCTAATAACGACAGCCTATAAACAGTAATGTAACATTTATCTGAACACAATTACAATGAATGTTGCAAACCTAACCCGAACAGTGGCTACTCGCATTAAAACAATGGACGTTAGGGACCGTGTGTTACACCGTATTGTAAAAGTATTAACGACCTACCGACTGAAGGTACCAACCAAGTATTTTTATACTCTTTGGTACTAACTATCACAGAGACATGACAACTATGTGGCAACGAATCGTCACGCATCGCATGTCTATAGGCTGCAGTCTTCACTTAAAATAAATGTGAACTGCATGCCTGTTTCCCACCATGTAAATATAAAAAGAGGTAGAGTTCGGGCGAAGGTAGGGTTGTTTACATTTTTTTTTTATTATTGACAGTATAAACTCTTAAGTGTATTATAGCTTTAATTGAAAAAAGTTTTTAAGGCTATTGTGTACTGCAAAATCACAATTTGTGTATAAATTTCAAATTTGTAATTTAGTGAGGCACCCTTCGTAATGCAGTTGGTAAAATAACTGTAAGTTCAAGTCCTAACCCTTATATATATTTTTCTGCCATTTTTCAGTGCTTGTAATATATTGCATACAACCATATAACTGAGTGGGTGAAATTATGTGTAATATAATGGAATAATTATAATATCGTTACTCTACGGTGTAATAGGCGGTATTTTGTTTGTGTAAGATACCGTAAAACTAGCGTAACACTAATTACGAAGGTTCGGCGTACACATTGAATGCTTAACTATCGGATGTGTTTCGTTATCACGTGAGCTAATGAGGGCAATATTTCCTTCTATGCTGGAAAAGTTAGGAAGATAACCTAATTTAATAAAAAAAACGTAACTTGACGCCCGCTATTCCCGAAGGGGTAGGCAGAGGCAAATGCATGCATTCAATCATACATGCAAACACCCACGATTCACCGGTTACGTTTTGGCCCATGTAACAGGTGGCGAGCCGGTTGCTATCTCCGTGCACATTACCAAACTTAGAGGTACTGGAAAACTTCCAGAAAATGGAAACATTCCCAATAGAACCAGAGATAAAGGATTTTAAACCGTTATTTCTGATAGTCCCCGACCCGGGAATCAAATGTAATGATTATTGTATATTAGATCACTGTCATTTTAATTTTAAAAAAAATACGCTTACACTCACAGCCCCACAGTAGGTATAAACCTGTGTCGTGGGTGCCGTTGTACACATACAATACATACACAAACACCCAAACCCCAAACAAATATCTGTAGGCCATACAATCGAACCCGCGACCCTTCGAATCAAACGGTCATCTCACACCGCTGGACTAACTGGGTCGTCAAACTACATACATCGCATACTCTATCCGAAATTTCATCTGATTCCACTCCTAATCATCCTGTATTTAATTTTAGTCAATTTACTGAATGTGATGTCAAGAAGAACATACTGGCTATCGATTCGAATGCCGTCGGTGCTGACAGCATTAGTCGTAAAATGATCATCCCCATAATTGATATTCTCACTCCTATAATAACATCTATTTTAAATTACTCAATCTCAACGGGCACTTTTCCAAGCTCATGGAAAGACGCGCATATAATTCCTCTCCCAAAAAAGACTAATCCTACTGCAGCTGATAGTTATAGGCCTATATCTATATTACCTTTCCTTTCAAAAGTCCTCGAGCGTCTAGTAAACCAACAATTAAGCGAATTTTTGTCAAAATGTAATCTCCTTAACCCATTCCAATCTGGTTTCCGTCCTGGTCATAGTACGACTAGTGCTCTAGTAAAAATCACTGACGATATTCGTTTCGGTATGGAAAAGCAACAGCTCACGGTGTTGACATTGTTAGACTTTAGCAATGCTTTCAACACTGTTGACTTTGATATACTATTGGCTACGTTGTATTCTCTTAACATATCTCCATCGGTAATTGACTGGTTTCATAACTACTTGTTCGGTCGCCGGCATCGTATACAAATCAACGATCATTTTTCGACTTGGTGTGATGTTTCTGCTGGCGTGCCGCAAGGTGGCGTGTTGTCTCCACTCTTATTTTCTATTTTCATTAACTCTGTTACACTCTCGTTAACTTCTCTCTATCATCTTTATGCAGACGATCTCCAGATTTACACTCAAGCTAGTTTAAGGGATCTGCCGAGCTCTATTAACTCATTAAATATTGATCTAGCTCATATCTCACTTTGGAGCCGTTCTCATGGGTTAAACGTAAATCCCCAGAAATCGAAAGCTATTATCATCGGCAGTTCACGTATGATACATAAATTAGACTGGGATAACTTGCCTGTACTTTATTTGGATGGTGTTAATATTCCATATAGCAAAACAGTAAAAAACCTGGGCATCACATTTGATTGCCACTTCTCATGGGCACCTCAAATTACCGAAGTTAGCAGGAAGGTGTTTGCGACAGTTGGTTCCCTAAGGAGACTGCGTGGTTTTCTGCCCATCCCTACAAAAATTGCGCTTGCACATTCTTTACTCTTTCCTATTCTTGATTATGCTGACGTCTGCTACCTTGATTTGTCCCAGGAGCAACTTAATAAACTTGAGCGTCTTCAAAATTTTTTCATAAGGTTTATATTTGGCTTGCGCAAATATGATCATATTTCCGACTATCGTAATAAGCTTAAGTGGCTCCCTATCCGTCTTCGCCGTGATACACACATTCTTTCATTCTTATACTGCGTGCTATTCAATCCAAATGCTCCACTTTATCTTAAAGAACGCTTCCAGTTTTTTTGTTCCTCTCAAACCCTTCCCTTACGATCTTCTAAAAACCTTCGACTTCACTTTCCTTCACATTCATCCCAATTCTATGCGAAATCTTTTACTGTAGAAGCTGTCCACTTGTGGAACAATTTACCTATCACAATTCGTAAAGCTCAATCAATTCTTTCCTTTAAAAATAAAGTTAAACAATACTACTTATCTCTCTAACTTCTCACTTGCTATCCCTTTTTTCTTAATTTCCCTGAACCCCAACTTTTTTCTTTTTTAACCTTCTGTCAAATGGTCATTACCACTTTGGTTAAGTTTTTAATATTTATAAATATTTGTGTGATTAGTACACCCTACCGAATTTTTCTTTTTTTTTATTATTATTCCTGACCCGAAGGTTGCCTGGAAGAAATCGCAGCTTTGCGATAAGGCCGCCTTTTGTACTAATTGTTTTTTTTGTATAATATCTGTTGTAAATTTTCTGGTGTACAATAAAGTGTATTCATTCATTCATTCATACATACTAACATTTCATATAGTTTTTAAATCACAATAAAAAAATATTAATCAAATACCTACCCTATTGTGGTAGAAGTAGTCTATTGTTTGTAAGCTTTTGTACCGCATGTGAGAGCAACACCGGGTGATTTGACGTCGTTTTTACTTTAAGTTCCTTATTTTTTTTTTATGTAATGGAAGTGGCAAACAAGCATGCAGTTCACATTGATGTTAAGTGATGACTGCAGCCTAAAGACACCCACACAGTACATGCGTTACCATACCTGAGGCCAAAGGTGTAATGCCTCTGTGCCGCTAATTACAGGGCCGTGCCGACCGGCCACCTGACCGGAACACGACAGTGCTGAACACTACCATTTAGTGGCAAGTATATTAGATAATGCGGTGGTGCCTACGCCCGCGACCACCAGTATTTTCTAATGGTAGAGTTCCAGTGAGCTCCTAGCTCAAGGGAGTAAACAATTTATCTGTCGCTATATGTAGTGTTCAGCGCAATCGTGTTCCGGTTGGATGATAATGTATGGCCCCGTAATATCTATTATAGATACATAACAACTTAGATCTCAGGGGTGGCAACGCATCTGCATTTTGACCTCTGGTTTTGGTGTAGATGTCTATAGGTTGCAGTCATCACTTAACATCAATGTGCTTACATAAAAAAGAGGACGGTAGGAAAGGGATAGCGACAGGCTATAGCTATTGCTCTTGTAGGTGGCACAACTAAAAATGAAAGACGTCATCACTTTAGCTGAAATACGTCCACAGCTGGATAAAGGCTTCCTCTAAAGTCAGAAACCAGATTTCAATCCGTTGTCCTGAGGCTTATGGTAATATGCCTCATTACAGAGGCGTACATTACCACCTGACCGGAACACGATAGTGTTGAACGCTACCTTTTAGCGGCAAGTAGATTAATGCGAGTAAATAGGGTAATGCGGTGGTGCCTACCCCCATCTCTCTATGCGGATGGTGGTGCTCCATCGCTGGAACTCTACCATCAGTAAGCGTTTCTGATGTGAATATAAATATAAAGCTACATTCAATGAATTCGCTCATCTAATAGATACCGTGTAGAGCTTTCCCTGCCCCGCCCTTTGCCCATTCCGTCTTAAGTGGTTTCTGACATTTCTTAATTAAATATCGTGTTGAAGCGTTCGGATAAGCGTCACAGGTTTTTGTAGATCTGTAGTGTATTTAGAATAGAATGATACTGTACAATATTTGATAAGACTTAAGACCACTATCGTATCTCGATAGTGGTCACATGAGTCTTGTCCCTGTAGACAAACTTACAGAGGGAAAGTATTACATCCCTCATCACTGCGTTCTGCGTCACGAGTCCGCCACAACGAAACTCCGTGTGGTGTTTAACGTCAGAGGTCTTTCATGAAGTCGTTGTACGGGTGATGCAACTCTGGATTTCTCCTGAGTTTTCGTTCGATTGAGTGAAAAAAACGCAAAGCGATATCACGAGGTCCAGGAAAAGAACGATCCTGCTCTTCTTCCTTGAACGGCAGAGTGACCACGTATCTGCCAACCGAATCACGGGTATGATGAGTTGCGAAGATTTCTTCACAGCGAGTTTCCTCAGAGGTTAGATGTCGAGGTGACGGAAATGATTCCAACTTCCAAAAGCGCTTGACTTCCTCATGAAGCAGATTATCGTCTTGGCTGAAAAACGATTGAACTTCGTCCTGACAGCCAGTCCAGACAGCTCTGAATTCAGTGTTTGGCTGGCTCTTACTGGGTGGTGCCCCCAGTAAGAGCCAGCCAAACACTGAATTCAGAGCTGAGGGTTGATTTGGACCTCCATCCACATGGCCAGGAAGGAGAAGAGATGTAAACACCTCAGCGCCGAGAAGCAGATCTACAGAACCAGGCTTGTCGAAGTTAGGGTCAGCTAAGGCGAGATCCTTGATATGATGCCACGACAATTTATTAATACGAGTTGAAGGTATCCTACCACAAATGCTAGGCAACGTGAGCGCGTCGATAGAAAAGAGGCTTTTGCTGTTAACACCAACCTCAAGGCGAACTGCACCTGATATAGACGAAGAGGCTTGTCCTAAACCACGAACACGACGAGAAGTAAGTGTGCGGGCGACACCTAAGATGGTGGCAGCACGTTCACTGATGAAGTGAGCCTGGCTACCCGAATCTATGAGAGCACGAAACGATTGGATCTCCCATCGGTGGAATCACGACCCTCAGTAATGAGGAGTACGACGCGAGGTGAAAAACCCGCGAATCGTACTGTTGAGCACTTCCAAGTAAATAAATAATTTCAATCAACAATTAAATGTAGACGACAATGATTTCAATGCTTATTAAAAACTAGCCGTGCCGTAACTTTGTTTGCGTTTAATAGTGGCTTTGGGACTTTGGGCAGCGGTTTTGGATATACATTTATTTTAGTTAATTTTGGATCATAGACACTTTTAAGTAGCTATAAAAATCTACTTTGCAGTAATTCTTCTCTGTACACGATATGAGACGTATGGCCATCGGGGATAAAAGCAAACAGGCAGCTAAGATTGCGAAAAAAGGCTTATTATGTGTTACGCGCATCCACCCTATGCTGAATCGTAATTTGGAAAAGGCCATTTTAAACTTCTAAGCATAATATTTTTTTATAGAAAATTATTATAAAACTTGGTAATGTTTCAGTCAATAAGAGCTTCTAACAGAGAATGAAAGATAAAAGATAGATCTATGCATAATATTGGCACTTCGTAAGAGCTGGCAAAAGAAGAAAATTGAATATTATCGTTGCGCATTTTTACCCACTAATGCCACCGACAGCACCACCACCATCGTAACCACCACCACCAACGCCATCAACGCCATCACCATCACCGAACACCTACGCCACCAATGCCACCAATGACACAAACGCCACCAAAACCACCACCAACACCACAACCAATGCCACCATTGCCTCCAAAACTACCAACAACACTAACAACGTCACCAACGCCACCAATGCCTCCATCGCCACTAAAAACCACCGCCAGCACCACCACCGCCAGCACCACCAACGCCACCAACACCACCACCACCACCAGAATCACCAACAACACTTATGCCACCAACACCATTAACACCACTACCACCACCACCACCACCATCACCATCATTATAATTACATCCGAAAGACGTCCCAGCGGACAAAGCCTTTCCCGAAGATTCTCCTAAAAGTGTTGTGCGTCATAAGGAAAGAATACGCCATAATTTCCACGCTTGGCATCCTGAATTGTGATCATAGCGGCGATTGTTTTATGCCGGGACGCTGCTATGCGGTATGCTTATTGTCACTAACAGAGAAAAAACCGACCAAGTGCGAGTCGAACTCGTGCACGAAGGGTTCCGTAAAAAAATGACTTAAAAATTGTGTTTGTTGTAAAGTAATATACAATATACCTAAGACCTAAAAATTCTGTGAAAATTTCAAGCGTCTTCTTGCTGCCGTTATTGATATCGAGCAAAAAATATACGAAAAAAAACACGTTTATTGTATGCCCCTTTAGACCCCTTCATATTTTCGTTTTCTTATTTTTAGTATTTAATTTTGTCGTTATAGCGGTAACAGAAATACATAATTTGTGAAAATTTTAGCTTTCTAGCTATCACTGTTTATGAGATACAGCCTGGTGACAGACAGACGGATGTATGGACCGACAGGCAGACAGCGGAGGATTAGTAATAGGGTCCGTTTTTACCTTTTAGATACGGAACCCTAAAAAGACAGAATATAGGTAGATACAGAATAGTTGAAAAATATTCGATTGGATTTTTAAATTGTCGTAACTCTTTTATTTCTGAACCGATTGACATGAAACAAACAGTAAATGTTAAGTGAAACTTACCACAATATATTAGTGAAAACCACAACTCTAATAAGCCGTTTCTGAAATAAGCGTGCACAAACACACAGACAAACAGACATTTTCCCGGGATAAAAAGTACCCATTGTTGCGCGCCAAAGGTTAAAATATAAGTATACCAAGTTGCATCGTAATCGGACCGGTAGATTTTGTGTGATGCTTGAACAAACAGACAGACAGACAGGCAGACAGACAGACAGACAAAAAAATTTCTAATCACATATTTGCGTTCGGTATCGATCTAGTAACATATTTTTATATGGTATATATTTTTTCAATAATTTCAATGTACACAATTTACACTTCTACAGTTTTATTATAAGTATAGATAACAATAATTTTGTTTTATACCACAATTGAGTACTATATTAACTGATAGCAGTGAACCCAATGATTTTAAATCCATTTTCAGTTAATTTAATGGCCTGTTTATACACCGATGCGTAGTTTGACACTTATATTTTACGTATATAGATATCTGGTTTTTATGAAGATTTTTTTTGTGTTGGTGGTGGTAAACATGCTTGCAGTTCAGGAAGATGTTAAGTGACGACTGCAGCCTATAGACATCTACACAATAAACAGAGGTCAAACTGCAGATGCGCTGCCACCCCTGAGGACTAAGATCTTTTGCCTCTGTGATACTTATTACGGGGCCATACATTACCCTCTAACCGAAACACGATAGTGCTGAATTATTGGGCGACAGATAGATTAGGTATGCCTTACAATATTCTCTTACCATAGATATACGCTTTATATCTATGGTAAGAGAATATTGTAAGACATAAACAACTTTTGAGTGATGGTAGAGCTCCAGCGATGGAGGTCGAGGGCGTAGGAAACTCTACATTACCTAATCTATCTGTCGCCCAATAATTCAGCACTATCGTGTTTCGGTTAAATGGTAATGTATCGCCCCGCTGGCTGGTGTAGATCGTAAGCGATCTACTTGGTTTGGCGATGCGGGCGCGGTCGGGTGTGTGATGGGTGACCGTTAGTGGCAAATTAAAATGCGATTAAGTTGCCATGCTTCGGAGGGCACGTTAAGCCGTCGGTCCCGGTCGCTATCGATAGATAGCAGTCGTTAAACCTTGTCGGAGGCCTTTGGGCGGTTTGAAAACATCCGCCTGCAATTTGGCCACTAACCCGTATCTCCACCAACCCGCATTGAAGCAGCTTGGTGGTAAGCTCCAGGCCTCCCCCCAAAAAGGAGAGAGACTCGAGCCCAGCAGTGGGACGTATAATGGCCATTATCATTTATAATTAATATAAAAGTATGCTAGTTTGCCAATTTAGTGACGTAAAAAATAAAGCGCAATCCAATTTAACAGTGTAACACACGGTCTTTTAAATACAGGTCACCAATTGATCAGCTTCAATGTATGATCCGACCTTTATTACCGGCTTTGGTCCACTTTGTGACGTTTTGGCAAAATTTCCAACGTTGTTTATATTGGTTCCAATGATTTAGTGTCTCATTAAGTTGCTTGTGACGAACGATGAGCTTAATTACAGTTACGGAGAGATGTATTGCACGATGTTGGTATTGTTGGTTAGTAGGTATTAATGGAATAGCTGATGTGAGATTTGCTTTGTTCGAGATATAGCTCAGTGATCCAAACATGCACGTACCTATAACGTAAATAATGAATATAAAAATAAAAAAAAGGTTACGTATATTTTTAAATTTCTAAATTCAATCGCATGTGTTATTGCAAGAAATAAAAATATTACAGAGTTTAAAGTTATACGATATGTCCCAGGGATAAGTGACCGCCCGGCGTTTTTCGAATATTTGGACAAAATTAAGGATAGTTACTCCTGTATATATGGGACTTACGGATCTGGGTTTTTTTTATTATTAAATACGCGTGACGTGCTGCAGTTTTTACGAAGTTTCCTAAGTTTTTAAATTTTTCTAAATTCATTTTTTTTATTGACTTCCCAAAATCATAGTTTATCAATTAAAATTATCAATCATAACTAGAATAATTATCTTTAATTTTGTACAAATATTCCAAAAACGCCGGACGGTCACTTACCCTGGGACACGTTGTATAAGAATGTATTCGAAAAAGACTATTCCTCTTCCCCTTATTTTCGGAATCACGGGGCAATACTGTTTTTTTAATAATTACGGGAAATAATCCTTAAGATTACAGGAAAACCTGAAAAAGTTTGTGATATTAAAAAAGGAGATAAATAAAATTAGAGTTTTTGTAAGATAACAGAATATGAATATAATATACAGAATTTACTGGTGGTAGAGCTCCAGTGATGGAGCTCGCGGGCGTAGGCACCACCGCATTACCTAATATACTTGCCGCTACATGGTAGTGTTCATCACTATCGTGTTCCGGTCAGGTGGTAATGTACGGCCCTGTAATTTCCGGCACAGAGGCATAACACCTAATGTCTCAAGAGTGGCAGCGCATCTGCATTTTGACCTCTGGTCATTGTGTGGTTGTCTATAGGCTGCAGTCATCACTTAACATCAATGTGAACTGCATGCTTGTTTGCCACTTTTATTACATAAAAAAAAAAAGAAAAAAAATATATACCTAAAATTAACAATATACAAATCTACTAGATTCTCACCTGACACAACTTCCTTTTACACTGCACAGCATTTACTGCTGATAATGCTATAAATAAAACGGTCGAACATAAACTTGATTCAGGGAACTCCGCCAGAAAGTAACCTATCGACATTTTTATCGTCGAAACGTACCACGTAACAGGAAGAGCGTAAACAAAATGAAAATTTATGGGATCGAATGTTTTCATTTATTCATAACTTTTCCATGTTTCGGGTTTTACAGTTTGCTTGTGTTAATTATTTAAAACTCAAATGTATCGTGCTTCAATGATATTGTATGATGTTTCAATTTATATACAAATGAACTTAATTTGTTTTTTTTTTTTTTTTTTTTTTTATGTAATAAAAGTGGCAAACAAGCATGCAGTTCACATTGATGTTAAGTGATGACTACAGCCTATAGACACCCACACAATGACCAGAGGTCAAAATGCAGATGCGCTGCCACTCCTGAGGCCTAAGGTGTTATGGCCTCTGTGCCTGAAATTACAGGGCCGTACATTACCACCTGACCGGAACACGATAGTGCTGAACACTACCATTTAGCGGCAAGTATATTAGGTAATGCGGTGGTGCCTACGCCCGCGTGCTCCGTCACTGGAGCTCTACCACCAGTAAAAAAAAATTATTTATTGCTGAAAATGCTTTTAACTGTGGAAGTGAGTTTGATAGATTCTTCGTTTGATTCTAGGGTCGGATATTTAGGTTAAGAGTGGCCAATAGATATGTCAATGACATACTTGAAATTCGAAATATTACCGATGAAAGGTCCATCACGATAATAAAGTTGTAGCATAGTTTAAATTTAAAAAAAAGTCAGAAAATTTAGACAAACTTATATTTTATTTTACATATAAAAAATCTTTGAAAATGCTTCATTGACACAGACAAACTACGGTAAACTCAAAGTTTTTACATACATATTGTACATTTCAATTTATTATCAGGTTTTGCGTTTTGATAGATTCTGGGTTTGATTCACGGGTCGGATATTTAGGTTAAGAGTGGGCCAATAGATATCTCAACGACACACTTGAAATTCCAAATATTACCGATCAAAAGTCCATCACCATAATAAAGTTGTATAGCATAATTTAAATTAAAAAAGACAGAAAATTTTGTCATACTTATAAAAAATCTTTGAAAATGCTACATTGACACAGAAACTACAGTAAACTCAGAGTTTTTGTCAACATTAACTTTGACTTTGATAGTTACTGATGTACTCGTATGCGTTGCATCAACGTAATATTTTTTTATGTAATGGAAGTGGTAAACAAGCATGCAGTTCACATTGATGTTAAGTGATGACTGCAGTGACACAAAGACCAGAGGTCTAAATAAAGATGCGTTGCCACCCCTGAGACCTAAGTTGTTTTGTCTCTGTGATAGTTATTACGGGGCCGTACATTACCATCTAACCGGAACACGATATTGCTGAACACTACCATTTGACGGCAGATAGACTAGGTAATGCGGTGGTGCCTACGCCCTTGAGCTGCTACACTGGATCTCTACCACCAGTAAATATATTTGAGAATATTCCTCCTCCCCTTAAATTCGAAATTACAGAGCAATACGTTTTTTTTTAATTCTTACCGAAAATAATCCGTAAGATAATATGAAAATCTATGAAAGTTTATGGTACTAAAAAGTAGATAAACAATTTTACAGAATCCAGCTAAAGCGAGTCCAAACCACACTGTTTGTAAGATAACAGAATTTACCACAAATCTAGAAGATTTTTTTTTTTTTATGTTCCAAATTGGCAAACAAGCGTGCAGTTCACATTGATGTTATGTGATGACTGCAGCCTATAGACACCCACACAATGATCAGAGGTCAAAATGCAGATGCGCTGCCACTCCTGAGGCATTAGATGTTATGCCTCTGTGCCGGAAATTACAGAGCCGTACATTACCACCTGACCGGAACACGATAGTGCTGAACACTACCACTTAGCGGCAAGTATATTAGGTAATGCGGTGGTGCCTACGCCCGCGAGCTCCGTCACTGGAGCTCTACCACCAGTAAGTGATGACTGCAGCCTATAGACACTTACACAAAGACCAAGGTCAAGATGCAGATGCGTTACCATTTCTGAGGTGTTATGCCTCTGTGCCGGAAATTACAGGGCCTCCCCCCAAAAAGGAGAGAGACTCGAGCCCAGCAGTGGGACGTATAATGGCCATTATCATTTATTAATTATTATAAATATAAAAAATATGCTAGTTTGCCAATTTAGTGACTTAAAAAATAAAGCGCAATCCAATTTAACAGTGTAACACACGGTCTTTTAAATACAGGTCACCAATCGATCAGCTTCAATGTATGATCCGACCTTTATTACCGGCTTTGGTCCACTTTGTGACGTTTTGGCAAAATTTCCAACGTTGTTTATATTGGTTTCAATGATATAGTGTCTCATTAATTTGCTTGTGACGAACGATGAGCTTAATTACAGTTACGGAGAGATGTATTGCACGATGTTGGTATTGTTGGTTAGTAGGTATTAATGGAATAGCTGATGTGAGATTTGCTTTGTACGAGATATAGCTCAGTGATCCAAACATGCACGTACCTATAACGTAAATAATGAATATAAAAATGAAAAAAAGGTTACGTATATTTTTAAATTTCTAAATTCAATCGCATGTGTTATTGCAAGAAATAAAAATATTACAGAGATTAAAGTTATACAATATGTCCCAGGGATAAGTGACCGCCCGGCGTTTTTCGAATATTTGGACAAAATTAAGGATAGTTACTCCTGTATATATGGGACTTACGGATCTGGGTTTTTTTTATTATTAAATACGCGTGACGTGCTGCAGTTTTTACGAAGTTTCCTAAGTTTTTAAATTTTTCTAAATTCATTTTTTTTATTGACTTCCCAAAATCATAGTTTATCAATTAAAATTATCAATCATAACTAGAATAATTACCTTTAATTTTGTACAAATATTCCAAAAACACCGGACGGTAACTTACCCTGGGACACATTGTATAAGAATGTATTCGAAAAAGACTATTCCTCTTCCCCTTATTTTCGGAATCACGGGGCAATATTGTTTTTAATAATTACGGGAAATAATCCTTAAGATTACAGGAAAACCTGAAAAAGTTTGTGATATTAAAAAAGGAGATAAATAAAATTAGAGTTTTTGTAAGATAACAGAACATACCTAGAATCAACAATATACAAATCTACTAGATTCTCACCTGACACAACTTCCTTTTACACTGCACAGCATTTACTGCTGATAATGCTATAAATAAAACGGTCGAACATAAACTTGATTCAGAGAACTCCGCCAGAAAGTAACCTATCGACATTTTTATCGTCGAAACGTACCACGTAACAGGAAGAGCGTAAACAAAATGAAAATTTATGGGATCGAATGTTTTCATTTATTCATAACTTTTCCATGTTTCGGGTTTTACAGTTTGCTTGTGTTAATTATTTAAAACTCAAATGTATCGTGCTTCAATGATATTGTATGATGTTTCAATTTATATACAAATGAACTTAATTTGTTATTTTATTCATTGCCGAAAATGCTTTTAACTGTGGAAGTGAGTTGTTATCAGGTTATGCGTTTTGATAGATTCTTCGTTTGATTCTGGGTTCGGATATTTAGGTTAAGAGTGGGCCAATAGATATCTCAATGACATACTTGAAATTCGAAATATTACCGATGAAAGGTCCATCACGATACTAAAGTTGTAGCATAGTTTAAATTTAAAAAAAAGTCAGAAAATTTTGACAAACTTATATTTTATTTTACATATAAAAAATGTTTGAAAATGCTACATTGACACAGAGAAACTACGGTAAAATCAAAGTTTTTACATACATATTGTACATTTCAATTTATTATCAGGTTTTGCGTTTTGATAGATTCTTCGTTTGATTCTGGGGTCGGATATTTAGGTTAAGAGTGGGCCAATAGATATCTCAACGACACACTTGAAATTCCAAATATTACCGATCAAAAGTCCATCACCATAATAAAGTTGTATAGCATAATTTAAAATAAAAAAGACAGAAAATTTTGCCATACTTATTAAAAATCTCTGAAAATGGAACGTTGACACTGAGAAACTACAGTAAACTCAGAGTTTTTGTCAACATTAACTTTGACTTTGATAGTTACTGATGTACTCGAATGCGTTGCATCAACGTAATATTTTTTTATTTTTTTTTTAATGTTATAAAAGTGGCAAACAAGCGTGCAGTTCACATTGATGTTAAGTGATGACTGCAGCCTATAGACACCCACACAATGACCAGAGGTCAAAATGCAAATGCGCTGCCACTCCTGAGGCATTAGGTGTTATGCCTCTGTGCCGGAAATTACAGAGCCGTACATTACCACCTGACCGGAACACGATAGTGCTGAACATTACCATTTAACGGCAAGTATATTAGGTAATGCGGTGGTGCCTACACCCGCGAGCTCCGTCACTGGAGCTCTACCACCAGTAAGAATTTTTATGTAATGGAAGTGGTAAACAAGCATGCAGTTCACATTGATGTTAAGTGATGACTGCAGTGACTCAAAGACCAGAGGTTTAAATAAAGATACGTTGCCACCCCTGAGACCTAAGTTGTTTTGTCTCTGTGATAGTTATTACGGGGCCATACATTACCATCTAACCGGAACACGATATTGCTGAACACTACCATTTGACGGCAGATAGACTAGGTAATGCGGTGGTGCCTACGCCCTCGAGCTGCTACACTGGATCTCTACCACCAGTAAATGTATTTGAGAATATTTCTCCTCCCCTTAAATTCGAAATTACGGGGCAATACGTTTTTTTAATTCTTATCGAAAATAATCCGTAAGATAATATGAAAATCTATGAAAGTTTATGGTACTAAAAAGTAGATAAACAATTTTACAGAATCCAGCTAAAGCGAGTCCAATCCACACTTCGCCAGTGTTTGTAAGATAACAGAATTTACCACAAATCTAGAAGATTTTTTTTTTATGTTCCAAATTGGCAAACAAGCATGCAGTTCACATTGATGTTAAGTGATGACTGCAGCCTATAGACACACCACACACACAATGATCAGAGGTCAAAAGGCAGATGCGCTGCCACTCCTGAGGCATTAGATGTTATGCCTCTGTGCCGGAAATTACAGAACCGTACATTACCACCTGACCGGAACACGATAGTGCTGAACACTACCACTTAGCGGCAAGTATATTAGGTAATGCGGTGGTGCCTACGCCCGTGAGCTCCGTCACTGGAGCTCTACCACCAGTAAGTGATGACTGCAGCCTATAGACACTTACACAAAGACCAAGGTCAAAATGCAGATGCGTTACCATTTCTGAGGCCTTAGGTGTTATGCCTCTGTGCCGGAAATTACAGGGACGTACAAATTTCGACATCGTTAAAGTTGCAACAACATCTGACAGATAATTGACACAAACAATAACTTTAACCGGCGCTTCCAGGCCAGTTAAAGTTCACAGTTCAATTAATGACATCAATTAACAATTTGCACATGGTGCAACTCATTTTCTGCTTAACTATAAAAAAAACGAAAATAAGAAGATCCCCAGCCTTAAACAATGATATAAAACAGAAAATACAAAACAGAAAGTGGCATGACACTAAAGAAATGACCAAAATGTATGTCTGTCTAGGCACGTGCATCGTGTCAGTGAAAATGTCACGCAGCCGCCAACAGATGGTCGCCGGCGTACGTGGAGCGTAATATGCTGGCACAGTGTAGGTATCTACAGAGACAAACTGTATGACAGAGAAAAAATAAAGTGTTACATTCATACTTGTGTATTAATTATGTCATAGAATTGACAAGCAAACATGCACACAGCTTTTTACTGGTGGTAGAGCTCAAGTGACGGAGCTCGCGGGCGTAGGCACTACCGCATTATCTAACATACTTGCCGCTAAATGGTAGTGTTCAGCGCTATCGTGTTCCGGTCAAGTGGAAATGTACGGCCCAGAAATTTCCGACACAGAGGTATAAATAATAAATAACAACTTAGGCCTCAGGAGTGGTAGGTAACGCATATGCATTTTGACTTTGGTCTTTGTGTAGGTGTCAATAGGCCGCAGTTATCACTTAACATCAATGTGAACTGCTTGCTTGCTCTCCACTTCCATTGCTTAAAAAATGCAGTTCATATTGATGGTAAGTGTTACGGCTTTATAAATATCAAAGATTTCAATGTATGTGTTATATATTTAAATATAATAAAAATAAGTCGGGTTTTCCTTCCTGACGCTATAACTCCAGAACGCAAGTACCGATTCCGACGGTTTTGCATTCGTTGGAAAGGTCTCGGGCTCCGAGAGGTTTATAGCAAATCCAGGAAAAAATATTTATAAAACGACATAGATGCGGGCGAAGCCGCGGGCAACAGCTAGTTTAAATATAAAAACTACCATTTAGCTTGGGTAATGCAGTGTTTTATTCGCTTACAATCTCTACCTCTATAAGTGTACCACCACAAGATCGTGAACATGACAAACAATGGAACAAAATATAGGCAAGATTCAACCAAACAAAATCTGTTGAATTTTAAATTTTGAAACTTGATTGTGAGATATTTCAATGTGTAAAAGTGGTAATAAAACACTTTTATACAAATAAATTGTGATCACAGAAATTCTATATATTTACCTATTTCATAACAAACTTTGTATTCTACAATTTTCATCATGAGAAAATAATAAGAATCATTCTAATTTATGTTTAAATCTCGTAGCACTTACGTAGGCCTAGTGCTACGGCGCTACGAGAGGCTACGTCGTGATTTCGCAGTATCAGTAATAATACGTCCCACTGCTGGGCACGAGTCTCTCCCCTCTTTGGGGGGAGGCCTGGAGCTTACTCCAATGCGGATTGGTGGAGATACGGGTTATTGTCCAACCCGGTGTCGGATGTTTTTCGACAAGATTTAACGACTGCTATCTATCAATAGCAACCGGGACCGACGGCTTTAGTGCCCTCCGAAGTACAGAAACGCGCATTTAATTTGCCACTAGCGGTCACCCATCACACTACCCGACCGCGCTCGTAGTGCTTAACCGAGTAGATCGCTTACGATCTACACCAGCCGTCGGGCCATGCGCGCATCAGTGCTTCATGCGTGCAGTATCAGTAAAATGTCACAAATATGTATATTCAATGTTAAAGTTGAAGGTTAAGGCTGGGTCGCAACAACTTACTTAAGATTTACTAATTCGTTAAACAGAAATTAAGCAATAAATTAATTATGCCATTTGATTTTTTTTTTTTTTTTATGTAATAAAAGTGGCAAACAAGCGTGCAGTTCACATTGATGTTAAGTGATGACTGCAGCCTATAGACACCCACATAATGACCAGAGGTCAAAATGCAAATGCGCTGCCACTCCTGAGGCATTAGGTGTTATGCCTCTGTGCCGGAAATTACAGAGCCGTACAATACCACCTGACCGAAACATGATAGTGCTGAACACTACCATTTAACGGCAAGTATATTAGGTAATGCGGTGGTGCCTACGCCCGCGAGCTCCATCACTGGAGCCCTACCACCAGTGAAAATAGTTAAAATACGTCATAACTTTAACTGTTAACTGTAACCGGCCAAGAGGTCAAAAGTTATTTTAAAGTCAATGTTATAGTTATTGTCAAATTTGTCAAAAATCTTAACCTAAGCAAATATTCTGAAGTAATCGAAACTTACATAAGTAATTCAACTTTGAACACAATTAAATGCAGGAAAAAATATTTGAACAAACATTTTAAAGACGAATAAACCTCTGTAATTCAGCACTCTATGTTAATACAATAGATAGCAAACCAGAAAGCGACCAGATTATTTTTTGGTGGATAAATAATATTTTACTATATTCTAGTAGTGGTATATATTATATTATAATTATATTTCAGTGTGCGACAATGTCTAGATAACAGAAATTTATGGCGCTGCGGTAAAATAATGGAGGATATAATATACGGGTAAGAGAAAACTTATAAGTGGTATTATTAACATCAGGGGTGAATTAACCTAAATGTGATATAAAACAAATGTTACGTTACGACCCTGTAATTTCCGGCACAGAGGCGTAACACCTTAGGCCTCAGGAGTGGTAACGCATCTGCATTTTGACCTTGGTCTTTGTGTGGGTGTCTATAAGTTGCAGTCATCACTTAAAATCAATGTGAACTGCATGCTTGTTTGCCACTTTCATAACATAAAAAAAACAAAATATTTTGTTGATCTAATTATCGTAACAGTAAAATAGATAAGCAAACGACGGTAAAAAAAAACGTAAAAAACATAACTTTACGCCTGTAATCTCCAGAGGGGTAAGCAGAGGTTTGCAGAGGCATGCATTCAAGCATATCTGCAAACCCTTCCAATTCGCCGGTTACGTTTTAGCCCATGTAACAAACAGGTGGCGAGCCTATGATGTGCACAGCACGGCACAGCATCAAATTCCGAGGTCCTTGGAAAATTTCAGAAACTGGAAAATTTCAACAGTGTCTGAGATACAGGATTTTATACCGTTATCTTTGATATCCCCCAACCCGGCAATCGAACCCAGGACATCAGCGTAGAAGTAGTGGTAATGACGTTTAAACAAGTCTTATTATTGTTTCTACTCAAAGTAGATTTTCAATATTCAAAAATTACTGTGCTAGCTCTGTGGTAGCTGTACTGGTGGTAGAGCCCCAGTGACGGAGCTCGCGGGCGTAGGCACTACCGCATTACCTAATGTACTTGCCGCTAAATGGTAATGTTCAGCACTATCGTGTTCGTGTTCCATTCAGGTGGTAATGTATGGCCCTGTAATTTCCGGCACAGAGGTATAACAACTTAGGCCTCGGGAGTGGCAACGCATATGCATTTTGACCTCTGGTAATTGTGTAAGTGTATATAGGCTGCAGTCATCACTTAACATCAATGTGAACTGCATGTTTGTTTGCCACTTACATAACATTAAAAAAAATCTAGAAGAAATTCCAAAATCCAGATAAAGTCTCTTCAAATGATATATTTCTGCTGAAAAACCTCAAAAGGGTTGAAAAAACCCATTCGTCTTTCGGTTCTCCCTCCTTTGTTTTCATTTTAAACACCTGACAAGGGATCTAATACAACAAAACCGTAATTTGGGTAACAAAATAAATACCACCCTTATATGCACCCTTGCTAACGTTTAGACTACACCCTAAAAGATAATGTTAATTACCCCCATTCACCCCACCGATGTGATTCCCGTACCCTCCTAGTTATGCTAAGGCTTGTAAAATTTAATAGTTGCATCGCACATTCCTTTTTCAGGGGGTGAAATTAAATGTAACATCCCCTCTATTATAGTATGGTCACCGTATTTAAACAAAGGGTTTAAGGAAGAAAAGAAACTATTTATAATTAATATTGCCTAGTGTTATGCTAACAAGGGATGGCCGAGGGTTGCGAAATTGGTGATTTCGAATATTTTGCAAGAAACCCCAATTAAGATAAGAGTGGTTCAGGTACCTGCTTGGTTATAAAATAAAGTGTTTAGTATATTTGTCCCGAACGTGTTTATATTATGTTAGTAGCTAACAAGTTTACTGTTCATAATGCTGGCGAGTTAATACTATCCTGATGATTTGTTTGATCTAGTGCCATCGTCTACATTCATACATCGCACCACCCGCCGAAGAAAGAAGTTCCACCCGCACAGATTGGATTCTTGGAAATGCTCAATGATCCGATCCACGCGTTCATTCCTGCCCAGAACCTGCAAATTGTTGAATGAACTTCCTTCTGTGGTGTTCCCCCAGCGCTGCATTATGGGGTTCTTCAAAACTGACGTCAAAAAAGTCCTTCAGGGCTGGCTGCGCGTTGGCAACTCCCCTGGTGTTGCAAATATTCATAAGCGATGGTGACCATTCTGCATCAGGTGGCCCGTCTGTTTGTCTGTCAATCCTTTGACATAAAAAAACAGCTATAGTACAGTGCTCATCAAGTGCTGTATACTACCATTTGGCGGCAGATAGATTAGGTAATGTGGTGGTGCCTAAGCTCTCTAGTCCCTATACTGGAACTCTATCACCAGCAAAACATGTGAACACGTGGATAATCTAAACGATCGTATTAATATTAAGCATGCATTTTTATGGATCGTCTGTAAAATACTGCTTTCATCATGTCAATTTTTTTTACGCACCTTATTCTACTGTATGTTTATTGTGCTGTATTCTACTTTAAGGGGCTCCCATACATAACTGAGAATTCGCATCGCATCGCAAATATCTGCGAGCTCGAACGTATGCATTGCCTGCGATGTGGCGTCGCATCGTAAGCCGACAATACTTCGAGGTACTAGGAATTTTCCAGAAAATAGAAAAATCCCAGAGATAAAGGACTTTACACCATTATCTCTGATAACCCTCTACCTGGGAATCGAACTCAGGACCTCGGCGTAATAGTAGTTTAGTTTAATATACGCGAGATAAATCCGTAAAAATAGTTTTATTTCAATGAGTGTAGCTCGCGAAAACCTAAGAACATATCATAGTAGTGTCTTGCTACCACCAGGCTACCGAGGTAAATGATAGTGTTTAGCGCTATCATATTTCAGTTAGGTACGGCCCTGAAATTCCCGGCACAACGACTTAGACCTCCGGAGTGGTAACGCATCTTCTTGAAATCTCTGGACTTTATGTAGATATATATCGACGTAAAGTAAAGTATAGATTCTGCAAAATCTCTTTTTTTTTATTACTGTTTTTAACTTAGCGTAGAGATATGTTTTAGTCAGCGTAATAAAAAATCCCTAAACTTTTTACTATTAAATTTTTTCCAAACGTATAATATTGAAACGCAACAGCCGGAACGCCGAAAGCTACAGAAAGTTAAATTTCGCGGGTATACGGCGACGCCGTGAGTGTGCGAGTGAGACGGAACTACCACTTTCGCTACCGTACGTCGGAGTGAGCAAGCGCCGCGCGCCACCGCTGCGCCGCAGAGGCCCGCGCAACGTGATTACTGTCATGCGGATTATTAGGTTTTAATCAGCGTTTGCCGTATTTGTGATTGAAAGTTGACTCTAATGAGTAAATTCAACTTTAAAATGCACACAAGATCGAGGAGGATTGTTGATTTAGTACAAACAAACTGCGATAATGTCCAACAACATAATGTTCAAAGAGAAAGAAGATTAAAAGAGATGAAGTTTTATGTCCCAATACCCGCAAGTTTTAATATTTGAAATGTTTGTGCTGTTAAAAGATTTATAGAATATTGATTCGACCTCATGTTATATTTACAATAGATATTTATGTGTAATAATTCCTATTTATATCAAAGTTTAAGTGTTTCCAAAGTAAAAGATTGGAACTGGCAGTTTCGATAGTTTTTGGTGCACGGTGAAAAAGAAATAGCATCGAAATCGCCATTTTCGATTACATACTTGGTATTTTTTAAACATGTTTGTATCGAAGCGGACATTTTCGATTAGATACGTGGTATTTTGCTGACAGGTATTTATTGAAGTTGACATTATCGATACTATATTTAGTTCTTTACCGAGAAACATTCACTAAAACTGCCATTTTTGATATTTTACAACGGAATGAATTTATAACGAGTTTACATAATGAATTTTTATTATTTATTTAGTTACTTTTTCAACAAATATTATTATTTATTATTTTAAATAATGTATATAATAACTTAGAAGTTACTTTTAAAACAAATATTATTAATTACTTTTTTCTAAAATAATAAAATAATATTATAAATAATTTTGCCAACTGCCTCGGTAGCCTAGTGGTAGCAGGCCACTACTACTACGCTGAGGTCCTGGGTTCGATTCCCGGGTAGGGGGTTATCAGAGATAATGGTGAAAAAGCCTTTATCTCTGGTTCTATTGGGATTTTTCCATTTTCTGGAAATTTCCCAGTACCTCAAAGTTTGGTAATGTGCCCGGAGATGTCAACAGGCTCGCCACCTGTTACATGGGCCAAAACGTAACCGGCGAATCGTGGGTGTTTGTTTGTATGCTTGAATGCATGCATTTACCTCTGCCTACCCCTTCGGGGATTACAGGCGTGAAGTTACGTTACGTTACGTTAATAAATATTTTTTAGTTGCTCAATGTATAGATTGGTACCGAGCACGACATCTGTCCCAATCTATTAAATACCTTTGATCGATTTTCACCTTTATAACAACAGCATTACGTTTCAGAATTATTGGGAAAAATTGACAGTTTGGAGTATGTCGGTGTACTAGTGTTTATATTTCAAGTACCTACCTTCAAAGTGATTTGATGATAGTAAACAATACTTAGTAAAATTTTATTTTTAACGTCTGAGTTAAAGAATATTGACAAAGAGCAATCCAAAAATTCGTCAGAAGTAGTTTGCGCTAATTTTGACTTTCAAAAAATTTTAAGCTGCCCGCATGGAGATGTAGGTTTGTTTTACTATAAACGTAAACTTTCGCTGTTAAAGTTTACCGTTTTTGATGTAGCTTTAAAAGAGGGAATATGCTATATGTGGACTGAATGCACAGCTAAAAGAGGAGCCAATGCAGTTAGTAGCTGTTTGATGCAGTTCGTTAAAATGAAGATGGGTCAAGGTGCTAAACAATTTCTTTTTTGGTAGTATAATTGTGCTGGCCAAAATAGGAATAGGGTAGTTTATTCTTTGTATATGTACCTACTTGGCAAAACATTATAATATAGATATCACTCATCGCTTTTTGGAGAAAGGGCATACACAAAACGAGGGTGACAGCGTTCACGCCCTTATTGAATGAGAATCTAAGGAGAAAATTATATATTATAATAATATATTCCTGACCAGTGGTTTGCCTAGGTGCGTTGGTCGAAAATAGAGAGAAATCTCTATAATGTCGTTAATATAACCGAAGATGATATTTTTGATTTTAAATTTTTATTAGTTGAAAAAAAATGATAGGAATGAGAATGTGAAATGGAATAGTGTTAAAGAAGTTCACGTACGAAAAGAGGAGCCAAATTGCCTTTATTTTAAACTAGTGGCCCGCCCCGGCTTCGCGCGGGTACATTGTTACCTACCCTCTCCTATTCATCTTAGCGTGATGTTATGTAAAGCCTAAAGCCTTCCTTGATAAATGGGCTATCTAAAACTTAAATAATTTTTCTAGTCGGACCAGTAGTTCTTGACATTGGCGCGTTCAAGCAAACAAACAAACTGTTCAGCTTCATAATATTAAGTATAGATTTATTATGGAAGGTAATATACAACGTAAGACCTAAAAATTCTGTGAAAATTTTAAGCGTCTACTTGCTACCGTTATTATCGAGCAAAAAATGTACGAAAAAAAAAACCTTAATTGTCCCTTTGGACCCCTTAACATTTTCATTTCCTTATTTTCAGTAATTAATTTTGTCTTTATAGCGGTAACAGAAATACATAATTTGTGAAAATGTTAGCTTTCTAGCTATCACCATTTATGGTGACAGACAGATGGACGGACTTACAGGATTAGTAATCCGTAGGGTCCGTTTTTACTTTTTAGGTACGAAACTCCTTAAAAGATAGAACGATTCTTTAAATTGACATAACTTTTTTATTTCTGAACCGATTCACATGAAACAAACACAAAATATTAAGTAAAACTTACCACAATATGTTAGTGATCGAATAAGGAGTTTCTAAAATTAGCGTGCACAAACACACAGACAAACAGACATTTTTCCGGGATAAAAAGTACCCAGTGTTGTGTGCCAAAGGTTAAAGTATAATCGTACCAAGTTTCATTGTAATCGGACCGGTAATTTTTATGTGATGCTTGAACAAACAGACAGACAGACAAATTTTTTTCTAATCACATATTTGGGTTCGGTATCGATCTAGTAACAACCCTTGGTATTTATTTTTTCAATATTTTTAATGTACAGAATTTATACTTCTACAGTTTTATTATAAGTATAGATATGATTTATACTACTATAGAGACTGAAAGCCGAGGAAGAAAGAAGTGCCAGCCTACAGAGTTAAGAAACTTATACCCACTTGGTTTAGCAGAACCCAAGTATAAAGATCTGATGTCTTTGTGTCGTTCCGGGGTAATACCCAAACAGTATCATAGGTTTTACGAAAATTTAAAACATGTAAGTGGCATTGAACATTCTGAAAATGAGGATGATATCGATGAGTATGTCGCGCCAGGTAAAAAGAACGCTGGCGGTCAAGCTGCGCGTCATGTGTTTTTATTTAATTTTATGTTATTCTATGTAATATAGTTTTCAATCTGCCTACCAATACACGAAACCGCAAGCGAAAGCTAGATTAAAAATAAACCAATAGGGCTAGTACTTTCGTGCGCGAGTGTACCGATGCGCGAACACATCCCTTCTACTTTCTTCCAGCGTTCTTTTTACGTGGCGCGACCAGGGTTTAGTCTAGTTTAGTTAAGTAACATTATTGTCTTGTTTTGAATTGTTGTTGATGGAAGTTTTAAGAAGACTGCGTTTTTAAACGGTTTTTGTTATTTACAATGATTGTAAGATGTCTTTTAATGATAGGGGAGATAATTTGAGGTATCGTATACAGAGGAGATTTTTTTATTTTTTATAATTAAGATTTTTTGTAATTTTTATTACAATTTACAATTTATATTGCATAGTTATATTGCTACTTCTGTGATTAAAAGGATAGATCTCATTAATATTAAGAAACTAATTTTAGCTCAAGTTGAAACGTTTTAAAAGTGCCATTGTCTTGATTAATATTGAACCAATTTTGTAAGTGACCCAAAACTGCGGGTTGTTTATTTTAAATAAACATATTTTATAAACATTACACTATTTTATTTGGATTAACATCAAAATATTAATGAAATTTTAAGTGATCGATTGTGACTTTCACAAAATTATAAACATTTTAAAACAATGTATAAAATCGAACTGGGCACTTACGATATATTTTAGTGTATGCATTCCCGGGTAACCTATCGAATGGGTCAGTTTCGATTATGAATGTGAGTTACATTTCGAGAAATATTATTGTAACTGATTTTTCTAAAAAGCTGTCATTAATATAGCAAACTGTACATAACACCCCATTTTGTAACCCTGACCCAGTATAAATACATTTTTTTATAAGTTTATCATAATTTAGGACAAAGTTATGCCAAAAATAAACTTTAAATTGCTCTCCTGTAAAGTAAGCATTTTCAGTTTCAATACTTTACGTAGGGACCGTCGATATATGGGCTATAATATCACATACAATATCGTAACTTCGTAACTTCACGCCTGTAATCCCCGAAGGGGTAGGCAGAGGTAAATGCATGCATTCAAGCATACATGCAAACACCCACGATTCGCCGGTTACGTTTTGGCCCATGTAACAGGTGGCGAGCCTGTTGACATCTCCGGGCACATTACCAAACTTTGAGGTACTGGGAAATTTCCAGAAAATGGAAAAATCCCAATAGAACCAGAGATAAAGGCTTTTTCACCATTATCTCTGATAACCCCCTACCCGGGAATCGAACCCAGGACCTCAGCGTAGAAGTAGTGGCCTACTACCACTAGGCTACCGAGGCAGTTAATTCTTTCTTTCTTTCTATTTTTATGTGTTTACCCCCTTACTCATAAACGTACATTAGATATGTTTAAGCTATAGAATGCTTTGTCTTTGTCAGTTGCATTGTCAAATGTGCAGGGTAGAAGAAGACAAAGAAGAGATTGGAAACACTTTAGCTAAAATACGTTTATGAATAATGAGGTTAATATTTTCCTTATAACATACTATGATATAACATGTTATTACTCGTTCATATTACTTACACAACTCATGCATATAGTTTTATCTCTCTTTAAATCGAACGTAGAAATTACCATACGCCGTCCCGGGGGTCAGTCGTGATTGGCCAATTAGGACGTATCTAATTGAAAAGCAAAAAATGCACGAGAACGATACGGGAAAAACGTTCCGCATTCGGAACACGTGGATAATCTAAACGATCGGTTTAAAATTCAGCATACGTTTTTATGGACTGTCTGCAAAATACTGCCGCTATGATTTTTCGTGGTACATTGGATTTTTTAGTCAAATATGTTATTTATTTTCTATACTACTGGTGGTAGATCCCCAGTGACGGAGCTCGCGGGCGTAGGCACCACCGCATTACTTTTTATACTTGCCGCTCGCTAAATAGTAGTGTTCAGCACTATCGTGTTCTGGTCAGGTGCTTAGGCCTTAACGCATCTGCATTTTGACCTAGGTCTTTGTGTAAGTGTCTATGTGCAGTCATCACCTAACATCAATATGAATTGTATGCTTGTTTTAAAAAATTAACCAATTCGGTCATGGTATGCTTGAATGCATTCATTTACCTCTGCCCTACCCTGCGTTTGTTATAATATCACTTACATTAAGAAATTACTTTATAATAAAATTATACTACCTACCCCGACGAACTTCATATTGCCTTAGAGGTATAAAAAAAACGTCCAAAACATCTGAAAAAAAATTGGTGACAATCACCATTACCATTTACGAATATTAATATTATACTACAGCCGATTCTCATACCTACCAAATATACACACAAAATCATAATTATCGATCCAACCGTTTCAGAGGGGTATTGTCACAAACACTGTGAGACCAGAATTCTTTATAGACTAGCTGATTCGGCAAACTTCGTATTACCTCAGAATTAAATAATGTGTCAATGGTTAGATAGATACTATTTGTATGGGAAAATTAAATTATGATTTTTAATATTTCCCTTCAATTTCTTCATATTTTCTTACCTTTTAAACCTTACCTGGACTTCCAAAATTAATTTAAAACAAAAATCTGCCAAATAGGTCCAGCCGTTCTCGAGTTTTAGTGAGACTAACGAACAGCAATTGATTTTTATTTATATGTAATAAAGATAAAAAAAATAAAAATAAAAAATAAAAAACGTATTTATTCTCTCCACAATAACATTAACAGGACAACATTATGTTAATTGCAATACAAAACATTCTGTCGTGTCATTTAATTTATTGTGGAGACTGGAGCCTGAACTAAAGTTATAAAACCTGTTTTACAGGTCTCCAGGTCCACACCCTTCGGATAATTTAGATGATTGTACATGTAGCAATATTTTTATGAGTGTTATACATTATGTTTGAGGAGATTTTAATCTTATTACTATTATAATATAAAGATTTCTTGTAGTAAAATCTAAAGTTCACTAATACTAAAATCTAAAATTAATAATTTGCCAGTACCTATTTGTTATAAAAGTCAGTAAAAGAGTGAAATTATAATTGAAATTTTAGTTATCCACTTATTAAGCATTAGGGTTAATGTGTGTTTGTTTGTGTGAGTTATTTTATTATAACATAGTCTAAACACCTTTTACCTTTTCTTAGCATTTATATCAGCAGATTAGTAGATTAGATTAGTAGATTAGTAGATAAAGATAAGTGCACAATAAGTTTGTTTTGAAGTTCAAAACAAAATGGCGGGTGACACGCGCGGAATGTTAATTGGTGTAAATTGCGGTCGTGAATGATGACGGCAGTTATCAAATTTGACCGGGTTATTATAATTAGGAGACGAACATTTTGCTGCGGCCTTTAATCCTTTTAAAAACTTTCTTTGTGATTCTTTGTCGTTATTACTTCACCCAAACTCATTTGTTTTATGAATTAGCGGACTGTACTGAATGTGTTATGTGTATTTTTTTTTTTAAACCAGTTTTTTAGTGATAGAACGAAACGGCAGATTCAATCTAACATTCAATATTTCGTTCTATGAATAAGATAGTCGACAGATGGTCATGTGTCAAACCATGCCCATTTTATTTTATAATTTCCTCGATAGCTTAACCCCCTTATTCATAAACGTACATTAGATACGTTTTAGCTATATAATGCTTTGTCTTTGTCAGTTGCATTGTCAAATGTGCAGCAAAGAAAAAGACAAAGGAGAGATTAGCAACACTTTAGCTAAAATACGTGTATGAATAAGGGGGTAAGTCCATAATAATATTATTATTGAGGCTCATTTATGAAGGAAGGCTTTAACGTCATGCTTCAATAACTTGGAGAAGAGCAGAAGCCATGATTGAAAAAGAGAGGGTCTAAGTTCAATATTACGATATGACGTTGTTTAGGTAAGCAATTTCAAAATGAGTATATTTGCACATATATACTTTTTTAATAACAAGTATGTTTGGAAGTCCAAACAAAATGGCGGGTGACACGCGCGGAATGATAAATGGTGTGAATTGCGGTCGTGAATGATGACGGCAGTTATCAAATTTGACCGGGTTATTATAATTACGAGACGAACATTTTGGCAGTTAATCCGTTTAAAATTTTTCTGTACCCTTCCCCGTCGTAATTTCTTCCACTCAAGGTCATGCCCGTTTGTCTGTCATCCTATAAATGTAAAAAGAATAATTACGAAAAAATTAAAAAACACAAAAAAATAAATTTTAATCGCGTTAATATGTTCGCAACAGGTTATGCAATACCTCTTACGGTCATGCACTACCTAGTTTGTTTGCATTCTATGTACCAAACTACCGCAGTGGTGCTGGAAATTTTTCGACAATTAACTATTTCTGACCTTGTATAGTACTTGGCTCCACCAACCCGCATTAGAGCAGCGTGGTAGAGTAAGCTCCAGACCTCCTCCCGAGAAGAGGAGAGACTCGTGCCCAGCAGTGGTACCTATCAAAAGTTGCCATTATTATTATAGTACTTGGTGTGTATCACGTGTGGCATTCTACAATCCCATCACTAGTGCCATCAATCTAGAAATAAAAAAATATCTGACAAAAAATTAATACGCTGATAAAACGTTTACTCGGGTAAAAAGTAAATATGAACATCCTCGTAATAAGATGAAAAAGGAAACAATTTAACGTTAGCAGTGCGCACCGGCTTGAGCTGGTAATGACTACTTATGTACCATTTATAAGCGGTTTAATCTGGATTATCTCGAGATACAGGGTGTTAACATTTGACACCGTTGTGCGAAAGGTTAATGGAAGAGGCAGAATAAACAGTAACTATATCGGCAGTTTTTGTAGACTTGAAACGTTGGCAGATAATTTTGTTTTTAATATATATTTTTAATGAGTAAAAAAAACATGTTACTTTTTTATGTAATGGAAGTGGTAAACAAGTCATTTTGGCGATCGTGTCGGGAATATATACAGGGGGATGCCCCGGAGCCTAATCCGCGACGAAATCAAAGGGAAACAAAAACCAGAGGTCAATAATGCTGCCACCCCTGAGACCTTAGGTGTCATGTGTTTGTAATAGTTATTACGGGGCTATACATTAAAATCTTATCAAAACACGATAGTGTTGCACACTACCATTAAGCGTCAGATAGGTATGGTAATGCGGTGGTGCCTACGCCGATACACTGGAACTTTACCATTAGCAAAAAGTTATTTACATGATTTTTAATTTCACTCAGTTGCTATCGTAAGACTTGATTTGTTAAAGTCAACAAATTCTATCTCCAGGTGCTATTTTTTTTTTATGTAATAAGTGGCAAACAAGCTTGTAGTTCACATTGATGTTAAGTGATGACTGCAGCCTATAGACACCCACACAAAGACCAAGGTCAAAATGCAGATGCGTTACCACTCCTGAGGCCTAAGGTGTTATACCACTGTGCCGGAAATTACAGGGCCGTACATTACCACCTGACCGGCACACGGTAGTGCTGAACACTACCATTTAGCGGCAAGTATATTAGGTAATGCGGTGCTGCCTACGCCCGCGAGCTCCATCACTAGAGCTCTACCACCAGAAAAAAATAAATATTTCTGGTAATAAATTACAAATAAAAACACGCCCATATAAATATTTGCAGAAGAGTTACCAGCAATAACTTCCATACATCCAAAATTTTCACATTTATAATATTAATATCCTGCAATAAAGCATAAATCTCTCCTAAGTCACCCCTTTATCTCAAACGTAAGTTCCACAGAGGTGCGTTTTCCTAAAAACAATTGATACAAAACTACACGTTATCACACTGCCGCAGTCGCCATCGAAATGAAAATACAAGTCGAGTCAACAAAGCACAAAATTAGTTTTATCCGAGTATAGAAGAAAAAAGCGACGAAGCGAACTGCGAAGAGGGCGGGCCGGTTGATTCGCGGTAATGTTAGTATATTTAATACTGTGAATCATTATCAATGTATTTAGGAATGACGGATATAATGGGGCATCTTATAGATAAACCAGTACCTGTTTATAGTGAATGAAATGATCTTCCAGGTTGTCTATAGACGCGTTGTTTGGTCACAAAATTTTCGAAAATTTATCTCGAAAAATACCGAGTCTGTGGATTTGCTTGACTTGATATCAACTGCCCAGCGTATTAGTAGTGACCTGCTACCTTCTAATATACATAATTCTCGTGTCGGTATATTTGTAACTATACTCCTCCGAAACGACTTGACCGATTATCATGAAATTTTGTGTGTGTATATGTTATGTATGAAAATCAGTGGTAGAATATTTTTTTAACCCAAAAACGTATTAGTGGCCCAATCAAAGCATTTATTTCTTCTTTTTTTTTTAAAGATATAAGGTAATAAAATACATATAACCCTCATTAGTACATCTACTTTTACATCTGATAGTGTGGTCAAAAGTCTTGGGAATTGGCGTGCATGTATGAAGAGAATGATGAAGGTGATGAGGCACGAGAGGTATGTCAGGACCGGGATATCTGGCGCTCTACACTCTCTGCCTACCCCGTTAGGGACCTAGTGTGACACTTATATGTGTACAATATATGTATTAGGCTATACGAAGTTCGTTGGGACAACAAATATTTACATACGAATATTAAAATTTCTTATTTAGTATCAAATACAGCTACATTACTAAAAGATGCCTAGACGCGATTCTCGGTGCTGTCATCTCAATTTGACGTAGAGATGAGGTCACCGGATGTCGCGGTATTATTACATAGACGTATTTTAAAAGGTTTCACTGGTTTCACTTCTATTTTCTACGCAATTCCTTTAGCATCAAGATTGAATTCCCAGTCTTTGTGGCTTTACGCCTGTATATGAAAAGTAACGGTTCAATTGCTTGTGGCGTAGAAGTTTCTTTCGTGAAATATCGTTCAAGACTTTTTATTGAAGTGAGAGTTGTATGTTTCTTGAAAAATATTAATAATGGCAACCTATTATACGTCCCACTGCTGGGCACGGTATCTCCCCTTTTTGGGGGTAGGAATTTACTCCACCGCGCTCCAATGCGGGTTGGTGGAGAAAAAATTAATTAATTATTTTATTTTAAAATTAATTACTTGAAAAATACGAATATGAATTAAAATAAAATACGCTTACACTCACAGCCCGACAGTAGGAATAAACCTGTGTGGTGGGTGCCGATTGAAAATTGATTGCAAACTTTCATGAAACAAAACAAATTCATCATTTTTTTTTGCGCGGTGTGATGGACACATAAAAAGGCTACAAGTCGAGTGTTGCGGGTAAAGTTCCAGTGTAGGAACTCGAAGGCGTAGGTCTTTACTTACCACCGCATTATCTAATCTCTTCTTCTTTGTCGTTTCACTCTTGGCAGAGTGGTCGTCGTCGTCAGTCAGGAACAGGCTCAGTGACAAGTTTTGTTATACGGCGCCATTCTTGTCGGACCGCAGCCTTTCTGGTACACTCATGAACTGTGTAGTTTGTTGCCACCTTGATTTGATCGGTCCATCTCAACGGGGATCTGCCTCGCGGTCTGGTACCTTCCACTTTTCCCTGCACTACTAGACGCTCTATGGAGTCATTGTTGCGCCGCGATACATGTCCAAAGAAAGTAAGGATGCGGGTTTGCACAATAGATGAGAGGCGCTGTCGGATGCAGAGCTCGTCAAGTATGGAGGCGTTCGTACGGAACTCTGTCCACGACACCCTGAGCATTCTCCTCCAGCACCACATCTCGAGTGCGTCTATTTTCTTCTTTTCATATTCACGCAAAGTCCATGTTTCTGACGCATACAGGAATATGGGAAATATTAGTGAGCGAACCAGCCAGATCTTTGTGGCTTTGGTGATGTGTTTATTTCCCCATATCTTTTTCATCTTGTCCATTGCAGACCTAGTAATCTAATCTAACTGACGCCAAATATCAGAGATATAACAACTAAGGTCTCAGAGGTGACAACGCATTTAACCCGCTAGTTTTTAACTTCAGTCATCACTTAACATTCATGTGAACTCCATGCTTGATTGCCACCATCGTAACCTATAAAAAATAATAACGTTTAATCGGATTCGAATATGGAATAGTCATCGATAATGTTGCCTAAAAAGTGAGTTTCTCCTCTTCGTAGATGTCCACTGGTTGCAACCAGTACTTAGTATACAGCTGTAACTGCCTCGGTAGCCTAGTGGTACTATGCTGAGGTCCTGGGTTCGATTAATGGGTAAGGGGTTATCAGAGATAATGGTGTAAAGTCCTTTATGTCTGGTTCCATTGGGTTTTTTCCATTTTCTGGAAATTTCCCAGTACCTCGAAGTTTGGTAATGTGTTTGTTTTTTGAAACCATTAACAACTACTCCAATTAAAAAAGAAATTGGGTGTTTTTATGAACCTCTTTTATAAATTTAATTTAAATTTTACCCGTTTGTGAAATTCAGCCGAGAAATTATGTTTTCTTAATTGCACTCCGGACCAATGTAACCCTAACGTTGTCAACCAATTAGAGTGGTCTCAAATAACCGTTAATTGATACTGCACTTGAAAACTAGTTCACCAATTAAGCAATTCTTCTGGAAAACGAACGATGACGGTTTTTTTATCGACTTCTTAATTTTAGTTTTTGATTTCATATCGGATCGTTTCATTTATTCTTGTCTTCGATTGCAACGGTGAGATTTTTTTTATAAGACGTGACATTAAAAAGAAAGGTAACGGAAAAGTTAAATTTTAAAGGACCAAGGTAAAACGATTGGCAGAAAATATGGAAAATAGAAATTATATATTTGAAAAGTAACGTAACATAACTTCACGCCTGTAATCCCCGAAGTGGAAGGCAGAGGTAAATACATGCATTCAAGCATACATGCAAACACCCACAATTTGGCCCATGTAACAGGTGGCGAGCCTGTTGACATCATACCAAACTCCGAGGTACTGGGATATTTCCAGAAAATGAAAAAATCCCAACCGAACCAGAGATAAAGGATTACACCGTTGTCGCTTAAAGTCGAACCCAGAACCCTAGCGTAGTAGTAGTGGTCTGCTACCACTAGACTACTGATGCGTTTAAAAGTATTTTAATGAAACAAAACAACAAAAAGAACGTAAATCAATCAACACGAGAATAAAACTCACAGAACCAATTGTATTTGTCTAACTATTCCGATCACTAGGAGATAGGTCAAAAGTGACTCCGTACCGCGACACTAAAAAAACCTAATGGAATAATTAAACATTAATTTTTTTTCAAAAAACGATCTCCTCGGTTAAGCGATTCGGGCACGGTCGTGTGTGTGATGGGTGACCGTTAGTGGTAAATTAAAAATGTGCGTTTCCGTGCTTCGGAGGGCACGTTAAGCCGTCGGTCCCGGTTGCTATCGATAGATAGCAGTCGTTAAATCTTGTCTTGGCCTTAAGGGTTTGAAAACATCCGACAACGGGTTGGGCACTAACCCTTATCTCCAGCAATCCGCATTGGAGCAGCTTGGCGGAGTAAGCTCCAGGCCTCCAGGCTCCAGGCCCAAGAAGGGGAGAGAGTCGTACCCAGCAGTGGGACGTAATATTAAAAAGTATTTTATATGATTAAACACTGTAAAATGAACGTAAATAAACAAGAAAATAAAACTAAGAGTATTAGCGGAAAACTTGGAGGCGTGTGGTGCCCATATTTTATTTAATTTTCTTGGTGTATTTTTCAGTTATATAAACAAAGTTGGTGGCATTTTGTTCGATATAGGTTTATTACAGTGCCCGTGTATAATGAAATAGAATAACAGTGCGAAAAGACGGCCTTTCTGGTTACCTCCAAAACTTCATTGTAAATGTTCTGGTTTACTCGAATTAACTATAAGGTTAAGATCATAACACAAGCATTTCGTTCATCGAGTTTATGCTGCAAACCCATTTTTTACGCATTTTTATGATCCAGAGAATATAAATCCACTAGGTTGCCTATCAAAATGTGGCCGCAAGTATTTTTAAATATTTTTTTTTTTTTGGGACAAAATTTCGATGACTTGTTTTTTTAATAAAATATCGTCCACTTCACGGCAATATATGTAAAGACTCTGAAAAATCACGGCAGCCAGACGATTTTCTAAAAGACTTGGCCTCTTTTCATAAAACTCTTTTTGATTTTTTTCCTCTTCACTATTAACCTTCTCTTGGCTATCAAACTCTTCAATACTTTGAGACTTAACATCACTTGCTGCAAACGTGCCTACTCTAGTCGTTAAAGTGTCGGCATATTTATATTTTTTCTTACGACGAAATAATAACATTCACGAACACTTTTTGAATGATGCATCATTAAAGTCATGTACGTTGCTTGTTTTGTCACACAGAAAACACGCCTTCATCTTTAAATCATTTAATTTCACATAAAGTAATTTGATAGTTGAGAAAAGTAGCATCCCACGCATGCGCAATGGATTCACAAGCGTCGTATCGCTGTCCTCGTCTGACTGGTGATGTTACGCGCTAGCTATTTTTCACAATATTTACAATATTAACCATCTTTAACAGCCAGCAACCCTTATTTGCGGCCAGATTTAATTTGGCAACTGCATACTATAATAATGAGAAAAAAAATTGCTTTAATTTAATATATAACTAATTAATGTACGTCATCAACGTAAAAACGTTTCCTTGATCATACCTGTTTACACCTGCTGCGAAGAGGTGCGGCCAAGTGCGCAACGGCTGCCGTGATTTTTCAGAGTCTTTACATATATTATATTGCCGTGAAGTGGACGATATTTTATTGAAAAAACAAGTCAACGAAATTTTGTCTAAAAAATAAAAAAATGAAAAATTATTTAAAAATACTTGCGGCCACATTTTGATAGGCAACCTAGTGGATTTATATTCTCTGGATCATAAAAATGCGTAAAAAATGGGTTTGCAGCATAAACTCGATGAACGAAATGTTTTTGTTATGGGATCTTAACCTATATGACTCATTTGACTGACTTAAAAAATTAACTGATTGATTCTAACTTTTGCGCCGCTTTATATACGAATACAAAAATGTCGTTTTACTTGTGTCGTTTTAATGGCATCGCTGTTACACATAATGCCAGTAGCATTATGTGTAACAGCGATGCCATTCTATAAAAAGAAAAAATAACTCACAGAACCAATGTATTTGTCTAGCTATTCCGATCACTAGTAGGTCAAAAGTGACTACGTACCGCGACACTAAAAAGAACCTAATGGAAAAGTGTGGTCCAACGTCTCCTGAGCGCAAACAGATTAATTCCGATCTTTTTCGGATTGTTCGAAAATGGAACGCTATTCTTGCGACGGTATTTTATTTGAACTATCGAATTGTTGAGTTCAAGGGCTATTTGGAATATTGAAAATTATTTTTAGGTTTCTGTAGCCAAGAGAAACCCCTTATAGTTTCGTTATGTCTCTCTGTCTGCCCGTCCGTCTATACGTCACTACTTTACTCCCACTTTACTTCAAAACTGATAAGACTATATGCTTAAAGCACAACACAATAAATAAATTAAAAAAAAATAAGCATGAAATAGTAAGTAAGTAAGTAAAACTTTATTTGGTGCACAAAGCAAACACGGGTTGATTACGGGGAGAAAAAGAGAACTTAAATTACTTAAAAAATTGCACTACATACTAGATACATAGATCTGCTCTGAATATGTGTCTCCTTTTAGCACCAAAAAGGTGGCCGATTCAACAATATGCCAGGCGTGAGCCTAGCGCTGATTTTCAATCGGAACCCATTCGGTGACTTACCGAATGGGTTACGATTGAAATTCGGGTACTTTAATTTGGCTTCAAAGGAGACGGCGAACGCCCATGCCATTTACAAAGAATAAATAGAAGAAACCATAATCGACGGGAATCCAAAGATATTTGAGGTTATGTTGTTATGTATGTAATAGGTATAATACTCATGTAGGTACAATACCTATGTATGTTCCAAGAAGCTTGAACAGTGAGAATACTTATTCGAACTGATATCCCTATTAGCGTGGTCCCTGACTTTTTCTTTAAACAGAAGCCAGGTCGTAGATATAACAAAAACACTAAAAAGTAACTAAAATGCTATCAGTATTTACGGAGCACGAGTGCAGAAACGAATAACAAAAACAAAAGTCATAGCTGTCACAAACCAGGGATACCAATTTCGAATCAATTTAATCGAATAAGTGTTTATGGTTTACAGGTAAAGTTCGATTTTTATCGATTCTTGTAAAACTTATTCTTTGAAAAATGGACGTGAAGTTATAAAGATTTTTCAAAGATTTCAAGTATTGCTCTGAATCGATTCCAGAGTATTTACGATTCAAATCGATTTATAAGTAATATTTTTTTTGTCAATAACTGGCATCCTTATTAAATATGGCGGTCGGACATTTTTTATCGTTGAACTTCTTTTTTTTGTTATATTTCATAATCCATCGGTTTCGGATCCCGCAATCATATGTTTCATGAAAAAAAAAGATAAAATTCAAAAATCAAATCATTTATTTCAAGGTCTACAAGGACACTTTTGCATTGTCGGGTTATAAGCTACCTAGAGAGAATGACTTATAATAATAATTCAATAGGTATTAATAAATACCAATTTAATATGGAGGAATTTGTAAATAATTGATGCTTTCCATATTATACAAAATTGTTCAGTGTCTATTTAATTTATTATGTATTTTTGATTATTATTAGTGGTTATTCACTCTAGGTTAGTTTAAAAAAAATGACGATGTAAAAGTGCTCTCCAGGAGCCTAATTATATGAAATAAATGAATAAACTGAATAAACTGAATAATATTTAACCGATACGTGAATCATCAAATTTTTCAATGCCTTCATAGAAGAAAATGAAAAATCTGTTCGTCATAATCATAGTCGTTCACTTAGCAGAGTTCCAAGTGCAGGCAGAAGAACTCCGCTACCCAACAAACTCAGCGTGTTGCTCTTTTGTCAAAACCTTAGATTTAATAAAAATATTATTAAATAAAATAAAGATAATGTGAACGTCCAGGGCATATAAATATTTGCATATAAACACATACGCAAATATCCATCAACAGCTTAATATCGTGATAGAAAATAACACCCGCAAATCACAACAGACCAGTCCCCACAATCAGCACCCGTTCACGAGTATGACGCATGTGGCAGCCATTGCTCTCCTCGACCATTTTGAAGGGAAGTGAGCAACCCGTCACACGACGCCACCGAAGGCATATTTATTTTAATATAGCTTTCATTCCTGTCCGCGGTATGTTCGAGGGCCAAATTTCGCCAATCTCCTTTGAATCCACTTTAGAACACTTGGCGAATATTAAACATTTTCTTAATGTCGAAATTGTAAAACATTTACTTCCGTAAGATTCGAGAATAAAATAAAACCGGGCGCACACCGTTTAATACGAAACTCCGCGTAAAATTTAATAAGGCCCCGTAACATCTGGCCAAATAAACCGTGTACTAGGCAAAATTCATAAAACGGTTAATACTTACAACTACCGTCTGTACACGTCTTTATGACTGTGCGCCGGGACAGAATTCAAAATTAGAATTCGCCCAATTTAGGTACTTTATTGCGACGCGTTCGGAACGGGGGTCGGATCCTGGGTATTTTATGGTACCCGTACCACATTGGTCGTGACAGATATTTTTTTTTCTTATTTCTTATAATAATTATTTTATTTGATACGTGCTCGGTGCTGGGCATATTTATTTGATTTTTATTGGGGTCGTAACTTTTTTGGCGCGTTCATACGGAATTCTGATTCTGTCATTAAACCCTTTTTATATCGGTTTCATTTTGATCGGATTGGATAAGATTATGAAAGGTTTATGGATGCCTTTTTAAGTTGTAAAAGTGTAATAATTTTGATAGGATATATAAATATTAATTTCTCTTTTTTCCAAATTTCCGTAATAAAATACGGCACAGAGGCATAAAACCTTAGGCCTCAGGAGTGGTAACGCATCTGCATTCTGACCTTGGTCTTTGTGTGTGTCTATAGGCTGCAGTCATCGCTTAACATCAATGTGAACTGCATGCTTGGTTGCCACTTCCATTGCATAAAAAAGTAAATAATTAAACGAGAGTGCTTACGTTCTCGAGTATTATCATTTCTTCTCTACCAGTAAAGATTCAGCAGAATTCCACATGACAATGAGTAAGTCATTCTTTTTTTCAGGTTCATATTCCAGTGCATGGAACGGTCCTTCTAAATTCTTGTTTTTTACGTCATTAACTAGTTGGTGCTAACTTCCTTTACCTTAAGAATCTTTAGTTCCAAACGGCTTGGAAGCTTAATAATTGATCTGTCAAGCCTTAATGTATTCTTAAAATGTCTTCATACTTCTCTATTAATTATAATTGGAAATTAATTGATCTCTAATATTTTTTTTTCATTTTTTAGAAGTTTTCCGGTACCTCGAAATTAGGTAATGTGCCCGGAGATGTCAATAGGCTCGCCACCTGTTACATGGGCCAAAACGTAACCGGCGAATCGTGGGTGTTTGCATGTTTGATTAAATGCATGCATTTACCTCTGCCTACCCCTTCGAGGATTACAGGCGTGAAGTTACGTTAAATATTAAACATGTTTGGAATAAAACACAATGCAAGAAGTATAAAACCATAATAAAGGAATAAGAAGGCTGTAACACAATTTTCTCAAGGCTCTGTAATAAAAGGTCATGATACATTTTTATTTCTGTCAAATAAAACTTTAGTGTTACCGTGAACCCGGTGAGCCATACACGGCCTACTGGCGGATTACTGTTCGCCGTAATGGCTATGGTTATGAATTTGAGATTAAATAGCATAGTAATTTCATACTTATACAACGTGTAACAGGATTAAATGTACAAACCGAGACTAGTTTGTTCAGAATCGATAACAGAATCGATTTCGGGCTCTTTTGATATAGGTAATATTTTATCCCAAAATTGGATGGAATTAATTCCAATTAAGGAAATTATGGTCACCCGCTTGGTGAACAGTTAATACAAACGAAAATAAGGCCTAACGTCTATCCAAAATAAAGTGCTAGTTTCAACAAGTTTATTAGAACTCATTGAAACGTGCTTTTTATTATAAATTAAAAAAATATAATAAAATAGTGGAAATTAATCTTGATTATAGCTAGTAAATAAGGGTACGCAAGTTACGCTACATCACATTGCAACAGTGTGGGAATAGTTTTGTGTTTTATGTCCGGCCGTAGGTAGAGCAAAGGTAAGCATGCATAGGGTGTGCATACTGTTCGTACAAACTGAGGACAATTTGTTTCTTAAATAAAAAATATTAAATACATAAACATGTAATTTCAGTTCATGTACTCGTATTATGATTATAACTCGATTTCCTAATCGGCGTGTTAGATAATGTGCATCATTTCCGTTACATGTTGTATATTCCGGATTTTTCCCCTGTGTGTAGGAGCTCTATCTGCCGTCAAATGTTCAGCACTACCGTGTCCCGGTAATGTATGGATGGCCCTGTAATAACTACCTTCAGATATTTGTTTCGGGTCTGGTTGTTTGTGTATGTGTTGTATGTGTACAACGGTACCAACGACACAGGTTTACACCTAGTGTGGGACTATGGTAGTAAGCGATTTTTTTTAAATAGTATAGTAGATCTTTCTGTTTTGGCTATGTATATGTATAGCTTTCCGTATACGGACACTATGTTTGTTTGTCCCTCTGTTTGACTGTTCATTCACCCGTCAGTGCGTCACAGCCGAATGTTTCCAGAGGTACTAGACCAATTGAGGTAGAAGAATTTGTTACGCACATGTAAATCCATGACATGAAACGTGTAGAAAGTTTATTTTTCACGTTGTAATTTTTCTACCAGTATTTTCGTTTCATCTTACTTAATCGTACAGAAAACATAATGTATGTCTGATATCAAGTTCCATTTAGAATTGGCGATAATAATCACAAAAAAAGAGAATCATAATCGGCTAGAAATAAATCTGAAACGGATGTTCTTTTAGTGGCTTTTATCAAATTTTCTCTGACCAAATTTTTGCCTAGATATTTTTTCTTAAGCCTATAAAAATAATAATACACTTTGTTTTACAACGATTAGGTTTTCAGATTTATGCTATCGTAAAATGCTTTCTGTAATTACTTGGATAAACAATTGGGCATCGGGTATTCAAGAGAAAGTAAATGAAACTGAATCGCTATTAGCTTTGTCTTTTTTTCTTATTAGCATGATTTGTCTGCAATAGCGAGAGAATGCTCTTCCACTAGAAAATATTTCTTCCGCTATTACATCGGCCATCTGCCAGTGAAATCGGTCTCGCCTTTCCAGAGATCAGCAGGAACAAACAGACGGACAGACAGACAGACAAAAATTATAAAAAATATTATTTTGGTATATGTACCATGTATACATACAAATGTATTTAGTAAAAAGCTGTTATTTGTGTACTACAAAGAGACACTCCACTTTTATATATTTGTATAGACGTACAGATTATAAGAATAAAGATTATAATGAACTAACCACTACCTACTAAACCTACTAAACTGATTGCATTGTGTTTTGGCAGTATGTTTCCATTGCAGGCGCCATGCATTTTGATTCTGTGATAAATAACTTCAATACAGATAATAATAATTGTCGATCCAAAAATGAGGATAACACTGCAAACGTAGCGCATGTTTGGCAAACTGATAGACTAATAGCCGCTTAAGCGAAAAAGTTTTACGGAAGGGTTGATCTGTAAGATTTATGCCGGAACGGAAAACATGTTCACGAATGACGAATCAACAAAAGTAGCTGGAGTTGGTTGGATATAGGCTCAATTTCGATATAAGGCGTGTTTGCAGCTTAAGGCGGTGCGGCAGTATTTGAATATTATTATGTAGTTGGCGTGTTCAAGGTGCAGCTTAAGTCGGTAAACAAAAAGTCATCATATACTCATAATCTCTCCCACTTTTCTCTCCCTTTAGTTTCATCCCTCACTGCTGAGGATCGTGGACCTTTTGACTTTGTCAACCAGCTGTCTCCATCAGTTTCGTTCCTTCGCTTGGTGTATTGCAGCACTAAGTGGTATCTTCAGCTCCTGCGGTGCTTGATCCTACCACCTTTTGGGACTGTTGCCTCTGGGTTCCTATACCTCCACTTTGAATTTAACCTTTAATGTAAAGTTTTAGTTCGTATCGTTTATCTAATACAGCGCCCATCAGAATAACAGAGATCATATAGCTGAGGTGGGTGTGTGGAGGAACGGGAGGAAGCAACGATTAACGTTTGGAAGTTGTATATACGTGTATGCCAACTCTTGAGATAACTTCGTATGTGCGGTGTAATTCGATTGACATGCCATCTACCGTACTAGATAAGTACTGTGACGTTTCGTCTGGGTTCCACAAGTTGACGACTTAATGTAGTGGACGCTTAAAGTGGTCTTGGTTTCACATAACCATACCCTTAATTTTAGTTTCTCTCATTATTTTCTCTTATTTCTCATTGATTATATAAACGTTGTGTAGGACCAAGAAAATAAATTATTTTCTTTCTTTTATACATATAGGTCAATTAAACAATGGCGGTCAAACCATTCCAATGGGGCGGTAAGTGCAATAACGCAAGATGGCCAGCAGCGTCCTGCGATAAAACTACCAGCCAATCCGCATGCCAATGGTGGCTAATATGTCGTATCCCCGCTTATGGGTAGGCAATGACCCAGTAGTGGACATATTTCATCTGAAATGATGATGATAATTATTGTGTACGCATAAGCATGTTAATACCTTTACGCATCTCTTTATGGAAATACAAGGTTCAAGTGTACTATATAGTACGAGTACAATTTTTTCGATGAGATTAATATTCATATTTGACGAAAATATCTCATTGATAGTAGTGGAAAAATTTAACATATAAACGTTTTATCATAAATCACTCAGTGCAACGACGTCAATTTGACTACCTACTTTTTGAGTTTTGCGAACTTGAACGTATGGAAGTACTTTTATATAGGAAGATAACGCCATCAATGTACTCACAAAGTCGCGAATATCGCAAATTGTAACAGTTACAGTAAGATATTCTCCGATTTGTGAGTCAGCGAAACGTGTTCTGTGTATTGCTGACACAAGGTACCCTCTTTGCTGAAGGCGCCATTTTGTTGCTCTAATTCTATTCCTTTATTGTTTATCCTTTTTAAGCCATTTATGCGGGAAACAAACATACAAATTACGATGAGAGTAAGTAAATACGACGCGCATGGCCCCGGTGGCATTCGGTTAAGCGATTCGGCCGCGGTCGGATGTGTGATGGGTGACCGCTAGTTACAAATTAAAATGCGCGTTGCCGTGCTTCGTTAAAGCAGCAGTCGTTAAACATTGTCGGAGGCCTTATGGGCGGTTTGAAAACATCCGACAGCGGGTTGGCAATTAACTCGTATTTCCACCAACCCGCATTGGAGCAGCATGGTGGATTAAGCTCTAGGCCTCCCCCCAAAAAGGGGAGAGTTTCGTGCCCAGAAGTGGGACGTATAATGGGTTGCCATTATTAAGTTAATCTAATTAACTGACATCCGTGTAGCATTGGGTCCCAGATGAAAATCAGCGTCGACTAGTCGAAGTTCACCTGGACAACCTTTAAGACCAGCCATGAGACATATGTATCATCTTTAGCTATATAAATATACAGGTGTATGTATTACTTCTTGATGTCATAATATAACACGTTCGTTTTCTTTAGACTGTTACAGAATGTTGTTCTTTCTTTTTTTCTTTCTTATCTACTATTTATTGGCAGATAAGTAAGTTAATCCTTCAAGGATCGTACGGCCACCGGCGGCGAGACACAATTGAATTTCAATTGTCATATTTTTCTCGTGTCTGGAGAGATTAATATGGTGGTATCTACAAAGATTTGTAGATGACTAGGAGCTTATTCGCTTTATTTAGAGTTTCATGGAAGGCAAGAAATAATGTTACTTTAAGTAAAATCATACCTAATAGTATAATAGTAGTATAAAAGAATTTGCAGTGTAAGAATTTCCTGATGAACAAAGAGTAAAAATCCAACTTTTCGATCAGTGGATCAGTATCCGAGGGATCAAATTTTATGCGAATTGATCTTTGAAAAAAAAAAAACTAGTTTTCGGATTTATCTCGCGTATATTAAACTAAAATGGTTATTTAAAATCGAACCCGACGTTTCGGTTGCCTTTCAGCTTCCGTGGTCTCGGGCAGACTGAGGTGGCATTTGTCTGACAGCAGTTTGAAAAATTATTATGTGCAGCTACCTCCATCTATTTCGCAAACGTCTTGCGTAGCGTTCAGGATTAACACAAAAGTTATTAATGTTAAACTAGTTTTATTTCAATGAGCGTAGCTCGCGAAAACTTAAGAACGTACCAAATTGATCTTATCAATAATTTTAGGAATACGGAAAATTTAACTTGTGAAATAATTACTCAAGTACTGCATATTATGTTAAATATCCGTTCGTATACTTATTGGATATTTCATCATTATCCCGTTTTTTTGTTACACCAAAAATCCTCGCCGAGTGTGCAAGTTTTGGCATTTCCATAAACATTTCAACAAAAATAATAACCGCCATTGGTGGCGTGTATAATGATCACATATTTTAACATGGCGCGCTAAAATCCGTGTTAATTATGGTTCACGTCGACTTTAATTTTATTAACGGATTTGTGTGAGGAGCACGCTAGGTTTTCTAATTAAATAAATGTGTTTGGAAGTTTTCAGCTTGTTGTAAGTTAGGTGTAATTTAAATAATTGTGATAGAGATTATCAGTGGTATGATATATAGACTAATGAGGGTACCAGTTACGTAAAAACGCAACTTCACGCCTGTAATCCCCGAAGGGGTAGGCAGAGGTAAATGTCAATCATACATGCAAACACCCACGATTCGCCGGTTACGTTTCGGCCCATGTAACAAGTGGCGAGCCTGTTGACATCTCCGGACATATTACAAAATTCCGAGGTTCTGGGAACCTGGGAATCGAACCCAGGACCTCAGCGTAGTAGTAGTGGCCTGCTATCTACTGAGGCAGTTCATAATATATTTTAAAAATAAACCCAACGACCAGAACTACAGAAGCTGACAAGCGACCAAAAGCTTTTCAGCTTCTGTGGTCCTGAGCAGACTAAGGTAATAAATCTTGGCTCTTGTGTAGATGTGACCTTTCATGTGAACATCATGTTTGTCTTATAAAAACGTGCGAGGTTCTTCACAACAATACTACGTCCATAATTCCCGTCAGTATATTTTTCACAGCACATCCAACAAGTCAATATTATTCGTCTGACAATGATGTATTGTGTTTGCCCTGTCTATCATATTAGTCCTGTTTCTTCAACCACGTAATAGAGCGACCAGTTAACTTGATCCCTCAACTTGGCTGAGCTTATATATTAAAAAAAAAAACAGATTCGGACATACGTCGACATCCCGTGGTGTGGACAGGATTATGTGCTTGAGGGCCGTCCTGACTAGCGGCTTGCTATGTAGAGGGTCAAATTCGTGGATGTGCCCGTGAGGTCCATTTTCCGCGCGATTATATGTACTTACTGTGCGCAAGACGGACCGCAAAATCCAGCATGGACTCTATACGCAGGCTCTGTGAGATTAGGTACGTAATTTCTAATGTACCCCTCCGCGTTGGTTAGCAAAGGTAGACAAACTCTTTGCAGTATTTTTAGGCGACATTGCTGCGTGACGGAGCATAAGGCATACCACTCAAACAAGTTCGAATGTAAATATTGTAGATCCGCAGATTCGTGATCGACGGTAGCCTTGACTGCTATTCCAGGCGTAGCATCGCTCGGGCAGCCGCCGCCTGGCGCACCGCGTAATTAACGAACGAACGAATAATCATCAACCCTCCCTCCACACGTGAAGCGTAACAGAGGAAGGGGATGGTTCGGGGGTCGAGGAAGTCCTCATTCCCCGGGCCTATCTGCCCCCGAAGCGTCGGGGGCGTGTTCTATAGAAGGGGATACTGGTACGCAGGGTAACTCACTAAGGGAGGCCATATACTTTTATTTTCTGCACTCGAACGAATAATTCGTTATTAACGGTGGGTAACATACGCAGCACTCTGTCGATGATACACCCAAAGTTGACGGCTACCTTAGAACATGTTGGCCGCGAAGCCGTATTGGCGGTAATCGGTAGTGTTCCCGTGACGAAAGCGGCCGTCTTACCCACATTGACGTTCATCTGGTATTTGTCGAACCACTTCGACAATCTATTCAGCAAACGTTGCATTTGCTAGTGGGCGAATGCAACCTGGGTGCAACCTGCCGACGTGAAATAGGTGTTATCGACGGCAAGTAGGTTCAGCATTACATCCCTTTCTCTCTTTCTCTTAACACATTGGACGGTGATTGTGCCACCGTGCCCCAAGGGCCGGGACCATTGGCACTCGCGGGGCCCCTGACTTGGTGCTTGGTGAGAAGGTAGCGGTGAGTGCGTGATCCGTGCTTCCTACATAAAACTAGGGCATCGCCGAAAGAATCCAAAACCCTAGCGGGCAGTGGTCTGCTGGCATGAGACTACTGAAGCACGAAGACATTTTTTATTGTTTATTTTATTCAATAAATTATTTTTTTCCTGGTGGTAGAGCTCCAGTGTCGGAGCTCGCGAGCATAGGCATCACCGCATTACCTTAAATACTTGCCGCTAAATGGTAGTGTTCAGCACTATCGTGTTCCGGTCAGGTGGTAATGTACGGCCTTGTAATTTCCGGCACAGAGGTAAAGGTAACACTTTAGGCCTTAGGAGTGGTAACGCATCTGCATTTTGACCTTGGTATTTGTGTGGGTATATAGGCTGCAGTCATCACTTAACATCAATGTGAACTGCAAGCTTGCTTACCACTTCTATTACATAAAAAGTGAAAATTTACTGTCGTGAAATTCTTGGCATTTTCATTTAACATTTTCTAGAAAAACTATTAAGGTTTACTAAATGAGAATCTTACAGTTGTCTTACTCTTCTGTTCACTGCGTCCCGAGGGGTCAATATTCGCTGGACGTTACTCGGAACAGAGACGAATAAGTGACCCGCCCCTTAATAGGGTCACTCATCACTCAGACCCTTAAAATGGAAGGTACGTTTTCCTCAATGAGATTGCTGTGGCTTTCTTTGTTTTCATTTCATATCAGATTGCCGGTTTATTTGACGACTTTGTTTCTTGTTCAATCGTTGTTTTTACTATCCTAATGATAGTCACATAATGTTTTGTCAACATGTCATTACTTATTAATTATGAAATAGATTAATTAAATTATTTTACATTTACATAATATTCACTAATTTTATAATAGCATTTGTCAATTAAATAATTATTTAATGTCGTTACATTTTTTTTATTGTGGGCAAGTTATTTACATACATATGAAAGAGAAAACACACTATCACACTTCCCTGGGGGATGGACTTTGATAGTATTTTACTTTCTGATATGACATTAAGTATTGTATTTGTATCCAGGCACTTATGCTGAATTTCTACAGATTGCAAACGGTTTTTAAAGTAAGAACTAATCCAGTCTGGTTTGCAGGGGCTACATCACATTTAGCAGATAGCAGTTTATTTGCATCTATGCTATGGACGTTGACATTATTTGATTTTTCACGATAATCTGTACTAGATTTAAGCTCTCATTTAAAAGAGCTCTTACTGAGTTTGTTGGGTAGCGGAGTTCTTCTCAGTAGTGACTGCACTTGGAACTCTGCTAAGTGAATAACATTGATCTTGACGAATAAGTTTTTCTTTTTCTTCATTTATTATCATTGAAGGAATTGAAAAATTTTATGATTATTATGTTTTTACCAAATGGTTTAAATTTTAATTTTTAATTTACTATTAATATATGATTTTGCTTTTACTATATGTAATGGTTATTCGCTCTAGGTAGTTTATGATTTATTAACGTTTTGAAAGTATCTGTAAAGATCTATTCGAAATAAAAATATTTTCTATTTCTATTTCTATTCCTAGTCGTGGGTGACCCCTCTAATACCCATGCTGTAGAGTTTTTGGAGTAGAATATTTGGTACTACGCGATCATAAGCTTTACTCATATCTAACAAAATCCCCACCGCATAGTCTTTCTTATTAATAATATCTAAAAATTTTTGAGTGTATTTATTGAGTGTATGTAAATTAAAACCATCGTTTTATTGTACAGCTCCAGTGACAGAGCTCGTAGGCGTAGGTGCCACTACATACCTACTACTTGCTGTTAAATGGTAGTGTTCAGCACTTACGCGTTCAGGTCAGGTGATTTTTTTTTCTTTTTTAATGTTATGAAAGTGGCAAACAAGCAAGCAGTTCACATTGATGTTAAGTGATGACTACAGCCTATAGACACCCACACAAAGACCAGAGGTCATAATTCTTATGCGATATCATCCTGAGGCCTAAAGTGTTACGCCTCTGTGCCGGAAATTACAGGGCCGTACATTACCACCTGACCGGAACACGACAGTGCTGAACACTACCATCACCAAGCATTTAGCGGCAAGTATATTAGGTAATTCGGTGGTGCCTGTGGTGGTAATATAGGTACGATCCAATAATTGCCGGCACAAAAGGATAATACCTCTTGAGATATTCCACCTCTGATGGGTTGACACCCCTCAGGACTGCCTGAGGAGTATCAACCCATCTACACTCAAATCTCTGGTTTTATGTCAAAATTCAAAAATTCAAATTTTAATCATTTATTTCAAATTGGTCTACAAGGACACTTTTGCATTGTCGGGTTGATATTTATAATGTTATAAACTAGCACTCACTGGCTTGATACTTCTCAAAGAGGCATTTGCCACTTTATGACATAAAAAAATATCTGCGGACAGTTGGACATACGGACGTACAGACGGAAGGATAGGAAGGTAGGCTATGGAACCCGAAATACGTAATTAAATAAATAAATAAAAAATGTTTATGATAGATAATGAATAATGTAATCAATATTTATTATTGATGGCAGATTTTTAAATTATTTGTATTTTTTTTGTGTGACTATGTATGTATTTTGATTCCAATTTTATTTTAATTTTGTAAATTGAGTGATCTGAATGTTATTTTTTATTTGAATTTAATAATTGTAAAATTTTATTAATATTTTTTTAGCTTGTCTATCGCATAGCGCAAAACCTGTAATGGTAGATTTAAATTCGAAAATTAATAAATAAATAAAAGTAACTGTCAAATCGTGAGTGCTTAAATGTACCCTCTGCCTATCTCTTACGAGAGCACAGGCGTGAAGCATCGTTAGTTACAACGAAGCATAATCAAAATATAACCAAGAAAAGCTTTAAAAAAGCAAGCAGTAAAACTATAAAGTTATAAAAATCTCGCATAAAATTGCGATTCGATATCGAAATTCAAATACAAGTAATTATGCGTTATGGCCCTGAACTAAGACGCATGCATTTAAATTGCTTGCAATTTCCTTTGTTTTACTCAATTTGCAAACACACGGGGATATATTGCGAAAGGAATCTGTAGTTTTAAGGATTAATAACAGTTTTATACTAGTATATTTAGTAGAACACGCATACTTAATCTACTTGGCGCTAAGTGGTAGTGTTCACCACTATCGTGTTCTAGTCAGGTGGTATGGCCCTGTAATATCCGGAAATCTCTGGTTTTAAGTTGATATTTATAGGCTACAGTATTACCAACAATTTGAACTATATTTTATGCTGACATTAATTTAGCTAGCGCTGAATGCAACCGTGTTGAGTTGTGAAATTATAAATTATAAATTTCCTTTACTGATTCAGTCTTAAGACGAGCGTTACATCCAATAAAAAAACAATAACATTATAGTAACTTAACTACAAAAGTCGAGAGAGAGAGAGTGGGAGAGAGAGAGAACTAATAAGTCGAATCCTATACTCGGCCTGCCACCTCTCCGAGCGCCACGTACTATATATAGCAAAAGTGTCGTGAGAATTTTTCAGTAGAGCGAAAGTTGCACCGCCCATAATCGCATATGTCTCATATGTCCCTCCGCAACGCCCTAAGCCGAGGCACGGACCCGCATGGGTCACCCTTAGGCAGTTGCGCTAACTTTTTTGCTAGGCTGGAGCGCCTTCTGCGCTCGCCGATTGCCCGGTGAAGTAGACTAGTGCCGTCTCGAGACAGGCCGCCTACACAAAAGCCCGACCTAAAAAAAAAAAAAGAGAATTTTTCGTGACGCTCGCCTAGCCCCTTAGCCAGTGTACCGCGCGATAAGGAACTTCGTTCCAAAAAATGTCCCTAATCATAACACGCAAGTATCTCACGGCTATACTACTCGTATATTGATTCTAGTTTAGTATTTAGCCAGGTTAAGGTCTGGTGCTGATGTATTGCAGTCAACATTCAACCGTTGGACTATTAGATACTACTCTTTCGGATGAAAATCGCAGCTTGAACCCACCTAATACCGAGCCATGAGTACAATATCGCCAACAGAATGCTTTGTTCGAAACTAGTTGAATTGAGAGCAAGGCGAACATTTTCAAAATAACTCGCTTAAATTAAGTTTATTTCACAAATAAATGCACAGTTTATGTTGCAACTTTGTTAAGGAATAAGAAATTTTGTTCGATAGCGCTCGGAGAGCGGCGAAATATATTTTTTTTCAGCCAATATGTTCCACCGCTGGACGCGAGATTTCCGTCATAAATTTTGTGACCAAGTAAAAATAAAAACTTTTTAGCCTTGGCATAGTGATAGCAATCCATTATTGCTATGTGTGGAGGAACGGGTGGAAGTGTTCCTCCGGCGAAAAGGGAGGATCCTCCGACCAGGCGAGGTGGTAGCGCCTGGCGGGCCGCGGCCCAACGGTTGACGTTGGGAAGTTGTATATATGCCAACTCTTGAGAAATCTTCGCATGTGCGATGTAATTCGAATGCACGCCATCTATCGTACTAGACAAGTACTGTGAGGTTTCATCTGTGTTCCACTAGTTGGCGCCTTAATGTAGTGGACGCTACACTACGTATAGAGGACCCGATTTGATTTGCGGGTCGAGATGCTCATGATATTGGGATAAAAACCAGCCTCTACGATTGTTAAATGGCCGCTTACATATTACGTGGAATAAGAATAACATAACTGGCTAATCGTGGGTGTATGTTATTATTTACATACTAGCTGCCCCGACGAACTTCGTATCGCCTTAGAAGAATAAAAAAATTAAATGACCGAAAAACCGAAAAAAAACTATTGCCATTTAGAGATATAAAAATAGACTATAACCGATTCTCTCACCTACTAAATATACACATTTCATAATGATCAATCCATACGTTTCGGAGGAGTATTGCTGCAAACACTGTGTGACACATGAATTATATATCTAAATCTAATCTAAACTAATATCATAAAGAGGTAATATTTTTTTGTTTGTTTGTTTGTTTTGAATAGGCTCAATAACTACTTGACCCATTTTAAAAATTCTTTCACTATTTGAAAGCTACATTATTCACGGTTAATATAGGCTATATTTTATTTTGGAAAAAATAGAGTTCCGTAAGATATTTGGGTTTTTCAGACACAAGGTGTAAAAAATCAACCAGAAGAGTTACTTATTTTGCGTACGCTGCCTAAACTATAAAAGATATCGAGGAAGACTTTAGGCTATATCTATGTATAATCATCACGCTAAGACGAATAGGAGAGGGTAGGCAACATCGCACCGCGCGAAGCCGGGGCGGGCCGCTAGTATTAGATAATGCCTTTATGCATATACAGAGCTCACAATAAATATTGCACATCGAGCCTAGGAAGGAGACTTCGGCTTATTTCGGGTCTGTAGAGCGTTATCTCTTGCGCACCATACCTGTCTGACGTTTGTCGACCATTTTGATTAAGTTTTGACCAATACCGGACTGTTTGTGCTTACGTAAGCAGTGTGCAACAGAGATAACGCTCTACGAAGTCGAAACGAGCCGATCGTCTCTTTCACAGGCTCGATGTGCAATATTAATTGTTGAGTACTGTAATGTATCTATGTTGTTAAGATGTCCTTTGCTGGGTAAGTCAAAGATACCCCAAATTGTGCAATATCTGGGGGGACTTGTTATGATTGCTACACTTGGCATGCGGATTAGCGACCGCAGTGGCGGTAGTTTTCTAGCAAAAATTTGTTGCCTCCTAATTTTTTTTTTAAGTCTGCTGATTGACAGACAAGGAAACGGGCCACCTGATGCAAAGTGGTATGATTTGCAACACCAGGTGAGTTGCCAACGTGCTGCCAGCCCTGAAGGACTCTTTTGACGCCATTTTTGAAGAACCCCATATTGTAGCTTTTATTACCTATTGGAATGGTTTGACCCCCATTTTTTGGTTAATCACTGCTTTGGGTACCGGAAAAAAACCGCCCCGACGCCAACATAACATATAAGGGGAACAGACTGGAAGTTTTTTATGTAACGAATGTGGCAAACAAGAATGCAGTTCACATGAATATTAAGTTATAACTGCAGCCTATGAACCTCTACAAAAACCAGAGGTCAAAATGCAGATGCGTTGCCAGCCCTGACCTTAGTTGATGTCTCTGTAATAGTTATTACAGGGCGATACATTATCATTTAACCCAGTGATTCCCAAAGTGGTCCAGATGGACCCTCTGCGGTCCATGGGAGACTCGATGGGGTCTACGTAGGCGTGAATAAAAATTGGAAGTATGGGAATGTGATATAAATGTAGCAAGGGGGTCCACGGAAACCAGAATAAAAATTGAAAGGGGTCTACAAGAAAAAATAGTTTGGGAACCTCTGATCTAACCGAACAATATCATTTGGTGACAGATAGAATAGGTAATGCGGTGGTGCTCTCGCCCTCTAGTCGCTACACTCGAACTCATACCCAACCCCTTATTCATAAACGTATTTTAGCTAAAGTGTTGCTAATCTCTCCTTTGTCTCTTTCTATCCTGCACATTTGTCAATGCAACTGACAAAGACAAAGAATTCTATAGCTAAAACGTATGTAATATACGTTTATGAATAAGGAGGTAAGGCCCTAACTCATTAGGACGCCATGGCGATGTCGCCGGCTACGTATCCAAGCAGTTAGTATGGTGTGAAGACGACGTCACAAGGTGGTCAGGTGGTGTAGAGACGTCGCGACAAGGTGGTCACTTGAGTTAGGTATCATATTTTTACTGGTGGTAGAGCTCCAGTGACGGAGCTCGCGGGCGTAGGCACCACCGCATTACCTAATATACTTGCCGCTAAACTATAGTGTTCAGCACTATCGTGTTCCGGTCAGGTGGTAATGTACGGCCCTGTAATATCCGGCACAGGGGCATATAACACCTTAGGCCTCAGGAGTGGCAACGCATCTGCATTTTGACCTCTGGTCATTGTATCGGTGTCTTTAGGCTGTAGTCATCACTTAACATCAATGTGAACTGCATGCTTGCTTGCCACTTCCGTTATATAAAAAAAAACATATATTTCTGTACTAGCAGATTGGATACGTAGCTCTAGCGACGTCGCCATGGGCTAAAAAAAATACAACATTTGAATTGCTTACGCTGTTTGATGTATCAAAAGTAAATTTTATAATTCTGTTTCATCAAAATTGTATTTGAGTTTAATTTGGACTCTATACATTAATAGTACAGGTATATAATGCAAGCGGCATTCAGCTAACAGGAATACACAGAAAACCGAACGTAAGCAAACACAGAACTCAAATATTTATGGAAGTTACGCGTGAGCCTCGTATTTGCACAGGAAAGCCTCTTTACTTTGTGCCCCAATTTATAAGCGGAACAGAGAGCGTTTTTTTCAAATAACTGTTCATAATTTCGGAAGAAATACTTAAAGATCCATTGATATAAGAAAGCTTTCAAAAAAGATAACTTACTGCATCATATGAAGAGATATATCAAAATCGCTTATTACTGGTGGTAGAGCTTCAGTGACGGAGCTCGCGGGCGTAGGCACCACCGCATTACCTAATTTACTTACCGCTAAATGGTAGTGTTCAGCACTATCGTGTTCCGGTCAGGTGGTAATGTACGGTCCTGTAATTTCCAGCACAGAAGCATAACACCTTCAGCCTCAGGAGTGGTAACGCGTCTGCATTTTGACCTTAGTCTTTGTGTGCGTGTCTTTAAGCTGCAGTCATCACTTAACATCAATGTGAACTGCATGCTTGATTGTTACAATTTAATCTCGAAATGATAATGTTTATTATAAGTCCTTACTTATATTACTTCATTTTAGCTAGAGAAATCATAGCCATATTAAGGGGATAGGGTCTGTTATCTCCTTATCACAAGTTACTATAGTGACTTATTTAGGAGGACGGTCAGGATATTATGTAATTGTCAAAGCTTCTTTATTCATATAAGTTTGATATTTATAATCATTGTTTATTATATTATTTCGCATTAACACGGCGGCGTCGGGGTTGTAGTCCTCGTCACTCGAGCTCAACGCAACTGCAGCGACCGATGTTCCGATGTTCGCGGTGGACGCGGCAACCGGCGGCTGCGAGGCGGAGCTGAGCGACGGGTCCGGTGGTGTTGTGTGTGCTTCTCCTCTGGCTCTAGCCCTCGTTATCATGTTTGTCCATAATTATTTCTTCTATTTACATTATATTTAATTTTCATTATAAGTGTCACCTCTTGTCAATATTTGTCATCTTGCTTTTTGCGTTTTAATATTTCTTCTGTATTTTAATTCTTCATGGTTTTCAATAATATATTTAATTTAATATGGTTCCACGTCTTTTTGGAGGTTTATTTGTTTATGTAAAATGTACTATTAAAATTAAAATAAGATTTAGTTCAGGAGGAAAAAATTTGGCATGTATTTACAAGGGTTGCCAGGTTATTATTTATTATTTTTTTTTTTTTTATGTCTCTCGTCAGCACGGGGTCCAATTTGAACCCCGGATCTTTGTCAGGCTTGCGCAGGGATATGGGGGGTTCAACACGTAGAGGCCCTTTCGAGAATTTTGATCTACTTTGTAATGGGTTATATTCGGCGGGACCTCTCTCTGACTGCATCAATAGTTAATACAGGCACAGACAGACCCCGCAGAATATAATGGGACTATTGTAATGAAAAGTGATTTGCCAAACTTTGGGCTATGTGGGTGAACTGGGGGGACTAGCTGGCTGGGCCTATGGAGTGAGATCCGGCACCTGCCTATATTCAACATCTCACATTATCGAATCCTACTTTAGGCAGGTGGTGATTCGCCTCTCCTTGGTGGGCCCCCCAAACAGCCAACCCGATGGTCGACAGGGGGCAACACTGTTGAGAGAGGCTGGGGGTGTCGAGAGGTGTGGCCCCGGTTTCTTATTATTATGTCTCTCGTCAGCACGGGGTCCAATTTGAACCCCGGACCTTTGTCAGGCTTGCGCGGGGACATGGGGGGTCCAACACGTAGAGGCCCTTTCGAGAATTTTGATCTACTTTGTAATGGGTTATATTCGGCGGGACCTCTCTCTGACTGCATCAATAGTTAATACAGGCACAGACAGACCCCGCAGAACATAATGGGACTATTGTAATGATAAGTGATTTGCCAAACTTTGGGCTATGTGGGTGAACTGGGGGGACTAGCTGGCTGGGCCTATGGAGTGAGATCCGGCACCTGCCTATATTCAACATCTCACATTATCGAATCCTACTTTAGGCAGGTGGTGACTCGCCTCTCCTTGGTGGGCCCCCCAAACAGCCAACCCGGTGGTCGACAGGGGGCAACACTGTTGAGAGAGGCTGGGGGTGTCGAGAGGTGTGGCCCCGGTTTCACCATCACGAGCGAGTAATCTCGAGCTCGGAGCGGGCTTCCCCGCTATTATGCCTTTAGACACTTCCACCCCCGAGTGTATGGCTCTTGCAGAAATTTATACAACAGCCTATTATCTAAATTTCTGCAAATGCCATACCTCTAGCGCCCCACTCTGACCGGCCAATGAAGGCAAGCCAGAGGTGAGAGACCTGATGCTCTGTCCGGCCGTACCCCTGTGTGGCGGACGAGGCGGAGCGCAGTTCTCTCGGAGGAACTCGAGATGATGGTAGGGGGTGGTGTCGCTACTCACCAACAGCTCGCCACAAGCTGCTCTGCCCCCTTATTATTATTATTATTACCTCAAAATTCGCATCAATTTAATTCATCTTACACAAACGCTGAAAATTACTTTTTTTATTTAATTTAAATGGTACAGACAGTCTTTATTCTAGCATACATTTTAAATATTGCCTCAGTCATACGTGATAATATTTTTTAGTAATTTATCATTTTAGGATAGCACCTGAAACGCTACCGCTTGAGTCTATGAATTAAAAACGCACTCTCACTGAATATAACCGCGACTTTCCTATCGAAATCTACGCGGAACATAATAAAATATGTCTTCGTATTTGTATGCTAAGTTATTGGGTGCGAATCTTCATAATTCCCTTCGCGAAGGCTTTCTGCATTATTAAATAATAACTGCGACTTCGTTCCCTTTCGGTTCATCCGGAAAATGAAATTTGTCGGCTACTTATCATTACTGAAATAAAACATTTTTGTACGAATTTGCTTCGAGTTTGCTGAACTAAATCGGATAGTCGACTTGGGACATATTAAGGGGATCACACGCGTTAAGTTACGTACTTTGTTGTTCATAACATCATTTCAAGAATTGTTAGAAATAGTGGGTCTTCAAATGTTATATTGGTCGTGTTCAGAAAAATATTTAGATTGTAATATTTAAGTATTAAACCGAAATCGCCAAATCTATTTATATAAAATTCAATTGCTGTTCATTTGTCTCGCTAAACTCGAGAACGGCTGGACCGATTTCGCTAATTTGGGGTTTGAATGATTTTTGGAAGTCCAGGGAAGGTTTAAAAGGTAAGAAAATATGAAGAAATTGAAGGGTAATAGTAAAAACCACTATTTGGACCGGAATGACAGCTGTCGAATCGTATTTCTAGATTTGATACAATATAAAATACCCATAGTTTTTTATCTACTTCTTTAAATCTATGAAAATACCACAGTCCATAGATTTATTATCTACCACAGTACAAAGAAAACGAACATGTTAATCTATCAGGCCATGAAAAAAATACGAGTAGGTACCTATGACAATTGATTTCAATTGTTGATTTCAATTGTGTCTCCGCGAATATTGGCCTCCTCCTCTTGTCCTCCTCCTGATCCGTGAGAGGAAAGGAAATGAAACATAGCGTATATAGACACCCACGCAATGACTTCTGGTAATTGCGTGGGGTCTATATATCATATATCAGGCATAATACAGAGTGCTGAACACTACCATTTAGCGGCAAGTAGGTATATTAGGTAATGCGATGGTGCCTACGCCCGCGAGCTCCGTCACTGGAGCTCTATCACCAGTCTTTAAACTAGGTTAGTATGTATGTACAGAGAATTCAAATTAGGTGAGAATTCACTTATTTTTATTGATAACTAGGCCTCCTAGGTTTTGCCTAGGTGCACTGTTAGCTACAGTATTACTTTTTTTATGTAATGGAAATGGTAAACAAGCATGCAGTTCACATTGATATTTAGTGATGACTGCAGCCTATAGACACACACACAAATACTTAGGTCAAAATGCAGATGCGTTACCACTCCTGAGGCCTAAGGTGTTGGTGTGGAAATTACCGGGCCCTACATAACCACCGGACCGGAACACGATAGTGCTGAACACTACCATTTAGCGGCAAGTATATTAGGTATGGTGGCGGTGGTGGTTTCGCCCGAGAGCTCCGTCACTGGAGCTCTACCACCAGTAAACCACCAGTAACTGCTACTAACTATCTACCAATACGGTACTAATCTATAGGGTTGCGAAAGCGCTTGTTTGCTCTTAAGCCGACCCTGTTGTATCTATTTCATGCAAGCTATCATCCCAGAAACACGCCCTGGTCAAGAAGGGATTTTACGAAATACGTCCTAAAAGCATGGCGATTATTGCATATGGGGAGGTTTTGGTCGAGCAGTAGAAGTATTTCGGCTGAAATGGTGATGATGATGACATTACCACAACCAGAACACGATAAGGTCTGGTGATGGATATAACTTCAACTTACGTTAGCTGGAGATTTACCAGTAAATTAATCTGAAAAAACGCTTATTTCTTAATAAATTAGTATTATTACACCTTGATATGTTCTTAGGTTTTCGCGAGCTACACTCATTGAAATAAAACTATTTTTACGGATTTATCTTTTGATAAAATTCAAATACTCGCTAGAGAACACAAACCCATTCCACGAATGGTACGCGAGGCTATTGAAATTAAAAAACACCCAAATTTCAATAGAGAAGATGGATGGCGATTATCAACATCATGGGATCCCATACTTAGCAAGATTAAATCCCAGCCGCAGCAGTCTGCAAGACTTCAAGATACCATAAGTAATTATTGTGTTAATCCTGAACGCTACGCAAGGCGTTTACGAAATCGATGGAGGTAGCTACATATAATTTTTCAAACTTCTGTCAGACAAATGTCACCTCAGTCTGCCCGGGACCACGGAAGCTGAAAAGCGACCGAAACGTCGGGTTAATTTTAAAAATCATTTTAGTTTAATATACGCGAGATAAATCCGTAAAAATAGTTTTATTTCAATTATTACACCTTTTAAAAATATGAAGTTGATCGCTTATTTGCTATTTGCATTCTATTTTTTTACAGGCGCCGGTATATGTTTCGTGTGACCCAATGGACCTCTTCGACCTCAAACCCGGAGCTATGAACTGGTTGCACAACCTGGATGTAGAGTTGTAATTTATTAATTATTAATTTAAGTTTTAGTTTATTGTAAAATGCTTTTAACCTGTAAAACGCCATACGATAAAATTTTTGTAAAATGCGATATTAATTGAATTGATTAACCTTTATGATTTTCTATGAAATCGGTAGCTTAGTGGTAAAGCGGCTGGACTGGTTATCCTGAGGTCGCAGGTTCCATTCCTGCCTGAAGTCAAATTTTGCATTTCGTTTTTACTTTAATTTCTGAAATTCACTCACATGTGTTATTGCTAATATATTACGATTTTTTATAATACAATACTTATTCAACTTTTACTTAGATGCTTAGACGTCTTACTAAAAACTGGTAACGCTTTATTATTAAGTTTTATATAAGTTATGCTAACCTAGAACCTGGGCCGGTTCAGTGGTGTTTAACATAATTTCTAACCACTCTTTCAAACTCAAACAGTTTACACTGAACAATAAAAGCCGTATCAAATTTTGGAAGCAGTGTAAATTACGATCTATCCAATTATTTAATATGGATTAAGAGAAGCCATTTGCCGTAGTGACGTACCCGTTTTGCGAATATAATTCGTATCCATTTTTAAAATCTATACAAATCTATGCTTACTTAAAATATTAGTATTTTTTTACTATTGTTAAGAACAAACTTATCAATTACTGAAACTATTAAAAAAATGTATTTCAATAATATGTTGAATAATAACTTAGTACCAACTATCTTCCCGATATCTCACAGGATAAGATCATTACGGGTAAAACCATTTCAAACTGCTACTTAAATAAATGTGTATGTCTTGAATATTAGTATTAAGAAGACAAAAATAATAAAACACTCGCTCATTGCGTCGGTAGCTTATTAATGTTCACTACTGCCTGAGGCCAGAGTTTGATCAACACGTTGGGATATTACGAGAGAATATGCTACGTGGTAATATCTGTTGTGCCAAATAGATATCATTACTATCATTAGGCTAGCTACCTGTCACATGAGACTAACAAAATATATACAACAACAGTTGTCTATATAATACCGGTAATTATTAATTCGGTTGCCCATTACACAAATCTTACCGCTTGTTTAATTAAATAAACTCTAAGTTTAAAAATTCTATTAGATAATTTTGTCGTCCACTGGTGGTAGAGTTTCAATGTTGGGACTCGAGGGCGTAGGCACTACCGCATTACCTAATCCATCTGCCACCAAATGGTACCGTTCACTACTATCGTGTTCTGTTAAGATGGTAAGGTTTGGCCTCGTAATAACTACCTATAACAGGAATGTGACATCTAAGGTTTCGGGAGTGGCATCTGCATTTCGACTTCTGGTTTTGTTTAGATATTTATAGGCTCCAATCATCAATTAACATGCATTTTTTACTGGTGGTAGAGTTCCAGTGACGGAGCTCGCGGGCGTAGGCACCACCGCATTACCTAATATACTTGCCGCTAAATGGTAGTGTTCAGCACTATCGTGTTCCGGTCAGGTGGTAATGTACGGCCCTGTAATTTCAGGCACAGAGGCATATCACCTAATGCCTCAGGAGTGGCAGCGCATCTGCATTTTGACCTCTGGTCATTGTGTGGGTGTCTATAGGCTACAGTCATCACTTAACATCAATGTGAACTGCATGCTTGTTTGCCACTTTTATTACATAAAAAAAAAAAAATCCATGCAAAATGCAAGCTTGTTTGCCAACTTTATAAAATAATCAGTTAATCGTTAATTATTTTTTCGAATGAATCATTTTAGATCACCAAATTTTTATCTTGATTTACATATTATTTATTGAACAGTGCATGTATACGTGCCATTTTCATAACAATTATCAATAAAAATGTATAACGTGTTTTAGTTATTCTATAAGCTTGCCCATCATATCCGAACGGGTCCGGTTATCCGACAATTATATCCGGTTAGTCACTACATGGCACAACACCAGAACATCATTAGTCGCTTGCTGGTTTTACAATTGCTTGCAATTTGCGACAACAATGTACCAAATTGCGTACGACTTAATTTTGTAACGACTCTCCGAGTCCGCAATTAATTCTAACATTCGGTTACTAATGTTTAGGGTTGGCAATTAAAAAATCGGTCCCATCTTTTATACTCATGGATATCTTCACTCCATTTGCGAGTTGTTAAATGATAATTAGGATACCGTCACTAAATAAGGATAGGATCCAAACATTTATGTAGCAGTAACGCTAATATTTGAAATTGATTCTAAATAATAAGTACAGAAGCGCGGACGGCCCGGCGGCTGGTGTAGATTGTAGGCGATCTACTCGGTCAAGCACTACGGGCGCGGTCGGGTAGTGTGATGGGTGACCGCTAGTAACAAATTAATAATATATGCGCGTTTCCGTGCTTCGGAGGGCACGTTAAGCCGTCGGTCCCAGTTGCTATCGACAGATAGAATGAATGAATTAATATATTTTTATTTCCTTGGTCCCACACAACGTTTACATAGAAATATAAAAAAATAACAAGACAAACTAATAAAAAGGGTATGTTTATGCAAGGGTATGATAGCAGTCGTTCAACCTTGTTGGAGGCCTTATGGGTTTGAAAACATCAGACGGCGGGTTGGGCACTAACCCACCCACCTCCACCAATCCGCATTGGAGCAGCGTGGTCGAGTAAGCTCCAGGCCTCCCCCAAAAAGGGGAGAGTCTCGTGCCCAGCAGTGGGACGTATAATGGGTTGCCATTATAATAAGTACATTAGTATCTGCTACCTGGTTATGGTTAGTCTTTTTCGTATAGCGAAAAAGCCACGCCAACTGGCGAAGGTTCTCCTTTAGTCCTAAAAACTTCAGTGTCTTTTGTCAGACTTCAATGTTTTCAGAGTCTTTCAGGGTACCTCAGAGTTTGATAATGAGCCTGGAGATGGCAACATATACTGGTGGTAGAGCTCCAATGACGGAGCTCGCGGGCGTAGGCACCACCGCATTACCTAATCTACTTGCCGCTAAATGGTAGTGTTCAGCACTATCGTGTTCTGGTCAGGTGGTAATGTACGACCCTGAAATCGCCGGCACAGAGGCATAACACCTTAGGCCTCAGGAGTGGTAACGTATCTGCATTTTGACCTCGGTCTTTGTGTGGGTGTCTATAGGCTGCAGTCATCAGTTAACATCAATGTGAACTGCATGCTTGTTTGCCACTTCTGTAACATAAAAAAAATCTGCTACCTGGTTATGGTTTCTTTTTCTCTTATGAGGGCGAACTTTCACCAGTTGGAGAGTGCGCCTCTCCAACTGGTAAAGGTTCGCCTTTAGTCCTGAAAACTGCAGTGTCTTTCGTGAGACTTCAATATTTTCAATGTCCTCGGAGTTTGTTAATGAGCCTGGAGATGGCAACAGCCTCGCCACGTGGGCCAAAACGGAACCAGCGAATCATAGGTATTTGCATGTTGTGTATCTATGCTTGAATGCATGCATTTACCTCTGCATACTCCTTCGGGGATAATAGGAGTCAAGTTACGTAACTAATATACTTATTTTTATAGTAATAAACACTGTTATGGAGAAATTTGCTCTGCAAAAAAGGTAATAATATATATTTTAATGAATATGTATCTTCACGCCAGGTCCCTAACGGGGTAGGCAGAGAGTGTAGAGCGCCAGACATCCCGGTTCAGACAAACCTCTCGTGCCTCGTCTACCTTCATCATTCTCTTCATACATGCACGCCGATTCCTAAGACTTTTGACCCCACCATCAGACAGAATTCGACCTATTTGGTCATGGTAGGTCAGCCTTGGTCTTCCTGGGCCTCTGCAACCGTCCACATTCGCATTGTATATCTGTTTAGTCATTCGCTCATTCGACATTCTTTCTATATGCCCGAACCATCGGAGCATGCCTTTTTTCATTTTTACACCGATACTATCATTCACACAAAGTCTCTTTCTTACATCTTCATTACGAACGCGATCGGTGAGTGATACACCGCAGATCTTGCGCAAAGATCTCATCTCGACCGCGTTCAACTTACTTTCATGCTCTTTCCTGCATACCCAGCTCTCGCTTCCATATAAAAGCGTTGGAGTAAGTACAGCATTATGTACGGCTAGTCGAGCCCGCTGGCTGAGATGTTTGGATTCTAGCAGCTTACCCAACGCTCCATTCACGCATTTTAATTAATAACATAAAGAAAGAAGTGGTTACTGTGAGTCGAACTTAAGAGATAGATATAATATGCTATTACGGACTATTTCGTCTAATGAAATGACACTATTAGGTACACAAACACTAAATTACAATGTTTTGTATATGGTGGGACGCGCTAATTCTTATAAGGCCAAGTAAAAACTCTTTGGACGCTCGGCAAATCAAATTAGTGCTAGACATACACATCAGTCAAGTATCTAATCCAGAGTGACAAAATAATGAAGTACCAACATTAAGAGGCTTCACCAGTTTAAATTGTTGAGAATAGATTATCTAAATCTAAATAATAATTGGAACTGCATTAAAATCCGTTGCATGCGTTCAAAGAAGAACGCTTAAAAGCAGACAGACAAAGGCGGAGAGCGACTTTGTTTTATACTATGTAGTGATGATTTCCAATTTTACAATAATTGAAAATATTCAATTAAAAGATGCTTCAATAAAGAATTTGTGAAAACGAGCCATGCTCCTTTGCAGCTAAAGTAGACATAATAAAAACAACTAAGACAGTTCAAGTTTAATGAACAACTAATTAAAAGTTAGCTGAATTTACTCGGCTAAGGCAGCGTCCGTAATTTGTTAATTTCAATTTACTCATAACTTTGGTCAGGGTTTAAGTGTGGTTATGTTCAATTTGTACTTTTAATATACTTTTCGAGCTTAATGATGATCTAGAGATATAACTTTCTTTGCACAGAAAGTCTATATCTTCGTCTATACTTTTGAAATGGAAAACTGCTTTATTTGAAATAATACTAAGGCATGCCAAAAGTAGTATACGTACTCAACGTACGTACATTGTATAGGGTGAGTACAGTATTAACAAATTATATAAGTTAAAGTTACTGCCTCGGTAGCCTAGTGGTAGCAGGCCACTACTACTACGCTGAGGTCCTGGGTTCGATTCCCGGGTAGGGGGTTATCATAGATAATGGTGAAAAAGCCTTTATCTCTGGTTCTATTGGGATTTTTCCATTTTCTGGAAATTTCCCAGTACCTCAAAGTTTGGTAATGTGCCCGGAGATGTCAACAGGCTCGCCACCTGTTACATGGGCCAAAACGTAACCGGCGAATCGTGGGTGTTTGCATGTATGCTTGAATGCATGCATTTACCTCTGCCTACCTCTTCGGGGATTACAGGCGTGAAGTTACGTTTTCATATAAGTTAAATGCTAAACTGGAATGAGTTCGAACGAGAAAAGACAACCAAAGCGGCTGGCGGTGAATTGATATATTTTTTTTTTTTATGTAATAAAAGTGGCAAACAAGCGTGCAGTTCACATTGATGTTAAGTGATGGCTGCAGCCTATAGACGCCCACACAATGACCAGAGGTCAAAATGCAAATGCGCTGCCACTCCTGAGGCATTAGGTGTTATGCCTCTGTGTCGGAAATTACAGAGCCGTACATTACCACCTGACCGAAACACGATAGTGCTGAACACTACCATTTAACGGCAAGTATATTAGGTAATGCGGTGGTGCCTACGCCCGCGAGCTCCGTCACTGGAGCTCTACCACCAGTAGAAATTTACCAATTAATACGTAATAATTCTGCAAATTCTAATTATTACGTATTAATTGGTAAAATTCTCAATTCACCGCCAGCCGCTTTGATTGTCGTTTCTCGTTTGAATTGTGAAATTGATTCACAAACATAATCGGATGTTCATAGTATTTTACGTAAGTATAATTGGTGAAATACTCTGAAGTACCGCGCCATATTTATAATACTATTTGAGACTGGATAAGTTATACTAGTGCGTAATAATTAGAATTTGCAGAATTATTACGTATTCATTGGTAAAATTCTTAATTCACCGCCAGCCGCTTTGGTTGTCGTTTCTCGTTCGAAATCATTCTAGTTTAGCATTTAACTTACATAATTTGTTAATAATAAATTCTTTTACGCATATAAATAAAGCTATATAATATTATAAAAGTACGTAAGCTATTTAAATAAGCTTGCAGAAATTTTGCGCAATTATTTGAAAAATAATCTTCATTAATAATAGGTATTCACAAGAAGTGTACCTACAGTAATATTTTAAAATGACTATATATAAATGGTAGTGTTCAGCACTATCGTGTTCTGGTCAGGTGGTAATGTACGACCCTGAAATTTCCGGCACAGAGGCATAACACCTAATGCCTCAGGAGTGGCAGCGCATTTGCATTTTGACCTCTGGTCATTGTGTGGGTATCTATAGGCTGCAGTCATCACTTAACATCAATGTGAACTGCACACTTGTTTGGCACTTTTATAACATTAAAAAAAAAAAAAAAACATGCTTTAGTAGTTGATTGTATTACTCGTCAGCTCCCATCACATTTTATTGAGAAGTGTGATATGGTTTATTTGAAGAACCTACAGCTCGCCGATCTGACTTGGAACGTACCAGGTAATATAGATCTCGTGATAGGGGCCCAATTTTTTCCTTATATCTAAGATATGGGCAAGAAAATTGATTCTGGCTCCTGCGCTCCGCCCGCATTATTGATTGCGTTCGGATATGTAATTATGGGCGATTACCCTAACAAATCAACCGATTATAATTCTTTCAGTGCTGTCGCACTTAATGATTTAGTGCAGAAATTCTGGCAGTTAGAAGAGATGCCTAATTTAAAATATTTAAGTCCGGAAGAAACTGAATGTGAAAACATTTTCACCTCTTCTGTGACCCGTGACGACGGTGGCCGGTTCTCTGTCATCTTACCTTTGTGTAAAAATCCTGAAAACCTGAGTAATTCACGTACTACCGCTCTCCGTCGCCTTATGGCTTTGGAAAGAAAGTTTAAACAAACTCCTATGTTACAGGAGAATTATAATAAAATAATAAATGAATATATTGAAAATAATTACTTATTTGAAGTTGCAGACTCAGATATAGCATATTGTGGTGGTTATTATATACCGCATCATGCATTCATGCGACCAGACAAGCCCATGCCTCGGATCGTATTTTATGCGAGTGCAATCGGCTTGGTTGCTCCGGTCATACTATATGCTAAGTTGCCTATCAAGGAGTTGTGGTTAAGCAACATCGGATGGGATGATACGCCTCCAGAGTCTATTATTCGGCGCTTTTCAGCGCTACCGCAAGAATCTGCCTTGCCGACTTCTTTAAACATAATTCGTCATATTGGTGTCAGCTTTTATAGTACCATACGCATTATTGCCTTTTGTGATGCAAGTATGAATAGTTATGGTAGTAATGTTTATGTACACACGACTGACGCAGCAGATAACACTTTGGTGAGATTGCTTTGCGCTAAGTCAAAGGTGTCCTCTACCAAAGTGACTGCTCTCGCTCGATTAGAGTTGCAATTATTTATTGGTCTATTTATTGGTCCGACAATGTGATAACGTAATATTGAGTGAAATTAAATATATATAATTAATTCTGAATTTAAAAATAATACAACAAACATTCTAATTTTTCATAGGTAACATACATTCTAATTTAAGTTAATATTATGTCAAATACGGTGATAGAGTCCAATTCAATATAAATATAAGTATCCAATTCACAATATTCTTGAGTTAGCTTTTTTGTAAGTTAACACACTCATGGCCGAATACTCAAACGTCACTCAATTTTAAGCAACCCTCAAATGTGCGCTATCTCTATCGTTTGAACGTGATTTATAAAGACAGAAGACTTTTAAGTCCCACTTAGATTTGATTTGGCCGTAAGTAATTGAATTAAAGCATTTTTCAAGTGGCCATATTTTGATTTGCCTTACAAATGTATTATATGGAAGAATTTTTGATGTGATTAGGAATAGCATTAAATATGACAAAGCACATTACATGACAACTATTCATGTACATTATCGTTCGTGGTACTTTTGACAATACTATTCTATTTCTATTTCTAGTGGCTCTTGGAAACAAAACCGATAAAAAAACTTAAATAAAAAAAAGCAGGCGTTTAGTTGCGAGCCGGTATTTTTATTTTGATGGCCCGGTATCGGTTCGGGATCCGGCAAATGGGAAACGCTGTTCTAGACAACAGTGGCAAAGTAATTGCCCTGAACGTTTTATTTTTTCTTTCTGAACACTCAGTTATCAACATAATAAATGGTTTAGTAGTAAAGCCGTAACGAAAATCTTATATTAAAATATATATTCAAAGTAGCCCATCATGAATTTTCCCTTAAAACCCAATCGGAACGATATCGAGCCGTTCCAAAGAGGACCCTATATATTTTTAATCGAAAAGGTAAGATAAAATTTACATACAAACTGCTATAATTATGGAATAACATGTACTGTAATGTGAAAGGGGACCAAATTACATTGTTATCTATTTCGCCTAAAACCATTACGTTGGGTCTTTAGGAATAATTAAACAGATGTCAGGGAAAAAATAAGTCGCTGGTTCATTTAGCGCGTAATGTTATTCTGGACACGCACCGCCATAACGCGGGTGGGTTCGGGCTTGGTTGGTGGAGAAATTCAGTTTTGGTCAGGGTGGACTTATATGATTGTTGCACTTGGAAGTTTCAATCCAACATCGGTGGTAAGTAACATAGGTCATAATCTGTGCAACTGTTCACCGCTGCATTTGAAGATTTCTTCAAGCTTATAGATCGGTAAGGATTGGCATCATTATCAACGGCGTGTAAACCTCTCACCTCCAATTTGCGGTTGATATTACGACCTTGGGACAGTGCTCGATGCATCAGTAAGGTCTCAGGACAATAAGGTCTTAAAATGAATATGGTCGAGACAAAAATCATGTCAAATGTACGTATCTGTTACAGCCACTCCTTTTGAGGTTGAGGGCACTTGTCTTTGATAATGTATACCGGATTACCTAGGTCTACTTCGAGAAAGCGGTCAATCGTCGAATTTATCTTGGTTGGACAGCGTTCGGGAAGCGTGATACATCTTCTCGTCCAACTTACCACAGTACATGTTGCCAATGATACAGAACTGAAACGTGGTCACTCAGTATGGTCCTCATAAGAAGACTCAAGGTCAGGCAAAGAGCAACGAAGAAAGCTGTGGTCAGCGCTTTCCTACAAGATCTAATATGAAGATCTGAATGAGAACCAAAGTATCTGATACAGCTCACCAAATAGTGAAAATGAAGTGGCAGTGGACAGATCTTCAATACGAAGACAGCTTAATGCAACCCATTTTACGTCCCACTGCTGGGCACGAGTCTCTTCCCTTTTTTGGGGGGAAGCCTGGAGCTTACTCCACCACACTGCTCCAATGCGGATTGGTGGAGGTGGGTGGGTTAGTGGCCAACCCGCTGTCGGATGTTTTCAAACCGCCCATAAGGCCTCCGACAAGGTTTAACGACTGCTATCCATCGATAGCAACCGGGACCGACGGCTTAACGTGACCTCCGAAGCACGGAAATGCGCATTTAAATTGCCACTAGCGCTCACCCATTACACTACCCCACCGCACCCGTAGTGCTTAACCGAGTAGATCGGTTACGATCTACACCAGCCGCCGGGCCATGCGCGCTTCCACATTCGCATAACATATCGCTTATAAATTAAGCCAAGCTCTAATAAAACCTACGTCCGAAATCTTCCAATTTGCACCTACGTTTTATTATGGGGGCGAAATACTAATCGTTCATACATTTTCCTTTCGCACCTGTATGTTCTCTTAATTGCCTATTCATGAATTTCATATACAATTTCTCTTATTTATCTACTATATTATTACGTTCTTTGCTATACGCGTGAGTATCCTACTCAAAGCCTGGGTTGCACTAAGATATTTGTTAAAGGTAAAGTTATTGTAACATTTCACATCCTTCTCTAACATAAAGAAAACTGTTAAAGTAAGGGATGGATGTGAAATGTTCCAATAACTTTAACTTTAGCAAATATCATGGTGCAACCCAGGCTTATAATAAAGGTCTCAAATGTTAAACGTTAGCATCTGGTCGAATAGTTTTACTGAACGTCTGATCAGTGTTAGAGAATAGGTCGTCGGGTCCAGTCGTTCCAACGACCTACTCTTACATACCATTGCAATGTACCTCCAGTGGGCGTACGGGTTTCCCCTTTGTCTGTTTCTTCAGAGAAACCACGTGGACTTACATTTAAAATAAAACTCTTCGACAATATCAATGAAAATCATTAAAACAAAACTTTAAAACAAACAAAACCTCAACAATAATTAGAGTTAGCGTCCGAAAAGGAACAATTTAAAACAACAACAGGGGGACGAGTTGTAACTTGTTATTGGAGCTCTCAAAAGCTTTTAACTTAAATACTTATTATCTATAAACAAATTCTAAAACGGAATACAAAATAAACGGAACAAAAATCTGCCGTGTATTAATTAGGGCGGGCGGGAGACAGTCACACCGATACAATTGTCCATTCTAGTTTTATTCTCGGTCGGTCTATTTTTATGCATGTTTTACTCTCTGTTCGCTTTTCTTAAGTTTGTGTATCTGTTACCTTTCAATCAATCAATCAAATCATTAATTTGACTTTTTTTTTTTACTTGACATGAATTCGATATTAGGACACGTTTTAGAACACGTCCTAAGTTTTAAACAGGGCCGTATAAATAATTTATTACTATTTAAAGAAATGACAAACAGGCATGCAGTTTAGATTGATTTATGAAAGCCTAGAAATATCTTCATGAAAATTACTTATTTAAATTGATGCATGTATTTATTTAATCATTTATCAGGCAACCAGGGCCCATAACAAACAATACATAAATAACACAAAAAAATACAATTACACTTTACTATTTATATATTATTATATTTCACTCATTTATTCTTCTTCTTATTTTGTATTTTTTTACATGCATAAGTCATAAAAAAAATGTATAAAACAAATGTATATAAAAAAAATAAAAAATAGTGCGCCACTGGCAGCGGGCACAGGGTCCAAGCTGTCGGTGGTTAGGGTCACAGAGACAGGAACCTCCTCACTATACGTGCCGTGCCGAGAAGTGCCGCCTTCTGTATCAGACCCTTGATCCAACTTCCTAACTTGAGCCTCTTGAGATGTTGGTCGAGGCTCTTTGCTATCAATCCGTTGACCGTGACGACTATCGGCACAATGATGGCCGAATCCACATCCCACATGGCGACAATCTCGTGAGCCAGATATATTAGGTATATTCATTGTTATTTTGATTGCACGGCATCGCCTCGCCGCACGGTCACATTACGTAGACTCGGTGGCGGTGGTGGTATACTGTAAATCCGTTGGATTGGATTTCTTTCTAACAAAACTTAAAGTTATGTGTTACGAAACAGTGTAAGAAGCGGCCAAGTCTAATAAAAGCTTGTAGCCGTTAGCGTAAATATTACGGCGTAGTAGTTCGGAAAAAGGATTGGATGAGTTAAGGAGATTTATCATTGCATCCCCGAACTATGGTTAATTTGAAATAGATAAAATGGCGTAATTTAGTAGTACAACTTAAATTACGCGTGTAATCCCTGATTGCGTTTTTTTTTCTTGTACATAAACGTATTTTTAATTTAGACTAGCTGAATCCGCGACTTGTTCCGCGTAGAAGTTAATAAAAGCTAGTATTAAGTATAGAAGTATAGATAACTGTACTTGTACTGGTGGAAGAGCTCCAGTGACGGAGCTCGCGGGCGTAGGCACCACCGCATTACCATATAATGTTATATATTATGTAATATACTTGACGCAAAATGGTAGTGTTCAGCACTATCGTGTTCCGGTCAGGTGGTAATGTACGGCCCTGTAATTGCCGGCACAGAGGCATAACACCTGAAGCCTCTGGAGTGGTAACGCATCTGCATTTCGACCTTGGTCTTTGTGTAATGAAAATATTACAGATTTAAAATGCGGTTACGGTGATACCGGCAGAGGGGGTTATATTATTAAGAATTTTCGATTTAATTTGAATACTCAAACTTCTTATAGGTTTTCCAGTAATCTATAGGCAAAGAACTATTTTCCACATTTTTTCAAAACGTTGAGTTCAGTAGTTGCAGAGATAAGGGGGGAATGGTCAATTTTCGTCGTTTTTCTTAAATAACATCAAGTTTGTTTTTGCAAAAATTATAAAAAATATATATCTGAGATGCTGACAACAACCTTTTTCATTTGATATGTCACACGACACAGTTTACGCTTTTTTTTTTTTTAATTTTCTGATTTACCCCGCAAGTGGCCCCCCTGTTTAAAATTTATTATCGATCGGTGGAGCAGTTTCGGAGCAAATTGGCTGTGACAGACGGACAGACAGACGCACGAGTGATCCTATAAGGGTTCCTTTTTTCTTTTTAAGGTACGGAACCCTAAAAAGGAAAAAAGTATATGATAGATAAGTCGTTTGCAAAGAAAATTTGTGAATTATATGCAGTGTGTAGCGAAATCGTATTCCAACCTAACATGTCTGTGTTGTTAACTCACCTCAGTGCGTTATAAGCGAAAGCACAGCTGAGACGCTCCTTTAATTAAGACCTGTCTTAGATAACTGCCATCAAAAGAGCTTCATTCAAATCCTTGCGGCGGAGCCTCCGTACTGTACTGAGCCTGATATAAGCATAGAAGGTACTGTACAGAGTAATGTACTGTACAGTAATTAGGTTAGGTAAATTTAGTAATATAGGTAGTACTGTATCTTAATTATTAAGGTATGTTATGTAAAATAAATATTACTTATATGATATGTATATTTCTTGTAAATTTTAAACATACATGAAAACGTAAAAAAAATGTACCTCGTACTTTTGTTTTTTTTTTAATGTGCAAATATTTTACAATGTTTCTGTTCCACTAACAAAAGGTTGGCTGTTAGAAAATGTCTTGTCGCATTATGCCTACCTTATGTATTGAATACATTAAAGTTAACGGGAATAATTTACGGGAAATTAAAAAATAAGTGCTACATACATCCATATACACGTTAAAGTTTTTAGATCTCATGTTCTGAACTTAGGAGTATAAAAAAATCCGTTCAAAAAGAGCTCCGTTCAAATCCGTGTTAATACTGTCAGCTCTATAATGTACCTACTGGTGTTACTTGCACCGCTAATCTTTAAATATATAATAATAAAATCGAAGGAAAGTCTAAAATGTACATATAATATTTTTTTTAATAATACTTGGACCGTGATCTACAATTGATATCGAAGCAACAAAACTTCCACAAAATAGAAAAGTCTCTAATAGAACCAGAGATAAAGGATTTTACATCGTTATTTCTGATAGCCTTCGACCCGGGAATCAAACCCAGAATCCCAGGAGGATAGTAACAGGCCACTTCTGCTTGGGTCGGCAAGGCTAATGCTATTGGGTTTTTTCTAGATGTATTTCAGTACCACCCTTGGTATCTGGTGATATGCCCGGTGACGTCAATAGACTCGCATTAAACAATAAAGAAAAGAAAGAAAGAAAACATTTGTTTGGACAGCACAGAGACACAAAAAAGCGAAATTATTAGGTTACAAACAATCAATTGGACACGAAAAAAAAAACAATAAAAGTTAACAAAAAAAGAGATTAAGTCTCACGGCTGTACCAAATGGGAGCCCAGATCAGCTTCATGTCAGGTCGATAACATCAAACGACCTGACGCTGATTTTCATCTGGAACCCTGTGTTATAATATACGTACCTGGCTAATCGTGGATCCGCATGTATGCTTGAATGTATCTCTGCCTACCTTTTCGGGGAACACAGGCAAGAAGTGACGTTTATTTATGTAAATAACCTGAAACCTTTCTCAGTATTTATGGAACTCATCCGAAATTTCCCATCACCCATTTAACGTTTTTTTTTATAAGTAAGGAAGGCAAGACAAGCATGCAGTTCACTTTTTTATGTAATTAAAGTGGCAAACAAGCATGTAGTTCATATTGGTGTTAAGTGATAATTGCAGCCTGTAGAAAGAAGACCGGGGGTCAAAATGCAGATACGTTAGGGTACGTCCATAAATTACGTGAGATGTTTAAGGGGGGGAGAGGGTCGAGACAAATCTCATCTCATCTTACGTTGGGGAGAGAAGGGGTCTCGGCAAATATCACTTAGGTACTATTTTCGCGCGGGCTGAATTGGAGTAGATAATATTTTTTTAATCGCAATAGTTTCGATTTAAGTACTCTATTGTTTAATCTTTTTCACACTTATTGCTATCAGCAATATAAATTACAAGTCTTAACTAGTTGTACTACTACTGTGTTATAAAAAAACGAAGCATATATTTTTTCATTTTCAATAAAAATCCACCGCGATTACATACCCACCTTTTGAAAAAATCTCACGTGTGATTAGGGGACGGGGGAGGAAGGGGGTTGAATAAAATCTCACGACATCTCACCAGGAGGGAGGTAGGGACAGAAAATTAAAAAAAAACCCCTCACGTAATTTATGGACGCCCCCTTACCTTTTTATTACCACCATTAACACGTTAAATAATAACAAATACAACGTTACAATATTTTACAATATCTAGAACCATTACTATCGGGAAATTGGAGTAGGCAATTCAACGAAATCGGGCATATACCTCGTGCTAGGGAGATTACGATCATAATCTCCATAGTCCACAGTGATTTCAATTCCCACTATCAATCATGGTATTGTAACTGAAATTAACTTATGTTAACTTTTTACTGGTGGTAGAGCTCCAGTGACGGAGCTCGCGGGCGTAGGCACCACCGCATTACCTAATATACTTGCCGCTAAATGGTAGTGTTCAGCACTATCGTGTTTCGGTCAGGTGGTAATGTACGGCTCTGTAATTTCCGGCACAGAAGCATAACACCTAATGCCTCAGGAGTGGCAGCGCATTTACATTTTGACCTCTGGTCATTGTGTGGGTGTCTATAGGCTGCAGTCATCACTTAATATCAATGTGAACTGTACGCTTGTTTGCCAATTTTATAACATAAAAAAAAAAATGTAGTTTGGACTACGTAAGTAGACTTTTAATATGCTTAGTTTCGAGGAGATAGAGTTTATTTTGCTGCAACAATTTCTATATCTTTTTGTCCTCAAATGGTCCGTCAAAGCATGAGTGATCAAAATGTATCAATATTATAGTTTGTATAGTTAAAAGCAAAAATGGTACATAAAGGCGGACTTAATGCCACTAGGCATTATCTCCCACTCAACCTTTAGGTAAATTAATTGTATTATTTCGGATATAATTTATCCATTTTTTGAGAACGTGTACGAGCCAGAGCCGAGCTCGCAACATCTCCTTTGATACAAAAAAGACAGAAAACATAAAAATATTTAATTAAAAAAGTTATAGGACTAAATTCTAGTGTGTGGTCTGAGAATGTTTTTCAAGATATGAAATAACATTTTTTATCACCTAAATGGTTGAGCAAACTGTATGGCCTCGTCATAGTAACAAAAATATAACGACAATTCAAAGTGTGAACAATATTTTATGATCAAACCCAAAAAGTAATAATAATATAATATTATAAACATTGTTTATAATTTAGAGCAACTCTGTAAGGACTGTGTCAAGTGCAAGTTGGCATTTTATTTACTCGTCCCGATAAACATCCGTTATTGGGTGCACTGTCAATATGAAACTCTACGAAACTGAAAGCTTGAATATTGCTCTGTTCAAGTCCAACTGGAAATTGTATTGATTTTAGATGACTAGTTTATTTGAAAAGCAATAGACGTTTACATATTTCTAACTAAAACTAATTAATAGTTTTGTACTAGATGAATATAAATACACGGTACATATGCCAAAACAATATATTTTACAATTTTTGTCTGTCTGTCTGTCTGTTTGTTCCGGCTAATCTCGGGAACGGCTTGACCGATTTTGACGAGACTTTCACTGGCAGATAGCTTATGTAATAAGGAGTAACTTAGGCTTATACTAGCTGCGCCCATGACTTTGTTCGGGTAGATAATGAACCATCATAAATTCTCACGCGCACGAAGTCGCGGGCACAGCTAGTTATAAATAAAATCAAGGCGTCAACAAAACCATGTCCCATACATTACATATTATTTATGAAACACCATTGCAAACCCATTATGGAAGCTAATTTACTAGCAAAACATGTTGATTTAACCGTGAACATAAATATAAAAGATTTAATTGAGTTATGATTGTAGCGATATTATAATCTCAAGCTGGTGAGTTACCGAGGATCGATGTAACAGTGAGGAGGATTTTTTATCGATATCGATGCTTTGTATTATCTAAAAAACAGACTGTCACCTTTTTCAAAGAACCGCGTACCGGAAAACGAAGCGTCATCAGGCCCACGAGGTGGACCGACAAACTGGTGAAGGTTGCGGGCAATTGCTGGATGAAGGCGGCTGAAATTATAATGTAAATGCAGATGTGTTGCGACTCTTTACGATAGAAGACGAAGAAGAAATATTTGGTAATAGATATTAAGAATAGTTGGTAATAGATGGCGCTGCTGCTACCATAAAGCAATGCAATAGATGTGAAGGAAAGATTTGACAAATCGGGCAGGGCTTCAGTAGCTCAATTGGAAGAGCGGCTGGACTAGATGCCCAGTAGGCCGCGAGTTCGAGTCTCGCCTGAAGTCAAATTTTTCTTTCCGATTTTCTTTAAAAATTAAATATATTTCACAAGCATGTGTTAATGCGAAATAATATAAATACAAGAAATACATTTACTAGCGTACGTATGTTGTTATGCCGAAAATATATAGTCTTTACAGTACCATCTGACCCTCACTCACACTTCAGCGCTGGACACTCATTTAAACATGTTTTTAAGCATATTTTATTGTACAGTTATGCTCCGGACTTACGCGATAGGTGGGACCAAGCGATAGCAGTGCAAGTTGAAGTCGCGTAAGTCGAGGTTCGCCGTTGGATATAAATACTGGGTTAAAATTACACATTCTTGGTCTTTCGGATGATATAGTTAATGGTACCACCACCAATCCGAATTGGAGCAGCGTGGTGGAGTAAGCTCCAGGCCTCCCCCCAAAAAGGGGAGAGACTCGTGCCCAGTGGGACGTATAATGGGTTTCCATTATAGTTAATGGTTAATCAATAATGTATACTCGATCTTCTCGTGAACCGAACACTGACCGAGCGAAGTGAAAAAGCCGAAGCGTTCGGTATGATAAAAACACCGCGTATCTCGGAATTCGCGTAAAACGGGTAACGTAAGTCGAGGTGTTACTGTTTATAGGAAAAATAAAATACGACACAGTACTTTTTTACCGATTAATTATTATGTAGGATGCTTATAGCTGCCACAATTTTTCGCATAGACTTTGTACATTCTCAGTAATTTTTGTTTTTAATAAGTTCAACGGTACAAAGTTACTGTTTTGACGTTCTCAATAGAAGTTTGGGAATTATTCATGAGAAATAAAGTTTAATAAAATTACTGATATGTAATTTTTATATACCAACATAATGCTAAAATATCGAGATACAAAATTTCAGCATCTTATAAACTTTTTACAATTTAAGGATTGTAGCTTTTTGAAACTCAATATTTTAGTGGTGGTCTTTATTAGCTTCTCAGTTATATTAATATTTACCTGTACGAGTATGTAAAGATTTTATTCTAAAAAAAATCAATCTCATACTGAACACATTTTTTTATGTAATGGAAGTGGCAAACAATCTTGCAGTTCACATTGATGATAACTGATGACTGCAGCCTATAGACACCCACACAAAGACCAAGGTCAAAATGCAGATGCGTTACCACTCCTGAGGCCTAAGGTGTAATGCCTCTGTGTCGGAAATTACAGGGCCGTACATTACCACCTGACCAGAACACGATAGTGCTGAACACTAGCCACCAGCAAGAATTTTTTTTTTTACTTTAACCTGTCAAGGAACGTAAGGCCACCGGCGCCCAGACACAATTGAATTTCAATTGTCATATTTTTCTCGTGTCTGGAGGGTTTAAGCTATATCGATATCCATTCAAACGGGCATCACTAGCAGCCGTATTTTTGTCACTCGCTCGCAGCTGCTACAATTTGTCGGACGCCGCGAACGCATGTCGCAGCAACTTTCTTGTTAACAACATTGTTTTGACGTCCCCAACAGTTTTAAGAATAGGCACATCGAGTTCTCATTTGAAAAATGGACCGAATTAATTGTGAAATGTTTGCTCTTGTTTATTTTAGCCTAACGAGAATCACGCTTTTTTGTTTTGTTTTTTTGATAATGTTCGGATTATTTCAAGAGATTTGATGGTAGGTAATCAAGAATTTTAATGATATAAACCGTGATATTTATATTTAAACTAGCGCCCCGGCTTTGCACGGGTGCAATGTTTAACTATATTATTGCTATCATAATAAAATATAGCCTACCCTATTACAAATTGATCCGCCATTTATTGAATGTTTTTATTACAAAAAATGTGATAATTATAGAACCGTTCTACCGATTTTGTGAAAACTTCACCTTAACCATCTACCAAATAGTTCGAACAAAACCAAAACAATTGATTTGGAGAAGTGAGCCCGTTCTTGAGTTATAAAATTGCAACGAAAAGTGGCATTGATTTTTATGTATAACTAGCTAACGCGGAAAACTTCGTATTGCCTCAGAATGAAATAATGTGTCAAAGGTTTGATAGACACGGACTATTTGTATTGAAAAATGAAATTGTGGTATTTACTGTTTCCGTTCAATTTCTTCATATTTTCTTACCTTCCATGGACTTCTTAAAATCATTAAAAACCAAAATTAGTTAAATTGGTCCAGCCGTTCTCGAGTTTTAGCGGGACTAACGAACAGCATATAAATAAATAAATAAATAGATATATAGATGTTTGAGGACTGCAATTGAAATTTTGTGAAGACGCCCCATGCCAGTAGTTAAGGTATATTTTAAATTTCGTGTTAAGGCTTTAACAATCATGGTAAGGCAGTACGACGTTTGCCGGGTTAGGTAGTAAATTATAAATAGAATAAGAAGAATCAACATGTTGTAACTGAATATTACAAGCTTAAAATATACACGTTATGTTATCATTTTTATCTCAGAATGTAGCAGTTTAACATAACAGCTTAATAGGTTCAATTTTATCGATATTAGTATCGTAATCCATTTCTTATTACGTACTTCTCATAATATCATTAGCTCTTCTAAATAAGATAAACTAAAATTAAATCACGAAACACGATGCTAATTTTTGCAGCGATTTTTGGCGCTGTCAACCATGAATAGCGTTACATCGAACAACAGCGCCGGTCGAATCAGCACGTCGCTTACAAATAGATAATTGGAGTTGCCAGCTCATTCTCATTGTTATCCGATAGTACTCTAGTTTGGTTTGGATGTACCTTTGCTTCTGTAATCCACTTTGCCTACTGTGCTGTATTTCTAACCATTAATAAGTTTTGTTTGTAAGGCTGAAAGCTATAGAAAGTTGGCGAATTTATCTTTCACTCTCCAACTAAGTATACACAGAAGATATCTCCTAAGAAATAGCTGATTACTCGTTTGTGTTCTTCGATTTTCGTTTACCTACTTAGAATATTTTCTAACACCTTGTAGCTAATTAAGTATGCACTTTCTCTTTGACCATACCCAAATCCTATGATGCTGTCTATATTTTTATATTCTTATCGAAATCAGTGTCCTAATCTACCTCTACTCATATTATTAGTTTTTCAGACACTACAGGTTAAAATTTTATTCGATCACGGATATGAAAATTGTTGGCGTAATTTTTGGCACTGTCAACCCTGAATAGCATTACACCAAACAACAGGCTGCGGTCGATTCAGCACGTCGCTTGTAATTACAAGTAGGCAATTGGAGCTGCCAGTTCATTTTCATTGTTATCCGATTGTATTCTCATTTAATTTGGATGTAACTTTGCTTCTGTAATTCTACTGTTATCCACTTTTCCTACTGAGTACTGAGCCCTGCAGGCACTTTCTCTATGGTCATACCCATGTTTTCAATAGATACAGTCTTTATTACTACATCTTTATCGAAATAAAAATCCCAATTTATTTCTACTCATATCATTAGCCCTTCAGACACTAAAGGTTAAAATTTTATTCCATCACGGAATATTAAAATATCGCAAATTGTTGGCGTAATTTTTGGCACTGTCAACCCTGAATAGCATTACACCAAACAACAGGCTGCGGTCGATTCAGCACGTCGCTTGTAATTACAAATAGGTAATTGGAGTTGCCAGTTCATTTTCATTGTTACCCGATAGTGCTCGCGTTTGGTTTGGACATGCTGTGGTGCTTGTAGTTGTATTTCGATTGTACATACTTAAGCATGAAAGTGTGTACTTGACACTGTGGCAAGTAAGTTATATTCAAGCTACAATGTTGGGGTTTTTTTATACGACTTAAAATTTGTTATATTTTTTACTATATTCAGTTTTCATCCTATTCAAGCTATGTCAGCGATTTATATTCCAATCCTATACTTAGGTACTTTTAGTATCAAAGAACTGATCTGATGATAAAATTATTTTATGTATATCAAAAGATATCAAACAGTCATACATAGGACCACTAATGTCTCAAATAAAAATAAATATTCAAGAAATATTGCAGTGAATAAATAAGTAAATGTATATATGTAGGTATCCAACAAGCAATCCAACAAAAAAAAAGAAGAAGACTTCGGCTTTTTTCGAATCTGTAGAGCGTTAATATATTTCGCAGCTTACCAAGGTGTTTGTCGACCATTTTGATCAAGTTTTGAGCAATACCAGACTTTTGTCAGTGTGCAGCAGAGATAACGTTTATGAAGTTGAAACTAGCCGACTGTCACTTTCAAAGACTCGATGTAACGATAAGTTATCCAAAAAGCACATGCTTTGCCATTCTTATGACACAAAGTTCCAAGTCGACTTTTTCTAGAAATTTCAAGCTGACTGCCATTAAACAATAAACTGATAACACATCGCGTGTTCAAATGTCACGCCCACATATTACCCTCAATAGGAAATCGCGTGTTATTGGCTGGAATATGAATGGGAGCTAGTGTATAATATATTAGCAATTACTGTTATTAAGAGGTGCAGCTGTCGTATAATGATTTGAAGTTTGATTACGAATTCGTTATGTTTTGTGTTCTGATAGGTTTCAGTTTCTTTATTAATCACTATTTTTTATGTAATAGAAGTGGCAAACAAGCATGCAGTACATATTGATGTTAAGTGATATGCCCTAAGGTGTTATTCCTCTGTGTCGGAAATTACAGGGCTGTATATTACCACCTGACCGGAGTACGATAGTGCTGAACACCACCATTTAGCGACAAGTATATTAGGTAATGCGGTGGTGCCTACGCCCGCGAGCTCCGTCACTGGAGCTCTACCAGTTGTCTACTGGCAGGACTACTATGGGGACCTGCTACTGTGAGGTCCTGGGTTTGATCCCTACGTTTGACGTGCTTATAGACTACAGTATTCACTTACCATCAAGATACACGATGTACGATACCTATAGCATAGCTATAGGTATCGTACAGTTATGTTGACGACCCGGTTAGTCCAGCGGTGCGAAACCACCGTTTGATTCGAAGGGTCGCGGGTTCGATCCCCGCACGGGTACAAATATTTGTATGGCCTACAGATATTTGATTCGGGTCTGGGCGTTTGTGTACGTGTTGTATGTGTACAACGGCACCCATGACACAGGTTTATGCGTACTGTGGGGCTGTGAGTGTAACTTAATTTTTTAAATTTTTTTTTATGCCACTTCCTGACATAAAAAATAACTTTGAAGACAAAATTGACAAAAACGTATTTTTATACAAATTTTATTTCAACGAAAATCTAAAAAGAAACACGCCTGTAATCCCCGAAGCGATAGGCAGAGGTAAATGCATACATTTAAGCATACGTACAAACACCCACGATTCGCCCGTTACGTTTTGGCCCATGTAACAGTTAGTGCGCCTATTGACATCTCCGGGCACATTACCGGTCCAAAATCCGAGGTACTGGGAAACTTCCAGAAAATGGAATCATCCCAATAGAAACAGAGTTAATTTACATCATTACCTCTGATAGCAATCATATACGTGACTAAATAGGTCAAGTGTGTTTTCAAAAATCTTAGAAATCGACGTGCATGTATGAAGAGAATAATGAATGTAGATGAAGCACAGGAAGTGTGTCAGTACCGGGATATCTGGCGCTTTACGCTCTCTGTCTACCCCGTAAGGGACTTGGCCTGATTTTTTTTAATGTAATGGAAGTGGCAAACAAGCATGCAGTTCACACTGATGTTAAGTGATGACTGCAGCCTATAGACACCCACACAAAGACCAAGGTCAAAATGCAGATGCGTTACCACTCCTGAGGCCTAAGGTGTTATGCCTCTGTGCCGGAAATTACAGGGCCGTACATTACCACCTAACGGGAACACGATAGTGCTGAAAACTACCATTAAGCGGCAAGTATATTAGGTAATGCGGTGGTACCTACGCCCGCGAGCTCCGTCTCTGGAGCTCTACCACCAGTGAATATACAAATAAGAAAATTCATACCAATTTAAAAAATATATTATCGAATAAAAAAAAAACAGGTGCTATCTGAAAAGCTAAAACAAAGGCATTATAAGATTGAATGTCTAAACACCTGGTTGTCGCCACTGTTATAAAATGATCTAAAAATAAAGAATATCAAAGAGACTCGATGTACCGTATCATGATACGCACCAAGGAGAGGTGACAAACATCGTAAACGTTTGAGAGCTAAAATTAAATCATGAAATCTTCAATCAAGGGGTGTGGGGGACTATTCTGGTGTGCGACGCATTTTTATAGGATTACTAATTTTATCACATGCCAAAGTATGTTTTCCAAATTTTCATTTGGCACAAAACATTTGGCAATACAACTTTTCGCAATTTTACAATTAGTACTACTATTTTCGGTAATTATTGGTAGAGCTCCAGTGACGGAGCTTGCGGGCGTAGGCACCACCGCATTACCTAATATATTTGCCGCTAAATGGTAGTGTTCAGCACTATCGTGTTCCGGTCAGGTGGTAATGTACGGCCCTGTAATTTCCGGCACAGTGGCATAACACCTTAGGCCTCAGGAGTGGCAACGCATCTGCATTTTGACCTTGGTCTTTGTGTGGGTGTCTATAGGCTGCAGTCATCACTTAACATCAAAGTGAACTGCATGCTTGTTTGCCACTTCCATAACATAAAAAAAAAAAAATATATTGTTTAACGAATAATTACATGGCAATTTTTCATTTTACCAAGTATCGTGTTAGTCAAATATGGTTTGGCTTGGTGGTAAAAACTTCCATAGTATTTATTTATATTGTTTTTATATATATATGTATTTTTTTTGACGATTTGGTTAGTCCAGCAAAGTGGGATGACCGTTTGATTCGAAGGGTCGCGGGTTCGATTCTCGCACCGGGACAAATATTTGTGTGGACTACAGATATTTGTTTCGGTTTGGGTGTTTGTGTATGTGTTGTATGTGTACAACGGCACCCACGACACAGGTTTATAGCTACTGTGGGGCGTGTGAGTGTACGCGTAATGTATTTATTTATTATAAATCAATTCCGTCGCTTGGCCAGCTGCTGACTGACTAACATGTATATCTATCTATTATTATGTCAACATCAAATATCTATCCATTTCTAGATGAGCTAGAATCATCACACGCACAAAGTCGCGAGTATAAACTAGTACATAAATAAATTTCGGAATTGTATACAGAACTTGGCCCCTATAGATCTCAATGTTTTTGTCGGTAAAGTAAAACCTAAAAAAAATTATAATATTGAACTTGGCTCCCATTTTCACATTTACGATTTTGTTGTGTATGGTATACAGCGAAATATCTTGGATTAATAATAAATTTTAACTGCCTCAGTAGCTTAGTGGTAGCAGGCCACTACTACTACGCTGGAGGTCCTGGGTTCGATTCCCGGGTGGGCGGCTATCAGAGATTACGGTTTTAAATCTTTTATCCCGGGTTCTATTGGGATTTTTCCATTTTCTGGAAGTTTCCCACTACCTCGGAGTTTGATAATATGCGTAAGTATATAAAAACGTAACCGGCGAATCGTGGGTGTTTGCATGTATGCTTGAATGCATGCATTTTCCTCTGTCTACCCCTTCGGGGATTACAGGCGTGACTACGTTACGTAACTTGGATTAATGAAAAACGAGCACGTGTAAAAGATGTATTTCATTCACATATAATACCTACACAATCAGTCTGTTCTCCAACTTTAATTTAACTAAGTTGAACACGTGTAACTAAATCGAGTTGAGCGTTTTGGCAACGTTCACTGTCGTTGGACATTAGTACTAAAGCTGTTTGTTTCCTACAACATATTCTTTGATAGCCATTTGGATTATAGGATACACAATAAAAAAATAATATGTAGATATAATATGGGAAATGGGTTTGTTTTTCTTTTAGGCTACACTGTTGACGCACATTAGAAGAATTGGCATGATCGTAATTTATAATTTTAGTTATCTTAAATAAGCAAGTGGTCGCATATCTATACAGATCTATACAAATAAATAAAATTGGAGTGGCTGTTTGTGATATAAAAATAACCGCTTTTTACTAAATGCATATGTATAAATACACGGTACATATACCAAAACAATATTTTTTTTCTTTTTTTTCTGTTTGTTCCCGCTAATCTCGGGAACGACTTTACCGATTTTGACGGGACTTTCACTGGCAGATAGCTTATGTAATAAGGAGTAGCTTAAGCAGTATAGTACAAAAGTAGCATAAGCTACTTTTATACTAGCTGCGCCCACGACTTCGTCCGGGTAGATACTGAACAATAATACATTCTCACGAGGACGAAGTCGCGAGCACATCTGGTTTTAAATTAAAGGTTTTCATTAAAATATTCTAGACGTACAATATACTAACTTCATAAAATATCATGAACTACATTGAATAGTAAGTGATCTATTTTATGTAATGGAAGTGGCAAACAAGCATGCAGTTCACATTAATGTTAAGTGATGACTGCAGCCTATAGACACCCACATGAAGACCAAGGCCAAAATGAAGATGCGTCACCACTCCTGAGGCCTAAGGTGTTATGCCTCTATGCCGGAAATTACAGGGCCGTACATTACCACCACTATTAAATATTTAAAAGTTTATAATCTTCATTAAGAATATGAATGAACAGTTCCTGTACTTTCTTCTAATTATACTATTATCCAAGTAACGAAGTCTAAGTACTGTCTAAGTAAAGTCTAAGTTGAACACGTGTAACTAAATGGAGAGCATTTTGGCAGCGTTCACTGTTGTCGGAGATTTCATCTGACGCTGCTTCCTGGCATTGATTCTCTTCGATAAGTACCTTTCTACGAAAATGGAGGTAAACAAATCGTGTGTTGATTCATAATATAATTTTGATTCTTCAAGGATAATGTAGTCAATTTCGATTAGATTTCATTGTACCTACTTAATTGTATAAGAATAACAAGATTATATTGGTTACGTTTATGAGGCAATGAGGTATAAACTTATAAGGTCCGAGTTCAAAAACAGATACGCTAACGGATTGCCTACACGGATATGTTAAAATATTGGAACATACCTAATTTATGTTGGTTTTAAAATTTTAAATGAAGAACGCCTGGCCATTTATTAAAATAAGTTGTTTTTCAAAGTATTGCTATTTCAATTTGTTAAGGTGTAACTTTTTTGATGTATAATTTATATCGAGGCCATACTGTGATACTTATTACGGACTCATACATTATTATTTAACCGGATCAGGATAGATTTGGTAATGCGGTGGTGCCCTCAAGTCCCTACGCTGGAATTCTACCTAGTATCAGTGAAAGTATTTATCTTTACTATTTTTTATGTCATTAAGTTGACAGACAAGCAGACGGGCCACCTGATGGAAAGTGGTCACCGTCACCTATGAACATTTGCAACACCAGGAGAGTTGCCAACGCGCTGCCAGCCCTAAAGGACTCTGTAGACGGCATTTTTGAAGAATCCCATATTGTAGTACCGAGGGAACACCTCAGAGGGAAGTTCATTCCACAATTTACACGTTCTGGGCAGAAAAGAACGAGAAAACCGCACCGTTGAGCACTGCCAGGTGTCCAGTCGGTGAGGATGAAACTTCTCTCTTCGGCGGGTAGTACGGTGTAGGAAAAGAGACAGTGGCACCATGTCGAACAGTTTGACATAGCACACACCAGAGTACTTTTAATAAATCATCATTCTATCTTTCGGCGCTAATTATTCGACATGATTTTCACCCGTGCTTTCGTTTTTATCGCACGGTTCCATAATAACCCCGGCTATTTATATCGCTTACCATCTAAGATCGTCACGAGCGTTTCAGTGAATTTTGAGCTAAGCTTGCCTTTTACAAATTGCATTCTTCGTAACCGCGTCTGTCTCAGGGGAGCTATTACCTCGTGTTTGATGAATTGATGCTAATTTATTGATATGTTGGGAGTCTATCTTTTTTAACAAACAAACAAAAGATCTTTATTGTACGCAAAAGTAGATACAATTTTTATTTTGAACCCTGCCTGCTGCAGTAGTTTGCACTGTGTTGCAGCAGTCAGTTCAAGAAGAAGAAGAAGCTAATATTATTATGGACTATTTGGGTAGGGTGTACCAGTAGTTGACCAATAAAGGCAGAATTTGTTACTAAAATATTAATTTCTTGATAATTGACGACCCGGTTGGTCCAGCGCCCTGAGATGACAGTTTGATTCAAAGGGTCGCGGGTTCGATCCAAGCACTGGGACAAATATTTGTATGGCCTAAAGATATTTGTTTCAGGTCTGGGTGTTTGTGCATGTGTTGTTTCTATACAACGGCACCCACGATAAAGGTTCACACCTACTGTGGGGCTGTGAGTGTAAGTGTATTATTTTTTTTTATTTCAATTAGATGAGAGTCCGGGTTAATTATTTTTATATACATTCGGACTTAGGTGTTTAATAAAAGATTAATTTAGTTATTCCATTATTAATTAACAATAATTATAATTGTTGTTGTACAAGGCACGAGGTTCGGATCCGCAGGGGTCTCCCTTAGGCAGTTGTCCTAAATTTAATTAGGCTGCGACCGTCCTCTGTGCTTCGAAATTTCCCAGTACCTCGAAATTTGGTAATGTGCCCGGAGATGTCAACAGGCTCACCACCTGTTACATGGGCCAAAACGTAACGCCGGCAAATCGTGGGTGTTTGCATTTATGCTTGAATGCATGCATTTTTCTTTGCCTACCCCTTCGTGGATTACAGGCGTGAAGTTACGTTTTTTTTTTTCGTCACCCTTGAAGCTTGCTAATGTGGCCAAATATTGCTAACTGACTCAACATTTTTAGCCATGAATTAAAAATGTAGGTACAAAAACACAGTTATTCAATATCCGATAGCGAAATGAAAAGTATTTATTTCGATAATAAACCATAACGTCACCAAGCAAGCGTCTAGTTTATTTTGAAACATAGCAACTATTTTATGGTTCGTATTTTCGTCTTACATGGATCCTCGCAAGGAAAGTCGAAGATCAAGTTAAATTGGCTCAATACTTGGCGCCGCTTGCTATGTGTGGACCAAAAAGAAGTGTTGTCTTCTTGATTTGAACATTTGTTACCCCTGTTTTTCATATATCATGATTATTCCTACGACAGGTATGATTTAGTGAGAAATTTTACTGGTTTGTGAAGCGAATCCTATTTTGGTTTCAGAATCGCTGATTTTATAACTGACTAGGTACCTATGGAGTTGATATCTGGGACTGTTAACATATTAACTACAGTTGTTGAGGATCTTCTGTTCATCAAATAATTTAGCCTTGAATTCGAGTTCCAATATATATTTTCTTAAAAGTACGTAGATAGAATATTATTTGTAGGTAACTTTTCGTTCGTCCGTCGCCGATGGAGATTAGAAGTCGAAGTCGAATGCGGGGTCCCCCTTCGCGCCCCGCCACCTCTCCGCCGAGTCACCTGCGCCCGCGCGCAATATTGCTAGTGTTGCGTAGTGTTGTTCCTCGAATTGTTGAGTTTCAAGTCAATAAACCTTTACCACTTTTCTTTTGCACTCGATTTTCAGGGCTTACAGGCTTGAGTAGGGCCATAGCTCACTACACCCGACCAGCACCGCGTCATTTTACGGCGTCCACTCGTGGTCGACGGGTGGTCCACGGGTGAAAGACGCGATATTACTAATGAACCACTCGGTCCGCGAGTGGTTCACAGGGGAACAGCGAGTTGGCAATGCAAAGTCAACGCAAGACAAGCTCGTTGTCACCGAGTGGTCCATTCGCAGTCCGCGCGAGGACCACGCGCCGCCCGCTTGTTGTCGGCTTGCGGTCGAGGCGATATGGAGCGGAGTTGATGTAATGAGCGCAGAGCGCTCGAGGCGGTCGGGCGCTGGTCGGGCGCCGGGTGGCTCTAGTGAGCTATGACCCTTACTCTTCTGGAGTTGCAAATGTTTAAATGAGGCAACTCTAGCTACTATCCAGCACATAGAGCAACTCGGCCCACCGGTCAGGTATTTAAATGAAATTGTTTATGTATTTTGTTAAAGTCAAGGTGTGAGTTTCGTAGTAATAGACGATTTTTGTAGAGTGAGTGTGTGTCGCACGTATTTCCCCCCGCAAAAGTTGACAGACTGTTTTGCATCGGTAATAAACGCTATGGCCACTCCCCTCCAGTCCGCGGCGGCCGGTGGCCCGCGTTACTCTATGATACAGCATAATGCCCATCAACCCTTATCAATCTTATATCATACCTACATAAAAAATGTGTATTAAAAAGGTGTTCTTTTACCCATTATTTTGGTCACAATTCAGATTTCATAAACTGATAGTTTGACCAGGAAAATAAAGAAGTATTGGTAGTGTTAAAAATCAACATTCATAATAATATACCTACGCTAAGGTAACAATTTTGGTTATACTGTGAAAAATAATAAGAGAAAGAAAGAAGGCAAATAAATTTACTTCAAAAACTCAATTAACGCACAGCCAACGATTAATTCAACAAAAACAATCCGTCCTACATTTTGGAAGATACCTGCAATAAATTTCTGAAAAAACGGCCCCTCTATTTTTAGGACTTTACGTGTGCATACGTAAACAAGATGGGACTGCTTTCTTACCCTGTATCTATTTTAAGGTTTGCGTGTTATCTCGTTGGGCGCAGTTTTGTTGCTAATCAATTTAAGACTTTATTGCATTTCTCGTTGGCTTAGGTAGACCGCTACCAGAAAATATGTAATAAAACTACGTATAGAATGGACACTTCGACTTCCCGCCCGATTTCCCTGCCTCACCCAACCTCCTCCCCTCTTATGGGAGACGTTTCTGTACAAACTCTAATTTTGTTTTACCGACTTGTTCTTTTGTGCTTAATGCTCTATTTTGCTTTGGAAAGTAAATGTAAGGAATTATAGGGCGAGCCTTGTTTAAGTTGGTTCTTAAATGTAATGCAGACAATCATTAAAATAGATACAAGTGAACATCTAACACATGTATATTTGTATAAACAAAAATCAACTAGTAAAATCCAAGTGTGTATGGGTTTGACAAGTTTGTGAAACAAAATAGACCATAAAAGTTTGATTATTAAAGTTGTAGTGCGATCTATGAATTTCGCCTTCAGAGTCGGCTTCCGTAAGAACCTAAAGCACACCGCGGACACTCCGCCAAAATTCCATACAATCGCTTATTTTGGTTACCTATTACACAGACATCAATCAGTGACGTGTAGTCACACGTGCACGAACACAGCGTAGCACGTAGGGTTATGAGGTTATGAGTGTTATGACTTTAGGCCTCGGACCAACACTATAGAAATAAAATAATACTATGTACTTATGTAGATATTTCTTTCTTTCTTTCTATTCTTTGACCCGGTTTACACTATGCACCCCGTCAGGCCACGAGAAAAATATGACAACTGGTTTCTAATTTTATTGTTCTTAGCCGATATCGGCCAACTGGGGCTCAACAGTAAGGCAAATTTCTATTTACCAGTTTCACCCAGTTTACCGGTGCATTGTAAAAACATAAAAACACAAACACTTCAACAAATAGCACAAGTTTTAGAAAATAATACTCACTACCTACTCATTACGTCGACAAGTCACTTCAATTCAATATACTGAAACACTTTTATTACTAATGCAATACAATCACATAGCGTAAAGGTAAGAAATTATAACATAAAAAAGTTTTGTATTTGTGAACATAATGATTTAGGTATCTTTGCCTTCGGGAAACTGAAAAATGATCTTTTTTTGTCACGACTTGTTGAAATACAGCCATAAACTGCACAATAAAGCACCATCATAATGTTAATAAATAAAATATTCAATTACAAATTAATCAAAACTAGGCCGTTCGCAACCTCGCTGTAGAGTACCAGCCGTCGCCCATAAGAGGGGAAGAGATTGGGTGTAGCGCGGCAAATGGGCGGGACGTCGAAGTGTCCATTCTATACGTAGTACATATTGTCTGCCTAGAGTAAGTTTTGACTTTCGTGTTAAATAAACTTTGTATTAAAAGTTAGCTTTTCATTCGGAATCGTAGTGCAGTCAATGAAAAAATAAACTTACTGGATAAGGACCTACGCACACCACGTTTCAGGCGCCGTCGACGCGCGTTTTGTGCAATCAGAACGCAAAAATGTAATAATGTTCTAAGGTTTTCGCGAGCTTCACTCATTGAAATATTATTATTGATATAGGTACTCATATTTTAATTGATTTTAAAAATCATTTTAGTTTAATATACGTGGGATAAATCCGTAAAAACAGTTTTATTTCAATAAAAATGTATCAAAGAAACGTAAATATCGGACACATTCATTGTTCAATCCGCATGGTCATTTTACTGGTAGTAGAGCTCCAGTGACGGAGCTCGCGGGCGTAGTCACCACCGCATTAACTACTATAATTACTTGTCGTTAAATGGTAGTGTTCAGCAATATCGTGTTCCGGTCAGGTGATAATGTACGGCCCTGTAATTTCCGGCACAGAGGCATAACACCTTAGGCCTCAGGAGTGGTAGCGCATCTGCATTTTGACCTCTGGTCTTTGCGTTAGTGTCTATAAGCTGCAGTCATCATTTAACATCAATGTAAACTGCATGCTTGTTTGACACTTTCATAACATAAAAAAAATGCGTAACATGTGTGTTTTATGATGCAAAGAGAGCAGATCACGCGCGTTTATATCACAGCAATACAATCGGAAGTTATCTGACTGTTCTCAAGTCTAGCAGCGCCTCTAACTTATGGCAGTCAAACGCGCTTCATAGGCGCCCTTTCTATTTAGGCATACGTAGGCGGCTCGTCGAAAAGACACTAGTCAACTTCACCGGGCAACCGGCGTAGAGGGGATACATGTGAGACTTTTGCGAATGGGGGCAGTATTAGTCTTGCCCTACTTTTCGATTAGTGATAACAGGAATAACAACACGCGGGCCGTGCTAGCGTTTCGACGGCGCGTAACAGAACGTGGTGTGTTAGGGTCCTCATCGAAAAATTTATACGTTATCATAACATCGGCCTGAGTTTCATTCACCCCATAATTGCATACGCTTTTATTGGCTTTACCTGTACATGGGGTTGTGATATTCATATGATTAACACAAATTACGAAGAGAAGGAAGTAAACCTGAAAATATGCATTAATGATGTAATAAATAGGCATTCAATCTCGGAATTACTTTTCGTTTTGCCAGGCAATTTCATGATGCTATTAGTACTCACCTAGGGATTATGATGCGTAGCTATTTGATGCAGATTTTTTATATTCAGAAGGTTGTATTATTTATTATATTGAAGGGGGCATGTGACTATATTTAAAGGCCAGAGGACAAAATGAAGTTGTGTTGTCACAACTCAGGTCTGAGTTGTTTCACTCTGAGACTCATTACTCTGTCATTGTCTCTGTATTATAACAGGAATACGATAGTGCTGAATGTAACGCAACTTCACGTCTGTAATCGCTCAAGGGGTAGGTAGAGGTAAATGCATGCGTTCAAGCATACATGCAAACCCATGATGCGCCGGTTACTTTTTGGCCCATGTAATGGTTAGCGAGCCTATTGACAGCTCCGGGCACATTACCATACTTCGAGGTACTGGGAAATTTCAAGAAAATAGGAAAATCCCAATAGAACCAGAGATAAAGGATTTTATATCATTATCTCTCATAGGCCCTTATCTGGGAATCGAACACAGGATGAAGTGGTAGTGGCCTGCTAACACTAGGCTACTGAGGCAGTTACGTTATATTAGTGCTCAATGAAGTAATATCTAAATCGAAAAAAGTATCAGACTTTGACGCTGCAAATTTACTACTACTGAAAAACTATTTAACAAATATGTACTTAATTATAGTCTAAATCAATGAATGGAAATTCCTGTTCGTTTAATCTCCACAAAGCATTAGTTTCGTCTTATACGAAAAACATCAAAAACATGAGCATAATAAATAATAAGAGCATTTATTTAGCGGCGACATACCCGACGATATGACATGCGTGTTAGTGTGAGTTGTTAAAATATATTCATCTAGTGAGATAAACACATAAATCAACACTGCCTTAGGCGGCTTATTAATATTTGCTGGTACGTAGATATCTTGCTACTAGATGTGGTATGAAAACTGCCTACTTTATTCAAAATGTGTGATTCAGTGACCACCTTACATGACTTCTTGAGGTGTGGTCAGACAATCGGCGCGATGACGGTTGTGGCATATTCGATATAATATTAAGTCTAGTAAGTACATTACAACATTACCCACCCGCTAAGCCACGCCGCCGCCTGTCTGTCCAGACCTTAAAGTTTGTAATCATAGTAGTATCTAATATCTCTCTCTTTTAACAGAATATTCCTGTTAACCACATGTAGCACATCTGTAAATATACGGCATTTCTGGTTAGTTTAGGAATCAGGAGGGACTAGGGACGTATCTGCATTGACATTGACCTCCGGCTTATTTAAAAGACTGCGCTACTTACTACTAATGACAAATAAGTCTTAGGAATCGGCGTGCATGTATGAAGAGAATGATGAAGGTAGACGAGGCACGAGAGGTTTGTCAGAACCGGGATGTCTGGCGCTCTACACTCTCTGCCTACCCCGTTAGGGACCTGGCGTGAAGATACATACATACATACATACAAATAAGTATAATGTCTATGCAGAAATCCTGTTGATGTTGAAATAGTTATAATCAAGTTTCTCTACAGTAAATATAGTAATACGTTAGCGACGTAAAAGTAATACCAGAGAATATGTAATACTACGTATAGAATGGACATTTCGACGTCCCGCCCGATTTCCCCACCTCATCCAACCTCCTCCCCTCTTATGGGCGACGTTTGGTATTCTCTACGTGCCACGCACACAGGTGCACGTGTAAATACACGTCACTGATTGATGTATGTGTAATAGAGACCAAATTAAGCGTTTGTATGCAACTTTGGCGGATTGTCCGCGGTAATATACTTAATAATTTTTTGACTAATATTTTTTCTGGTGACTCGGTATTGATAGATCATACATACGTAAACAGAGTGGTACATTGTTTGAAATTTTTAATTAAGGAGGTACTATATTTGTTATTCTGGAACTTCAGAACGTCGCGATCGGTGCCGTTCAGTCTACCCCCCCTCAACATTTATTTTATGTTAAAATTATTCTTGTTTGATTATATATTAATACCAAAAAAAAGAACCTTTTTGAATAACCATTACTAAACTTAAAAGAACTGTAGAACTATTTTCATGGAATTTTAAATATGTCACATCTAGTAATCGCTACATCTGCAATGGCAATATAAGTGAGATTCTATCTCGGGCACAATTGTTGCTTGCACACAGAAACATGCAAGATTCGGTGAGTAGGTCTGTACAGTCGGATGGGAAAATTTTAAATGATCCGACTTAAATTATTTTTCTTCTTCGGCGTCACACTCTTTGTAGTAGTTGTAGTCGTCACATTAGGCGAGGTGGCAAGTTTCATAATCCGTCACCATTCTTCCCGCACTGTCGCTTTTCATGCGCATTCGTGGAGCGGATCATTAATCTGTATATCTCGGTCCTTACACACTTTCCGTACCTCCGATATGTACATCATTTTCTTCATGCATGCTCCTTACTGACACTTTTAACCCCGCCTTTGAAGAGCACTAGACCTACTTGGTAAAGGCAGGTTAGTATCGGTCTTCCTGGGCCTTTGTGAAAATTCGCAACGTCAGTAAACATAACATATTTTTTGGTTATTCGCTCATGCGATATGATTTTATCTCTTTTCAGAGATTAAATTTCTTCTGATACTTACAATTTTGAACAATAAAAGGTACTTTGGGGACTGAAGGTAAGTATTCAATCCAATATTTATTTTATAAATAAATCCCTGCAAATTATGTAATGAAGTCCTGCTATTTAATAGAAGAAAAAGTATAAACGTTGTGTAAAATCGCAACATTTCTGTATCCGACTGTACCGTAACAACTCTATTTGTATTTGTCTCCTCTGAAGAAAGCGAAGAGGCGGTTATTATTAAAAACCTGACTTTGCAAGTGATTATCACTTTCGCACGACACTAGATTTATGTTTGAGCAAATGGTGGGGAGTAATTAAATTTCGTCCTTTTTCAGTATTCATATTTTAACATATAATTTCCTCGAAAAGGTAGGCTGTATACATGCATACTTCAAATAAATCATTGCATAAATCATCACATATATTTTTGAGAAACTTAATTGTGAGTTTGGTCGATGCTTGGTTTTTTTTTTTTTTTTGTATTATGGCATCGCTATTACGCATATTGCCAGTGTCAAGTAAAACGATATTTCGTATTTATTTAAGCAGTGTAAAAGTTAGTTTATTATAGTCATCAAGTATAATATGTAAGTATCAAATAAATAAGTTATGAAGTATAATATGTCAGTCAAGTGAGTTACAGTCAAGTTATTCGAGTAAAGCGATGGCTACTTTACCAGAACATTTACAATGAAGTTTTGGAGGCAACCTGAAAAGTCGTGTTTTCGCACTGTTATTCTATTTCACTATACACGGGCACTGTAATAAACCTATATAAAACAAAATGCCACCAACTTTATTCAATATTACTTAAAAATACACCAAGAAAATGAAATAAAATAAGAGCACCATACGCCTCTTTCAAGGTTCCCGCCAAAACTCTCCGATGCTTGGTTTTGATAAAGTTGTGTTGATACATGTGTAAGTGCATGTGTGGCAGCGAGGAGGGATTCGCCTCCGTTACTCAAGTGACGCACACTGACACACCATACATGTACACATTGTCACGTTTACTACACCCATGAACTGAGTGCCTAGTGCGAGATTTTATGCGAATTCGATCGCGTAAGAGTAAACGCAGATTTGTATGGAATTGAAGGAGCGGTCAGAACCGCTGACGGTTAATTGCAAGAAGGTACGTGTGATGAGCCTATCAACATCCATCAAGCACGTGTTCAAGCTCCAGGTACGTCATTGAGAATTTTCTTACTTTCATGAACCATTATCGAATACTAAGTAGACCACAGGTTCAATAGAAGTGTTTTACTTATTGTCAAAATAAATGTAAGTCATAAAATCCCAACTCTAAAGCTTTGCGTTCTGAGAGCTGCTGTATATTAGCCATGTAGAAGTAGAAAAGTAAAAATTATATTTAAACAAAAAAACAATTAGTTTTACTGGACTAGAACGTTGCGTCAGAATCGCATAAATACTGTTTTTTTTTTCATAGAAATAACTTAAGTTTTACTGTTTATTGTTTCACGTAAAAATATTTTGTTTTATTTTAATAAAACAAAACATAAAGAAGGCTGTCTGCACAGGTTTTTAATTTCAACATAAAACCTTTTTTTGATGTCCTCATTAACTGCCTTGTTAATATTTTCGGAAACGCCAAAGGTTTGTGCTCAGTTTTTAGGCTTCTGACATTTTTTGCAAATTTCTCTTTTCATGACTCTTTATTTTCTTTTTCGTATTTTTTTTACCTGTGTTATTTAAAACAAGCACAGACATTTAATTTTTGAAAAGTTTTATATCTAATACCTCATTGTGAGGCCATTCGAGTTTTCTATTCACATGTGTAGCACAGTCTAAAGAAAACGAACGCGTTAATTAGGTTCCTATATGTAGTATGTGAATAGAATTAAATGTATTCAAAAAAGTGTTCTGCCTTTCGTGTTTGTATAAGAGAACTAATTTTACTATTTATTTTTCGCAATAACACATGCGAGTGAACTTTAGAAATTAAAGAAAAAACGGGAAAAAAAATGACTTCGGGCAGGAGGGTAAAGCAGCTGGACTGGTTATCCTGAGGTCGCAGGTTCGATTCCTGCCCGAAGTCAAATTTTTCTTTCCGGTTTTTCTTTAATTTCTAAGAGAACTATTTACTGGACTACTTATTGAGTCCAATTTATTTTTGTTTTGTTTTGCTTGAACTGAAACAGTTGAAATAAATTTGAACAGAACACTGCTGTTTTAAAGTAACTTGATAATTACCATCATTTTAGGAAAACAGATATATTGGATATTATTGCATATTTGCATCAAATTAATGTCAACCAATTAACATAATATTATGATACTTCGATCTAAGCATCAAGACGTGATGACCCCACTATCCACTATTGGAGGAGAATCCTTCCGCAGTGCAGTCAATCCACCGAACGATAGCGGTCAAACCGTTTGAGTCATAAAGCAACACGGGCCACCTGCCGCGGCGGACTGGAGGAGAGTAGCCATAGCGTGTATTACTGATGCAAAACAGTCTGTCATTTTTTGCGGGGGGAAATGCGTGCGACATACACGCACACTACAAAAATCGTCTATTACTACGAAACTCACATCTTGACTTTGACAAAATACAGAAACAATTTCACGCGCACATTTAAACATCTAGGCGACATGTGTAGGCCCATTTGGGCTTGTACTTTGGCAGAGGTGAAAGCCTGCATATGGCTACTCCCCTCCGGTGTTGCTTTATGGTTTAAATAGAGCAGTAAATGTACCTAATAATGTGGCATAGGCAGCAGCGTCCTGCAATTTAGCAACCGACACTCTGATCACCAACTGTTTTGCCAAGCGTGACAATTATGGCATATTCTTCCCTAATGACGCACAAGCATGTAGTGAGCATCGTTTAGCAGTTATCAGTCCAGCAGTGGACGTCTTTGGCGATGACATTTGCTTTGATAGTGTAGGCAGTGGAGTATCTACTCTTGCACACATACTTAGATGGAGCCATGATTTGCTATTAATGTATTTTTAGGTTCATGTACGTAAGTTTTTTTTTTTTTTTTATGTAATTTAAGTGGCAAACAAGCATGCAGTTCACATTGATGTTAAGTGATGACTGCAGCCTATAGACACCCACACAAAGACCAAGGTCAAAATGCAAATGCGTTACCACTCCTGAGGCCTAAGGTGTTTTGCCTCTGTGCCGGAAATTACAGGGCCGTACAAAGTGCGATGATTAAGGAAATCATCAACGAAATAAAGCTGATAATCTCCGTTTTTTGTATGTTATGGCAGTAGCAAACAAGCATGCAGTTCACATTGATGTTAAGTGATGGTCAAAATGCAGGTGCTTTACCACTCCTGAGGCCTAAGGTGTTATGCCTCTTTTCTGAAAATTACAGGGCCGTACACTACCACCTGACCGGAACACGATAGTGCTGAACACTACCATTTAGCGGCAAGTATATTAGGTAATGCGGTGATGGCTACGCCCGCGAGCTCCGTTCCTGGAGCTCAACTACCAGTAATCAGCGTCCTAGATCATCAGCGTTAAATCAAAGAGAGATCATTTCCCGAATAAAAAAAAAATTAAGTGAAATTGGTCATTATTTCTCACCTGGGGTTGAAACCGTTATTGTTTATAATTAAGAGTAACTATCGAGGTAGTTTTCGGCTGTAATAGGTTTTTTTGAAGATTAAGTTTCCTTTTTTGTAATCTTTGCCAATTGATATAACTATAAATAAAATAAAATACAATGTTTATCGTTTTTAAAAAATGTATTTATTTTTCATTTTATTGTGCTTTTCATATTCATAGACTGGACAGTTTGCGTCCGAAATTTTTAATTACATTAGTGATGCAACTTTTGAAACTATACAATGTGAAACAAAGGTAAAAAAATAAATATCACTTCAATTATAAATACAAAACAAAAATAACAAATTTTGACAACCAAAATTCAGTTTAACTAAATATATTCCGTTCATAGTATACAATGTATAATACAAAGATAAAATCATAGTTTGAGATAAAAATAATAATTTTGTTATTCCATGGAATTGGATGAAAATAGTATAAATACAGTGATAAAAATGAAAGAATCGATTAAGTTTAAACAATTTCAAATAACCAAGACAATGAAAAACAGAATGAATTAAAATTGATTGATTGTGTACACAGGCAAAGTTGATTTTGAAATAACAGATACAAGATTTGTAGCACCAGTAGAAAAAAACACTTGTAAAAATTATTTACGTTCTGAAGAATTACAAGAAAGAAAATCGTGATGTTACGTTATTAATGCAATACGGATAATTTAATGTGATATGATTATAAAATTCAACTTACTATCACTAACTTATTTTCGTTTACCTAAGTCTTTACAATATCTACAATTTCAGTGAACCGATTTACAATTTTTTCCCTTAACATTTCTCAATTTGTCTTTACATAAAATCAAATTGTGATACATAATAATTTGATAGTTCATAATTGTGATAATTTAAGGACTAGCTCGAAATAACTTACAAGGACAAAACTTCTATGACTAATAGAGTTATGGTCACGAGAATTTTTGTACAAAATCGTCTATTGGTTTAACTTAACCACCTCATCGTGAATTGAGGTCGAAAGTAAATGACGCAATTAACTCTAATTGGAAGAGAATCTACCTAATAATTTGTACATGTCTGTAGAAATATAGACACTACAAGGTTCCTAAAGTCTTCAAATATTTGATAGACACAAACACTATATCAAGAAAGGCATAAGGAGGCCATACTGAATATCAGTGGAATTAGGCCATCACAAGTGTTAAAACTAGTAAATGCTTCTTATTGAAACATATCACTCATGGAAACGATATGGCACGAGACCATATAATGTCCCATTCATGACATTGGTATTTCAGCTGAAAGGCGATGCCTTGATGAAGCTCTTGTGCCGCAGGTTCCACAGGTATTATTACTGTATCCAGAATCAGAACCAAACGAGGAATCTCCGCTTGGGGGCTTAGGAGATGCTCGTGGACCTCGCCAACATGCAATTCCAGGAAGTTCACCTCCAGGCCAGGCACCACCAGCTCCTACAGGCATCGGACCAGGCGGCCTCGCTCCAACCGTCCCAACTTGAGGGTATAACCGTAACAACGCATCCAGAAGAACACCTTCGTGGAACTCTGAAGGATCAGGTGGATGCACGTGTCGAGGAACTCGATGTTGGGCTCGTCGTCGTTCTAGAGATTTCGGTCTCCGATCTAGACGTTGCTGTCTAGGACGATGAGGCAAGGATTGGGGAGCAGGTGGTCTCGAACAGGTCCGACAGGGTACCGCTTCACCGACGAGACTTAGTTCGTCTTCCGCAAAGTGGTCGTCACTGTGGACAGAGTCATCTGATCGATGAGGCAGTTCTTCATACAGAGGTGCACCGCATGTGTCTCCTCCACAGCTGTTGCCTCCTCTCCATGAACCGCCAGTTCCGCAGACAAAAACTCGTCCTTGGCAGTTAGGCCGTTTCGTCTCAACCATCTGGAAAGAAACAAGGCATTTGTTACTATTAACATGTCTTAATACTTTAAAAGATCTTATCTTTAGCAGCTTATGAGTCTGTAAAGTGGGTATAAACGTCTTTTAAAGTCAAAATATTGAAGAATGATGAACATTTTGCACAAATTAACTTCTCATCTCATCTATCAAAGATAAAAATGAATTATTGACCTTTAATACAGCGATGCCAGCTGGCATGAAGGAGACATTTACGTGACTGTTATTCGCTTACCTGGGTATCCACATTGCGACCATAAATTATTAAATAGGTCATATCTTACTACTGCCTAGTTTTTACTACTGTGGAATGGAAAATGTGGCTGAACGTCGCGTTTTTATTACTTATGCTGCCTTCAATGTGATGAATTTTTAAAAGCATTACAGATAGTGCTGTATAGGTGTGCTCTCTCATAAAAGCATTGTCTTTTTAGCCCTAAAATATGAGTAATAGCAAAATAACATGAATCCATTTTACTCGTGTTAAAAATATATGAATATGCTTAAGAATATAAAATGAATGTCTAGCTGTTTTTTGGGTTTCGTTTATCGAAGGGACAAAAATGAGCCTATCTGTCGCGGCTAATTTACTTCAAAACTATGGGCAGATTGAATTGAAAGATGGTACACATAATATAAATGAGTGACTCAGACATGACTTAATTAATTAATTTTAAACATGCGGCCACTTTTGGGAATAAATAAAAAAACCTTTAAAAATTTTTCAAATGATATCGTGACCTACTATCGAATAAAGGGTCATTTTGTGATGTCTCAGATACATTTGTTTTATAATTTACTATTAATCATATAAAAACATTTCATGACATACTATAAATAAAATTACTAGTTCACTGGTGGTAGAGCTCCAGTGACGGAGCTCGCGGGCATAGGCATCACCGCATTACCTAACATTTTTGCCGCTAAATGGTAGTGTTCAGCACTATCGTGTTCCGGTCAGGTGGTAATGTACGGCCATGTAATTTCCGGCACAGAGCCATAACACCTTAGGCCTCGGGAGTGGTAACGCATCTGCATCTTGAACTTGGTCTTTGTGTGGGTGTCTATAGGCTGCAGTCATCACTTAACATCAAAGTGAACTGCATACTTGTTTGCCACTTCCATTACATAAAAAAAAAACTTTTGAAAAACAAAAAACATTCTTTACCTACCTATAAACTACAGGAAAACCTATTAAAAAATCTGGATATTAAAAGCAATATCGAATGCACCATTGTCCAATTGACAGTGGACCGGTTAGTTTTTTTACATTTCGTGCGGCTATTTAGGACATATTATTTCCATTTATATTTTAAAAGAGTAATTACCTCTAATTGGGGTTCCATCTCAGGTCGATGAGGTAGGGGTGGTCTACGAGGCAAGTCTTGGAGATCTTCGTAAAGTGGTGCCGGTGGCGGTGCTCTGCGTTGTGAACCTCCCTGGTTAGGGGCTGAAGACTTTGATGGCAGTAGATTCGTTACTTTTCTTTTATGTCTGCGAAAAAAAGATATTTGTTGTTAGTGAAAGGAATTTACAGACGTCCCTCTGTCCCCGTGACGGGGACACGGCGCACGGGGACAACGGGAATAAACCGTATAAAATGGGATGTAAATATGTAGTTATCCTACTGGATCCACACTCACACTGGAGATGACAAAAAGATATAATTTTTTAAAATTAAAAAGTTGTTAGTGATGTGTAGTACTGAATCTATAGATATAATAAAACAGTAAAATCCGCGTGTCTGTACATTGTATATTTTTACAAAAAACCAAAAGGCGGCGATGTTAAAATAGTATTAGAACACTTTTCAATGAATTTTAAATTTTTTGTCTGTCTGTTTGTCCCTTTGTCCAGGCTAATCTCCGAAGATACTGAACGGATTCGAATGAAACTTTTTGTGGTGTATAGATACTAAGCCTGGCCAACATTTAGGCTTCCTTTTACTGCGGGAAAATCACTCATTCCCACGGGAATCTCAACATTTAATTTCATTTTCCTATACAAATAGTCCGTATCTGTCCTAACTACCTACCTTTTACACATTATTTCATTGTGATGCAATGCGAAGTTTGCCAGGTCAGCTAGTTATAAATATGATCCACTTAAACTCATTCAAAATCAGTCCAGCCGATTAGGAGGAGTTCAGTCACACACGTGCGTATGTGTACCGAAGAAATACGTATATCATAAAGAAGAGTTTTTTTTTTTAAGACAAACATAGGAATAAGACGGCGTCTATGAATTTTCATCATTTATGAACGCTACGATTGTTTATGAGAAGATTTGTTTAAAAAATCTCAGGTTCGTTTACCTACACCAAAATATTTGTCAAAGTTATTGTTAATGTAAAATTTTATATTCTTCTTTAACTTTAGCAAATTTGCTGAAGTTAGAGAAGGATGAAAAATTTTACAACTTTAACATTATTTTGGTGTAACCAAACCTTAAAGTATGTCCGTGATGAATGCTGAAAAATTTAATTTTACTAGTTACATCGATGAAAAAATAAAAGGTAACCGTGAAGAGAGAATATATTAAAAAAAAATGTTTCTTATACGTTTTCTACGTACATCTAAATACCATACTTTTACTTCGCTGTTTGCAAAAAATAACACTACTGAAAAAATAGGAATTTCGAGAAAGAATGCATTTTTGTTTTTAATATCCCAAATCTAAATACACTCAAGTGATTTTGTTTTCCTTTACTTTTTCATTATTTATAAACCAAGATACACCAAAATATTTATTCGATTTATAAAGACAGTCTTGAATATCATTCAATGTAACCTTTCGTCTGATAAAACAACATCTGATTATACTGAAACAGCTTGCCATAATAATAAAATATCAAATTACATTCAATTTACATTTTATGTATTTGAAGCCCCGTAAATGTTATCAACATTCTATTTATACATCTTATTTGGAATGTTAGAGGCTTTGATATTACTTGTGTTATCATATTCAATAAAGCACACAATACACGAATTTATCAAGATATTTAATTTTTCAAGTGCAACATCTATTATTGAATCAGTAGGTAACTGACCCAACGGTTTCTCGAACTACAAAAGCTTTAGTCGGTTGCGAGCACTTATCTTGATATCTCTATTAATATTTGTCTGGGCACAATACCGTATCTTCATCTTTTTTGCGGTAGGCATCGAGTAATTTATTTTCAGCTTTTTTCTTCATTAGATTTGTATGGATACGCAATATTTTTTCCGGCCAATATTCTTAAGGTTTTTTTATGTAATGGAAGTGGCAAACAAGCATGTAGTTCACATTGATGTTAAGTGATGATTGCAGCGTATAGACACCCACACTAAGACCAAGGTCAAAATGCAGATGCGTTACCACTCCTGAGGCCTAAGGTGTTATGCTTCTGTGCCGGAAATTACAGGGCCGTAGATTAACACCTGACCGCAAAAAACGATAGTGCTGAACACTTCCATTAAGCGGCAAGTATATTAGGTAATGCGGTGGTGCCTACGCTCACAAGCTCCGTCACTGGAGCTCTACCACATACTTACAGTCTACACTTATTGCACATTGACTTGGAAATAAATTTTGTATAATTTCGACTCTGCAGAGCGTTATTTCCTTCGCACACTACCTACTACCTATGTGACGTTTGCCGACCACTTTCATCGAATTTTGACCTAGTACTATCAGTACTTACTACTAACGTAAGCTGTGTGCAACAGAGATAACGCTCTACGAAGTCGAAACAAGTCTCTTGTCTCTTGTCTATCTTCGATGTGCAATTTTTCTTGATGGGTACTGTAAGTTGTTTTGACTGAGTCAGTTCAATTAACGGCACTTTGGATATCGTCGATTTTTTTTTTCAAATACTAAATGGTTTTTGGTTATGGCTAGCCTGTTAGTGATTTATTATTTAGATAATGAGCATAGTTATCGCGTATAACCATCATTAGAAGCACTTTTGTTATCTTAGTCATTCGTCATAATGACAATAGGTACAATTCGAAATCGCTATGATAAATTACCTACGTACAATAAGTAGCTCGTACTTATTCGGCCGGACACGTCGATCAAGTTTAAATAGGCCTAAAAGGTTTTCTAACGAACGTTTTTTTTTTAATTTAATAATTAATCTTATTTGAATATAAAAATCTTAGGAATGCTGGGGAAAAAGTTTCTTCGCATTTTTTAAGATAATTCAAAACATTTTTTAATATAGTTTATTTAAATTTAACTAAAGTATGTATGTACCATTTTGTTCGATAACCTTTTGCCATCTTGTAGGTAGGGACATGATCCCATTGCTATAAAAATTTTGGGGCTTCACATCAAAATACCGCGACAAGTGGATTTGGCAGTCCTCTCGTGATGTTAACCTGACATTGCATAAAGAATTCTGAAGAGACCGAAACAGGTGAAAATCTGAAGGTGCAAGGTCAGGACTATACGGTGGATGCATTAACACCTCCCAGCCAAACTCTCTTAATTTTTGCTGAGTGCCTATAGATGTGTGAGGTCTAGCGTTATCATGATGAAACACCACAACCCTTCTGTTGATCAATTCCGGCCGCTTTCTCTCAACTTCTTGCTTTAATCTCATCAGTTGTTCGCAGTAGAGTTCAGAATCGATAGTCCTGCCTGGTGGTAATAGCACATAATGAATAAATGCCCTTCCAATCCCACCACACACACAACATCATCTTATTGCGAGTTAACCCGGGTTTCGCCACAGTCTGTGAAGCCTGACCGGCCTTTGACCACGACCTTTTTCGCACGTTCATGTCGTACGTGATCCACTTTTCATCACCAGTTATCAGCTTCTTCAAAAATGATTCGGTTTCATTACGTCGTAATAAAGAATCACAAATGAGTACACGGTTTATTAGGTTTCTTTCAGTGAGCTCGTGAGGTACCCGAATATCGAGCTTTTTTTTGTACCCAGCTTTTTTCAAATGCGCCGAAACTGTTTTGTGATCAATTCTCAGTTTTTCAGCTACGTCGTAACTACCGATATGTCGATCTTGCTCCACTTTTTCAAAAATGGCATCCATTTTATCCGTAATAGGGCGACCAGAGCGAGGTGCATTTTTGACATCAAAATTTCCGGATTGAAAACGCTTAAACCAAATTTGTGCTACTCTCACAGACACTGCACTAGGTCATCGCAAATTTTTTTTGCTGCTTGCGTTGCATTTTTACCTTTTTTGTAGTAAAATTTTAAAATGTATCGAATTTTTTCATTAGATTCACTCATCTTGACAGTACGAAAAACAAATGAAAATCACACATTTGCCTAATTTGAATTTGGAATTATGTTCTTTAAAATTTTAACTTTCAATTATACCAAAACCAGCCAGATACAAATACCATAGCCAAAGCGATTTTATTACAAGTTCATACATACTATAATGCGAACAGACTTTTTCCCCAACCTATTATGTTCATCAGAGAAAAAATTGTGCTTTAGCCCAGTTCTACACCCGATTATCGATTTCTCTTTCACATTTTATTCTTGCTCATGCTTCGGGATTTTCTTTTGCTTTCCATTACTTCTATTATTTTTAGTGTTTATTTCACTGGCATGTGTAATTGCTAAAAATACAATACATTATTAGAGTGTGATAACTTTCATTCAATAGAATATTACCTGAATTCTCATTGAACTAGCTTTATATAAATGTAGGCGTGACATGATCGTTCCCGGATTCAATAATGTAAGCGGAGCTAACGCTGGCAATAGCAAAATCGGCACAGCTGTCGATCTATGGGACCGCCAATAAAGATTTTAATAAAAGTCAAAATTTGGTTACTTTAGTCACGTGGATTTAGATGTGAGATGTGATTTGTGTATTACAAAAGGGATGAGACTGTTTTGGGAGTTTAACGTTGAATGAAAACTTGATATTCATATTGTCCTTTTTTTTAAGCAAAACTACGCAAACCTTTGAACGATACGCTTGTGTTCATTTTATTATACACTAGCGGCCCGCCCCGGCTTCGCTCAGGTGAAATGTTACCTACATTACTACTACTAACTAACTGCCTCGGAAGCTTAGTGGTAGCAGGCCACTACTACTACGCTGAGGTCCTGAGTTCGATTCCCGGGTAGGGGATTATCAGAGATAATGGTGTAAAGTCCTTTATCTCTGGTTCTATTGGGATTTTTCCATTTTCTGGAAATTTACCAGTACCTCGAAGTTTGGTAATGTGCCCGGAGATATCAACAGGTTCGCCACCTGTTACATGGGCCTAAAACGTAACCGGCGAATCGTGGGTGTTTGCATGTATGCTTGAATGCATGCATTTACCTCTGTCTACCCCTTCGGGGATTACAGGCGTGAAGTTACGTTTACGTATTACTACTATCATTATAAAATAGCCTATAAGCACTCCTGAATAGTGTAGCTGTCTGATTGTGAAATAATTTTCATGATAAGTTCAGTATTTCCGAAGATTACCAACTTCAAACAAACAAACAGACAATCAAAGTCACAAACATAACCTCTATAATATTACGAGTAGTATAGATTAGTATAGACTAAGCACTAAGGTGACATTGATTTTCAATATTAGTATTGTAGTTTTTCCACAATTTAGAATTTTTGATTAACTTTGCTACTACACATTCAGTTCTGATTGATTATTTGAATCTGGGCAGAACGCAAGGGTTAAATTTGGAATAGTATACCTTGCAGGGATCGAAAACTAAGAAATAATAATGGCCTACAGCATGTACGTTTATACAATTTCATCAATATCTGATATACTAGTATCAAAAAAACTAAATGCTTTCTCATTTACTTTAAATTTTTCATAAAAAGTATAATTTGCAGCAAGCTACGAAACATTTTTTTTATGTTATGAAAGTGGCAAACAAGCATGCAGGTCACATTGATGTTAAGTGATGACTGCAGCCAATAGACACCTACACAAAGACCAAGGTCAAAATGCAGATGCGTTACCACTCCTGAGGCCTAAGGTGTTATGCCTCTGTGCCGGAAATTACAGGGCTGTACCTACTGTTATTACCACCTGACCGGAACACGATAGTGCTAAACATTACCATTTAGCGGCAAGCATAAGTAAACAATAGAAGCATAAGAAGCGCGCATGGCCCGGCGGCTGGTGTAGATCGTTAACGATCTACTCGGTTAAGCACTACGGGCGCGGTCGTGTAGTGTGATGGGTGACCGCTAGTGGCAATATAATGCGCGTTTCCGTGCTTCGGAGAGCACGTTAAGCCGTCGGTCCCAGTTGCTATCGATGGATAGAAGTCGTTAAACCTTGTCGGAGACCTTATGGGCGGTTTGAAAACATCCGACAGCGGGTTGGTCACTAACCCAAACACCTCCACCAATCTGCATTAGAGCAGCGTGGTGGAGTAAGCTCCAGGCCTCCCCCCAAAAAAAAGGAGAGACTCGTGCCCAGCAGTGGGACGTATAATGGGTTGCCATTATTATTATTATTATTATAAGTAAACATCTTAAATTAATATAAAAATCGCATCCACATTCACCTTTCTAATGCGATGACTGCGCGTTACACGTGCAAAAGCATCCCTTTCAATTATTCGCACACGCGGGGGCATCATAAACCTATTAGCTACTAATTTCCCGTTTACCACAGATGCGCCAGTTTTACAAGCATTGAATTGTTCTGTAGGGTACGATTGGTTAAATTTGGTTCATTTTTCCTTTAGAATTTTAGAATAAATAATATATGTATTAGATGCATGTATGAAGAGAATGATGACGGTAGACGAGGCACGAGAGGTTTGTCAGAACCGGGATATCTGGCGCTCTACACTCTCTGCCTACCCCGTTAGGGACCTGGCGTGAAGATACATACATGTATTAGATGTTTCCCTGTGACTTCGTTTGTTTTTTTATGTAATGGAAGTGGTAAACAAGCATGCAGTTCACATTGATGTAAAGTGATGACTGCAGCCTATCGACACCCACACAAAGACCAAGGTCAAAATGCAGATGCGTTACCACTCCTGAGGCCTAAGGTGTTATGCCTCTGTGCCGGAAATTACTGGGCCGTACATTACAACCTGACCGGAACACGATAGTGCTGAACAATACCATTTAGCGGCAAGTAAATTAGGTAATGCAGTGGCGCCTACGCCCACGAGCTCCGTCACTGGAGCTCTACCACCAGTGAAAATTAGTATTAGTAGTAATAATATTTAGTTTCCTGCAAATATTGAATATCTAATTTAAGGAGATGATGAGACCATGGAAATCCTTTTTGTAGCGTAAGCGTAGCCATTACTATGTTTTGGGCCAAGATTATTTCACTTATTACATTTTGCTTTGAAGTCGTTGATACGAAGAAGAAGAAGATGGGTAAGCGTATAAAGATACTCGAAACGGCATACTCTACATGGAGAGGTATAAGGTTTAGATTAGGGATGCATTCATTGTCGAGATGCCTGGACAAATGCTGTTCTAGCTTCACAAGACTTTAAACAATAATTTTGTGAAATAAATGTGCATTGTACTAGATATAATAAAACATAGTTATAAGTATCATATTGTGAAAATAGTTGTAAGTGAACATATTTTGAAAAGACCCTACTGAGTTTTGTTTTGGCAGGTTTTTTCTCAGTAATGTGGGCTTTGGAACTCTGCCAGTGAATGACAAAGAATGTCCCATATTTTTTTGTTTAGTCTTATCTTGCCGTTTGTAAAAGAAGGTATGGAACATTCTGTTGATACCTATTTTTATCATTAAGTATTTTTGGACTATTATTTATTTTATTTTGTTTACTTTGACATATTAATCAACGTATCGGTTGTTATTCGATTTAATTTTATATTTGTAATTTGACCTTTCACAAGCAAATTCTATTATTTCCAAGTGATTAAATGAATTTTTGAGTTTGGATATCGTTTTAATAGTTCTTAGATGTATTCAAAGGGACCGTAGATAACACTATATAAGGTCTTGGGGTTGAAAACAAAAGATTCCAATGTCTCAAAGTGTTCTAGTTTAACAGATGACCCTAAATAACATAAAATAAATATACGGATATTTGTGACTTCTAATATAGAAAATTATTATTGGAATTAAATACTATAACCATATTACAATAGTCTACCTTTCAAATTAAACTTTACAGAGCAGACTGAAAAACCGGTTATTGTTGTCTTCTGCGAGGCAATTATTACGGTACGTCCTGATATAAGTACGTATAATAATATATCTATTTCATATTTAATAAGTTAAACTTTAGTCGGTTTCACGGATGAGGTCCCTTCCAAGTGGGAGCCACTTAAGGCAGGTAGCGATGTACTATTAATGGGACCATTTTAATGAAATTATATTTGTATTATAGCGATTATAATGGCTATCAAAGATATTTTTACAGAATACGTCGAATCTTTCAGGCCTTAAAAAACATAACAATAGATTTCTTATTGTCTTAGACCCTATAGGGTCTAGCTGCTGATTTATTTTCAAGTAACTGAATTGCTACTCAGGTACCAATCTATACCTATTTGTTTACGAAACCCCTTTGCTGTTCATAATCAAAGTATGAGTGAAGCAGAAGAAAAACAGTTCCTCTACAAGAATGCATTGAAAGCTCTATGCTATGTTGAGTTTGATTATTTTCGGGGGTGCATTTTTTTATAAAATAAAGGTGTCAAACAAGCATGCAGTTCACATTGATGTTAAGTGATGACTGCAGCCTAAAGACACCCACACAAAGACCAGAGGCCAACATTGAGAAAACTGAGACTTTAGTTGCTATAACTCCGTGGTAGTTATTTCGGGGCTAGATAGTGGAAACTACCCATAATTCCACTTAAACGTCTATATGAACCGCAAGCTTGTTTGCCACCTTCGATACATTAAAAAAATTACTTACGTATTCAATTAAAAATTATCAAAATCGGTTCAGCATTTAAAACATGGAAGCGTAACATACGTACAAAGTAACAGATTAACTTGCGTATTTATTATAAGTTAGGCTAAAGAAATTTATACATTAAGCCCTTTATTCATAAACGTATTTGAGCTGAAGTGTTGCTAATCTCTCCTTTGTCTTTTTCTATCCTGCACATTTGACAATGCAACGGACAAAGACAAAGCATTCTATAGCTAAAACGTATCTAATGTACGTTTATGAATAAGTGGGTTAAGGTTTCGATTTTTGGAATTATACTCAATTTCCGCACCGTGTACCACCCATACTAGCTATTTTTTTTTTTATGTAATGGAAGTGGCAAACAAGCATGCAGTTCACATTGATGTTAAGTGATGACTGCAGCCTATAGACACCCACAAAAAGACCAAGGTCGAAGTGCAGATGCGTTACCACCCCTGAGGCCTAAGGTTATGCCTCTGTGCCGGAAATTACAGAGCCGTACATTACCACCTGACCGGAACACGATAGTGCTGAACACTACCATTTAGCGGCAAGTATATTAGGTAATGCGGTGGTGCCTACGCCCGCGAGCTCCGTCACTGGAGCTCTACCACCAGTAAATAAGTTTGTTTACTTAATTGCATAATTAGGTTAGCTTTAAAAACAGACCTACAAAGGATGTACTTTCCTCTTCAGCAGTCAACAGTCGGCATTACCAAGAAAAACATAAAAGGGCCGATGATCACATTTCCACGAAATTGTAAACAGAGACAAGTGACATTACAATTTTATTATAAACAAGTCAAGCGTGGTTACTATTCTGTGGGTGGTCGTGATAACATATTTGGGGTACCCCTCCATCCTCTGGCAAACTGGATGAGCGGAATATGCCATAATCGTCACGCTTGGCATTTAGATTGGCGATCGCAATGGCGGCAGTCTTATCGCGAGTCCCTGTTGCATAAACCAGAGGTCAAAATGCAAGTTGAAACCTAAGTTGTTCTCTGTTATATTACGGGCCATACATTATTAACTAACACGATAGTAATGAACACTACCATTTGGCGGCAGATAAATTAGGTGATTCGGTAGTGCCTACGCCCTCGAATCCCTATACTAGAACTCTTTTTATAAGAGAAGTGGTAGAGCTCCAGTGACGGAGCTCGCGGGCGTAGGCACCACCGCATTACCTTATTTACTTGCCTCTAAATGGTAGTGTTCAGCACTATCATGTTCCGTTCAGGTGGTAATGTTAGGCGCTGTAATTTCCGGCAACACCTAAGGCCTCAGGAGTGGTAACGCATATGCATTTTGACCTTAGTCTTCGTGTGGGTGTCTATAGGCTGCAGTCATCACTTAACATCAATGAGAACTGCAAGCTTGTTTGCCACTCCCATTACATAAAAAAAAAATAAAAGATGTTTTTTTTCTGCCGATAATCTTATGTGAATAATATATGTCGTATGCCTTAAGACGTAATAATAGGAAGCGTTACATTAAAAAAAATTGAAATCAATGATTATGTTAATTAAATTCATAACATATTACAAAAACCGCTTTTCAACAATCCAAACTATATTTACAATTTGTTTATCTGTTATCAAATTTTTCAATGACAAATCCTACAAATTTCTATAACGATCCAGCAAACATTATATCGATGATTATTTCAATAGAAATAAAGACCAATTTCAAATAAATACAGCTCTAATTAAGTTTCACACTAGTGTTGTGAACGTTTCGATAAAATAATGCAATAAATCAACAAACGTATTACAGGTTGGGTAACATAAATGGTCTTAAAACATCAGATGTTATCAATAATTTGAATATTTGAGATATGTTTTAATGATTATTTTATGGGCTTTAATGTAATTGCTATTTCAATACTTGTATCAACAAAAACAAAACTTGCTAAAACCATTCATTGCAAAAAAATAGATAACAGTGCGGAGATTAGAGAAGTATTTGTAGGAGTAATTGAGATATAGAATTACGTATAACCAAAATTATTTCTCTTCAGTAAAAACGGTCTTCTTCTTTCTTTTTATCCGAAAGCTACTCAAAAGCTATTTAAATTTTAATAACATCATACTTTAATTTTCCAAATGCGTCAAAATGATATAATAATCACTTCAATTCGTAATAATATTACAAAGTGTCAGGTCACACCTAACACTTTATTACCACCCTTGAGGATTACATGCGTGAAGTTACGTTATAATAATAATGTCCTCCAGACCGAATTGCGCGGGAGTATTATAGTGCACAAGTGTATGCGCAAACAAGTGCACTCTCTATTCCCTTATTCTCATAGCCCGATGGGACGGCAATCCGACACGACCGGAGAGGGATCGGGAGCAGGACCAACGGTTTTACGTGCTCAGTTACGTTATAATCATAACAAAGAATACTTTTAAGTAAAAAAATGGTTGCAGAGGCCCAGGGTATTCCTAAAAATGGGAAAATAGATCAAAAAAAATTATTGTCAGAAGATGACATAAGTCTTACTAGGAATCGGCATGCATGTATGAAGAGTGATGAATGTAAAAAAAGGGACGTCTATAAAATCCGGTATATCTGGGAATCCAGGCTCTCTGCCTACTCCGTAAGAATCAATGATTAACAAACCAAGGCATTAATTTGAAAAATAAATAAAGGTCACCACAACACAAAGTCAATTAAAGTGTAAAACATCACACCAAATACACTCACCTCATTATCTATCCACGTCGAAAATAATAACGTCGTGCGCCAATCAATCACATTTCACGTCACTAGCGATTAGTGATGCGCGCATCGTAACGCGATATCTTATTGTGCCTATCGACAAAACGGTGTCCATATCAATTTTAGTACATTCGTTGCGGTTGGCCAAGTTTTATGGAATTCGCTATTTGTTATTTGAAACTATTTTCATGTCAAGGTTCGTATACGATATGTAAATTTTCCGGCGCTCTCACAGCTGTTCGCAACTGTACTTAAGCCTTTCAAAGTACTGAAGTACAGTCGTGTTAATAAAACATTTTGCTTATAAATGTAGAGTGAAAGTATTTCAGACTGCTTTAATTTACTAATTTATTACTTGAACTCATATTATTATGCTAAAATGAAATGTATCAAATCTTTCTCATGTTAGACTGGCGGTGCTTGAGAGTATAAGCATTATCTCTTAAGCAATTTGCTATGTGGCATGTCCTTGATTTACGCTGAATTTTGTTAGAATGAACTCACTGATAATAGAACCTGAATTGATTTTGCTACGTGCAAAACAATTCCCGGCTTCGGGAAGGTTTTTCAAATATATCCAGCCCATAACAGTGTTAGCCGTAATCAGGGGAGAATTGCCACGCTTGGTAGGCTGAGTGGCGATCGCAGTGGCGGTAATTTTATTACGGGACGCAATAATAATTAAAATCGATATAAATAAAAATCTTACGTTACTGACGGAGTGTTAGAGCGATTACGAACTGAGTGACTGAACCACTAACATACAAAGTACACCCGCAACTACTGATAATAAATTATGGCAACCCATTGTACGTCCCACTGCTGGGTACGAGTCTCTCCCTTTTTTGGGGGGAGGCCTGGAGCTTACTCCACCACGCTGCTCCAATACGGATTGGTGGAGATACGGGTTAGAGGCTGACCAACCCACTGTCGGATGTTTTCAAATCGCCCATAAGGCTGGTGGTAGAGCTCCAGTGATGGAGCTCGCGGGCGTAGGCACCACCGCATTACCTAATATACTTGCCGTTAAATGGTAGTGTTCAGCACTATCGTGTTTCGGTCAGGTGGTAATGTACGGCTCTGTAATTTCCGGCACAGAGGCATAACACCTAATGCCTCAGGAGTGGCAGCGCATTTGCATTTTGACCTCTGGTCATTGTGTGGGTGTCTATAGGCTGCAGTCATCACTTAGCATCAATGTGAACTGCACGCTTGTTTGCCACTTTTATTACATAAAAAAAAGGCCTCCGACAAGCCTGCCCGTGCAACGTGCCCTCCGAAGCACGGAAACGCGTATTTCAATTTGCCACTAGCGGTCACTAACTAAATCGTTAACTAGGTCAGCTATTACTCAATGCCTGCTAAATATCCAGCACAGAGGCATAACTCCTTAAGCCTCAGTAGTGGTAACGCATCTGCGTTTTGACCTTGGTCTTTGTGTGGGTGTCTATATGCTGCAGTTATCACTTAACATCAATATAAACTGCATGCTCGTTTCCGCTGCACTGCACTGCTGCACTTCCATTAAAAGAAACATCAAAATTAAATGTGAACGCTCTTACCCGATACATAAAATACAAAAGTGACAATTCACCACCAATTTGTTATTATAGAAATAATCTGTCAAAGATGGAATACCAGCTGATTAATACTACTATATTTATGATGCCGAAATCCCTGTCGTCAAATATCAGAGGGCTATAGTTACCCGTTAACAACTTCGACCCACCCACATCCAAACCCTTCCTGCTTCCAATAATTAATGATGCGAGCTGCATAATCCTGATACATTTGTAGCAACCGAACACTGATGGTGGTCTGATTAGAGAGTACCGCTAATTCATAACAACTGAACGAGCACGACTCGAGCGGCGCCTTCGGGAAGTGTCCAAAATATTGCTCTATTACATATTAATATGAAATGTATTCCTCTTAGAGATTGGGTTTTTTATGTTAAGGAAGTGGCAAACAAGCATGCAGTTCACATTGATGTTAAGTGATGACTGCAGCCTATAGACACACAAAGACCAAGGTCAAAATGTAGATGCGTTACCACTCCTGAGGCCTAAGGTGTTATGCCTGTGTGCCGGAAATTACAGGGTCGTACATTACCACCGGACCGGAACACGATAGTGCTGAACACCGCCATTTAGCGGCCAGTATATTAGGTAAATGCTTAATTCATTAAATAATAATAATTACTTAAAATTCTTTAATTAATTATTCTTATCTAACGTGCAGAAAGATTTTGAACGTGTGAGTGTAAGCGTATTTTCCGAACTTCGGAAGATATCATAGTTAAGAAAGAAAGAAGAAAAATACAGTCTCCAGGGGTTATTCAGAGTTTTCTGAATGTTATCCCTGGAGATATTAAGTGTATTAAAATCCCTTAAAAAACTTGTAAAACAATAAAAAAAAAGCAAACAACCTCAGCCATCATCGGCTTTATCAATTGAACCTGGACGCAGTGACATTTACCACGAAGCTTTGATTGTAGGGAATAAGGGCTCCCACACATAACTGCGAATTCGCATCGCATTGCAAATATCTGCGCTCGCACGAATGCATCGCCTGCGATCCTACGATCGTATCGCAGTTTTGTGTGGCCCCCCTAACAAAAAGATATCAACGTACTTGCCGTCCCTGTATCATTTGATCTTTAATTTCATGACTTTTAGCTAAGATTGTTCCAAGAAAGAAAGCTGAAATTACGGAAAATTTGTATTTTTTTATTATAATATCAAGGCTTGAGAGCCAATTTAAGAGATTTCTATTTTCCCTGAAAATCGCGGTGATTTTTTTTTCTGTTACAATCTTTTTTTAATGTTTCAAGAATGTCACAAGATATCAACCTAGTTTAAGGTTTAAGACTGGAATGAATTTGAATGTCTATTTAAGTTTTTTTTAATGTTAGGGAGGTGGCAAACAAGCATGCAGCTCACATTGATGTTAAGCGATGACTGCAACCTATAGACATCTACACAAAAGCTAGAGGTCAAATGCAGATGCCCTGCCACTTCTAAGACCTAAGTTGTTATGTCTCTGATAGTAATTACGGGGCCAAACTAGATGATGAGCTGCTAAGCATGAGCTCAACATCAAAACCAGGCTCTTTACCATCTGCCTGCGAAGAATCCTCGAATTATTTGGACACATTGCTCGAAAAGATGGACATAACCTTGAGCAGCTTATGGTTACTGGTAAGGTCGATGGCAGAAGGCCTAGAGGTCGAAGCCCAGTCAGATGGTGTGACCAAATCCGCTGTACTCTAGACACAAATCTTCACGATGCACTCCATGACGCCAAGGACAGACACCGATGGAAGAATATCATCCATCGGCAATTAATTTCCCATCGGAGGAATCACGACCCTCAGTAATAAGGAGTACGATGCGAGGAGGAGGACTAATATATAGAATAATACATAGTTTAAAAATGTCCTCAATTTATTGCGCTTTTATAGTAACATGACATGTTTGTTTTCTTTAGACTGTGGTAAAATAAATGTAGTTCATTATTTTGGCCATATCATTGTCACCACCAGATCCTTAAACATAAAATTACCTTTACAAAGGCATATTTTAGAATAATTTGATATAAAAAAGTCCTTGAAAATGCTGCATTAGTCGAGTCAATCTCACAATGAGTTCCTTAAAAAATATAGTATGGTCTATCATGGTTCATCTATTTAAAAAAATCTTTGTAAATCCTGGAATATTTAAAATTATATATACTGGTGGTAGAGCTTCAGTGACAGAGCTCGCGGGCGTAGGCACCACCGCATTTAACCGCGGTAAATGGTAGTGTCTATCGTGTTCCGGTCAGGTGGTAACGTACGGCCCTGTAATTGCCGGCACAGAGGCATAACACCTTAGGCCTCAGGAGTGGTGAAGCATCGTCATTTTTTACTTTGGTCTTTTTGTGGGTCTATAGGCACACCGCGGACACTCCACCAAAATTCCATACAAACGCTTAATTTGATCTCTATTACACAGACATCAATCAGTGACGTATACTTAGGTACACTTGCACCTGTGTGCGTAGCACGTACAAAATACCAACCGTCGTCCATAAGAGGGGAGGAGGTTGGATGATGCGGGGAGATCGGGCGGGACGTTGAAGTGTCCATTCCATACGTAGTATTATTACATATTCTCTGCCATAGGCTGCAGTCATCACTTTACATCAATGAGAACTGCATGCTTGTTTGCCACTTCCATTTCATAAAAAACAAATTACCATCAAAAAATATTAAATCCAATCCTAAATTTCATATGTCTTGTCGCGTTCCTTGCTATCGCTATCCGTCATCCACACGTAATAGGCTCAGAAGGTGTCGGGGTTCGGGCGAGACAGGCTGAAAGGGGATTAAATTACGTAGCGATACGGGCGCGGTATTGTCTCTAATCCGTTGTAAGTTGCGGTGTACTCAAGTGCCATGGTTCGATGGTTTTGCAACATGTCTCATATTTTGGATCGACCTGTACAGTATAGTATAATAATGAATGATAATGGCAACCGATTATACGTAGCACTGCTGGGCACGAGTCTCTCCCCCTTTGGGGGGCCTGGAGCTTACTCCACCACGTTGCGGATTGGTGGAGGTGGGTGGGTTAGTGGCCAACCCGATGACGGTTGTTTTCAAAGCACCTATAAGTCCTCCGACAAGGTTTAACGTCTGCTATCTATCGATAGCAACCGGGACCGACAGCTCGTGCCCTCCGAAGCACGGAAACGCGCATTTAATTTGCCACTAGCGGTCACCCATTACCGCCCGTAGTGTTTAACCGAGTAGATCGCCTATGATCTACACCAGCCGCCACGCCATGCGCGCTTTCTATACAGTATCTAACTAGAAGAAATATTGCATATCAACTTTAGGAAGGAGACTTCGGCTTATTTTTAGTCTGTACAGTAACCCCCTTATTCATAAACGTATTTTAGCTGAAGTGTTGCTAATTTCTCCTATGTCTTTTTCTATCCTGCACATTTAACAATGCAACTGACAAAGACATAGCACTCTATAGCTAAAACGTATCTAATGTACGTTTATGAATAAGGGGGCAAGTGTAAGTGCGAGAACTGATTGTCCAAGTCAAATAAAAATCAGATGAGTTGTTTTGATTCCGAGAATTGCTATAGGCTATATAAAACTAAAATAGAATAAAGATCCGACAAGATAAGAGTCAGTTTGTATTGAAATAAGATATTACAGTTAAAATTTGTCAACTACTCGTAAGTAGCAAGCGAATATGTATTCTACGATTACACATTGATAATAGTTTGTTTTATTTTTACCAAGTGTGTTTATATACTCATCTACTTTTAAGCTGAATGCATCATAAGCCAAACCCTATATTTAATAAATTTATATCCAAAATAAGCCCACTTTAGAGGACTCAAAACACAAAATAATGTTCCATTTCAATTATAATTTGTATCCGGGCATCCCAAACAATTCCGCCCGGATTAACCCGGCATCCGGATCAGGATCAAGAGTCTTATTGTTCGGAAATTTATTAAATAATAATTCTAAAATTATTGCCAAGGAAAAAACCGGATTCCCTTTATTAAATATCTTTTCGGAACATCTTTTGCTAAGCTCCATCTCAAGGATTTCATAAACGGCTTTCCTTTCGTAATAGCCTAGACGTGTCCCTCTTAAGGAACAATATTGTAAATTAAAATGGAAGAAATATGGCGTGTACTGGTCGTATGTAGCCTTGGTTTTTATATCTAGACTAATATTATACACATTTAATCTGCCTCAAAGTTTTTTTTAATGTAATGGATGTGGCGAACATGCATGCAGTGCACATTGATCTTTAGTGATGACTGCAGCCTATAGACGCTTACACAAAGACCAAGGTCAAAATGCAGATGCATTAGGTACCACTCCTGAGGCCTAAGGTGTTATGCCTCTGTGCCGGAAGTTACAGGACTGTACATTACCACCTGACCGGAACACGATGGTGAGCACTACCATGTAGCTGAAATGCGGTGGTGCCTACGCCCGGGAGCTCCGTAACTGGAGCTCTACCACCAGCGCAATTAGCAATCCGTATTATGATTTCTGCGTCGGATGACTCCAATAGGTAGGGACATGATCCCATTGCTATAAACATTTGGGGACTTCTCATCAAAATACCGCGACAAGTGGATTTGGCACTCCTCTCGTGATGTTAACCTAACATAGCATAAAGAATTCTGAAGAGACCGAAACAGGTGGAAATCTGAAGGTGCAAGGTCAGGACTATACGGCGGATGCGGATCTTGCTCCACTTTTTCATAAATGGCATTCATTTTATCCGAAATAGGGCGACCAGAGCGAGGTGCATCTTTGACTTCAAAATTTCCGGATTGAAAACACTTAAACCAAATTTGTGCTACTCTCACAGACACTGCACTAGGTCCATAAACATCGCAAATTTTTTTCGCGGTTTGCGTTGCATTTTTACCTTTTTCGTAGTAAAATTTTAAAATTTATCGAATTTCTCCATTAGATTCACTCATCTTGACAGTATGAAAAACAAATGAAAATCACACATTTACCTAATTTGAATTTGGAATTATGTTCTTTAAAATTTTAACTTTCAATGATACCGAAACCAGCCAGATACAAATACTACAGCCAAAGAGATTTTATTACAAGTTCATACATACTATAATGCGAAAAGACTTTTTCCCCAACCTATTATATTATTATTATCTGTTTTATTTATATAATCAAAATATTCTGATTGTTATCGAAGTATTACAATGAACATTTATGACGTATCAAATGATAGATGTCACTGATCCTCTTTGAACAATTTTCAAGTTAATATTGTTATCTTAAAATTATTCAATCCTATAAAGATGATGCTAAGTCGCTTTCATCTGCTATAAGCTTTCATTTTACACTTTAGGTCGTTTCCAGTAAATCAGAATATTTTCCAAGTTCTTCTAGAATGATCGCCAGCACCATATCTAGTAGTTTGAGAGCTTCCTTTAGGTGTATGCATTAATTTATAGTCGTCTAGACTTTCGAGCACATTCGGTTTTCAGTCCTTAAAACGTATCGAACTCTCAAATGGTCTGAACGTAATCGAGGATTGATGACTGCAGACGTGCGTTTGGCTTAAAAATAAATTGCATTTGCTGTTTTCCACATAAGTTCGCTTTTAGTTTAAGAGTTATTTGAGACGGTATTCAAGTCAAGTTACTGAGCAGAACTCTTGTTTTTTATGGTCTAAAAAATGTTTAAATTACAATTGAAAAATTTATTCACTGCACACTGCAAGTTTTTTTGGCTTTGAATACCAACGTATCATATTATATTCCCAATTGATGAAAAGTAACTTAATTTCAAGTAGGTTAAGTTTAAATTTGATATATTTAAGTAGTTATGGTTCAATACGTACCTAATTATTTTTTTAAATGTTTTCTTTACGTTTTTATTTCGAATATTATACAATTTGTGAAAATTACGTTTTTACTGTCATGTTTGACTGTTTCAGTCTTTGACTACTTATTCAGATAAGTTATTATTATAATTTTTTATGTTATGGAAGTGGGAAACAAGCATGCAGTTCACATTGATGTTAGGTGATGACTGCAGCCTATAGACATCTAGGTACACACCCACACGAAGACCAAGGTCAAAATGCAGATGCGTTACCACCCCTGAGGCCTAAGGTGTTATGCCTCTGCGCCGGAAATTACAGGGCCGTAAATTACCACTTGACCGGAACACGATAGTGCTGAACACTACCATTTAGCGGCAAGTAAATTAGGTAATGCGGTGCTGCCTATGCCCACGAGCTCCGTCACTGGAGCTCTGCCACCAGTAAAATTATATTATGTTTACTTACACAAATAACTAAATTTAAATTTGTTGTACATACAAAGTAATTTTCACTAAATAATTCTTATATTATAATTTCATATTTACATACAGCCAAAAGGTGAAATAAACAGACCAGACACATCCATTAGTTGTATCGCAAAAGTTCAAAACAGAATTGGCATATCGGAGTTTCATAAAAGTTAGACCGTGCGACTGCACCGAACAAAATTGCTTGCGAATTTAATCTCTACTCGAACTGTCTGTGTTGTTCGATATTGTATCGGAAGCGCTTGCAACTAGGTATCTAACTATCAAACGTAATCTAAGACAGAAGTCAAACCAATCATACGAAACTTCACGCCTGTAATCCCCGAAGGAGTAGGCAGAGGTACATCCACGATTCGCCGGTGACGTTTGGCCCATGTAACAGGTTGCGAGCCTGTTGACATCGCCGGGCAGATTACCAAACTTCGAGGTACTAAGCAATTTCCAGAAAATGGAAAAAATCCAATAGAACTGGAGATAAAGGACTTTACACCATTATCTCTGATAACCCCCAACCCGGGAATCGAAGCCAGGACCTCAGCGTAGTAGTAGTGGCTTGCTACCACTAGGCCGAGGCAGTTAATCAAACCAACCATAAGTCAATCAAACTCACTTTACTAAGTCAAAAAGTAAAGTCTGTGAAAAAAAATATATTGATTTTGAGTTGGAATTGAAAATAAGCAACTTCCAGATAGATATCTCTGCTACATGTAACCAAATTGCCTGAAGTTGATTGAAAGTCGAAATAAGATAATGCAGGTATAGATATATAATATATCTTGTCTTCAGCTCCACGCGGACTCTGTTTAAGGGACTATGCGTAGACATATATGTATTATATTTATGCCAAATGCATTAGTAGAATTAAAAGGAAAGAAATGTCATAGAAACGATTTAAGAAATATACATTTTTATATTACTTACTTACTTATAGCCTAGTGGTAGAAGGCCACTACTACTACGCTGAGGTCCTGGGTTCTATTCCCGGGTACCGGGTTATTTCTGGTTTAATTGGGATTTTTCAATTTTTTTCGAAATTTCCCAGTACCTCGAAGTTTGGGAAAAGTTTGGTGTGCCCGGAGATGTCAACAGGCTCGCCACCTGTTACATGGGTCAAAAACGTAACCGGCGAATCGTGGATGTACCTCTGCCTACTCCTTCGGGGATTACAGGCGTGAAGTTTCGTATGATTGGTTTGACTTGTCTTAGATTAAGTTTGATAGTTAGATACCTAGTTGCAAGCGCTTCCGATACAATATCGAACAACACAGACAGTTCGAGTAGAGACGGAAATCGGTATCGTGGGTGTTTGCATATATGCTTGAATGCATGCATTTACGGATTTGGGATTACAGGCGTGAAGTTACGTTATACTTTTATATTTCCATATAGCCAAAAGGTGAAATAAACATACCAGACACACTATTAGTTGTATCGCGCAAAAGTTCAAACAAAATTGGCATATTGAAGTTTCATAAAAGTTATACCGTGTGACTACAACGAACAAAATTGCTTGCGAATTTAATCTCTACTCTAACTGTCTGTGTTGTTAGATATTGTATCGAAAGTGCTTGAAACTTGGTATCTAACTTATCTTTTTCAAGACAGAATTCAATCCAATCATAAGTCAATCAAACTTTTCTAAGTCAAAAGTCTATGAAACATTTTACATCGATCAAACTAACTTTTCTAAGTCAAAAAGGTTAAAAAACATTTTAGGTACATTGATTTTGAGTTGAAATTGGGAATAAGCATTTTCCAGCTAGATGTCTCTGCTACCTGTACAAAATTGCTTGCGAATTTAATCTCTGCTCGAACTGCCTGTATTGTTCGATATAATAATTATCTGTTCTATGTTTTTTTAACACAAGTATGGTTATTTATTACCAAAAATATCTGCATTGGTTCAGTGACGCTACATCACTTTAAATTAGAAACCTTCAAATAAGTTTATCAGACTTTATCAAATCCTCTCAAAATTTTTGTTTTATCTGTTAAATCAGAATGTTCTGCGTTCTGGTTTAGCAGCAAAATTTGAGACAATGTTTATAAATTTAACAAAATATCGCGAAAATTAATGTACGTGTGTTATCTAAATAACGTCTTTCTGAAATGAATTGTATAAAAACGTTTTTTTTTTTTTTATTGTAATGGAAGTGGCAAACAAGCATGCAGTTCACATTGATGTTAAGTGATGACTGCAGGCTATAGACATCCACACAAAGACCAAGATCAAAATGCAGATGCGTTACCACTCTTGAGGCCTAAGGTGTTATGCCTGCCGGAAATTACAGGGCCGTACATTACCACCTGACCGGAACACTGAACACTACCATTTAGCGGCAAGTATATTAGGTAATGCGGTGGTGCCTACGCCCGCGAGCTCCGTCACTGGAGCTCTACCACCAGTAAAACGTTAACTTATTTCGATGGCAATGTGTCCCAATGCAGATATTATAGCAAAAGCTACCGATTTTTGTTATTAATTTACATTACCGAAATTGCATCTGATTTCGTCGTGCTTGCTTCACCATCCGAAAATAATTCTTTTTATTTTTTTAAAACGTTAACGAATCTTCACGTCTGTAATCCCCAAAGGGATAGGCAGAGGTAAATGCATGCATTCAAGCATACATGCGTTCAAGCATACATGCAAACACCCACGATTCGCCGGTTACGTTTGGCCGATGTAACAGGTGGCGAGCCTGTTGATATCACCGGGCACATTACCAAACTTCGAGCTACTGGGAAATTTCCAGAAAATGGAAGAAATAGAACCAGAGATAAAGGACTTTACACCATCATCTCTGTTTTAAACCCTCCTCCCCCCCTCTCGGAATCAAACCCAGGACCTCAGCGTAGTAGTAGTAACCTGCTACCACTAGACTACCGAGGCAGTTAGTTTATTTTTTTAAATAGACTCATATAGGCGACGCGACTTGACACTCTACTTCGCCGGGAAATCGGCGAGTGCAGAGGGTTCTCTCAGCTTAAATAAAGTTTTTTTTTCAATATATTGGAAGTGACAAACAAGCATGCAGTTCACATTGATGTTAAATGATGACTACAGCGTATGGACACCCACACAAAGACCAAGGTCAAAATGCAGATGCGTTACCACTCCTGAGGCCTAAGGTGTTATTACCTCTGTGCCGGAAATAACAGGGCCGTAGATTAAAGTTAGCGCAACGTCTGTTGCGCTAACTTAAGGGAGACCTGGGGCGATTAGGGGTGCCGCAATTTTCACTATAGTCATCGGTTGGTGATAACTGGAAACTTCAAGGTATTGGGTAAATGCAATAAAACAGCGTCTTGCAATAAAACTTAATGGTGGTAGAGCACCAGTGACGGGGTTCGCGGGCGTAGGCACCACCGCATTACCTAACATACTTGCCTCTAAATGGTAGTAATCAGCACTATCGTGTTCCTGGTAATGTACGGCCTTGTAATTTCCGGCGCTGAGGCATAACACCTTAGGCCTCAGGAGTGGCAACGCATCTGCATTTTGACCTTGGTCTTTGTGTGGGTGTCTATAGGCTGCAGACATCACTGAACATCAATGTGAACTGCATGCTTGTTTTCCACTTTTATTGAATAAAAAAAATTAACCACTTCGATCGCCAATCCGCATACCAAGCGTGGCGATTATGGCATATCCCCTTATGGGTCTAGGTCTAGCAGTGGACATTATTCGGATGAAATGATGTCTTAACAATAATGTGAACTGTATCCTTGTTTGCCACTTTAATGCCATTAAAAAAGCATCCAATTTGTACTTAATCAGTATATTTGGTTTCATTAAACCGTGTAGTCCCGTAAAATCCGCCATGCGTGAAATGTTCCATGCCTATTCAAATCAGCATGGGACATAAGAATGAATTGAGATATTATGCAAATATGTGATTGTATGCAGATTGCCAATAATAAGGGCCGTTGCGCACGAGTATCTTTCGTTCACCATAATAAGAGCCAGACAATGGGCTTAATAAAGACGTTAAGCTTATAGGATGTAGATAACATTAGGCAACGTCAAACCAACGGGTTGTTAGTGAGATTTAAATTTCATATTGCTCGATGATATATCTATTGGAGAGGATAAGGAAATTGATTGTTTGGTATTGCATTCAATGATGCAAAGGCGTGAATTATTAGAGGCTAGAAATTATAACTATTCATGATTGAAAATCTATTTTGTGTTTGCGAAACTATATTGTATTGAAATGATGAATGTGATGCTTTAATCAAAAACAGTTTTGACTCATTATAATTTGGGCAAATTTATATTAAGTATTATTTACTTTTGGTAATTAAATTTTGAGGTACTTAACACAAGACTCTATACAATGATACTGGACCTACTTTTGCAACAAGGAAGCATCCACTAACATGCCCCAGTTCGAGTTAAGACCTTAACTCTAATAATTGTTTTTTATATTATTTCGCATTAACACATGCTTGTGAAATATATTTTATTTTTTTTAAAGAAAAATGGAAAGAAAAATTTGACTTCAGGCGAGGCTCGAACTCGCGACCTACTGGGAATCTAGTCCAGCCGCTCTTCCAATTGAGCTACTGAAGCCCTGCCCGATTTGTCAAATCTTTCCTTCACATCTCTGGATGGCGCTACTGCTACCATAAAGCAATGCAATAGATGTGAAGGAAAGATTTGACAAATCGGGCATGGCTTCAGTAGCTCAATTGGAAGAGCGGCTGGACTAGATTCCCAGTAGGTCGCGAGTTCGAGCCTTGCCTGAAGTCAAATTTTTCTTTCCATTTTTTCTTTAAAAAAAAAAAAGAAATTAACTCTAATATTTTAAGATATCTTTATGATCTATTATTACCTAATATTTACCTACCTACAATGCAAGGATATTGAGAAAAAGTTCTTACACGTTAACTACTTATACATACTTATCTACATGTACCTACTTTGATTGTATTCCAAATTAAGCTCAAGACAAACCCCCTTATTCATATTCGTATTTTAGATAAAATGTTGCTAATCTCTCCTTTGTCTTTTTCTATCCTGCACATTTGACAATGCAACTGACAAAGACAAAGCATTCTTTAGCTAAAACGTATCTAATGTACGTTTATGAATAAGGGGATAAGTATAAAGCGTGTAAGTATGTTACAAGTTTTATACTTAGTGTGTTATTTGTTTTGATGACTTTACTCAAGCAAACAACGCGTTTGTTCAAAAAGAGAAAGGATCCAAAAAATCATTAATGAATTTAACAGCGACCAAATAAAATGGAATTACGCTGCAGGCACTCCGCTCAGTCTTTTCCTACCTGAGGCTAGCTCTTGTTTCAAGTGCTTGGCCTCTCAAAGCTAAGACAAAGGACCTCGTAAATAGTCCATTGTGCTCCGACCCCACCGGTGTGGAAGCTCAAGGGGCCTCAACGAGTTTATGCGGGGTTTTTTGAGTGCAAAATTCCGTTTTGAGAGTTCCTTCCAAACGGTCACAGCTGAACTACGGCCGGTTTTGTTAGTGTTATTTTCATTATTTTCTCATTTTTTTTCCTTTGAAGAACGTTCTAACACCTATAGATTTTGTGAGATGAGTGAAATCTAATTCTTTGCTTAAATTATTTTTATAAGATGGTCTTACTTGTTATCACTGGTGGTAGAGCTCCAGTGACGGAGCTCGCGGGCGTAGGCACCACCGCATTACCTAATATAACGTAAACGTAACTTCACGCCAGTGATCCCCGAAGGGGTAGACAGAGGTAAATGCATGCAAGCATACATGCAAATACCCAAATATACTTGCCACTAAATGGTAGTGTTCAGCACTATCGTGTTCCGGTCAGGTGATGGTAATGTATGGTACGGTGCGGTGATGGTAGTGTACGGTCCTGTAATTTCAGGCACAGAGGCATAACACCTTTGGCCTCTGGAGTGGTAACGCATCTGCATTTTGACCTTGGTCTTTCATCACTTTACATCAATGTGAACTGCATGCTTGTTTGTCACTGCCATTTCATAAAAAAAAATGTTAATGTTCTTGCTATACCTAGGTAAGTTCCAATGTTCCTACCAAAATTGAAGAATTTTAACCGGCTGTCCAGATCAAGTCTTATTAACAGCTATGGTAGGTACATATAGTATAGAACTGAGTTTTACCTTGCCAACAAACTGCTTCGTCAGTTTGGCGAGATTTTAGTTTATAAGTTTACTTGATTATGTATCTGTGGAAAATTAAATTAAAAAAAAAAAAGTGTTGCGTGTATCGTTGATATTTAAGTTAAAAAATATTAAGATTTTCCAAAACATTCGGTAAGTTTTAAATTCACATTTATTGTAGCGTAAGCATCATAAAAGACACAACTTTTAAAAACTGGTCTAAGAAATAAAAATCAAAGGATAGCAAGACATGATTTTTAACACCTGCTTTGTGCATAGGTAGGTACCTAGATCGGAATACTTCACGCTGATAAATGATTCCCATCAGTAAAAAAGGGCTTGAATATTCATGTAGCTAAGTGCGCAGGAGTCGGCCCGCCCTCGGCGTTTATTGGTCGGCCATTTTGAAATTGGCCAATAGGAGAACGGCGCGACGTGAAGTATAATTTTGGCATAATTAGTCACGCTTCACTATAAAGCGTCGGCTGTGAAACAAAAAAAAAAGAGATAGAAGTCGGTGTATTTTTAACAATAATTGCATGTTTTTGTAACGTGCTAACATTTTCGAAAAGCTATTACCACTGTTCGTGATGTGAACGCTCAATAGCTTTGCGGTTTTTGGGTTCTGCAAAATTTTAGTGTGAATGTGTTGTAACTGTAAATCCATAATTTTAGATGTAGACTAAAGCTACGTTTTAGCTATAGAATGCTATGTCTTTGTCAGTTGCATTATCAAATGTGCAGGATAGATAAAGACAAAGGAGAGATTAGCAACACTTTAGCTAAAATACGTTTATGAATAAGGGGGTAGGTGTATTTAAACGTAACTTCACCCCTTTGATGCCCGAAGGGGTAGGTAGAGGTAAATGAGCATACAATTCAATTTCCCGGTTAACTGGTATCGTTTTAGCCCATGTGGTGAGCCTGTTGATATACGTACAGCCGGTTCCAGTACCTACCTATTACACCTTCGATCGCGGAGCGCAACAATGTTCCTAGATTGCAAACTATTCTCTTCATCGATCCGGTGTCAAGAAGCTGCGTTGTGTCGTCGATGCAACATACCAATAACAACTTGACAGCAATTTCATCTGTTGTGTTGTTTTTAGGACGCCTTTTTGACAAGGGCTACGAAGTATACGGTGAGAGGGACATAGACTTCAAGCCACGTCTTTTATTTTATGCGGATACCCAATGGGCTCCCGCCGTCTAGGGGAACACACAACGGGTAGTGTGAGACTCGTACTCACTCAAACTCCGCGATGTTCCGACTACTCCACCATCAGTGGCGAGATTCAAACCACATCTGAATTAACTACCTACCTGTAATAACAAATTTAAGTGCATAGTCATAAAAATGCTATCTATCCACTGTAAGGTCCCTAAGTATCAGATTAGTTACTAATATATACATTTACAGTTAAACGCAAGCCCATAAATAACGATACCAAACTTCACAACCATAAATCATTTACATACTAATGTCATATATTCTAAATATCTTACATAAATCATTATCCTTGATACATCACAAATTGCCGGATGTTATCTCAAGCCAAACATCGTGTTAGCGTTGTTTACATGTATTGACGTTGTATGATTTATGAATAATAAACAAATGTTAACGCCATATTGTCTTAAAATAACTTGGTTTTAATAAGCCACATTAAAATTTGATCTCATGAAATCTGATTTTCATGTTGAGGTTGGAATCAAGCGTACAGGGCCGTACTCTGATCTCTTATTAAAGTAATGAAAGTGTTAAACAAGCGTGCAGCTCACATTGATGTTAAGTGACTGCTGCCTATAGACATACAAAAGCCAGAGGTCAAAATGCAGATGCGTTGCCACCCACGACCTAAGTTGTTACGTCTCTGTGATAGTTATTACGGGGTTACACATACCATCTAACCAGCACACGATAGTGCTGTACACTGTACACTACCCTTTGGCGGCAGATAGATTAGGTAATACGGTGGTGCCCACGCCCTCATGTTCCTTCACTAGAAAGCATGCAGTTCACATTGATGTGAAGTGATGACTGCAGCCTATAGACACTTACACAAAGACCAAGGTTAGAATGCAGGTGCGTTACCACTTCTGAGGCCTAAGGTGTTATGCCTCTGTGTCGGAAATTACAGGGCCGTGCATTACCACCCGACCGGAACACGATAGTGCTGAACACTACCATATAGCGGCAAGTATATTTAGTAATGCGGTGGTGCCTACGGCCGCGAGTTCCGTCACTGGAGTTCTACCACCAGTAAAAAGATATCCGCCAGGATTTATTTTGCGTATATTAAACTAAAATGATTTTTAAAACCCGCCTTTCGGTCGCTTTTCAGATAATTCCGTGGTTCCGGACAGACTAAGGTAGCATTTGTCTGACAGCAGTTTGAAAAATTATGTGTAGCTACCTCCATCGACTTTGCAAATAATAAGAAGATACCCGATAAATCCTTAACAATAGTTGTATTTCAAATGAGTGTAGCTAGTGAAAACCTAACAACCAATGATTACATTGTTCACACCACCGGCGGCCTCTCGTGTCTTGACGGTTTAAACGTATTAAATTACCACGGACATTTAAACAAGCATGTTTAATTCATAAACACCTCAAGCTAATACCAAAAAACCTAGTATCTTATCAACAAATTAAAATAATATAAGTGAAGCCAATATCAATAAGATCCTAAATCCGACGTCAAACTGTCCGTAACGACACTAGTATTGTGACGTTTTTAATTATACTACTGTTTTGGTCCAAGTCTGAAGCGGTTGCCGAGGCGAGGTGCCTCATTTTTGCTAAATACTTTATGTCACTTATGTTACATTTTATGTTACGTTAAGTACGGCCCTGTTTTTTCACAAATTGAGGCAAGAAATTATAGGCCGAAGGAAGCAACGCATTTGTGTTAATATCTTTGTCTTTTATGAAGATGTTCCCATAGTCTTTTGACATAATGCCAGAAATTGTGGACGGTTTTTTTATGTTATGAAATCGGCAAGCAAGCATGCAGTTTACATTGATGTTAAGTGATGACTGCAGCCTATAGACACCTACACAAAGACCGGAGGTCAAAATGCAGATGCGTTACCACTCCTGAGGCCTCAGGTGTTATGCCTCTGTGCCGGAACTTACAGGGCCGTACAATAGTTAGTATATAGACAGCGTTTCGCTACGGTTTTTCATACCGAGATAGTTTTGAAATAGCAGCAGTAAAGCTTACGTTGTTATAGACTTTTTATATAAGTATTGGGTAAAAACACTTTTTACCTTTATTTCGACGTTTCGACTCAGTTGCACAAGCCGTGGTCGCAGACAAACGGACTCGTGCAACCGAGTCGTAACGTCGGAATAAAGGTAAATCCAATATCTATATGGCGTCACGACCCGGTTCGTAAAATTAGTAAAATGAGTGTTATATGCGAGTGTTTTAAAAGTTATATTTTTAATATAAGGTTGGTGGTAAATTATGGAGAAGACTTTAGCTTTGTAGACACAAGAACTTCAAACGCCATCGCTTGTGAATTGTACCATACGCGCCAAGCCCCGGATTAAATCTCGCATAGGTGACAGCCACTCTAATCAACTTTCCCAAACCATTGCCTACAGTATGTGACGACGGTTTTAACGCCGATTAAACTGTCACAAGCACGTTGTCACTTCCAAAATATGCTGCTAATTCGTCGAGTTATTGTACCACGAATGTAGAATTGAAACTGTTTAATTTTGTTGAAGTTTTTTTTTATTGTTAGTTATGGCATCGCTATTAAGCATATTGCCAGTATCAAGTAAAACGATATTTCATATTCGTAATAAGCAGCGTATAAGACAGAGTCAGTCAGTCAATTTAAATTGACTCAATTTATCAGTCAGTCAGTCAGAGTCACAGTCAGTAATTCAAGTAAAGCGATAGCCACTTTACCAGAACATTTACAATGAAGTTTTGGAGGCAACCTGATAGGCCGTGTTTTCGCACTGTTATTCTATGTCAATTTACACGGGTACTGTAATAAACCTATATCCAACAAAATGCCACCAACTTTATTTAATATAACTCAAAAATACACCCAGAAAACGAATTAAAATAAGAGCACCACACGCCTCTTTCAAGGTTCCCGCCAAAACTCCTTTGTTGAGGTTTCTTGGGAAAGACGATCTTAGACTTCATTTTTATGTAATGGAAGTGGCAAGCAAGCGTGCAGTTGACATTGATGTAAAGTGATGACTGCAGCCTATAGACACGTACACAAAGACCAAGGTCAAAATGCAGATGCGTTGCCACAACTGAGGCCTAAGGTGTTATGCCTCTGTGCCGGAAATTACAGGGCCGTACATTGCCACCAGACCGAAACACGATAGTGCTGAACACTGCTATTTAGCGGCAAGTATATTAGGTAATGCGGTGGTGCCTACGCCCTCGAGCTCGAACACTGGCACTCTACCACCAGTAAAAAAAAAGTTAGCTTTGCTATCTCAGTGTTGAATAAAAGATATAGTCCGAGAAATAAATACATTTTTTTTAAGTTATTGCTTCAAAGACTTTCCCAAATGTAATATTATTATGACAGATATTAAGATCAAAGGTTTTCTTTGGTCATGTTTTAGTGTATTATATTTGATATTCTTATTCTACTGTAGCAAAGCACAAGACCGAAATAGAAAAGAATGTAAAAAATGAACATACATAAAAAAAATCCGGACGAATTGAGACCCTCCTCCTTGTTTCGAAGTCGGTTAATAAAATACTACCAATTTAATGCTTGGATTCTCATGAGATTTATTAAAATTATCATTGAATTACCTGAACTTTACGGTAAAACACTATTCCATACAAAGTTATCACCTATATGACATAAAAAAATAACTAATTATTTTGAACCAACATCAAATAGACCTTGAAAGTTTCATAAATCTTACTTTCAAGTATTACTAGGAAACACATTTTCATTATTATAATTGAAGTATCTGCGGGATGGAAAAGTGAATCAGTTTTCTGGAACAATCTGTTACTAACGCAACGAATATAAATAACATTATTACTGCCTCTACTAAGAATGCCTAAGGTAGGGACGTGATGACCCACCACCCACTAGTGGAGGTCAGTCAACCGAACAATGGCGGTCAAACCATGGCGGTATAAGTTACGCAGGAGCGGTAGCGTCCTGTATAAAAATTGCTGCAGTGACAGCAATTTTAATACAGGACGCGATCGCCAACCCGCATGCCAAGCGTGGCGATTATGTGTCCACTATGTCACACACCGCTGAACCAAGCGGATCATCAAAATATGAATATTTACAACGAAAAAGTCATAAATAAGAAGATCTGGTAGAAGGAGAACATCCTGGTTGAAAAAATTGAGAGTATGGTTCAACCTTCGTACTCGTTTTCTGTTACGTGCTGCAGCTTCAAAGATTAGGATTGCTATGTTGGTCGACAAACCTTTGTAGAGAAGTGGCGCTTTAAGAAGAAGGTAATAAAGAGCTATATTACTTACTTCCAGACAAGGATGACCCCCACGAGGACTCCGACGACCAGCACGACGGAGCAGAGGGCAATAACAGCAGATGTCTGGATCGACGGCCCACTGTGGTTGTACGCGTCTATCTTCTGTAAAACAGTGAAAAACAATGTTGTATTATTGTATTCCGGTTAGATGGTGAAGTATGGTTAAGTTATAACTATGACAAATACAAAACCACTTAGGTATCAGGGGTGGCAACGCACCTGCATTTTGATTGTGTTAATATCTATAGGTTGCTGCAGTCATCAATTAACATCAATGTGAGCTGCATGCTTGATTGACACGTTCCTTAAGTAAATAGAACACTATAATTCTGAACCATCTGGCGGCAGATGAAAATATTATATTATGGCCTACGCCTTCGAACTACAACATTGGGAACACTACAAGGAAAAATGTCCTACATAGAAGCAAAGAGATTTCAATGACACAATTCCATAAATTTTAATGTAAGTGAGAATTTTCCAACGAAGCATTTTAATTACTTCCAACTGAACTCAAAACTATTTCGATAAAACAGTTGTCAGCAATTTGACGCCATATTGCTGTAATTGCCAGGAGGCAGCTTTAGGGTCTGCAGATGTAGAATTTATCGTTTTTTCATTCAAAAGTGTATATTATTTCATAATAATAAATAATAATGGCAACCCATTATACGTCCCACTGCTGGGCACGAGTCTCTCCCCTTTTTTGGGGGGAGGCCTGGAGCTTACTCCACGCTGCTCCAACGCGGATTGGTGGAGGTGGGTGGGTTAGTGGCCAACCCACTGTCGGATGTTTTCAAACCGCCCATAAGGCCTCCGACAAGGTTTAACGACTGCTATCCATCGATAGCAACCGGGACCGACGGCTTAACGTGCCCTCCGAAGCACGGAAACGCGCATTAATACATAATTTTCGGCTCAGAGTCATTTTCAGGCCTCAGAAGTGGTAACGCATCTGCATTTTGACCTCTGGTCTTTGTGTGGGTGTCTATAGGCTGCAGTCATGCTTGGTCATGGCATAACTGCATGCTTGTTTGCCACTTCCATTACATAAAAAAAAAATATCGTCCAATTGAGTTGCATGTCAGTTGGTCATTCAAAACGAAAATTCCAAAAAGAATGACATCTGCTATTCAAACTTTTTTTTGTGGAAGAATATTGAAGCAATTACAGTCACGTTGCAAGGTGTTGGAGTTTGAGGGATAGAGGTGTCTTTCATATTAATTGCTATGCAATAAACGTCACGCAACTCCAGCAGAGGGGAAAACTTTCACCCCACTACAATTTTACTTTGCTAGGGCAACATTAGGATGTTGATCCGTTGTGGTCGAAAAAAGGTTGCCCTATTATTATAGTAAATGTTATTTTCGTTTTGTTCGGTGTTGTCCGGTGATTGGCCCAAAATGGTTTTTGTTTTTGTTAACGTAGGGATCAGTGTTCTTTTTTTATGTAGACAAAATATGGTAGATGGTTCCATTTTGAGGTTATAAATACAACCCAAAAAGAGTCGTTTTTCGGATACGAAATAGGAAACAGAATTCAATTTACGATGTTTTTTCTACAGCCTTAACTTTAATATAATGTGTAGTAATTTTAACTAATACATATTTTGTAATTCTTATTATTTACAAGTAACTAAGTTTATTGGTTTCAATATTTTGACGTATTTGAGGTTCTGTGTCTTGTACCACTACTGCACTGTTGGTAGGTCAAGCGTAATAACGGGATTGAATTAATTCAATTTTACTACTGGTCGTAGACCTCCAGTGACGGAGCTCGCGGGTGTATGCACCACCGCATTACCTTATATACTTGCCGCTAAATGGTAGTGTTCAGCACTATCGTGTTCCGGTCAGGTGGTAATGTACGACAATGTAATTTTCGGCACAGAGGCATAACACCTTAGGCCTTAAGTGGTAACGCATCTATATTTTGATCTCTGGTCTCTTTAGGCTGCAGTCATCACTTAACATTAATGTGAACTGCATGCCTGTTGGCCGTTTCCATTAAATTAAAAAAAAATTACAACCAGCCGCAGTCTCTCTCCTAAGGTCCATGTGCAATATATTTTGCTGCGTACTGTACTAGATAATGTCAGCTCGCGAGAAAAATATGACAAACTGATTTCTAATTGTTCGTGAACCGATATCGGTCCAACTTCAGCTTAACGAGTTTTTTTAATGTAATGGAAGTGGCAAACAAGCATGCAGTTCACATTAATTTTAAGTGATGAACGCAGCTTATGGACACCAGTACAAAGACCAAGGTCAAAATGCAGATGCGATACCACTCCTGAAACCTAAGGTGTTACGCCTCTGTGCCGGAAATTACAGGGCCGTACGTACCTTTTATGAATAGCTTGGTATCCAAGCAACATCCTACTCCCTGTAAACACAAACATTGTATCAATAACAATGTGATAGATGCCCATTATAAACATAACAGCTGTGTTTGCCGTAATTATAAAGCGCTGTTTTATGATAACATCTATATCAAAACGTAATATGACCCCTTCCCTAATTACATGTTCAAAGAATGAGATAGGTGTATTATTGTCTCGGTCGGGCGAAAGACAGAGACATGACGAGGTAATTTTTGTGAGGTGTTTTGTGTTGTTTCAAGTATATATTTGCGTATATAAATCGATTTGTGTGTGAGACATTTTCTAAATTTTAAGGTGTTATTTTGTTCATCCTTAGGACTCTTACTATGGGCAGAGAATATGTAATAATACTACGTATAGAATGGACACTTCGACATCCCGCCCGATTTCCCCGCCTCACCCAACCTCCTCCCCTCTTATGGGAGACGTTTGGTGAATACCATCTCCGTGCTACGCACACAGGTGCGCGTGCTAATACACGTCATTGATTGATGTCTGTGTATTAGAGACCGAATTAAGCGTTTGTATGGAATTTTGGCGGAGTGTCCGTGGTGTGCTATGGGTCTAATTTTTTTCTAGAGGTTTTTTCTAGTTCCAGTGTAGGGAGTCGAGGGCGTAGGTACCACCGCATTACCTAATCAATATGCTGCGAAATGGTAGTGTACAACACTATCGTGTGCCGGTTAGACGGTAATCTATGGCCCCATAATTTTATTGGTGGTAGAGCTCCAGTGGCATAGGCACCACCGCATTACCTAATATACTTGCCGCTAAATGGTAGTGTTCAGCACTATCGTGTTCCGGTCAGGTGGTAATGTACGGCCTTGTTATTTCCGGTACAGAGGCATAACATCTTAGGCCTCAGGAGTGGTAACGCATCTGCATTTTGACCTTGGTCTTTGTGTGGGTGTCTATAGGCTGCAGTCATCATTTAATATCCAAGTGAACTGCATACTTGTTGCTACCTTTGTTACAAAAAAAAAATGCATAAAATGCTGCAAAAACAAAAGCAATCTTGTGGAGGAGAAATGTACGGCATCGAAAGTACGTACTTATAGCAATACGTAACTTCACGCCTGTAATCCCCGAAGGGGTAGGCAGAGGTAAATGCATGCATTCAAGCATACATGCAAACACCCACGATTCGCCGGTTACGTTTTGGCCCATGTAACAGGTGGCGAGCCTGTTGACATCTCCGGGCACATTACCAAACTTTGAGGTACTGGGAAATTTCCAGAAATGGAAAAATCCCAATAGAACCAGAGATAAAGGCTTTTTCACCATTATCTCTGATGACCCCCTACCCGGGAATCGAACCCAGGACCTCAGCGTAGTAGTAGTGGCCTGTTACCACTAGGCTACCGAGGCAGTTATAGCAATACACTACCTGAATCACATTTAATTAGTAGTTTATGGCACTTATACATTTACCTACTAAAATCAAATTAAACAGGCAGATATTTTTTAGTATGATAAAACAGAACCGTAACCAAATAATTTTGTACCAGGTACGAAAAGTTCCCAAAGCTTAGAATTATTTTTTTATAATATCGAACAGCACCCACAAAAATAATCCGATGTCACGAAAAACTGACCATCCAGTCGTGCGTAAAATTTCAAAATGGCTGCAAAAAACAAATGCAATCTTGTAGGGGAGAAAATGTACAGACGGCAAAGAAAGTACGTACAGTATAACACACTATTTCAAACGTTCAACGGTAGTACGATTTGGCTTGCTGTACCCAATAGATTTTAATCTTGATACGGGGCGTTTGTTGTACAGACAAAAACGATATAGCTACGTGAAATATTTTATGTTAGTGTGCGTTTAATTCCTGCTTAGTGTCGAGATGTTGATTACAATTTATTACAGCCTATGTTTTGTTAGCGGAAAGAGAGAACACGTTGTTTTTTACGATAGGGAGTGAAAGAGATATTAATGAATGTAAATATTTTAACTGGAAGCGGACAATGATAATAACACATATCCGACAATACGGGGTAAGATGCATTGTGGTGATAATTGATTGGTTAATTAATTGACTGACAGCTGGCTATCTACGACCGGGCTCAGATCTATAGTACAATAGAATATTAAGACACTTATTCACGGTAAACATTTATTTAGCATCATGGTTGCATAGTTGTTATTGTGAACTCTGCAACATGGCAAGATCAACTGCGCAAAACTAGTGTTGCTTACAATATGTTGACAGCAACTTGGCAACATGTTTATGCAACCATGTTACTAAACAAATGTTTACCATATTTTATTTTTAAAGAAAAATGGAAAGAAAAATTTGACTTCAGGCGAGGCTCGAACTCGCGACCTACTGGGAATCTAGTCCAGCCGCTCTTCCAATTGAGCTACTGAAGCCCTGCCCGATTTGTCAACATATGTCCGAGTTGCCTAACTAGCATAGTTGGTAATAGATGGCGCTACTGCTACCATAAAGCAATGCAATAGATGTGAAGGAAAGATTTGACAAATCGGGCAGGGCTTCAGTAGCTCAATTGGAAGAGCGGCTGGACTAGATTCCCAGTTGGTCGCGAGTTCGAGCCTCGCCTGAAGTCAAATTTTTCTTTCCATTTTTCTTTAAAAATAAAATATATTTCACAAGCATGTGTTAATGCGAAATAATATAAAAACAAATGTTTACCATGAATACGAGGCTTTACAAGTACATTAGGGTATTTTTATACAATTTCAAATGTACAGGAAAACGTAGTACCTAAATATCTTTCTTGGAACCACTAGTCTATATATATTCGTGTTGAGATATTATTATCACCATTCAAATGTTGCAAGTTATGAAATGACTGAATAAGGGCTCATACCAAATCGTATTTGCTTGTGACGTGACAACTTAGTAGATATTTTTTATGCCCTGCCCACGGTGTGTCTCTATTAACGTTGATCCATTTTACTTTTTTCTTGCTTCGTTACAAGTCTTCACATTATTATCCATCGATTAAAAGCATATAGCAACGTAGTTTGAATACTAAAATTGAATAAATAGTTGCGAAGTTATAAAGATCAATTGAATACTAAAATGTACAATCTACTTTTTAGTTACATCTTTTAGTTATTTGCTTCCATTTCAAAACAAAAATACTTCATCCAGAGTAATCCAGACCAAACTGGTTCCAAGCGATGAAATTCGATAACATCTCCCGATATGTTTTAAAAATATAGAATATGGAAATCAAGTCAGATCCCATCTGTCAACAATGGACTAGCATCGATCAAAATCGATACATCGAAATGCACATCGGTTGTAACTAAGGATTAGATAACGGTCACCGAATTTATAAAAACAGTGATAAGAATCGAGTAGCAGGCAGGACTTCGATTTGTCAAAATGTCGTACTATCTTGGTACATTCGTCATCGGTCCAAAATGATAGTATCTTGTAAGTAATATCAGTTGCATCTGGAACGGAGGATATTCGAAAATTCTTGTACTGTTAGGGCGACAATGAATTTTGAAGAACATGGAAAAAAGGTTTGATACAAGAATGTTAAAAAAGATTACCTAATATACTTGCCGCTAAATGGTAGTGTTCAACACTATCGTGTTCCGGTCAGGTGGTAATGTACGGCCCTGTAATTTCCGGCACAGAGGCATAAGACCTTAGGCCTCAGGAGTGGTAACGCATCTGCATTTTGACCTTGGTCTTTGTGTGGGTGTCTATAGGCTGCAGTCATCACTTAACATCAATGTGAACTGCATGCTTGTTTACCACTTCCATTACATAAAAAAAAAAAAAAAAAAAAAGATAATGTTATGAAATTAAATAGAAATAACACTCACAAAATCAATCGGAGAGGTAGTAACGTTCAGTAACTAATGATAGTTGAAATAATAATTAAATCTATATATACCTATAAAAATCAATTGCTGTTCGTTAGCCTCGCTAAAACTCTAGAACGGCTGGAGCGATTTGGCTAATTTTGGTTTTGAATGAGTTGTTGTTGTCCAGGGAATGTTTAAAAGGTAAGAAAATATGAAGACTACCATTTTTGAAGACTACCATTGCGAAACGCAAAGAAATTATTGAATTGAACGTATTGTTACGCTTTTGTAAAGATGTTAGTATAGATCTATATCTACTGAATTTTTTTTTTTTTTTTTTTTATGTTATGGAAGTGGTAAACAAGCATGCAGTTCACATTGATGTTAAGTGATGACTGCAGCCTATAGACACCCACACAAAGACCAAGGTCAAAATGCAGATGCGTTAGCACTCCTGAGGCCTAAGGTCTTATGCCTCTGTGCCGGAAATTACAGGGCCGTACATTACCACCTGACCGGAACACGATAGTGTTGAACACTACCATTTAGCGGCAAGTATATTAGGTAATGCGGTGGTGCCTACGCCCGCGAGCTCCGTCACTGGAGCTCTATCACCAGTAGATAATATAGTTGAAATTTAAAAAGACTTTGAAATACATAACATAGAAAAATGAACCATCTGCACAAATACATATACGACTTGCACTAAGGAAAATTTATAGCTAAGTGTTGGAAAATGAAACATTATTACTGTAATGTGTGTGTACTTTATTGTTATTGGATTCAGTTGCAGAAATTTCTTTGAGGAATAACGTTTCTAACTGTTAATTTGTAAACTCCATGATTAGTTAAATTTTAAATGCTTATCATATTTTTTTTATTCAATCATATTTCGATTCTTAAGCTCTTATTTTTTTATTTTACGAAGGTTGCAAATATCCAGGTCATATGGATGTTAAGTGATTACTGCAGCCTATAGACACCCACACAAAGGTTAGAGGTCAAAATGCAGATGCGTTGCCACTCCTGAGGCCTAAAATGACTCTGAGCCGAAAATTACAGGACCATACATTACCACCTGACCTGAACACGGTAGTGCTGAACACTACCATTTAGCGGCAAGTATATTAGGTAATGCGGTGAAGCCTGTACCCTCGAATCCTTACACTGAAAAATCCAGTAAATCCTCTGTATCAAAAATTTTAGGGCCACCACCTGAGCATAACACGATAGCGCTGAGGACTAAAATTTGGCGAAAACTAGATTTAGCAACCGGTGGTGCGTCTCCAAGCTCTGGTTTCTCACAGCTCCACCATCAGTGAAAAACCACTAGTGAAAAGTGTACTGCAACTACATCTGGTTACTTTTCACACTATTCTTCAACTTGTCCAAGTAAATCCGAACGGATGGTGGCCCCATTTATCGGCCCATCGATCTTAGACGGTAGCGATTTGTCAATGCCCTTCCTTAATTAATAAAAAGTCCGAGGAAAAGAATTGAATAGGCTTAATTAATTTGGGTCGGTATGCTTACTTTTTCTTAAATTATGATTATCGTTACCCCCTAAAAGTTTCGAGAGGCTTTTTATTGGATTTAAAACAAACCGAGGGTTGGGTTGAAATATGTCTAGAATTGCTTTTTTATACGCTAGCGATGAAATTAAAATTAGATTATAAATTCTTTGACACGATGGAGGTTGGCGCCATTTTTTATGAAGCCTGGCGCGGACATTCTTCGTGATTTTTGAATGCTGGCTGACATAAAAAATTAAAAGATTGATTTCACTTTTTTCGTATGAGTATTCTTTTATAACGAATGGATATTTCTAGAAATGAATTTTCGGATTCGAATTTTCAAACATTTTGAACACAAGCATTGGGTGCGAATGCTTGTTTTCCGTGTAACCTATAATTTCAATTTTTTTACTGATGATTTTTTTACTAGATTCGGAGCTCAAGAGCGTACGCACTACCGCAATACGAAATCTATCTGCGATAGTGCGGATAGATGCGTATATCATCGGACCGGAACACGAGTGTCGATAAATACATAGTTGGAACGTCGGCGTCACCTATTGCATATTGCAAATCTACCAATGTCTTACAAATATTCCGTAACAATTTAAAAAGTTTATCGGTTCGAAGTTCAAACGTGGCTGGTCTGCGGCATCTGTTGGGTATACATTTTTTACTGGTTTGATCATACTAAGAAAGGAGGTATCATGTAGGTACTTCATTTGATGAGGTTATAAATTTTTGTGAATAGTTTTTCATGGATGTCAAAATTTATGTACATTTCATAAATATTACACAATATAACACTCGCGTTACTTCAAAGGGATTTTAGATTTAGAATAGAATAGAATAGAATAGAATAGACTTTGATGGTAAACCATTATTTTTAGAGTTCCATACCTAAAGGGTAAGAACGGGATCCAATCCACCCGTCCACCATTCCTCCAGCGCTCTGTCTGTCATCAAACTGTATCTCATGAACCGTAATAGCAAGACAGTTGAAATTTTCACCTAACTCTGTTACCACTATTACAATAAATACTAAAAACAGAATAAACAAATACATTTTACGGTGGCTCCCGTACGTGATTTTTTGCCAGTATTTATAGTGAGGTAGTGTTCTGTATTTTGACCTCTGGTCTTTGTGTGGGTGTCTATAGACTGCAGTCATAACTGAACATCAATGTGAACTGCATGCTTGATTGCCACTTTCATAACATAAAAAAGTGTCCCTCAATGAACCTATACCTATGGAAATTGTTATGTTTAAAAAAAGGTTTTTTCGCTTGTGTATAAAACAGATAAAAAGTAGTAAAACAATAAAATTCTATTTAAATCTATAACAGTGAACAGTTACGTTGACATATCGAACGAAGTGCAATTTGGGAGTCACATTGAGTGTAAGACCAAGTTGGCATCCAAAAAGTTGGGGGTGCTTAACAAAGCAAGGCAGTATTTCACATCGGGGCAGCTACTACAGCTTTATAAGGCCCAAGTGCGGCCCCATCTGGAATACTGCTCTCATTTGTGGGCGGGAGCCCCCAAGTACCAGCTTGGTCCACTTGACTCCCTACAAAAACGCGCCGTTCGTATTGTTAACGATCCGGGACTTACAGACAGGCTCGAACATGTGAGCCTGCGCAGAGATATTGGTAGTCTGTGCGTGTTATACCGTCTCTACAATGGTGAGTGCTCTGTCGAACTGTTCGACATGGTACCACCGTCTCTTTTTCTACACCGTACTACCCGCCGAAGAGAGAAGTTTCACCCTCACCTTCTGGACACCTGGCAGTGCTCAACGGTGCGGTTTTCTCGTTCGTTTCTGCCCAGAACGTGTAAATTGTGGATCGAACTTCCCTCTGAGGTGTTCCCTCGGTGCTACAAAATGGGGTTCTTCAAAAATACTGTCAAAAGAGTCCTTCAGGGCTGGCAGCGCGTTGGCAACTCCCCTGGTGTTGCAAATGTCCATAGGCGACGGTGACCACTTACCATCAGGTGGCCCGTCTGCTTGTCTGTCAACTTAATGACATAAAAAAAAAAAAAGTGAAGAATTCTTTTAGTTTTATTTCATCATCCAAACCCTAAAGTCATCCTTCTCATATCTTATGACAAACAAACAAAAACTTAATACGAGGATATTATGCGCATTTTTATAACAAGCTTACTCATCTTAAACAATTAAATATCCTTTTTTTCGTATTGAATATGTAGAGGCTATTGTTCTATTAGTTTAATTTTTACCCTAAACAATGTTACATGATCGACACAAAAAATAATAGTCAAGTGCGAGCCGGAGTCGTTTGGATAGGTCCTAATTTGTTTCCATTAGGAAGACTAAAGACACATTATGAAGTCCCAAAATTTGTATGTAATTAATTTAAAGAGGTGTGGAATGTATTTGTATGGCCCCATAATAACTGTCACAGAGACATGATAACTAAGGTCTCAGCATCAGGTGTCTATGCATCTGTATTTTGACCTCTGGTCTTTGTGTGGGTGTTTTAAGCTGCAGTCACCACATAACATCATTGTGAACTGCAAGCTTGTTTGCCACGTATGTAGACGTATAAATGCCGCAGCATTGATGTACAGCCCACATCAACTGTATGTTTGTTTTCTACCTTAATTATATTCAAAAGTCTGGCGTTCCACATTCTATGCCTACCCCGTAAGGGAATTTGCGTAAAGATATATATTTTCAAAAATATGCGTAAAGTAATCTCAGCATAATTTTAAAGATCTGTCTACAGACATGGATTTGATTGAATGTTTTTTTTTTATTTTCAGTCCCATGTATTTAGACCCCATATATTTGATTTTTATTTCTAACCGACTTCAAAAAAAGGAGGAGGTTCGCAATTCGTCCGGATCTTTTTTGTATGCAAATAATAAAGAGGTTCACAGAAAATCTATCGTAGTTTCAAGTATGTAGCCTTCATAGTTTCGGCATCAAGCGGCGCTGACATGCCCAAGAACATCCAACAGATAAAAATAAAATTAAATAATTTTTTTTATCTTTATTGATATTTTGCTACGCAATCCTATAAATCCTACTAAATCGAGTCAGAGCTCGAATATGCAATGCAACAACTGAGAATCTTTCTTGTAAGATGAATTGATACGGGAAAAAAGTCCACAATAGGAATTTATACCCTGGTAATAAAAGTTATATTTGATTATTTTATATGACAAACTTTCCAGGCTACACCGTAAATTGCCGATATATAAAGAACATGTTAAAATATCTATCCTATCCCTTTTTAACATAACGATGTCACATTAACATTAAAATTGTTGATTCTTGGAAGTGGTACGAATCATCGCTTACTCATGGAACACCTACTATGTTTTCTAGTAGGGTTCAGTGGAAATTGCGTGTAAACCATTGTGGTCACGCTTCTGACTAACTATTTTGCTTGAAAATAGGCAGTAGGTATTTCTTCATTTATTCAAATGTATGGTCCCGCAATAACTATTACAAACACATAAAAAATTAAGTCTTAGAGGGTAGCAAGCAACAGCAACGCTTCTGCTTTGTGACCGCTGATTTTTGTGTAAGTGTCTATAGGTTGCAGTCACTTAACATCCATGTGAACTGCACGTTAGTTTGCCACTTTCGTTACATTAGAAAAATGTGACAAACTTGCACTTGCCATCCGACTCCGTGATTGGCATGGGAATTACTTAGGGCAGACTAAGGTGACATTTGTCTGACAGACATCATTCAATCTTCATTAGATTTTTCGTGATATAACATACAGAAGGAGTTTTGGCGGGAAGCTTGAAAGATGCGTGTGGTGCTCTTATTTCATCTCATTTTCTTGGTGTATTTTTGAGTTATATTTAATAAAATTGGTGGCATTTTGTTTGACATAGGCTTATTACAGTGCTCGTGTATAGTGAAATAGAATAACAGTGCAAAACACGTTCTTTCGGGTTGCCTCCAAAACTTCATGGTAAATGTTCTGGTAAAGTAGCCATCGTACTCAAATTAATGTAACTCTGTAACGATGCCATTAAAATAAAAAAAAAAAATCATGCAGAACCCGCATAAATAATGTCGTCTCACGCATAACAAGTTCTTAACGTCTCAATCAACTCGACCGCAGGAATCTCTCGCGGTTTCTATGCTAATTGGGAATCGATTATCAACAATTTATTGGTGGAATTATCGCCCGAATACAACTGTGATTATTGGCAATAATGGATCTAGCTGGTGGTCTGGCCTCGAAAACAAAATTATTATTCTGATCTGGTAATTTTAAGGCGCCGCACCCATCTTTAAAAGTGACAAGTAACAAAATATGAGACAGGCAATTTAGATGGATATTCCTTTTTATAAACGTGAACTTGCCATCCGACTCCGAGATTGACATGGGAATCTTCGAAAAATGACTAATCCCAGTCTGTCGGTGTTACAAGATGGGATTCTTCAGAAATTGCGTCAAAAAAGAGCCACTCAGGCCTAGCAGCGCGTTGGCCCTTGGTGTTGTAAATGTTCATAGGCGAAGGTGACCACTTTCCATCAGGTGGCCCGACTGCTTGTCTATAAACCTTTTGACATAGAAAAATAATTCATCTTGCACGACTATTCAGATATATACCAATAATTGAAATAGACAAGTAAGAAGATATGAGACAGGCAATTTTCATGAATATACTTTTTTCAGTTTGTAGTCGGAAGACTTAAGTATAAAAAGCTAGGTGGTCCAGCGGTGGGTGACGACCATTTGAACCGAGGCTCATCGAGGTCCGATCCCCGTACGGAGACAAAGTGTGGATGTTTGTTTAATTATTGTGTGTTTAAAATGGCACCGAAGACACAAGTTTTTAGTTTTTACCTGGTATGGGGCTGTGAGTGTAAGCGTATTTATTTAGTGTCAGGCCAAATAAAAACATAATTGTAACGCAAAGCAGGGCTCCCACGAGATGGACACAAGAACTTGAGAAGGTCACCGACAAGCGCTGAATGAGAGGACCGTTCGTTGTTTAACGACTGTTATCTATCGGTAGCAACCAGAACCGACGCCTCAACGTGCCCTCCGAATTAATTTGCCACTAGCGGTCACCCATCACACGCCCAACATACGTATATAACGCGTATCGCACAACCGAGTAGATCGCTTGCGATCTTCACCAGCGGCGGGGCCATGCGCGCTTCGCTTCTTTTGATGATTATTATCATGATATTGAATCTTAAACATTTTCTAGAAGTGAGCGCCGCCTTAAACAACTACGTGTTAAAGGTAAACGAAAACATGAGTAAAATGTCAAAAAAGTAAATTGATTCTTTATATCCTCTATTCAATATTTATTACATTACTCTATTAAATATTAATTTAATACTACGTTGTTCGTTTTTTAAACAGTCTTCTTTTTTATACATCGCTTACTTTAAATTTATTCAAGAGGCATGAGGTGTTCGTTCTAAAAATAATTTATTGTCTTTTTTGTCGAAGGCGAAATTTTCTTGGAATTTACTCCTTGGCACCAGATTGTGATGCCGGTCAAATATTTTACAAGATTTCTAAATATGATTTTTATCTATGAACATTATTATATATTTGTACTAGCTTTTACCCGCGGCTTCTTTCACATTAAAGCAAATAAAATTTTTCGTAAAAAAACTTTTTTTTAATAAAAAGTATCCTATGTTTTTTTTTAAGTAAGGAAGGTGACAAACAAGCATGCAGCTCACATTGATGTTAAGTGATGACTGCAGCCTATAGACATCTACATAAAAACCGGAGGTCAAAATGCAGATTCGTTGCCACCCCTGAGACCTTAGGTGTCATGATGTCATGATGTCTCTGTGATAGTTATTACGGGGCCATACAGTAAAACTATGTTACTTCTAATACCTCGAAGAACATTTACACAGTTTCATGATGATTTGTTAAGTAGTTTTTGCGTGAAAACGTAACAAACAAACTCACATTCGTATTTATAATATTAAGAGGGATAGGCTGAAAAACAATTCGCGTTGAATTTTGCATGAACCAAAAATTATCTTGAGATTAATCTTTGCATTTCACCGAAAGGACGTACAATTCATATTTATGTATGAAACATCGTGATTTTTATCGTCATATTTCATCTCATTTGGCTGTATGATTTCGTGCCATTGCCCTTTTAGATCTACTATTGTAGATAATAAAAGAACGTTTTCGAAAATATCTGTTTGCTATTGTTTTTTTTTGTTTTGCCAGATTCATCATATTTCGAAGGATATCATCACATCACTCAAAACTTCACCTTAAGGGATTGCCATAATCGCCACGCTTGGCATGTGGATTGGCGATCTCTGTGGCTATAGTTTTATCGCTCATAGCTGTTGCCCATCTGGCTGCTGGTATGATTTGTCCGCCATTGTTCGGTTGACTGACAGCACTAGTGTGTGTTATTATTACCGGGCACATAACCTCGAAGTTTGGCAATGTGCCCGGAGATGTCAATTGGCTCGCCACCTGTTAGATGAGCCAAAACGTAACTGGCGAATCGCAGGTGTTTGCAGGTGTAACGGAAGTGGCAATCAAGCTTGCAGTTCACATTGATGTTACGTGATGACTGCAGCCTATAGACACCCACACAAAGACCAAGATACAGATGCGTCACCACTCCTCAGGCCTAAGGTGTTACGCCTCTGTGCCGGAAATTACAGGGCCATACATTACCACCTGACCGGAACACAATAGTGCTGAACACTACCATTTAGCGGCAAGTATATTAGGTAATGCGGTGGTGCCTACTCCCGCGAGCTCCGTCACTGGAGCACTACCACCAGTAACTTAGTATTCTTGAATGCATGCATTTACCTCAGCCTACCCATTCGGGGATTATAGGCGTGACCTTCGAAGTTACGACTATAGCAAGAAAATTTAAAAAGTAATACCCCTTATTACAAATACCTTTTGATACTTCGCCAATCAATTTAAAACAATGAAACTTCATCGCGTATTGGCTAAATAAAATAACGTATCGAATTGAAAAAGTTCGGCATTCTTCGTTCCCAGAACTTGTTCGCCCTTTCGGTGAAATAATTAATGTTAACAATACTTTATTGATTCATGGTCTACGTGGTTGTATTTCATTTCTTTTTTATTATTAAATGTTTTTCATAAAGTATCCATTGGTATAGTTCCAGTGGCAGTGATCATGGGCGTAAATACCCATGGCGTTCTACTTGTCACGAATGGTAGCGTTCAGCACTATCGTGTCACGGTCAGGTGTTAATGTGCCCCGTAATTTTCGGCACAGAGTCTAAGCTGAAATGGTTTCATGTAGATGTTTATAGGCTACAATATTTGTTACCATCAATATGAACTGGCTTGTTTGTCACTTTATGACATAAAAAAACAACACGACAACTAAAAGATAACCTAATTTAACATAAGACCTAAAAAAATGCTAATACTGGTTCACTTGAAAAATCTATTTAATGTAACATGAACGAAACACAAAAGTTGGTTAATACAAAACACCGTTCAAACAAGGCCCGTGGGAATACCACAAAAATAGACGATCCTGTAGACCGATGACATTTGTTAGCATATCAAGTAGAACGGTGAAGCCGCGACATGTGAATGGCGTGTAGGAATAGAACACTACCAAATATAGACGCAAGCGCAGATCAGATTTGGTTATATCTCCGTTGAATCTGCAATAATTGTAATAACTGATCGTATTCTGATCTATTTCAGATTTTATGACAAAATATCGAAGAAATTGGTTCTGAAAAAGGCAGGAGAGTTTGTTTATCTAAGCAATACTGACAATTGTATATCAAATAGACAAATGTACCTATGTTGGTGGTGGGGTAAGAACCTTAAGTTGAAGGTACTCAGAAACATGTTAAATGAAAGACGACCTGGCCTAAAAGCAATCCCACGCAGACTAGGAGATACTTATAATTAAATGTAATTATACATTTTATAAACGAGAGTTGAAAGACTAGTTGTATAGACTATAACTAGCATATTTGAGAGTTAAGACACAGTACAAATATAAACAGTGTGGAAACTACGTACAAAACGTTCGAAATGGCACACATACACAAACATGCGCATCGACGAGGTACGACACATAAGCGGTTCTCGCGGTGCTGCAGTAGTGAGACGCACGCGACTCGAGCGTCGATGCGCATGTTTGTGTATGTGTGTCGAACGTTTTGTACGTAGTTTCCACACTGTTCATATTTGTACTGTGGCTAAGATTTCTTAGAAAGTTTAATAATTAGTATATGTATGTATGTATGTATCTTCACGCCAGGTCCCTAACGGGGTAGGCAGAGAGTGTAGAGCGCCAGATATCCCGGTTCTGACAAACCTCTCGTGCCTCGTCTACTTTCATCATTCCATTCATACATGCACGCCGATTCCTAAGAATTTTGATCCCACCATCAGACAGAACTCGACCTATTTGGTCATGGTAGGTCAGTCTTGGTCTTCCTGGGCCTCTGCAACCATCCACATTCGCATTGTATATCTGTTTAGTCATTCGCTCATTCGACGTTCATTCTATATGCTCGAACCATCGGAGCATGCCATTTTTCATTTTTACACCGATACTATCATTCACACAAAGCCTCTTTCTTACATCTTCATTACGAACGCGATCGGTGAGTGATACACCGCAGATCTTACGCAATGATCTCATCTCGACCGCGTTCAACTTACTTTCATGCTCTTTCCTGCATACCCAGCTCGCGCTTCCATATAAAAGCGTTGGAGTAAGTACAGCATTATGTACGGCTAGTCGCGCCCGCTGGCTGAGATGTTTAGATTCTAGCAGCTTACCCCACGCTCCATTCACGCGATTCCCAGCAAGCACTCTTCTTTCTATGTCAGTGGTGGTCCTACCATGCTTGCTAAAAGCACATCCAAGATATACAATTTCATCCACCTGTTCTAACACTGCATCATCTACTACTACCCTTGCATTTGTTCTCTGCTCATCTATTTCAAAGAAAAATACTTTAGTTTTATCCACATTCAATTGTAAGCCTTTCTCCATACAATCCTCTTTCATGACTGTGACTAGTGCTTGTAGCCCAGATGGTGTAGAGCTAACAATTACCGCATCATCTGCGTAAAGCAGACAGTTCACCACTAAGTCACCCATACGCACTCCCACATCCATCAACTTCACCCTCTGGAGGCATTTGTCCATGTTTGATATATGATAAACAGCCTAGACGAAAGCACGCAACCCTGTCTGACACCGATGTTAACATCAAACCAGGGTGACATGTTACCACCTACCCGCACACATGCTTGACAGCCCACATACGTGGACTGTAATGAACGGAGTAGACTGCCATCAATACCATACTCTGGCAAAATGTCCCACAGCTCCTTTCGTAATACCCTATCAAACGCTTTCTCCAAATCCACAAAACCGCAGAAAACTTTCTGACTCACAGCCAGATGCTTCTCTACGATGTTGCGGAGGGAGAAAACTTGATCCATACATCCTCTTCCAGTTCTGAAACCACCCTGTGCATCCCACAACAACCCGTCGGACTTCTCTTTCATACTTCTTTCTAAGACTTTCCCATACACTTTAGCTGCCAAACTGATCAAACTGATCACTCGATAGCTGGTGCAGAACGGTCATCTCACACCGCTGGGCTAACCGGGTCGTCATGACCCCCAAATAATTTTAAATTAAATTAAATAAAAATTAAATTAATTTAATAATTAGTAAGACACATAATATCATTGGTAAGTATTAGCACAGACATTTACAGTTTTACTGTCTGTAAAATATTAAGTAATTATACTTTTATTTATCAGAACATTAACGAGTTATTGATACATATTTGGAATTATATTATTTTCATAATCAAAAAACGTGTGTCGGTTCACAGAATAAGTCCGGAGTTTTTTGAAATGAAACTAATTCAACCAATTTGTTTCCATCTTAGTTAGTGTTATTCAATTACAAACGGCAATTTCTCACTTTCCGGACTTTTCTCGCTCTAGCGGACGTAAGTTTTATAGTTTTTTTTTTCATTTGAACGTATGAGCACGCAATACCATGGGAAATTGTTTTTGTAACGATTTACTTAGATTAAGTTCAATTATATTATTATACAAACTAAGGCATAGTTTAATTTCGCATGTGTGAAATTTGAACATCACATAAAAAAAACCTGTACATTCATGAGTGCTATAAAATGATAATAGATTCACTTTATTTACATTTCATTCTAATGAAAATATTTCACACTTTAAAAACTCAAGTTAACAATTCTCAAGTTAATTAAGTATGTCGAAGAAGCCTCACAATGGAATTTTAGTTAAGTTTACAAAAGATAAATAAGTTATAGCAAAAAAGTTTATCTACAACTCCACTATCAGTATCATAATATGCCAAAATATTTCATGTCTAAAACACTTCCAGATCTAAATATCCCATTGTTTAAGAAACTTGATGGATGGTCGAAAATATCTTATCTGCGCGTTTCAAGTTTTGTTACAGAAATGCTAATGAAACAAACATTGCTGTCCCTTATCTGTCTTAGTAAATATTTGACATATGTGGGCCTTCATTAAGGTACAGTTCACTATAAAAATTGTCAAACGAGGATAAAAGGTTGTAGGGTCGTGACAAAAGGTTTGGGATAAGGGTCAAATGTTTAACGAAGGTAAGTCATTAAAAACGAAATTTGATCGTTAATTATTGAATTTATGGGTATGTTAGAATTGTAACTGTATAGTCATTTTAATAAAAGAAAACCTGCATCGTTGAATAAGTGGATTTTTTTCTCTAATATCTTTTTATTGGTGGTAGAGTTCCTAGTTTCCTAGTAGTCTATCTTCGACGCCTTATGAAAGTGTTCAGAACTATCATGTTTTGATAAAATGATAATGTATGATAGACTCTGTAATAACTATCGCAGAGGCACAACATCTGTGAACTGGTTCACCTGTTTTCGTATAGATATCTGCCTATATAGCCCGCAGTATTCACTTGCTATCTGTGAACAGTATTTTCGTTTGTCACTACAATCACAAAGCGGAATCTTGGAAGTTAAACTTAATGTTGACATGTTCATCGATTCGCTTCATATTACCATTACGTAAAACAGTTCTGTTTTTATATTTTTTATCAAAGTTTGTCAAGGGGGTGATCAGCACCCACCTCTTTGCGTTTACAAAAAATAATTTGGTTTTTCCATTAACATATAAGCGTTTGCACATTATGTTATTTAAATTCAAAAATATTTTTAAAATGCAGATTGTCAATTTTATTGAACTTAACATGATTGCGTTTTAATGTAAACAACATTCAAGAACAATCAAGAACAATTTATCTTCAATCGATGCTGAAAAAGCACTAATAATACATTAACTAAGAACTGGCACGGTGACTAGCAGAATATCATTAGCTAATGGAACTAATAGCGTTGTTTACTTATCTGTACTTTTCCTTACTTAATCTTTATTACGGTAGTGATTCAATATCTATCCATGTTCTCATATTTAGCACGCCAACTGTACAACACTTTATCCTCTTTTTATATCCACTTCATAAAGGAATGTTTCATGTTTACTTGGAATTACGAAATGTAACGGGCTGTATGGATCTTTGCTTATGCAAACATTGATTGTGAACTTTCTCTTTGCTTACCTCATTACTTCATTATTGCTAAGTTAGAATGTGAAATGTTTGTGGTACTGTAATTTCGAGATTAGTCGTTACTGAGTCATTATTACACATGTGTGCTTACGCGGAATGTGGAGATTTTGCTGTTTCATTGTTTACTGTAGCGCTGGCGTGAAATTATTCTTGATTTATGTGAGAAGTTTTTTAATATTAGCCCCGAAATACCTTTCGTAAATATTTTTTTTAAATTCTTGTGAATAAAATACCTACGATATTCTCATCGTGTCGCTATTTGAGGCCATTATTGGCTTTATAAGTAGCATTTTCTAAGAGTGTACAAAATTTTCTGTGGATATAGGATTTATAATAAATTGATAATTATAAGATCATAAAAATATTGTAATTTAATTCAAAGGGCATTTATAAGAGATTACTATCTTTTATTAAAATCATTCACTATAGATAGCTTCTAAACCGACAATGCAAAAGTGTCCTTGTAAACCAATTTGAAATAAACGTTTGAGTTGAAAATTCGTCATCATATTTAATGTCTTGCCTCATTAGCATTAGTACCAAGGCATGAACGTACGTAAATATTCAAACATTAAAATTGTCCTACATCAAGCTCAAAGCAAGTAAAGAACTAAATAATAATTCAAATATAAAATAAACTTTCTTCCAAATGCGAGCTGGTGTCATAGACTACCGTTGCCAAATACATTGAGGATATATTTGAAACTATCATTCACTTACAGTACAAAGAGAAATTGCTTGGCACGCTCCAAGCATATTTCCATGCTCTTCTCGCTTAGGATTATTAAGTTTAACTTATTTAAATGAATGTTTCATTATTATTTGAACATCTATGTATTATTATCAATACCCTAACTGCTTAAAACTTATTTGCTTACCTATATGACCTAGAATGCGATTTCAAATGAGAATACCTATTTGTGACTCAGTTGAACCACATGAAATAAAATTTATTACTAACTATTTATTTGGCTATACCACAACGAATATTAGTGAACAACTGTCAGTTTGCATTAAAATGCTGCCACTGCTAGGAAAGCCTCAAATTATATTCAAATATGTAGTTTTCAAAAGCATGGCTGTTAAATAAAATTAAAAGGTTAAGCTAGAAACTTACTGGTTCCGTATCGCAAGTCTCCAAATCTGGTATTGGATCGTCACCACAGTAGTATTCAGCTTGCAGAAACGGTGGTCTCGGCGGCGGAGGCAGTAGGAACTCTGGAGGTGGCCCCAAACAGTCACACTCCGTTAGATCAGTGGGCTCTATCTCCCACATATCGTAATTTAACCTAACACTATTCACAACCTTCTCACTCAATATATCACTAACACTGTCATCACTATCACGTTTCATACGTTTAACTTCATCTGAAGTTCTTTGTTTTATCAAATTGGCTATGTATAGTTCGTCGTCGACGTCACTCCATACGTTTCTTCTGATCGCTTCATCTTCGTCTTCACTATCTGACGCTATAACACGATCTGCTTCATTATGACCACTGTCTTGTTCCGCGCCATTATTCGCGTTTAATGTCGGTTGAATATCTCTGAAGTTGAACCAATCATTTTGAACTTTCCCAGCGTGCAACGACGCCCTGTTTGGACTTCGATATCTTTCGTCCATACGCAGTTTTCTTCTTTATTATCTGTAACAACATAACGCTACATTATTATACTTATCTTTTATATTGGATAGCAAGCATCGCCTGTCCAATTTCGTGTCTGACGCATCGATACTACCATCAAACCACTTATTATTTAATAGAAGAACTAACACCTCATTTTGTATAACAAAGACACCGCAATTAGATACTAGTACGTATAGCACAATGGGTACGGAACCTGTATTGATATCATCAGCCGCTCGCTTGCTTTTAATTTGTTTTTTATCGTTACAAATTGAACGAATGCGTTTCTAGCTATGTTATCACGATGGTATTGCCAGAGATTAAAGTTCAGTGTTTTCTCATATTTAATTCCATTGACAATTGATTGATGCTATGTGTGAATTAGAATAATATCTGGCTGAGAGAGTAAAAAACAAAGAGAAAGTACGCGAAAAGAATTCATGCAATATATTTTAACATGTATGAGTTATCTTAGATGACCTTTGGATGGCTCACTTTGTCTGCATGGAACTCAAATTTACATTTAGCGACCTTAAAATCTTGTGATTTCTGTGGACAACTTGTCTCAATTCTGTTAATATTCTATCAAATACAGTTTATAATAGTTTTGCTTTATTTTATGTGCTTAAGGACTTGCAATTTGCTTACTTGTTTGGAACCAAGTAAATCATGTGTCATACAAATACACCATCTATCATCTGTTGTAATTCAACATAGTTCATCTTTTGGTAAATCATCAAAAATGGAACCAGCTTTAATTCTTTCTATGAATTCTTAATTTTCTTTTCCAGGAATTTAATTTAAGTTTGATATCTTCATATGACAAATATTTGAGACACCTGATAATGTAGGCGGTAAGGCCTATAATAAAGCCAGAACGAGTTTATTAAGGATGCAGTATAAAAAAAAACAAACACGCCTACGCGCATCATTAATAACAAAGGGCAGATGTGAGCAAGATTGTAAATTTTAATGTACATATATTTATTTTCTTAAATCATTATGTTTTCATATATCATAAAAGTGACAAACACAGAAACATTTTTTTTTATGTAATGGAAGTGGTAAACAAGCATGACTGCAGCCTATAGACACCCCACACAAAGACCAAGGTCAAAATGCAGATGATTTACCACTCCTGAGGCCTAAGGTGTTATGCATCTGTGCTGGAAATTACAGGGCCGTACATTACCACCTGACCGGAACACGATAGTGCTGAACACTACCACTTAGCGGCAAATATATTAGGTAAAGCGGTGGTGCCTACGCCCGCAAGCTCCGTCACTGGAGCTCTACTACCAGTAAATTTCGCATTGATAGTTAGTTAATTACATATTGCGATAGGCAACGTAAAGGTGGAGGTGAGAAGCCTGAAGCCAGATCTTTAGTTTCCGTAATAGGCCGAAGGGGCCTATTACGGAAATTAATAAATTATTATTATTTAGAATTATTATTAGCCTATTAAGAAACTAAAGATCTGGCTGGTTCTTATAGATTGGTGTTATCGATCTGGTGTTACTGATCTGGTGTTATAGATTTTGGCACATAGTATAATTTTTTCTGCTTTGTTTACGGAAATCATTTTCTGGTTGATATATTAAGTGCAAGGCACTAAAATTACAGAAATGACAGGCCTCATTATATTAGGTTCCACGTACAAAATTGTAGAAAACCATAGTTAACTGCCACAGATACATAGTTTTACAACCTGTCTGACAAACATTGAACAGAACCGGAGACAGAGGTCGACTTTACGATGGTGTTAAGATTTTTTTAAATATTGTGCAAGATATTATAGTTTTTTAAAGTTTCCTACCATACTATGAAATTACATTCTTGGCCATAAATTCATGTGACGTATTTGAAAATTTTACTGGTGGTAGAGTTCCAGTGACGGAGCTTGTGGGCGTAGGCACCAGCGCATTACCTAATATACCTACTTGCCGCTAAATGGTAATGTTCAGCACTATCGTGTCCCAGTCAGGTGGTAATGTACGGCCCTGTAATTTCTGGCACAGGGGCATAACACCTTAGGCCTCAGGAGTGGTAACGCATCTGCATTTTGACTTTAGTCTTCAGCAGTCATCACTTAACATCAATGTGAACTGCATGCTTATTTGCCACTTCCATAACATAAAAAATAAAGTACCTATTTAGTTTATTATGGCTCTATTTTTCAATGGTTTTACATGGAAAATAAAACTAAAAATATGTTCAAAAACTAGCTTAGTCTAAAACAGATCGTGTATCTCATCTCACTCATGTGTTTCAGATTTTTAATTTTTATATTTTGTCTACTTACATTGCGTACGCATCATATCAAAGAGTACCTGTACATGCTCGATAAAAGTGCATGATGTTTCACATACGACAATAGGGACCATTACCAGCTCAGGCAATAATTCGATATAGTTGTAAATACGTCAAGAGAGAATGTATGAATGTTTTTGTGCCCTTACGTGTCTGTACGAGTTGGCTCTGAGATTGCGAGGTCGAGGTCAAATTCATTCCAATTCACTCGTGTTTGGCAAGAAAATATTTTTATACGATGTCTTATGTTATCTTTAACCATGATGGATTACCACCCACTCGATATAAGAAACAAAAGTAGGTTAACATGAGTGTATGAATTTAAATGGTGTGCGCATGTTGTTCTGAATAAAGAAATAGTTTTTATATTTTTTGATCTTCATTGATATATTCAGAGGATGTCTTGACGGAATACAAATGATGGATTATGTCATGACTGTAAATAATGAGTTATGTTTATTTTTTATTACCATCGCTTTCATTACCATTTTTATATCGTGATATTCATATTTATTTTGCCTTGTGCTAGTCCCAAATTTACGCAATTCGGTCTCTTTTCGGGGGTGATGTAAAAGGACAGTATATTATAATAAATAACAGAAAAATAAAGTAATTACCTATAACCTCTCGAGTTCCCGTAAGATATAACAATAATTCGTTATGATATTTCCTTATTTATCTATAATGATATTATCTATTTATCATGATCGTGTTCTAGCTTAAGGTGATCGCAAGTTCTGGCATAGAAGCAATAAAACTTTTGCCTCAGAATTGGTACTCACAACTGCAATGAGTCTTACTTTTTTTAAGTAGGAGTAAGGGGCAATATTAGTTTATCGTCGATGTAAACTGTATGCTTAGTTTACAATGTACTGTGCTTTTACAATTTTCATTAATTCAGATGTGTCGGTGCTCGATGGAGCAGAAATAATCTAATTAAATAATCTATCTACTGTTAAATGGTTATGTCTTCAGCTTTTTCATGTTCTGGATAAATTTTAAAACATGATCCTGTAAATTCATGCACTCAGAAAACTTGCTTTTTTGGAGCCATTTTGTCTATATTTAGACAATTTTAGATTTGGTTTTTAAGAAGACATCTATAGACAAAAAGTGTTCTCAATTGCCTTCAAAACATAATAAAGTTGTCTCTTACTATAATGTACTAGGTCTATCAGAAATATGTAAGTAACTCAGTCTCTCTATCATCGTAAACCATCTCTTACGAACAAAGCATGAAGTATTCTAAAGTTGATTGCTATGTAATTGAGCATTGTGAAAAATATAATCCTGTGAGAGATAAGCTATTTTTTGAGTCACGTCCACGTGGACAAAGTTGCGGGCACAAGTTAGTTATTAATACAATAACATCCGATATACTATCACCAACCTCAAACGCTATCAATAATCAATATTCCCCATCTCATTACCATTTTGGCGTGCCACTCGAAGGCCAGGGACTGACATCAGCACAATACCAAGTGGAGGGCTCTTCAGACTCTTAACGAACCTATTCTGTTGATTTTCTCACGTGAATTATTGCCAGCTCAATCCGTAGGGTTGCCTGTTTTTAGGGAGATTTCGTATTTTTATTTTATTTTTGGGGGGTGGATTTTGAATTCATCGGAGTGTGAAAATGGACGGTTTGGGTGTTGAAATATTATTGAGCTAGATTGTGAGGGTTGTATTGTGAAGTAAACTGAATGCGTCTTTGTTTTTTTTAGTATTTGAGGCTCATTATAAATGCTCATTAATGTTTTATTAGTGTAGTTTTTTTATTGAAACTACCTTTTTTGATTTATTTTAAATATTGTAGAACTTATCTTGTTTTTTTTTTTATTTCGCTTTCTATTTCAATTTTGTTCGTTGGTTGAGCTTTTACAAGGAAACCAGAGGTTTAACATACAACATCAATAATTTTTAATAAAACATTTTCTAAAAAATAAATAAACATGTTTTCTAAATTAAGGCAACATACAATGTTCAAAGCCGACTCAGGTGATTTTTGTTTATTTATTTATTCTTTATTGTTACAAAATAATGAACAACAAATGGCGGACTGAATGCTTCAAGCATTCTCTACCAGTCGACCATTGGTAGCATGGAGAATATAGTAGGCCGTGTAACGAATGGTATGATGAGTACCTTCATAATTTAAATAACTCCTATCGTACCGTCGAGGATTAATTAAAATATAACAAAACTTAAAAACAAAGAAACATGTTTACCATTGTCATGAAAAATCTTTCTACAATTTGGTACAGCCCTAAATATAACGGTCATCCCTTCGTAATCTTAGTCTATGGGTACGTGTATAAGGTCCAAGGGTCGTCTTGGTTCGAGCCGATTTGCGGCTTTTGTTGGTTCATAGTAGATGTCAGTTCCGTTTCACTTGGCGAAACACGATGACAACATATTATTTAGTTTTTGATCTGAAATATACTTTATTACACTGAGTTAAGGTGTTTGTAAAAATATGAAAAAAAATTGTAACTTCATTAGCATAAAGTCACTAATACAGATTACAGATAAAAATATCTCAATAGCCGCGTCCACACTAGATGGCTCGGGCGCTCGGTCGCGCGCGCTAACCGAGGCACATCCACACAGAGCGAGGCATATGCCGCGCGAGGCAGCTCGCTCTGTGTGGACGCGCTTATTGGGGATGTCGGTACCGAATCAACATCCTCATTGAGATTCTTCAAGTACCTACCTACTACAGGCTTTTAATACTCGTAGTTATTCCTGTAACCTTTAGATATATTTTTTTCTTGTAAGGTACGAGACTCAAAATATTGTCTCCTTAGAATATCAGACAGCGGTCTTCATCCTTCAAACGTACAGATATCTACATCAGCAATAATAAATTTTCATTCAGTTTTTTCATACCTATATTTCATATAATTAGGCTCCTGGAGAGCACTTTTACATACTCATTTGTTTTAAACTACATTGCGGGTTGGTGGAGATTACTGGCCAACCCGCTGTCGGATGTTTTCAAACCGCCCGTAAGGCTTCCGACAAGGTTTAACGACTGTTAAAACCTAGAGTGAATAACCACTAATAATAATCAAAAATGTTTATTTATTTAATACTTTATTGTACACCAAAACATACAAGATACAAAGATAAAAGAGATACACTATACAAAAGGCGGTCTTATCACAAAACTGCAATCTCTTCCAGACTACCTTTGGGTTTAGGAAACTGCGGAAATGAAAAAAGTAAAAGGGGTGTACTAGTTCAAGTTAATGTAATATTACAATAATAATATTGCAAAAATATATTTAAAAAAAAAACATATTATACTAAAAAGAAACAAAACAATTACATTGTATTATAGTAGTTTAAGGAAAGAATCAATTACCTAAATATTCATTACGAATTCCTCCATTTCATTACGTACTAGGTAAAAAGAACGCTGGAAGAAAGTAGAAGGGATGTGTTCGCGCATCGGTACACTCGCGCACGAAAGTACTAGCCCTATTGGTTTATTTTTGATCTTTCGCTTGCGGTTTCGTGTATTGGTAGGCAGATTGAAAACTATATTACATAGAATAAAATAAAATTAAATAAAAACACATGACGCGCAGCTTGACCGCCAGCGTTCTTTATATCATAGAGCAACGCGGGCCACCGGCCGCGGCGGACTGGAGGGGAGTAGCCATAGCGTTTATTACCGATGCAAAACAGTCTGTCATTTTTGTGGGGGGAAATGCATGCGACACACACGCACACTATAAAAATCGTCTATTACTACGAAACTCACACCTTGACCTTAACAAAATACAGAAACAATTTCACGCACACATTTAATCATCTAGGCGACAGGTATAGGCCTATTTGGGCTTGTACTTTACTACCGGTGTTGCTCTATGACTAGGTATATACCGCACTAGTATTCTCATAAAAAATAACCACAACTAAACTTATGTTTAAAGTATCACCGAGACAAAGCGAAGTTAAAACTTATAAAGTAAGTTCAGCGATCGGTTTTCTTTAAATAAAATCGATTCTCATTTTAAGACTTCCTTTGAGACACAAGTTACTGGACTTTCCATCAAAGTTTCAAAATTTAAAACAAAAAGCTTTTTAAAAATAATTTTGATAGAGAGCCACATAAATATAGGCAATATTTTTGGAACTGAATTTTTAAAAGATACTCTAATTTTATTTATTTGTATATTATAGTATCTTAATAGTTTATTCAAATGTATTTATTTATTAACCGACTTCGAAAAAAGGAGGAGGTTATCAATACGTCGGAATCTTATTTTTAATTTATTCTTTTATGCACATTGTACATATGCCAGGGCATTCTCTAATCTATTTAATTTTTTTTTTTTTAATGTTATGGAAGTGGTAAACAAGCATGCAGTTCACATTGATGTTAAGTGATGACTGCAGCCTATAGACACCCACACAAAGACCAAGGTCAAAATGCAGATGCGTTACCACTCCTGAGGCCTAAGGTCTTATGCCTCTGTGCCGGAAATTACAGGGCCGTACAAAATCAATTGCTGTTCGTTAGTTTCGCTAAAACTCGAGAACGGATGGACCGATTTGGTTAATTTTGGTTTTGAATGATTTTTGAAAGTCCAGGGAACGTTTAAAAGGTGAGAAATTTGAATAATTGCCGAAAAAACCCTAAAATCAAACCTTTTCTTTTTGCCATACAAACGTTGTCTAACTAAAACGTAGACTCAATTTGAACTTTATTGCTATTACATAACGTTCATATTAAATTACAAGCACACACGTTTGTCTCAGCAATGTAGGTGTGTTTCTAACGTCAAAGAGTCAACAAATCTTTTTGACAGGACAAAGTCTGTCGGGTCCGCTAGTGTAATATATTTTCAAATACTACAAAGGAAACTCGATAATATTACTTGCTACTACGGAATCCTCGAGGACCATGGAGAGTCCAACTCGTTTTTGGCCGTGTTTTTACATAATACACCCTCAGGTCTTTTGCTTTGGTTCTTAGGTACCTTGTAATACCTATTAGTAAGAGAAATTGGTGTTGTATAATAGGTAATCATTTCCAAAATTCTATGGCTAGTGATTTTTATGTCTTTGCCAGTAATTATGAAACCATTGGATATGGTATTAATTAAAATAATCACGGGCCTTTGACGGCGATGGCAATTAAAATCATTATTTCATATTTTGAGCTTAACAAATTGCTATCTGATAGTGTTTATAAATTTGCGATCGAATTAAGATAACGAATAATAACTATTTTTGATCCAGGAAGTAGGTACTGCCATTAAGTATTCTTTATGTTATGAAGGTAGCAAACAAGCATGCAATACACACAGATGTTAAGTTATGACTGTAGCTTATGGACATCTGAAGAAAAACAGATGTCAAAAGGCAGTTATTGCCACCCCTGAGACCTAAGTTACGAGTAAGTTTGCGAATTAAACTAACCTATTCTATCTCGGGAACGGCTGGACCGATTTTGACGGGACTTCACTGGCAGATAGCTTATGTAATAAGAAGTAACTTCTAAGCTACTTTTATACTAGCTAACCAACTAACTAATCTAACTTTTATATAGAACGACTTCGTCCGGCTATATACTGAACAGTCATACATTTTCACGCGGACGAAGTCGCGGGCACAGCTACTGGTAAATAAATCTGCCGTCTGCTACACCTTACAAATAGGTGTCGAAATATCATCGACTCAAAAACAAACGAATCGACAAAATTCAACATTACATATTTTCTCACAATTTCCGTTGTTGTGGCACCGAAGGCCTTTATAATAATGGCAACCCATTATACGTCCCACTGCTGGGCACGAGTCTCTCCCCTTTTTAGGGGGAGGCCTGGCGCTTACTCCACCACGCTGCTCCAATGCAGATTGGTGTAGATAGGGTTAGTGGCTAACCCACTGTCGTATGTTTTCAAACCTTCGACAAGATTTAACGATTGCTATCTATCGACAGCAACCGGAACCGATGGCTTAACGTGCCCTCCGAAGCATGGAAACCCGCATTTTAATTTTCCACTAGCGGTCACCCATCGCACACCCGACCGCGCCCGTAATGCTTAACCGAGTAGATCGCTTACGATCTACACCAGCCGCGGGGCCATGCGCGTTTATACGCGAGAAAATTTGCAAATACGATTTCTACAATGCATGAAGCTCGCGAAAACCTGCGAAAAATTTAATTCACATAATTGAAGGTGAACTAAAACATTACCTAATTTTCAAATTATCGAATCGAATAAATAAACGAATCGACAAAATTCAACATAACATATTTTCTCACACTTTCCTTTTAACCACCTCGATACTAACCCTCAAAGGTAAGTTGTAGCACCCAAGGTCTTTATGACCCATAAAATTGCAATTCCGAGTAAGTAAGGCGCGATTGTCGAATACATTCCGCACTCAAATTTACATATTGGTACTTTATATCGAATACGTTTTGTTTGAAGCCCGTATAAAGTACGCACAAACATACTGATAAAAAGTAAAAAAAATATTAAGATTTTAAATCGCGTATTTATAAATATTGTTTACTTCTTAAATTTCAATTAATTTTGAGAATGATGCACAAATTTACTGGTGGTAGAACTCCAGTGACACACTAGCTGGCGGGCGTAGGCACCACCGCATTACCTAATATACTTGCCGCTAAATGGTAATGTTCAGCACTATCGTGTTCCGGTCAGGTGGTAATATACGGCCCGGTAATTACCGGCACCGAGGCATAACACCTTAGGCTTCAGAAGTGGTAACGTCTGCATTTTGACCTCTGGTCTTTGTGTGTGTGTCTATAGGCTGCAGTCATCATTAACATCAATGTGAACTGCTTGCTTGCAACCTGTCGCCTAGATGTTTAAAAGTGTGCGTGAAATTGTTTCTGTACTTTGTTAAAGTCAAGGTGTGAGTTTCGTAGAAATAGACGATTTTTGTAGTGTGCGTGTATGTCACACACATTTCCTCCCGCAATTTTTTGCGGGAGGAAATGTGTGAGACAGACAGACTGTTTTGCATCGGTAATAAACGCTATGGCTACTCCCCTCCAGTCGGCCGCGGCCGGTGGCCCGTGTTGCTCTATGCATTAAACCTTATTTACTAAATATGCTAACCCCAAGTTTGCAATAAAAACATGAAACATGATGATGTTTCGTATCTCGTCGCATAAAGCAGAATAAAGTACCTATGTATTGCGATGCATGTCTTGTTGGTTCTAGCGTTCGCACTGCTGTCAAACCTATCATTTTAACATGTTTTTATGTCAATGTTTCATCAATGCAAACACACGGTAAGAGATACATCTAACGCAACTTTTGAATAGACATAAAACTAAAATGTACGAACACGTTTCTTATATAGAAATTCCCTTAAAAAAACAGAGTGTAAATAAACAGAAACCAATTTATAATTATTACGATCAATGAATTGTAGTCAAGAAAACACCTTAGCAATTACAAACGTTACGTGTGGAGTCGTTTTTCATTACATTTCTCTCATGAAACACTCCACAGACGTAACGTTAATTGCATTATTAATTGGATACAGTAAATAACTATTCCAATGTTAGTGTGATTGTGCAAACGCTAGAATCTTTGTAATTAATCGGGAACAAACAAGGCGTTACTAATACGCCTAGCATTTATGGGGTTGAGTTTCTGACATAAATATTGGAGGTTATGAATCGTCAATAAGTAAATAAAAAAAAACTTTTTCCTATTATGTTCGTATGTGGTATACATATTTTTATATTGTAAACGGGACTTAATCGCGTACTATTTAAATCGAAGTATTGAGTGGCGAGGTAAATGCTTCGATTAAAATAGAACGCGGTTAAGTCCCGTTTACAATATAAAAATATGAATACAAATAGTGAAAGTTTTAAACAATTTATCGTTAACCGTGGTATAGATACATACTTTTTTATTAATGTTCAACAATTTCTTTGTCAATTGTGTACCGATTTGTTGGCGAGCTAGTTGGGATAGAATAACGATATCCGAACTTGGTAATGGCTTATTTCGCTTTTAACCTACAACACCAACCAAATGGAAATTGATTTCCATTCTACCCAAATATTAACTAGTAGAAAATGCCTTTAGTTGCATAAGCCGCCTTATTTATTTTGTACATTAAAGTTACATAAATATTTTTTTTTTATTGGCAACCGCCAGTATTTATAACTGCCAGCATCACGTTTGAATGATTGAAAATATATGGTACATAAATCAATTAATTAAATCCGCAAATAAACCTTTGCATGGTCCCGGGCAGACTAAGGTGACATTAGTCTGACGGTAGTTTGAAAAGTTTTATTTAGCTACCTCCATTGATTTCGTAAATCTGCGGACGAAAACACTTCCAGGAAAGAGTTAGGCGGTACGAAACTGACAAGATCATGTCATAATCGAAAGCCAAACAGCATTAGGGCTTAGGTGGTCGGCCCCCAGTACATTTATTCCATTTTTATTTAATTAAAGGCACAAAACCTAAATAACTAGCACGTTTTTATTAACTCATAATATGTTCCCACGAACGCGAACTATTCACAAGCTGTCAATTTCAGAAAAATGTGTTACAAGTTCCATACTAATAAATAAATTCATGGTCAGATTTCCTTCGGGACTTCGTTCGCGAAGTCGAAACTAATAACAATTCGATTAATCTATTACCGGCGATAACTTTGCCAGAGACTAATTCGGTTTGGCAATTGGCAACTGTGTTCTTTGTTTTTCTTCAAGCAAACCATTTTATGTAATGTTTCATTGTTTGTTGAAATTGCTAGCAATAAAATATTAGTGCCTACTAAAAATGTTTGAACATTTTTTTGTCGATGTTAGTTAATTTTCGCTGTCACAGTTAATCAAGTCGACAAATTAATTTTGTAATTTTTTACTTACTGAAAAGCAGGGAAATTACAATAGTGATTATTTACCATTGTTTTTTTGTACCTAATTCTATCATTAACGAGTAATTAATATGATGAGATAGGTACAGTACATATGAGTATGGTGGTTTGACACCATCTATAATATAAAAATAAGTCGGGTTTTCCTTCCTGACGCTATAACTCCAGAACGCACGAACCGATTTCCATTCGTTGGAAAGGTTTCGGGCTCCGTGAGGTTTATAGCAAAGAAAATTCAGGAAAAATTACAACGCGGGCGATGCCGCGGGCAATAGCTAGTCATTACATAAAAATAATGAAATATTCAATCAAAACTAAATAGAATTAACGATCGATGAAAAATTTAACAAGATCTATAACAATCGAATTACATTTTATACCAATGCGTCGCAAAGAAGAAAGATTTTTTTATTTCGAATAGATCTTTACAGATACTTTCAAAACGTCTTGAAATTACAAATTGCCTTGAGTGAATAACTATTGCATGCAGTGAAAGTAAAAACAGATATTAATAGTATCTAAATCAAAATTGGAATGGAAAACCTAATTAGGATATCATAAAATAAAATTTAAATGCCTTCCTATTTTTGAACTAGATAATAATATGAAGAAAACGAAAGATCCCAACTGCAGTCACTACTGAGAAGAACTGCGCTACCGAAAACTCAGTAGGAGTTCTTTTTAATACGACCTTAAATCTAGAACAGGTAATCGAAAAGAGCGTCCACATTACTCAGCTACTACAGAAGCTTTATGAAAAAACTGCACGAATTGAGCAAACATTTGTACAAATTCGCAATTTTGCACAGATTCCGCTATAAATGTAGGCATCGCTGACAAACACCTTCCACCGTCGGCTTTAATAGCATTTACACTTCGCGTGCTCACAACCAGCTAATTACTTTCGTCTTATGAGGATTTGTAACTCGGATGCAGATATAAATTGGCGTATACGGCAAATAGAGTTAATTAACTTCCCTGAGTGATTTCTTTGTTATTCGTACCTTCGGATGTTGCGGGTAATTTGTAAATAGAACGTTTTGGTGGGTATAAAAATAAGTTTTTTTCCTTACACAGATTAACTCTCCATGTCTAGGTATATGCATTCTATTAAACGTTATCTATGAATTACATATCCTTAAACCTACGTACTTATCTATACATATAACTGTAGAAGTGTAAATTCTGTACATTGAAAATGTTAAACAAATGTAAGGGGTTGATAGATGACTAGATCGATACCGAACCCAAATGATGTCTGCAGCTATTATGAATGCAGCTTTACTATACACAGACAAATATTAAATAAACAGTTATTAGAAGTTTTAGCGTCCGTATTGGAGATCCCATCACGAAAGCACACACTCGTTGGTGGTCAAAAAAAAGGTATCCACGTAACCCGCCTGAGTGTTATTACTCAGTTGGCACAAGCGATAACGTGTATCTTTAAATATTAACGCACTGTTGCTTGTGAAACGGACGGTTTGTTAACCGAGTTATTTTATGTGCCATATTTTATGAACCTGTTCGAATTATGTATTTCGAATGTGTACTTTATCCATATATTAAGTGGGATGGACAATAAATAACAGATAGACAGACAGAGAGACAGACATTGACTGTTAAGAATTCGTGGCGTCTCAGTTTTATTCACTTGTTATGACTTGAATTGTGTTAGAAGTGTTTTTTTTTTGTATTTTCAGATAAATTATTACCAGAATATTATTCCTTAACATTTTTTTTATTGCCAAACAAAACAAAAGAAGAGTCAGTATCAGAATGCTACAATTATAATCGAGAAAAAAGAACAACTTAGCAACTGTCTAAATGCGGAAACGTGTAAATGGTTGTTAGTTTATAATTTTTTTTTATATTGTAAAATCAACTGTTTGTTTTCTGAAATAAATTAAAAAAAAAAAAGTACAACTTAATTAAGTAATGCAGATAAAGTATACAAATTTAACTTCCAATTAATTCGTAGAATCGATCGATTTAGAAACAATTAATTTAAATCTAAATAGTATCTATTCATACAACTAGTCGATTCGAAAAGCGGCGCGGCTTTCTTACCGTAGTGCGTGTATTTTTGAAGCCACCTAAAGAACAAGCAATGCCGCCACCATTAGCCAAGCCACGGCTAACGCGAGAACAAACACGAACCTCTCACGGCTAAAATCTGAAAACACGTTTGACAACGATTCAATAAATCATTTACCCTTTCCCGTATCCGTACCTATCTCCCATATTGGAATAACACAATAAAAGTGCGGTATTATGGTAAAGTTTAAGATTACAATTCTCAATTGTAATTTTTTGGTTTTATTTGTGTACATTTATTTATCGTATTTTCAAATAAATTCGAGTCAAATCTATAAAAATGTAGCGTCCACTACATTAAGGCGCCAACTAGTGGAACACATATGAAAACCTCACAGTACTTGTCTAGTACGGTAGATGGCGTGCATTCGAATTACATCGCACATGCGAAGATTTCTCAAGAGTTGGCATATATACAACTTCCCAACGTCAATCGTTGGGCCGCGGCCCGCCAGGCGCTACCACCTCGCCTGGTTGGAGGATCCTCACTTTTCGCCGGAGGAACATTTCCACCCGTTCCTCCACAAAAACATTACGTTTAATTTAATACCTACGAAGAAATTATTATTGAATGTGTATGTCCTTAACTGTTTTCAAAGATTCTTATTTTAATATAAAATAATATAATTATACTAAATGATTCTCGATGATAAACATCCCTACTTCCCTACTAATATTATAAATGCGTAAGTAACTCTGTCTGTCTTTCTGTCTCTCTGTTACCTTTTCACGTCCAAACGACTGAACCGATTTTAATGAAATTCGGTACAGAGATAGAGTTGACTTTGAGAAAGAACACAGGCTACTTTTTAAGCGACATCCACGCGGGCGATTCCGTGGGCAACTGCTAGTAATAAATATAGCAACTAAACAACTAATGAGCTATTCGTTTAAGAAACAGAAACATTTCGCTACAACAAATTATATGAAAGGTGAACAGCAAATAAATACAATTGACATTACAATACCCATCACTAAAGATCAATAAATTATACCACATACTTTGGTATGTGGTATAATTAATTTTGTGGTATCATCAATTACTTAGTACCAACACATTAGTTAGACTTGGGTAAGAGGCAGTAAAAGCCGATGCTAAGTAAAAGCGGTAATTTGAAAATCATACAAGAACTGGTCAAGTTAGATTCAAAAATCAATGTTTGAGAAAGCACTTAGACTTGTTTTTTGAGTATTTTAGTAGAAAAAGAGAAATTGTAGGCCCATTTGTTCAAAACTATGAAGAAATGCTGTATACCTTGGAGGAACTTATCGAGAAATTCCTATTTGATATTTTTTTAATGTAAGGAAGGTGGTAAACAATCATGCAGCTCACAATGATGTTAAGTGATGACTGCAGCCTATAGACATCTGCACAAAAACTAAAGTTGTAAGTGCAGATGCGTTACCTCTCCTGATACATAAATTTATGTCTCTGTGATAGTTATTACGGTTCAACTAATTACCGTCTAATCGGAACACGACAGTGCTGAACATTAGACAGTGGTGGTAGAGCTATAGCTCTTGTCACTGGAGCTCTACCACCAGCCACCAGTAAAACTGGTTACTGGTGGTAGAGCTATAGCTCTCGTCAATGGAGCTCTACCACCAGTAAAACTGGTTACTGGTGGTAGAGCTATAGCTCTCGTTACTGGAGCTCTACCACCAGTAAAACTGGTTACTGGTGGTAGAGCTATAGCTATCGTCACTGGAGCTCTACCACCAGTAAAACTGGTTACTGGTGGTAGAGCTATAGTGATGGAGCTCGCGGGCGTAGGCACCACCGCATTACCTAATATACTTGCCGCTAAATGGTAGTGTTCAGCACTATCGTGTTCCGGTCAGGTGGTAATGTACGGAACTGTAATTTCCGGTACAGAGGCATAAGACCTTAGGCCTCAGGAGTGGTAACGCATTTGCATTTTGACCTTGGTCTTTGTGTGGGTGTCTATAGGCTGCAGTCATCACTTAACATCAATGTGAACTGCATGCTTGTTTACCACTTCCATTACATAAAAAAAAAAAGTAAATTAAGATATAAAATGTAAGTTTAGAAAGAAAATAATCACTTTAAAAAAGTACTATAAAATTGTTGCAGCTCTGACTCTAGAAAATATTACGACTACGAATCGCATCGCAAGTTGACCATTTAGATATTTTCTTCGTTTTCTTCAATCGAAAATAGGAAAGACTTATAAACACAACTAACTAAAGGAGTGGAGGCTCAACCGTTAAAAAGGAGATAATAAACCCAATATAAATTTAAGGAAACATAAGATTTGCATCAGTATAACAAATATTAGATTGTTTATTTGTGAACGCGATTTCCTCAAGTTGATCAATTGCTCCACCTGTCATAACAAAAACCCGCTACACAAAAAACCTCATTCGATATACGGTAAAAGATACCAAAGTAAGTGTAAAAGTAAGTACAAAACCCATCGTACAATAAAAGGTTCCGACGCGTGCCCGCGAAAAACATCTACGTAACCCAATTTGAGCCCAAATGTAGGTACGGAGCCGCCAAGCACTTGCCAAGAGGTTCTGCCAAGATAGTATTCGTTACCGACTCGCCCTGATGCCCCCTATTTGGAGGGTGGGATGAGTTGGCAGCGGTAACAGATGCATATTCAGTTCACTGTTTTTGTTTGAGTGAGATTGCACGATGTAGTTCCATCTCCGGTTTTTTATGGGCTCTATGTGATTTTGAATCGTTTCCATTTGAATGATGGAATATATAAATGGGATACTTTTTATATACAGGGAAATTAAAATGGAAATTAAAGGTAAGAGAACTCATATATACCAAGATGTTTTTATATGCTCTTGGTAGGAAAATTAATATTTAATAATATTTAGAATAATTACCTACATATAAGAACCAATCTGCTTTTTGGTGAGGATAAGGAAGCAGTCTATAAGTTGGATCAATCCTGTTGAGGATATTTAATTGTTTTAACATGAAAAGAATTAAGAGTTAAATCTTGAAAAGAAGTAGACGATTATTACTTAAGCTAACTTTTTTATCTCATGAAGTGGCAAACAAGCATAGAATTTACATTTATGGTAAGTAGATAATACTGTAGCTTTAACGTCTACATGAAACTCAAGATTTCAATGCAGATGCGTTGCCGGACATTACCACCTGACTGGAAAACGATAATGCTGAATACTTCTCTTTAAAGTCAAGTAGATTACTTAATGTGGTGCTACGACCTAGAGCTCAATCACTGCAGCTCTACTACCAATGAAATGGGATGAATAAAAAAACAACCAAAGTATCAGGAGTTTACGTAATAACCCCCTAATTCATAAACGTATTTTAGCTATGTATTGCTAATCTCTCCTTTGTCTTTTTCTAGCCTGCACATTTGACAATGCAACTGACAAAGTAAAGCTAAAACATATATAATGTACGTTTATGAATAAGGGGTAATCTTTATATCAATAGATATCATTTTTTTTTAATGTTATAAAAGTGGCAAACAAGCATACAGTTCACATTGATGTTATGTGATGACTGCAGCCTATAGACACCCACACAATGACCAGAGGTCAAAATGCAGATGCGTTACCACTCCTGAGGCCTAAGTTGTTATGCCTCTGTGTCGGAAATTTCAGAGCCGTACATTACCACCTGACCGGAACACGATAGTGCTGAACACTACCATTTAGCGGCAAGTATAACAGGTAATGCGGTGGTGCCTACGCCCACGAGCTCCGTCACTGGAGCTCTACCAACATCTCTATATCTCTCCTTAAAGTGCTTCAATAAAATTTACACTGCACGACGCTCCAAGTTAAAACATATAAAAGCTTCACAATTTTGTAGCAATAAAGATAATACTAATAGAAATGTTACTACTATTCTACCTTTCAGAATATAAAACAAAACTACCTTAGACGAAGAGACCACAAAATATTATGTTAGCTCGACAAAGTAAAGGAACAATGCGAAATAAGATATACAAAGGAGTACCTATCAGTGGAAAAAGAGAAAATGCAGTCACCGAGGTTTCTAGAAACGCATTAATATGTGCCTCACAACGCTAAGAAGCCGTTTGTTAAGACATGAGACGCCATCTTTGATAAAACTTTGCATGCATTTGATTTGTTCGTGGTATTTCAACTCGAAATTACTACATAATTTCACGAAACACAGCTAAGGCGGTTGAAAAATCCTAGATTTGCTTTGAAAAATATTTTTCAAAGCAAATCTAGAGTTAGGTACAGTATATACAGAAAGCTAAAAAAGAACCAAAATGCGAGAAACATGGTTGAGAAATAGGCATTATTAAACTGACACAAATAAAATGTTCATGATTTCAGAACGCAAATAAGATATCACAAGTGTGTACAGATAAATGCATTCGTGCATTAGATATGTTTCTAAATTCTTTCCTATAAAAATGTCAATTACATTTTTTGAGTTCTAAAATCAAACAAGAAATCGAAGATCAACTAAAAAAGTCCAAAAATGATAAGCCCACAATCCTAGCTGGAAATTGAAGCCTTTGCCATCGCGAGAGAGGTCTTTAATTACGATCGATAAAATGACTTTTGTTAAAATAAATTATTTCCAAACTCCCACAAAATTAAATGATTGAAGAAATTATGATAGGTTAACTTAATGTTCTATAACATCGTCGATATTATAACAAACTAACTGTGACTCGTTGTACGAAATTCGAAATTTAAAGATTCAGGCACTTTACTGTATGAGAGAAAGAGTGGATTATGTCTCGCTACGAATTAGCAGTTCTATTCAACGTGAAAATGCAACCTGCGTACACTCAGCGACAGACCAACTACAAAAACATTGTAATACAACCTCTATTACCATCGCAGAAAGTGCTCACGTGTTTCACCTGCCGCTGCCTTTTATATACACTGTTCGGACTCAGAGCTTATATTTTATTTGCAAAGTAAATGTGCACGGTATTACACGGCTGTATATTCTAGTAATGTTACTCTAAAATAAATATTTGTTTTGCAAAGCAGTGTGGAGTGTTTAGGATTGTTTTCTTTCAATTCGAATAGTTATTGGTGTTAGAGCTCTAGTGAAGGAGCTCGATGGAGAATTATCTTATATATCTGGCGTAAAATAGGGTGTTCAATGCTACTTTTTTGTTTAGGATGGTTATGAATAAACCTCGTAGTTACAGACATAGAAGCAGAAAATACACTTTTATAGTTTTTATAACTAACAACGTTTTTTCTGACAGTAGTCAAAGAAAATAATTTTTAATCGGTTTTCTTTGAGACAAGCCCAATAACATGAATCTCCAATCAATTAGACTAAGTAAAAAGACATTTGTTTGAAATCAGTCATTCTTCATAATACATTGAATTCTCGATAGTATTAGGAACCATAGAATACTACTATCTTAAATACTAATACTACTAATCTACAATATTAGATTAAACACTTGAGTTAGATACTCTTCTACATAAAGATGCTCTTCTATATGTCATCATAATTAATGTTCTGTAATAAGCTCATTACGACTGTTCTTAATTTTAATCGCTCTATACAATTCCAACAATTACATCCAACTTTAATTAAAAAACGAGAAGTCCCAAGAGATATTTCAACAAACGAAGACATCGAATGGGTGCCAGTTCCACTCACGAACCTTGACGTCAGTCTAAAAACTGAAGGGACTTAATTAAGATCTCAAACGACGCCAATTTACAAGGAATCCCGTACGTGCTTGTAGACTTAATACTCTATTAGAGTCCCCGAAGCTAGTAAGTCTATCTTATATTGTGGTTCGAGTGTTTTATTTGAGGTTTTTTGTTTTTCTTTAGTCACTCGTGTTTTTTTTTTAATACTAAGCTACCAGATAACCGATGAAGAATAAAAGTTTTTGAATTTGGTGACAGACACAGAAAAAATGTGTTATGTACAGATTAAAAAAAAATCAGTTTCATGTAAAGTGTCTAAAGTAGTCATCAGGTTTTCTCTCCCTATGAAGATTGCACTTTTATTTGGTATTTACAAAACATAGAAAATGGTGAAATCTACGCCGGAGGTAATACATTTTCAAGCCTAACATATATGACATAATTATACCGACCAGAGTTCATACAGGACCTGCTTCAATTAGCACCTCGTGTTTCCCAAGCAATATATTTCCACTAAAATATATTTTAGGCGACATTCACCAACTTAGGAAAACAGTCTCGCCTTGAGCCCCGGAATACCGCAAGCCATCGAAAGTTCCAGTAGCTTTAATTACTCACACGTGGCTCGATTCGAATTTTGAAACCGATTTTGGTACGTGAGTGCATATCATTGTGATTAAAATTGGAGCACGTTCGGGTTGAATTCGGGCTACATCTGATGCTGTGTAATGAGATTGTGAAGGTTAGGTTCTTGGTTAAATGGGAATTTGATGACCGAATTATTCTGGGGTTTAAGTTTGTTAGAAGACAGCAATTAAAACTTAAACTTATTTGAAATGTGTGTTTTAAAATTTTTCTAATTACTTACAATAATTATGAACTTAATATTTTTTGAACGAAGTTAGAGGAAATAATAATGGCATGGTATTTATGAAAATGAAATTTTCATTTGAGATAATGAATTCACTGGTGGTAGAACTCCAGTGACGGAGCTCGCAGGCGAAGGCACCACTGCATTACCTTATTTAATATACTTGCCGATAAATGGTAGTGTTCAGCACTATCGTGTTCCGGTCAGGTGGTAATGTACACAGCCCTGTAATTCCCGGCACAGAGGCATAACACCTTAGGCCTCAGGAGTGGTAACATCAATGTGAACTGCATGCTTGTTTGCCACTTCCATTGAACACTTTTTTTTCACCATTTAGCGGCAAGTATATTAGATAATGTGGTGGTGCCTACGCCCACGAGCTCTGTCACTGGAGCTCTACCACCACTTAAAAAGGGTAAGTGCATACTTCTAGTTACTACTTTCTTCGTTCCCGGCTTTAATTCTCAACGTTGAACGAATATAATTATATTGTGATTTTAGATTAAAGAAAATTAACATCAATTGCTACAAGCCTTTTAACAGTGTGTCCAGTTTATTTTCATAACTATATTTAACATAAAAAAAACTATTTCTAGTCTTCACGCAAAATAAAATTCGACCATCAAACAGGAAATAGTTAACATTTTTATATTTTCCCACAATACCAACCGTTCTGAACTTTCCTAGCTCAGCGGCACTCCACTTCAGTATTTATGTTGTCAATAAAACTCAGCGCGCACGGGGAGTCTCCAGACATAAACACAGATGAAAATAGTCGATTGCGACGACACCGCGGTTTTTGTCCATACATCTGCTGGGGACGTGGTGCCTTGACGATTCTATTTAGTTACCAGTGACGTCAGTGATGGATGGTTTGAAATAGACGAAGTCTTATGTAAATTTTGGAATAAATGAAGACAGAAAATGTTTTTTATAGAAATGTTCGTAGATGTAATTGAACATTTGCATGTAGAAGAAATACGAATGCAGAATAAATGGCAGTCTCATTTCAAGTTCAAGCTATTTACTGTTTGAAAACTGTAAGAATGTTTTTATAATTTATTTTGTTACACATGCTTTGCTTTTGATTACATCGAAAATAATCCCTACTAATATTATAAATGCGAAGGTAACTCTGTCTGTCTGTCTGTCTGTTACCTCTTCACGTCCAAACGACTGAACCGATTTTAATGAAATTTGGTACAGAGATAGAGCTAACTTTGAAAAAGAACAAGAAGAGCGGCTGGACTAGATTCACAGTAGGCCGCGAGTTCGAGTCTCGCCTGAAGTCAAATTTTTCTTTCCATTTCTCTTTTAATAAAATATATTTCATAAGCATGTGTTAATGCGAAATAATATAAAACAAGTATGAAACATCTTCAATTCTTTTAATTAATAGCATTGTTTTTAAACCAATAATGTGAGTATTTTAATAGTAGCAACTAATCAAGCAATACAGCACTTAAAATCAATTTAAAAAGCAATTACTAGACAGATACGCAATTACAGACAGAGAAACAACGATGTCGATTAATAAGGCAGCCCGTTCAAAGTAATAGTACAATAAAACAGTAAAGAAAAGCAATTTATTATTACATCCAAATAAACCGGGAATATGTTAACAAGGTATCAAACAGGACATTGTGGCGAATCTGTATTTATAGGTGGAGGGTTTGAAATTGGCGTCGTTGGCCATATTTTAGCTCAACTCCTTTATTTATCGTCCACTTCGTATATAAGTAAATTGGTTGCAGCGTTTAATTCGTATAATTGGTGTCGGTCGGGTGAACCTGCAAATTGTTGGCTGAGTGATGGGTTATTTTAAATTTCGATGAACGTTTTAATGTTGAATTTATTTTTGCTTCATATTTTTTGGCGATTTTGATATGTGCCACTGGATATTATAATTCATATGATACAAATGAGTTTATTATAAAACGTGTTACACTTTAATTTGGTTCGTTAGCTCATAAAATTTGTTTCAATTATAACTTCATTATGTTTAACGACTTGGTTGATGGTGATTATACCATTTGGGATAGTGTTCAAGATATTAGAACTAGTTTGGAACTGTATCTAGGATACTTTATGTAACATTATGCTATCGCTGTTGTTTAATGTTCATGGGCATGATCAGCATCTTGATGACAGAGACCATTTTAGTCTTCAGCGTTGTATAGTGTTTAAAGTTATATCTATATTTAGGTATACAAGATAAGCTATTGGTCTTAGTTATTTCTTAATAAGGGTAACTGTTGAACTTACTGGTGGTAGAACTCCAGTGACGGAGCTCGCGGGCGTAGACACCACCGCATTACCTAATATACTTGCCGCTAAATGGTAGTGTTCAGCACTATCGTGTTCCGGTCAGGTGGTAATGTACGGCCCTGTAATTTCCGGCACAGGGGCGTAACACTTTCCACCTCAGGAGTGGTAACGCATCTGCATTTTGACCTTAGTCTTTGTGTGGGTGTCTATAGGCTGTAGTCATCACATAACATCAATGTAAACTGTATGCTTGTTTGCCACTTCCATTACATAAAAAAAAAACTTATTCTTACTTTAAGACAGCTTACGAAATCCAGACAGTATTTGGTAAGTATTATATATATAAAGTAAAGTATTATAAGTCAGCTTGTTCGAGTATAACCTATAGTTATTTCTATATGTTTATTTATCGATCATCGTAGACGAGCCTCGAATCCCAGACATGCACAGTTACTTATAGGCTAATCTTTCCTGAGTACGGTGTATTTAAATCTTTGAAAGACTGGTGTGGGTATAGGACATGGGTTCCACACGTTGACTTAATCGAAAATGTTGATCTATCTGTTTCATTAATTTAATAACTATCAAATACTATTTAATAGCGAATTATTTCACTCAAATGTCTTTTCCTAACACGCAAAGATTTAACATTCGATACGTATCGTATAAATGCGAAAGTTTGTATGTTTGTTTGTTTGTTACTCCTTCACGCATCACGAAAAAACTGCCGAACCGATTTTCATGAATTATGGCACACATTCAGGGTAACCTGGATTAACACATAGGATAGCTTATATCCCGAAAAATGTTCCTGTGGGATGCCATGGGATGATTTGATGAGTTTCCGCAGGTTACGCGAAAAGCGACCTACACGCGAGCGGAGCCGCGGGCAACAGCTAGTATTTCATATATCCCACGTATATAATATAATCTGCTGTAGCTTTATATAAATTATTTGTTTCATTTAAAATATAGGATACCTATTATACTAATTGATGTAACATTTCACTTCAAATGTTGCAAATTGTCATTACTGTATTAGATACCTACTACTCAAGTCCAGTTCCACCGGATTTTATTCAGAAATGAAATTGCGAATAATATCAGTACGTAATTTATTACCACTACGAGAACTGTCTCGTTAAGCACACGCCGACATCTGAAATTGCTTCTACCACCGAACAACAAATAGCAAAATGACTGGAAACTCAACTCCTTGTAATAAGTTAGTTTCGATTGTAAATGTACATAAATAAATTTGAAATGAGCGCTATAAGTTTAACTTACAGCGTTATCTATTAAAAATATAGACCAGTTAAAAATATTTGTTAGTTATTTTTATCTGATGAAAAACTGATTTTGACAATACGCGAATACTGTAAAATCTGAAAATGACCATGAAAATGAAAAATTGCAATGGCATTATCTTCTTGGGGGTTTTGTATTCTGTTTGTGGCAGTAATTTCAAGGTTCGACAAATCGCAATTTTCTGGACTTTAGACAATAATTCCGGTAGATAAATTTCCGACAAAAGTATTTTTTTTTTTTTTTTGTAATGGAAGTGGCAAACAAGCATGCAGTTCACATTGATGTTAAGTGATGACTGCAGCCTATAGACATCCACATAGAGACCAAGATCAAAATGCAGGGCCAGGCCTCCTGAGGCCTAAGGTATTATGCCTCTGTGCCGGAAATTACAGGGCCGTACATTACCTCCTGACCGGAACACGATAGTGCTGAACACTACCGGGCAAATATATTAGGTAATGCCTACGCCCGCGAGCTCCGTTCTACCACCAGTGCTGCGAACTTATTTTCCAGATTGACATAAAAAAGGTGAGTAAACAAAGATCAAGTAAATATCAATGAATCATAATCTTACCTAAAGTGTTACCCGAAGCGAAAAAACAAGAACAGGAAGCGGGCTAACCTGAATTTACACACTTTATCTTTCTAATGCCTTTGTTCAGCACTAGTAGGAAAAATCTTTATCTGATAGATACCAACTACACCGCCTAATCGAATAAGTTACTATGAAGATAAGATTATCGGTACAAGAGCTGAAAACACGAAACGATATTATAGATTGGTAGATATCAACTACAAACATAACTTTTTAGCTTTTACATACTTTACTTTTACTTGATCTGGGAGGTCTATATGATTTAGGTATAAAAGTATAAAACTTCTTTGATATTTCTTGTTGACAAATCCTTCTGCGTCTAGCAATGTTTGAGGTGGGTTGTGATATAACATGGCCGGCAAACTAAACATCTACTTCGTTCTTTTCTTTTAAGAAAGTGACTAGTATAGAGTTATACTTCATGACAAGAGGCTGTAGTAATACTATAGTATTTCGTACGTATTAGAGGTTCCAATGCAAACGCGTTAATCTTAATTGTTACCCCTGAATTTTACGATGTTTCACATTGGTACCAGATATCATAATTTAACTGGTGGTAGAGCTTGATTGGAAATCGGAGCTTGTGGACGTAAAAGCACCACCACCACCGCATTACTGAGGTAATGCGGTGGTGGTGGTGCTAGGTCTACTTGCCGCTAAATGGCAGTGTTCATCGCTATCGTATCATCTATTGTACGTACTTGTAACTTCTGGTACAGAGGTATAGCATCTAAGGAGGGGCAACACATCCACAAAGAAATCTCTGCTTTCATGTAGATATTGATAGGCCTTAATGATGATATATACCTACTCGTATAAAGCGAAAACAACGAGCTTATATAAATTCCACCGTAGAAATGCAGTTTTTCGGTGCGGCGTTCCACCAAGGATAAAATTATACCACTGCTGTATTTCAATTGGAAATCATCTTAAGTAGGTACTTCCATTTTATTTGAAACTAGCTGTGCCTGCGACGTCGTCCCCGTGAGAATTGATGATTGTTCAGTATCTACCCGGACAAAGTCGTGGGCGCAGCTAGTACAAAAGAAGCCTAAGTTATTCTTTATTACATAAGCTATCTGCCAGTGAAAGTCTCGTCAAAATCGGTTCAGCCGTTCGCGAGATTTGCGGGAACAAACAAACAGACAGACAGACAACAATTGTAAAAAAAAATGTTTTGGTATATGTACCGTGTATACATATGCATTTAGTAAAAAGCGGTTATTTTCATATTACAAACAGACACTCCAATTTTATTTATTTGTATAGATGTATAGATAATGTACTGTAAGAATGTGCTTTTGTCTGTTTTTCATCACTTGCCTCAGAGACTAATAGATAGAACATAAAGTTACAAGACAGTAAGTAATTTATACTTTATTCATACTTTCAAATTATCAGCATTTAAAACCTAAAATTTAAACTACGTAGAATTTAGAAATTGGAAGTAAATATTAAGTTTCGTCTTTTTATTTAGACACCCGACACTTTAATATCTGCAAGTATCTTCACATGAATACAGAAACATTTAAAACGTACGTTTTGAACATACTTGAAAACATCTTCAAGTTACGGCGAAAATATCTTGTGTTACAAAACATTTTCTTGTCTTTAGTTTTACTCGTATCTTGCGTCATTTGACATCTCTTGCAAGCGGAATGGAGATGTTTTCTGTTTTCTCCATTTTTGGAAAAATATAACCTACTTTTATGCTTTTTAATTCAATGCTTTTAGTTTTGTATTCAAGATGTTACGGCGTATTTTCTTTAACAGAGTCGAAGGCTGTTTATTCGATCTGTGTTAGAAAACAAAATATAAAAGTTTGGTTTTATGGTGTTTTATAAAATATATTTTTAGAATTTATAAATGTCTGTTTTTATTATACACGACTCTTTTATCAAATATTGTAATCTACATATATAAAAATCGATTGCTGTTCGTCAGTCTCGTTAAAACTCGCGAACAGCTGGTCCGATTTGGCTAATTTTGAATCATTTTTGAAAGTCCAGGGAAGGTTTAAAGGTAAGAAAATATGAAGAAATTGAAGGAAAATAGTAAAAACCATAAGTCCGTATATCAAACCTTTGACACATTATTTCATTCTGAGGCAAAACGAAGTGGGCCGGGTCAACAAGTCTATGCAAATAAATAAAATTGGAGTGTCTACTTGTATTATAAAACTAACTGCTTTTTACTAAAAGCATATGTATGTATACACGGTACATATACCAAAACAACATATTTTACAATCTGTATCAATATTTTACAGTCTGTCTGTCTGTTTGGCGGGGCTAATCTTGCGCGGCTGGACCGATTTTGACGGGACTTTCACTGGCAAATAGCCGGTGTAATAAAGAGACTTCGTCTGGGTAGATACTGAACGATCACAAATTGTTGTCATGCGGGCGAAGTCGCGGGCACAGCTAGTAATAAATTAAAACTTCGGCAAGCCTTTAATCAGCTCATTAGGGTCTCCCAAATTTTAACACACATCCATAAAATAAACTGAGCCGTTTAATACTACAATCATACAAACGATGTAACAGCCCCCGTCATCAAAGGGAACTCAAGTTAATTCAATGTGTATAAGCGTACCGATTTTAATTAATTCCGTACCCGTAATACGAATTTGACGTGAGAGGTCTTTCCATCTCATGTCACAGTCACGTTTGGGGATCCGCCATTTTGTGTAATGTCTGCTGTCAAGAATAATATGATTTAATTGAATACCAAAACATTGGTTTGATTGTCATTGTCTTCCGCGGGGTAGAAAGCACAAGCGCTGTTTGTAATTTTTGGAGTATACCTATGAGAACATTCATTAACGTTAGGTACCTACATTTCACATAAATATGTAAAGTAGGCGGTCTGTATTTGTAGCTTACCTTGGTTTTGTACCGTTTGTAAAAAAAAATAATTTTATGCATTTTCAGATTCGTCGTTTTCATATTTCAATAAAATAAACTTAAAAACAAATAAAAAATAAACTTTGGAGGACTATAGCATGAAACTCAACCAAACAAACTATTTTTGACCCTTACTCTCAAAAATCAAGCTTGCAAAAAGTGCGCTATCACTGAGCCATATAAAAAGGCATTTTTGTAAAAGTTTTTTTTTTCATGTAATGGAAGTGGCAAACAAGTTTGCAGTTCACATTGATGTTAAGTGATGACTGCAGCCTATAGACACCCTCACAAAGACCAAGGTCAAAATGCGGCTGGAAATCGGTCCAGCCGTTCCCGAGATTAGCGGGAACAAACAGACAGACAGACAAAAATTGTAAAAAAATGTTGTTTTGGTATATGTACCGTGTGTATACATATATTACATATACATTTTATAAAAAGCGGTAATTTTATACTACAAACAGACACTATAATTTTATTAATTTGTATAGATTTACTTATTCCTTACTTATTTCAATGACAACTTTGAAATGACTATTTCGATAAGTGACCAATCCCCACACACTCATCAACTAACATTTGTTTTGTTAGTATTCTGAGTAGTATCATCTGAGTACTCATATTTCTATTTACATTAATTCGAATCAATCTTCGTTGATTAACTTTCCCTTTGTGAGTCTGAAACTCCAAATGAAACAATCTATGAGAAGCGTTGACAGCTGCGTTTGTCTTTGTACTCGTATATTAGCAGATGCTATCGTTTTTCATTCTATATGCAAGTAAATATAATTTGATTGTTACTGGCTACTTGCATGAATATTTTTGTAACGTTATTAAATAGAACTTATAAATGTGACCTAAAGTAATCCATTGTTAATGTAAAAATGTTTTTAAAGTGTACACCCTACCTACCGCCATTTTATTCGACTATATCTGAAAAGGCTGGGTTGTCTGGAAGAAATTGCTTTAAGCAATAAGATCTAACCTAATTGTACTGTGTCCTTATGTGTCAGTTATTTTTGTATTTATGGTTTTTTCTCTTTTGTGTACAATAAAGAGTCACTTACTTATAATGTTATTTTGTTATCATTGACTTTTATAATAACAAGAGCGGCTCGCCCCGGGTGCAATGTTACCTATATTACTGTTATAATAAAAGTACCTGGTTGACCGAGCTTCGCTCCGTAGCGATTAGTATGAATTGCATATACGACTAACGTTAGTAGACTAATGGTTCTTCTATTCATCAATAGATGGCGTTAGTCGTCGGTTACGAAGAAAATTTATTATTAACTTGGAACCGAGCTTTTCTTGGACCTGGAACCTAAATAAATCGATTTCTTGACCCGAAAAACCCCTAATCTGTAAGTTTCAAGAAAATCGTTGGAGCCGTTTCCGAGATCTTGATTCTATATAAATATACAAGAATTGCTCGTTTAAAGGTAGATTAGATATAGCTTACCAATTTACAAAATGAAAAAATGTGACAAATGAAGAACCGCTCTACCGATTTTATGCAAACTTCACATACTTAAACCATCTATTAAATAGTCCGAACACTGCCTAAATATTTGGTTTGGATAGGTGACCCCGTTGTTGAGTTAAAAAATTACAACGAAAAGTGGCATTCATACTAATTTATCTAACAAAATGTCCTACAAAATTTAACACCTGCCTAGATAGTTATGTGTGTATGTGCGAATATATATTAGATAAAGCTCCTATTCAAATAATGAAAAATTCTCAATGTTTTTGCAACATTGTTTTTTTTTCGCAATTTAAAATAAGTGTTTTTTTTAGGTTTGTGGCGTTTAATGAAATGACGAAAACGAAACGAGCGGTGACATATAACATCTCAAGTTATTTAATGAATCTTAAACTTGAGTATATCTCGTTTCGCAAACTTGAAAACACTGTTGCTAATGGCGGTATTAAATTAATTCTAAATTCTGTCATTCAAAGAACCCATCTCTTTTCTGCTTAAATACTCGTATAATATAAGAGCTGTGCCCCCGACTTCGGCCGCGTGTGAATTTATGATTGTTCAGTATCTACCCAGACAAAGTCGTGGGCGCAGCTAATATAAAAGTAGCCTAAGTTACTCCTTATTATATGAGCTACCTGCCAGTGAAAGTCACGTCAAAATCGGTTCAGCCGTTCCCAAGATTAGCGGGAACAGACAGACAGACAGACAAAAAGTGTAAAAAATGTTGTTTTGGTATATGTACCGTGTATACATACTCGTACATGTGCATTTAGTAAAAAGCGGTGATTTTTATATTACAAACAGACAATTTTATTTATTTGTATAGATGTACAGATATAGACTTGAGAAATGGACAGTTGGAAGTTGATAGTTGTAAACGTAACTTCACGCCTGTAATCCCCGAAGGGGTAGGCAGAGGTAAATGCATGCATTCAAGCATACATGCAAACACCCACGATTCGCCGGTTACGTTTTGGCACATGTAACAGGTGGCGAGCCTTTTGGCATCTCCGGGCACATTACCAAATTTTGAGGTACTGGGAAATTTCCAGAAAATGGATAAATCCCAATAGAACCAGAGATAAAGGCTTTTTCATCATTATCTCTGATAACCCCCTACCCGGGAATCGAACCCAGGACCTCAGCGTAGTAGTAGTGGCCTGCTACCACTAGGCTACCGAGGCAGTTAGTTGATAATTGTAGATAGAAGATTAATAAAAAAACGGTACGCGTGGTAGTTACTGTAGCTGAAATTCAGTCTATTATGTAAATTATTTATTTAATAGTAGGTATTATTGAAATAATAAAAAAATATTTAAATTCTCTGCCGCTAAATGTCAGTGTTCAGCTCTATCCTGTTCCGGTTAGATGGTCCAGTGACGGAGCTCGCGGGCGAAGGCACCACCGCATTACCTAATATACTTGTCGCTAAATGGTAGTGTTCAGCACTATCGTATTCCGGTCAAGTGGTATTGTACGGCCCTGTAATTGCCGGCACAGAGGCATAACACCTTTGGCCTCAGGAGTGGTAACGCATCTACATTTTTACCTTGGTCTTTGTGCAGGTGTCTGTAGGCTGCAGTCATCACTTAACATCAATGTGAACTGCATGCTTGTTACCACTTCCATAACATAAAAATAATAACTATCACAGAGACATAACAACTAAGGTCTCAGGGATGGTAACGCATCTGCATTTTGACCTCTGGTCTTTGTGTGAGGGTTGTATGCAGTCGCATGCTATTGGCTGCAGTCGTCACTTAACACCAATGTGAACTGTATGCATGTTTGCCACCGTCATTACATAAAAAAATTACCCTCACTCCTGAAGACAAGTTGCCTACTTATCTATACAAATAAATAAAATTGGAGTGTCTGTTTGAAATATAAAAGTAACCGCATATGTATACACGGTACATATACCAAAATATTTTTTTTTACAATTTGTCTGTCTGTCTGTTTGTTCCCGCTAATCTCGGGAAAGGCTGGACCGATTTTGCCGGGACTTTCACTGGCAGATAGCTTATGTAATAAGGAGTAACTTAGGCTTCTTTTATATTAGCTGCGCCCACGACATCGTCCGGGTAGATACTAAACAACTATAGTCCCTCTGGCCCGGTGCATGTTCGTTGAGGTAAACAGCTAAATAAAAAATATGTACCTATTCTAAAAATTGTACTACAAATGATAATGTCAAATGTCAAAATATTTTTTTTAATTATTATTATATTATATAAAAAAATTCAAAAAAATTAAATTCAATATTCAAATCATTTATTTCAAATTGGTCTACAAGGACACTTTTGCATTGTCGGGTTATAAACTACCTAGAGAGATTGACTTATAATAATAATTCAATAGGTATTACTAAATACCTACCAATTTAATAATCATATTTAACCGATACGTGAATCATCAAATTTTTCAATTCCTTCATAGAAGAAAATGAAAAATCTGTTCGTCATATTCATAGTCATTCACTTAGCAGAGTTCCAAGTGCAGGCACTACTGAGAAGAACTCCTCTACCCAACAAACTCAGCGTGTTGCTCTTTTGTCAAAACCTTAGATTTAATACAAATATTATTAAATAAAATAAAGATAATGTGAATGTCCATGGCATATAAATATTTGCATATAAACACATACGCAAATACCCATCAACAGCTTAATATCGTGATAGAAAATAAAAAATAAAAACTGACAATTTTTCTTTTTTAATTATGACATCAAGCACATCGCCTATAAAACACGGACTGTAACGCACGTACAGTTCCCTAAATGTCGTGACACTATCAAAAAGTAGCAGCGATAAAAAAGTGAGTTCAGTGACAATGGTTGGACCTCTATTTGTATTGCGCAAGTGAGATAGAAGAGGCAAACGATGAAACGCGAGCGGGACAAATGCGCGCGTGTCAGATTTAAATGACTCTCAGTTAGGGTGTGAAACTTTTGTGCTTTCAACTTTTATATTTAAAAAAACCTCTCAGATTTTGTTTACAATAAATATTTTTTTGTTTGATTATTTATTGTATTTGTTTGAATTCCATTGAGATCGAACAGGAGTTTTTGAATCTATTGTGTTTCAAAAAAATTGTATTAGATAAAGAAGTATAAATCTTTTTCATTAAAACACCTTTCGGATCTCTGTTATTTGAGATTGAGAAGGGTCAACTTCACGCCATTCGTACATAACGTTAGGGGTCCATTATGGGTCAAACTTAGAGGGCTTAACGATTATTACTATTAAGATACCAGGATCTTAAGTTGTACGTAACACGAAAACTCTTCAAATAAATTCAACTGAAGTGGTCATCCATCTATTTAATGACACCACAAAACGTAGTAACAAATGTTCTATCTCAGATAAATATTTTCAGAAACGATCTATAGGATTAAGTACTTAAGTAAAGGATTAGATGTATCAGAATAAATATCATAAGTTGTGGTATTTTGTACTTATTATAGAACTGGTTGATTCTTTATTAGTGATCTTCTTTACCGTAAATATTGAAGTTTTTAGAGCAGTCCCTACTTAGAGAATTACTAAATTGGGGTATTTAAAGCTTAATATCTTTCGTAATTTAATCTTATAAGATAGGCAATGCAATTGTTGTACAAAACAGCGATAGAAATTTATAAAAAACCGGTCAAGTGCATGTTGGGTCTCGCGCAGTGTAGGGTTTCGTAGTTTTTAGGTTTGATTAATGTAAAGAAAAAAATATTTTCTATGGATTCAAAAATTTCGAGTATTACATTTGGTCGACTATTACTCGCAAACTTGTAAAGCCAACTTGGGTGATAGTTTTCCTTTTAATTTCGTTATAGTTATTGCCTTACAATTTGAATTTTTAATAACAACCGTTTAGTTGGGACATGACTCTAACGAAAATTGGCACTTTAAATCTTAATAAGCTACGAACAGTAAAGTTAATCGAAAAATTTTTTAGGCAAACCCTTAACATTTTTGAAAGACTTATCCAACGATATCCCACACTTTATAGGGAATGTTACTGGTGGTAGAGCTCCAGTGACGGAGCTCGCGGGCGTAGGCACCACCGCATTACCTAATATACTTGCCGCTAAATGGTAGTGTTCAACACTATCGTGTTCCGGTCAGGTGGTAATGTACGGCCCTGTAATTTCCGGCACAGAGGCATAAGACCTTAGGCCTCAGGAGTGGTAACGCATCTGCATTTTGACCTTGGTCTTTGTGTGGGTGTCTATAGGCTGCAGTCATCACTTAACATCAATGTGAACTGCATGCTTGTTTACCACTTCCATTACATAAAAAAAAAAAAAAATGAAAAATAAAAAAAAAAAAATTATCCGCGCGTTACATGTAAGGGAGGTAAGTACCCTAAATCATTTTATTTTTCTGTTTTTATTCTATGAGTGCCACTTTGGCGGCGTGATAAAGGTGTATACTTGTGCCAAATGTCAAGTCTCTAGTACCAATAGTTTTTGCACTAAGCCGCGGACAGACAGACAGACAGACGGACATGTCTAAACTATAAGTGTTCCTTGTTTACTACGGAACCCTAAAAAGGTACTTTTTATGTAATGGAAGCGGCTTGACCTTTCTCTACTGGTGTCTTTAGGCTGCAGTCATCACTTAACATCAATGTGAACTGTATGCTTGTTTGCCATTTCCATTACATAAAAAGGAATGATGTTATCAAATCTTACCAAACAGTTCGTGTCTTTATCTACTTTATGTAAGGTATTTTTTAAAATATTAGTGCAGAACCAATGTTTATTTTTCCATAGCATCTTCCATTATGATTATCAACATGAGATAAATTGAATAGTGATTAAGAATATCCGCTGTCATCTAGAGGAAATTGAATTAAAATCCGATCTGCGGCCTCGCGACATGCTATAATCTTTTTTTAAACTTCCTGTGTGGAAGATAAAAATGGTAGTTGCAACAGAAATGTACCTAGATATATACATAATAAAAGATTATTACTCAAGTTTCATAATTCGACTTCCACGTAACGTAAAAAGACTGGGCAAGTGCGAATTAGACACGCGTACTATAGGTTCCGTATTATCTTTAAAATTCCGCAAAGTAATCACGTTTTTTGTATGGGAGCTTTTTTATGTCAAAGATTTGACAGACAAGCAGACAGGCCACCTGAAGGAAGCGGTCACCGTCGCCTATGAAAATTTGCAACACCAGGGGACTGCCGGCCCTGAAGGAGCTCTTAAGTATTTATTTTACTTAAATTATTTATTTTAAATGAAAAATATGACTAGATATTCTGTGAATATTTGAAGCGTTTACCTATTAACGCTAAAAATATCGAGAAAAAAAAACACGTTTATTATATGGAAGCCCCCTCTTAAATATTCACTTTATTCTGTTTTTATGAGTATGTTGTTACAGCGGCAACAAAAATGCATACCTACCTGATTTGTGGAAATTTCATCTCTCTAGCTATCACGGTTCTTAAGATACAGCCTGGTGAGGGACAGACGGACGGAGGGAGATAGACTATAGATAATGTAAGCCTACGTCAAGTTCCATCTACTTCTAACACACAGATATACATACAAAGTCTCACGGGTGGCAACGTTTCTGAATTTTGACCTCTGTTTTTATTTATAGGTGTCTAGGCTGCAGTCATAACTTAACATCTATGTGAACTACATGATCGTTTGCCACCTCCATTACCTAAAAAGTAACGGCTGGAGACTTACCCCTTTATTCATAAACGTATTTTAGCTAAAGTGTTGCTTATCTCTCCTTTGTCTTTTTCTATCCTGCATTTGACAATGCAACTGACAAAGACAAAGCATTCTATAGCTAAAACGTGTCTAATGTAGGTTTATGAATAAGGGGGTTATTCTTTGAATTTAAATAAAGATCTATTGGATACTTATTAACGTAGGTAGATATCTACATTCAAGCAGAAATAACACTAAGAACGATCTCATTGAGTCTCATTATTTATATAAAAACTCTAAATAAGTATAGTCTATTTCTACTGGTGGTAGAGCTCCAGTGACGGAGCTCGCGAGCGTAGGCACCACCGCATTACCTAATATACTTGCCGCTAAATGGTAGTGTTCAGCACTATCGTGTTCCGGTCAGGTGTTAATGTACGGCCCTGTAATTTCCGGCACAGAGTCATAACACCTTAGGCCTCAGGAGTGGCAACGCATCTGCATTTTGACCTTGGTCTTTGTGTGGGTGTCTATAGGCTGCAGTCATCACTTAACATCAATGTGAACTGCATGCTTGTTTGCCACTTACATAACATAAAAAAAAGTCACTACATACCTATAATACGTTATCTCGGAAAGTTGAAAACGGATTTGTTCCCGTTTAAAATGTTGGAATGAAGGTCTTTCTGAGGATGGTTTATATCTACAATTTTTCAATATACTCATAGTTATTTACCGAGATATCACGATTTTGGTCAAAGAAGTCGGACGCCTCTCCACAATATAATAAATGCTAACCGTGCGAAGCCGGGACGAGTCGCTAGTAAAGAATAAAATGATAGGCCAAATTTTTACCTATTCTCAAATGAATTACCTATACGATTTTTTTCGAACTCGTTAACTCGCTTGAAATACTAAAAAATCTTACGATCCATGTTGCTATTTACCGACGGCTTAATTTTTTCAAACTTAATGTCAATTCCATTTTACAAAACAACATTTTATAAGGAATAAGGTTCGAAATATTTTCAAAACAAAACCATTTCAAGTAGTATTTTTAAAAAGTAGCAACAACTTAAATATTTTTTAATTACCTACCTACCTACTAGGTATACAAATGCAACAATTTTAGGTAAGTACAGTTACGATTTTAAAATTAAAAAAACATTTTTTTTTTATATAATAAAAGTGGCAAACAAACATGCAGTTCACATTGATGTTAAGTGATGACTGCAGCCTATAGACACTATTTATCTTTTATCTTTTATTAAGTCAAAATATTACTACCGAATTATAACACCATTAAAGATAAACCGTAGTTCCGTAATCATCGGTATAAATTATGAAGAACACTAACTTTTTAACGGGTCTAGAACATTTTATTTTGACTCTTACTCATTTGAAATATACCTAGCTTTTTCTAGAATTATTGCATTAAACAGACTGCTTGTAACTTTTTCCTATATACTCGACTTTTTTAAATATCCTATATGTCTAATAAGGTCCTCTATAAGGTACTATATGTATATGCCACATTGTAATAGTTTTTATTCGTTAAATACCAAAAAGTGTGCGTGCAAACGTTTCTCTACAAAACTGTAAACAAACCATTAATAAAAACGGATATTTTAGGTACTGAATAAAATGTTTTACTGGGAAAAAAATTAAAAAGAATATCGTATGGTATTTCACATTTATTTACCTTTGTTTTCAGTAACTAAAATCTATGTTAAATGGAAGCGAATTCATGAAAAAATATCATCCATGAGTTTGGTATATTTTGGTAACCCTAATTATTCAAAAACCCGCTAAACACACGAAATAATTGAAAATCTAAAATTACATTTAAGTACACCAAATAGGTATCAAAAATATAACTTACACAAGTTCACAGAATATTGCACTTATATCCCACAATGGCTTCACACACATAACACATAACAGCTTAATATCACGCCTAAAATTTCGAATAAGTCTTTAAAATTCCGCTCTATTCACACAATCGTAGGGACGCGTTCAGAAAAAAAAACAATCTTAGACTTTCGGAAACACTTTTTCAAACTCGCAGCGCGCGAGACGTCCGACTGGCATGGCTACCTCAGCTCAACTGGAAAGTCTGGATAATTATAAGATCCACCGTATCCGGCGCACGCGCACACCCCTAGCGCGTCGCCCAATAGCAAACGGTCAATGCCAACTTTACTAAGTTCGTTCAAAGCTTGGAGGGTCAATTTTGTTTGTTGTAAAAAGTTTAAGTTTACTACACTAGCGATTAGTGTGTGATGATTTTATTTGTAATAATCTTTATGTGCAAGGCTTGAATAAGACTTAACCTATTGAGAAGCATTTGGTAGGTACTTCGTGTTAATAACATAATTGCAGAACATTATGAAATTATCTTGTGTTTACAACTTGCATATATAGGTATATCTTTTTAAAACCGATGGTTGATAGCGATTCTGGTCTTAGAGGAGATTGCCTAGTTTGAGACCAAATATATATCATTCGTCTTTGAAGTTTTAAGCATCTGTAATTAAGGACACACTATTTATTACTTGCGACTTCCGAGTCTTCGATCTGCGGTGTATCACTCACCGATCGCGTTCGTAATGAAGATGTAAGAAAGAGACTTTGTGTGAATGATAGTATCGATGTAAAAATGAAAAAAGGCATGCTCCGATGGTTCGGGCATATAGAAAGAATGTCGAATGAGCGAATGACTAAACAGATATACAATGCGAATGTGGATGGTTGCAGAGGCCCAGGAAGACCAAGGCTGACCTACCATGACCAAATAGGTCGAGTTCTGTCTGATGGTGGGGTCAAAAGTCTTAGGAATCGGCGTGCATGTATGAAGAGAATGATGAAGGTAGACGAGGCACGAGAGGTTTGTCAGAACCGGGATGTCTGGCGCTCTACACTCTCTGCCTACCCCGTTAGGGACCTGGCGTGAAGATACATGTACATGACTTCCGAGTCTTAAAGCACATGTCAATGCATATCGAGCTGCCTCACGCTTCACGTTCCAATCATTATTATTAATTGTTACACATCTATGTGGTTCATCATTAAATAATTGCACTTGATATGATTCACATTCTATTCTCAACGTGTAATACTCTACTCAAGCCCAAATTCGATATTCATTGGTTACACATCTAATAGAACATGGGTCATTTTATCTCAATACTTCATAACATGACCCTCACACCGCCTTCTAAGCTATTATATATTTACACCTGTAACATAAATCAAAACCATTCAACTTTGTCTTGACCATAACATTGTTAGTTTAAAAATTCCCAACAAGTTTCCGCGTTGACGGATAAAGCGTCGTAAATCTCCCGAGTTTCCCCGGGAGCACCTGGCCAGCCGCCGACAGAGACAAACTGCGAAACTTGAATAAGTTAATTAATGTCATAAAGATCAAGCGAGTTTCTTACGGTTTCGCGGCGATTGGTTCTGTGCTGTTCGAAGTTTTGGCTAATACATCCCTGTTAACAGAGTCATATTTACATTTAAATATCTGGTTTCATGCAGATGATGGTAGGCTGCCGTATTACATAGCATAAATCAATTTAAACTGCATTTTTATTTCCGACTTCATGACATAAAATAATGTATGCATTGCAAAAGGAGATGTTGTGAGCTCGGCTCTGGTTCGTACACGTTCTCAAAAAATGGGGAAATTAAAGAAGAATCCGAAAAAAATACAATTAATTTATTCAAGAATATATTTTAGAGTTACAACCACATTTAATTCAAACGATTTTATCATTTTCAACTATGTTCAACATGGCGGCGATACAGCCGACGCTTGTGATCAATCGATTTCGATAGTATTTAGAAAATATTACTTTTTTTCTTCAAGTACCATATAATAAAAAAAAAAACAATAAAAAAATGAAAATGTCAAAATGACATCGCCCGCCATATTCGCCATGTTGGTTTTGAGTTGCAATTTTAACTGCAAATAACGTTTTGTAACTGCAAACAAAGCAAAATAAGTGAAAATATGCAGTAAAAAACGTTTGTATATTGATTTTGCCTGTTTAATGATATTGTGTACAATACATGGCCGGAGGTCCATACATTTTTGCAACATCTCCTTTGCACGAATCATCATTACTCATATTGGTGTCACCAGGAACAGTTAAACAAAGTTACCTATACAAAAGATAGTAAAATGATTTACTGTGATGGTAGATGTTTTATTCGCAAAATCCACGTTTTACTTACATCCCCGTAAACAGGTGAATGTATTACATAAAAAGCAGCTTTGTAAACTCTATGTTAATCAACGCCGCGAGTTGCGACATCCGTTTTACGAACAGTAGCTCATCAATCGTACCTTATTCCAATCCGAGGTTTTACGTAAGAACCCCGGAATCGACAATTACCGTTCCATTTGTCAACGTTCAATTCAGATTTTGATTCGTGATCACTGATTGATTGATTAGTCTTTATTCGTTTTTCCTTAAAAACGACATTAGCTGCGTTTGATATCATTAAGGTAAGACATTTATAGCAATTTCAGTAACATTCAAGCGTAGCTTTATCCGTACTTGGAAAAGATAACTTTATTACTTCCCACTGCTTGTGTTAAATTTTATCCGTCAATTATTTTCAGAAAACTTTTTTTTGCTGCTATAACAACTTTACCATCAACGTGAATATTTTCTGTTGCATTAATAGCTACACAACAGTAGCATGACTATTTAATTTAGCAAATGGATCAGATAGAGCACTTGAATCTAAAGATTTTTGAATAAGGCCGAGCTGTAAATTTGTGAAACTACATCCTAATTTATTCAAAAAAGCCAAAGAAATGTTTCCTAGAAATACAAGAGATCCGGACGGAATAGTTTTATCCAAAGTGCCTCGGACTGCTATGTATTTAAAAAGTAGTTATGTAATGTGTGGTGTGATCTATAACGCTATTCCAAGCGACATGAAAGCTTTACCTTTTAGAATATTTGTTAGAAGAGTGAAATTATGGTTAATCGAAAAGTGCTTCTATACTGTATCAGAATGTATTGACTTGAAAAAAAAATTTCGACTGTATGTAATGCTTCACATTTTTCTGACATTTTGTATCCGTATTTTTGATTATTTTATATTTGACCGTACAATTAGAATATCAATTATTATGTCACTATTTGGTTAATTTATTATTCATATTTTATAATTAACTAAATAATTGATGAATTGCCTTAATTTTATTGTAAGTAATTTCATTTATTAAGATTGACATTGTTTATTAGATATTATTTTAATAATATTTGCACGTCGCATTGTGACAAAATGTACTAGGTTACCAGTATAATCAATTCCAACAATTGTTACCTACATTTTATGCAAATAAATACTTACTTACTTACTAATAATAGCGACCCAAAATGGTAGTTATATAATAAGGAACCACACCACATCTTAGTATGTCTTATTTAGTACCTCCTTTCTTATCTCCAACTATAAATTTTACAAACAGTAAAAATAAAACCTACGAAATACTATATTACGTTTATTATGACGAGTGTTATGGTGAGCAAACAAAATTACAAAAACTCATTCCAACATCATCACAACCGAACTCACGTGTAGAAAAAAATCAGAATCGAGTTTATTGCGTGCAAGTTGTTTTTATGTTCCCTTTTATGAAGTGTTTACAGGAATGGCTGCCGTAATTATGTTTCACGTTTTATTTACGTTTAAGTGGTGTAAAGGGGAATGTTATTTTTATTTTCTAGCAGTCTAGGGGTGAATTTAAATGAAGATTATTATGTAGTGTATAATCTATTAATTCTTTCGACGCCAGTTTTAAAGTTTTTGGGGGCACTGATACATTTATATTATCTACTTGTATTTGATTACTTTTTTTATTTATTTTTACGACCATCAGATTTAAGCTCTACCTTTGTCAAATAATATAATTTCTATAAAATTGTTCTGTTCCTACATATAAACAAACATAAAATTTAGATCATATTATTTAAAAATTGATAAATAATACAGCTTTAAATGAAGGAAAACATTAAACATCAGGCTTCTGTTTCTTATTAAAGGCAGAGCCGTATAAAATAAAAAAGATCAAAAATAAACTATAAAAGGTCATTGTTTGAGCGGTCGACTTTTACAAATACCTTTGTTTATAGTTCTTTGCAAAAAACTTCTTTCAGATTTCCATTCACATTATAATACAAACGGATTCGAAGACAAAACTGCTTCTGCAGCATGAATGATGCTGAATTTGATATATGAAAAGCAATAGAAATAAAACACATAAATATTTATCGCACATAGCTTCATGCTTGTTATATCTTATCTTTATAAAAATTATGCCTACATTCAATCCTGTTTACATTTTGTGTGTGATGATATATATGAAGTAATAAAAGAAGTAGGGAAATTTCTAAATTTTGAATCTTTCCACGTGCTCCCGTTTAACCATGTTTCTTTTTATATCCATTAAACGAAAAATATATTTTTTTGATTAACATGCCTTCTCGATTCCTCAAACGCGTCTTCAGTTATTGAATTGTTAATTTAGACAGCATGTAATTTTCCATCCTCCAAACATCTAATTCTAACACAATCTACATCAACTTTACGGATAACTCTCGAAGGGTGTGCAAGTTAATTTAAATCTTGCTTTGTTAGTCCAACTGTAATTGGATTTGGACAAGGTTGACAGTTCATTTTCGTCGTGCAATATATATCGTTCGGATTATGAAAAGTTATACCTTAAGATCCCCTAACTAATTTGGATGGTATCCAATTATTACTTTTTTCAAAATCTGCTTGCAATTTTTGAATTAAGAATGTTTTTGTTGTGGATTACTTTTGATTATGTTGTTATAAGTTGTTTCTTGGGAGGCTGCCTTCTTTGAAGATATTTATTATTTTTCTAACTTTTCAATTGAGTGTTGCACAAGGGTGCGGGTAACTAATTTAAATTTGTGTTTCGTTGGTAGCTTGATGACTGAAGTAAATCAAATTGAGTTTAATAATTTTATCAAAAAAAATCTTCTGATTTACTTTTCCCAAAACATCTTTCGCATACAAAAGTATGACAGGTACATGTAAAAAAATACGTAGAAATACATCTGTTTTATTAAGCGACAAGAAAAAACAAATTAAACACAGAACAAACAATACACCACAAAAACTTTAAACTGTTCGCCTTCCTGATTGAACCCTCATTATAATTACAGTTAACAAAACATCGATAAAATAATTGTTCGTCGAACAAATCGAGACAAATAATGAAGTAATTATTCAACTCGATTCGAAGACGCAAAAAGAGTAACTGCAAAAACACCGTACAAAACAGTTTTTGTGTCTGCACAAACAGTCGCATCAAAATGTATGACACTCTTGAACAAAAAGTAGCCCATCTCGAGGCCCTAAGTGATTTTCGTCGTATTTAGTTGAGGAGTTCGCAACTTTTTTGGGGACTTAATTGTTTCGCTGTCTTCTCGTTTTTGTTCTCCAATCTTGAGAGTTTTTGAAGCTTTATTCCCCGCGGTTTTATGCTGAATATAAAAATACATAAGGTTGTTTTGCTGTATTACTCATAGCATCTTTGATGGCTTGTCTCGAGCGTGTCTTTTTTACGAGTGTTGGTTGTTATGTTATGTCTGGTAGACAAATATTTTTATTTGTCCATGTTTCTTTACTTGCAAAAATACGTTTCTTTCATAGAAATCAAATTGTGGCAAGCATCATTTCTACTTGCACATGTTTAAATTTTTTATTGAATTATCTTGCGTCAACCTCAATAACTGAAACAGTTGCTTAACATAATTATACAGGTATACAATACATCACTCATCGATTTCTCCAACACCGAATCATTCAACAAGTGAATACAAAACTCAAATTGAATAGATTTTTTTCATAAAACACAATTGTCTTTGATCATGTGATAATATATTATTGTCGAAGTTGTATACAACATTGATAGATAGTAACAGCTAAAAACCAAAATCTTATGTCAACTTTTAATCTGTGTAGAATATATCAACAAATTGATACCACTAAATAATTTGTGTTCAAAAATATATGACTTGAAGTCAAAACGAATTGTGCAACGTTTTTATTTCATAAAGATTGTGGCCTATCTATCAAAGTAAAATAAAAGACACAAAATGCCTTAGAAATGGTTTTAGATGTTTGAGGCATTTTTAACACTTTTTATCTTGTCATGTTAAGTCCAATTAAAACTTTCTTCAGGATGTGGAAAAAACAATTGAAGATAACGCAAAGAATAATATTATCTCTGTGGTAAGACAAAGTGTTCAACGGATGAGCATCCTTTGTATCGATAACACGTATTTCTAAATCTGACGATAGGCATAATGAGTTTACGTTGGTATAGTACGAAAATAAACAAAACAAAAACCGGCTGGTGTAAACCAACTATTTATTAGACCAAAATTCGTTGACCACCCAAGAGGAACAACGTTTTTAGTGATACACGTATCATAAAATCACGCTTTTTATCTCACCCAAGTTCATCCAAGCGCAAGAGAATCAGACAAAGATTTAACACCCACTCATAGCGCCATCAATTTAACAGCATTAATAGCCAAACATGGAAGTACAATATTAAGGAGTATTACAATACGTTTTCCCTTGACATCAATCGTCTTATAATGAATTACTTTTACATTTCATGAAACATAACAAATTGAACTAAATACGTGTTCTTCAAAAATTACTTGTTCAACGTTAGAAACGTCTAATTAACTAAGCTCTGGTAGGTGACTATTTCTAAATTTAATTTTCGCGGCGAATTCAACATTCGTTGTAAATGTCTCCCTTGATATGTTTGTTTAATTTATACCAATAACTCTTGCTGAATTATGGGCGTAGGCAGGAAGACGATGCAAGATCAGATATTTAACGTGGAGATACTTGTTCATTTAAATACGATTTATTGTACTGTTTCTCTAAATTTCGAAATGATATCATAAAGTTATCTAAAGAGACTAACTAACTTAGCATGTTAGCATCTTAATTTAAATTTGTCATGGCTTCGAAATATATTTTTGTGTGTGACGTAAGTAGAAATAAACATTCAATTAATATTGCTGGTAAGTGAATCCCGCATGTACTAGACATCTACATCCTACAGAAGTAGGTAAATTACTCAATTGTCTTTTAAAGTATGTAGTTATGGACATGTTGTATTAAATCAGGTGAAGAAATCTCTTAGAATAATGAAGTAATTTAGTTCTTTCGCCTGTAAAACACACTCTGATTTAGTCTTCTACTTTTTAATAAGAAACATACCTATAATTATATATTTATGTAATGTACATACCTCTACACTCTCTGCCTACCCCGTTAGGGACCTGGCGTGAAGATACATACATACATACCATAAATGATTAGAACGTGCTTATGGTATACTTATATACATAAAAAATTGAAAATTAAATTAATCAATTTTTTTTTACACTAACTCCTTTCATTTTCAGTACCAGTAACTTTGCGCTAAGCTAAAATTTTGCGTAGTAGTATCACCATCGTAAAACATGACGGCCAACTAAATTTTATATCGTGTAAAAGTGAATACTTAAAATTTTCCGACCGTTGAAATATGACAAGCGATTAAGTATGTTCGCTGAAGTAAATGCTCGACGGATATTGAGCTTTTATATTTTCAAGCGCATAAAATCTTAAATGGTTCTCACTACGTGCCCATATCAATATAACTTTAGAAGAGTTTTCAAAAGCCTGCCAGAAATATTTCATGTAGTAGACTTAACGTTAAATTAACAAAAAAATATAATTTGAATGTAAATTCATGACAAACGTTCAGTTAAATCTAATTTTGAAGCTCGAACCAATGAACTATAAATAGATTCATGCCAGGCCTCAAAACAGTATTACGTTACAGGCAATTTCATTAATATGTTAAGTCACTTCAATGACGTCACAACAAAGCCTTTCCCTTTACGAATTACCTACGATTTCAAATAATACTAAACTAATGACACTTAATGGCTTTGACGATAGTAATTAGCAGTATTATGAAGCTACAACTGAGACAGAGTAGAACATGCCAATCGCAGTCCGATTTCACCCAACAATTTGGCTCCACCATAAAGCAAAAGGCAAACTGTGCTCTAATTTCGAGAACGAAGATTGAAATTTGATAATACTGGACAACAACCCGTCATGTTGTCCTTTATTAGTGGACATATTGACAGAACGGGAACAGAACTAACGACATGGACAGAATCGGACCAAATATTTGACTGTCCAATTAAACAAATGAAATCCGATGTGGTACAACACTTGGAATCGTTTCTAGGGGAAAACGACGAAGAAAGAAAACAAACGTATAATAATGAACGCCTGTTATGATATCTGTCAATGGTAATGTTTCGACAGCGCAAAATTTAAATACCTGCATGAGCGGAAAAGAATCGTTTCTTAACTTTAGATGGAGACGAAAAATGAAAAATTAGAGCTGTAGACAAAATCATTATTCATTCTGAGTGTGATCAATAAGGAAGAATAATTTCAAATTGAGGGATCAAAAGCAACGTTGGCTATCAAATTTATATAGTCATTATCAATTTCGAAGCTCATTACTTGTTCACTTTTATGGGACCGCACCAATCTATAACGGTCGGTCAATGCCCAGTCAAAAAAAAAAAACAACAGCTGTTGGAAAGAGGCTAATAATAAAGTAGGAATTTGGATGGACATTACCCATTATCTTAATTTCGATACGGTTTACAAAAGAGCGTGAACTCGTGCGACATATGCGATGGGGTCGTTGCTTGACAACGGTGAGGATTAAAACGATAAGCTTTATCGTGATCAAATTGCCTTCTGATAACAAACGTAACATTTTTAACTTAACGTTGATGTGACAGTATCTTAACCTAAATCCATATTCATCATTTATTAAATTCAGAGATCAGCGTCACTGATGTAATTAAAGAAACCACAGGATTAAGTATACAAAAGCTCGGCATTCTGTACAAGAGATGAAACGATGTCATCGTATACAAGGTTGCGTTTGTTGCATTGAGTCATAAATTAATGCGTGTCAGCAGGGAAACCGAATGCCTAGCCATCGGTAGCCATCTATTATCGACTATCTCTCTCACACATCATGACAGACCTGACGGACAGGACAAAAAATAACAGGTACCAAAACCGAACTTCGTTAGCGGTTGGGGCTCAAAGCGAATAATTCGATAAACATCTATTATTTCTTAGAAGTTAGGGAAGTTGGGTCGTCGAAAAATTTTGTGGCCTACGTAATAATATATCTCAAACTGTTCACACTTTTATGAACTCAGTAGGAATGAGTTGTCAAGATCCTAACGTTATCGGATCACATCATCGCATTGGGAATGCATGAATTTTATGTGACATGGCGAGTTGGTGACCAATGAGCCACGTTAAAATTTATTGCAGTTGTTTAAAAAAGATTAAGAGTACGCTCAAATAAAACTTTTGTTTAATTCATGAAACTATGAATTAAATAAGTGCTGTATCTACAGCACTTATTTAATTCAGGGTTCGATTCCCGGGTAAGGGGTTATCAGAGATAATGGTGTAAAGTCCATTATCTCTGGTTCTATTGGGATTTTTCCATTTTCTGGCAATTTCCCAGTACCTCGAAGTTTGGTACTGTATGCTTGAATGCATGCACATACCTCTGCCTACCCCTTCGGGGATTACAGGCGTGAAGTTACGTATTCAGCAATACACGAATACGCGTTATTTAGGAATTGATACAGCAGACTGGGATTCGGCGTCTTCAAAGGCAAAATTTTATTCGATAAAGACATAAATACTCCGAACATAATTGAGTCGAAAACTTTTGTCAAATATTTGTGAGAACTTCCAAGAACAAATTGATAATTTAGTTTCATATATCGCGATACTTTATTTGTAGGATTATTGTCACCTTTTTTTTGCTAGTCAGGTAAAAACTTGGATGTGAGTTCATAAATAGTGGAATGATTGATGACTTTTTAAATTAGTACAGGATTAACGCGTCGATGACTTTCTGTGAAAAGGTGTCGATGTTATAAATATTATGCTGCTTTATGCCTATGGAATTGTAAAATATAAGGAACTAGCTGTTGCCCGCGGCTCCGCGTGGATGTCGTTTTATAAATAATTAAGCAGCCTATGTTCTTTCACAAAGTCAGCTCTATCTCTATACCAATTTTTCATTAAAATCGGTTCAGTCGTTTGGACGTGAAAAGGTAACAGACAGACAGACAGAAAAACTTTCGCATTTATAATATTAGTCGGGATTTTATGTTATGTAGCTTCATTAAAAAAAAGTTAATCATTAGAAATAATAAAATTGTTTTAATATTTTGTTATCATCAGAAGATTGTTCTGATATTTATTTTGTTTGAATGTCATGAGTATAGTAGCTAAAGGACTAGGTAGATTTATATAATTTTATTTAAAGAAAAATGGAAAGAAATATTTGATTTCAGGCGAGACTCGAACTCGCGGCCTACTGAAAATCTAGTCCAGCCGCTCTTCCAATTGAGCTACTGAAGTCCTGCCCGATTTGTCAATTCTTTCCTTCACATTTATTGCATTGCTTTATGGTGGCAGTAGCGCCATCTATTGCCGAACTATGCTAGTTAGGCAACCGATATAATAGACTTTGCAGTTTATTGAATATCGTAAAGAAGTCGCTTTTACCCTTAATAATTGTTTTTATATTATTTCGCATTAACACATGCTTGTGAAATATATTTTATTTAAAGAAACTAACATAGCCTAACTAGCATAGTTCGTGAAGGAAAGATTTGACAAATCGGGCAGTACTTCAGTAGCTCAATTGGAAGAGCGGCTGGACTAGATTCCCAGTAGGCCGCGAGTTCGAGTCTCGCCTGAAGTCAATTTTTTCTTTAAATAAAATATATTTCACAAGCATGTGTTAATGCGAAATAATATAAAAACAATTATTAAAGATTTATATAATATGCAGTTATTCATACCTGTATACAAAAAATTACACGAGTTAATTTTTAGTCACATATAATAAGTTAGATATCCTGTTGATTAAGACAGCATTTTTATGAATTAATAAAATACTAGTACTATACTGTCCTCTCCAACAAGTTTAAATGTATGGCCCCGTAATAACCATCACAGAGACATAACAACCTAGGCCTCAGGGGTGGCAACGCATCTGCATTTTGACCTCTGGTTTTTATGTTGACGTCTATATTTGCATGTAGACGTCTATGGCTGCAGTCAGCACTTAACATTAATGTGAACTGCATGCTTGTTTGCCACCTTCCCTACATAAAAAAAGGTTTACAGAACTTGAAAAATTTATGCAAAACAATACGTATTAAGTTATTAGAATCAGATCAGAATCATCCTTCTTTAATGACAAAATCTCAATCGTCCACTTTTGATCCGAGAAACGAATCCGGGACCTATATATATACTCGAATGACCACGTTAACTACGGGGGCAGGTACCTGCTATTGACCCATTATTGTTAACTGTTATTCAGCTCATGGGGTATTGAAACTCCGGTCCTTTGTCAGGCTTTTGCGGGGACATGGGGACATGTTAAGTCCCTTTCAAGAACTCAGTCTAATTTGTAATGGGTTGCATTTGGCGGGAATCTTTTCTGCAGCAACGGAATACGGACATTGACAATCCCTGCAGTGTATATGGGTTTAATACAATAGGATATTTGACAATGTCTATTTTTATTGTTTTATATGACATAGTCCTAAAGTAACATGAGATAAAGGACCACCAGAGATAGACTTTACACCATTATCTCTAATAACTCCCTATCCGGGAATAGAACCCAGGACCTCAGCGTAGTAGTAGTGGCCTGGTACCACTAGGCTACCGAGTCAGTTTTTTAAAAAAAACTATTCGACTGAATTAGTTATTTTTTATATCTATACTAATATTATAAAGCCGAAGAGTTTGTTTGTTTGTTTGTTTGTTTGAACGCGCTAATCTAAACAACTACGGGTCCGATTTGAAAAATTCTTTCAGTGTTAGATAGCCCATTATCGAGAAAGGCTTTCGGCTATGTAACATCACACTAAGAAGAATAGAAGAGGGTACGTAACATAGCGCGCGAAGCTAGTGCGGGCCGCTAGTTAATTATCAATTATATACGAGTAGGTAATTTAGTATATGTGAAATGATTGAAAAGGCTTATTTGAATAAAGATTACTTTGACTCGATTTCATCGCTTACTTTTTGACACTTTTTTATACCAACACATATCAATGTCATATTTTAATATCGAATACTAATAAAACGTTTTTATAGGCAGTCAAAAACAAGGTCTAAGTATGAAATTCTTGAATGTATATCAATTTTTTTCTATGTTATGACGATAAAAAAAATACATAACATGATTATAAATTCCACAACAAACCAATTTTTTTAGTGCAATTGATATCTAAACAGGTTTTAACCAAATTGTGATGAATGTTACAAGTGAATAAATTTGACATAATATTATTACGAAACTGATTTCCTAATTAACATATTTGTGATAATTACACAGAGTAGCGATCATTTCAAAGTAATGGCCTTATTACACGGCACGGTGTTCAGGGTACGATAGCAAAGGTCAGGGCAGTGTAATAACATTTAGGGAGTTAGGACCCTAATTAGGGCGACCGGAGCGGCCCGATCAGCCTTACGTCCTAACTACACACATTACAAATATGAACATTATGGCAACCACGTACAAAACGTTCAAAACGGCACACTCACACAAACATGCGCATCGACGCTCAAGTAGCGAGTGACTCGGAGCTGCAGGGCCGCGAGAACCGCTTAGGAGCCTCGTTGATGCGCATGTTTGTGTGATTGCGCCGTTTCAACGTTTTGTACGTAGTTTCTATACTGTTCATATTTGTACTGTGGCTGAGTTAGGGCTCTGTCGACCGGATAGTGTAATAAGCGGGAACCCGGCGTGAGGTTACGCAAACCCTTCATGCCGGACCCTGAATACCGTGTCGTGTAATAATCTTTTAAAGCGTAGAACTTGTTTCATTTTTAGGATTTCGTAGTTAAATGGCAAAAAACGGAACCTTCATAGATTGCCATGTGTCTGTCTATCTGTGTAGCCATTTGCTCCAAAAGTAGAGGCCTGTTTGAGTTGCAATTCGGTTTACCCACATATGTCAGTGTCCCAAAAATGCACGTGTAATATAAATAAATTAATTTAATATAAAGGTGGTCCCTCTTTTACGGATAAATAAGAAAATAACGGATGGTAGGTCCACCACTGACATAGAAAGAAGAGTGCTTGCTGGGAATCGCGTGAATGGAGCGTTGGGTAAGCTGCTAGAATCTAAACATCTCAGCCAGCGGGCGCGACTAGCCGTACATAATGCTGTACTTACTCCAACGCTTTTATATGGAAGCGCGAGCTGGGTATGCAGGAAAGAGCATGAAAGTAAGTTGAACGCGGTCGAGATGAGATCATTGCGCAAGATCTGCGGTGTATCACTCACCGATCGCGTTCGTAATGAAGAAGTAAGAAAGAGGCTTTGTGTGAATGATAGTATCTGTGTAAAAATGAAAAAAGGCATGCTCTGATGGTTCGGGCATATAGAAAGAATGTCGAATGAGCGAATGACTAAACAGATATACAATGCGAATGTGGATGGTTGCAGAGGCCCAGGAAGACCAAGACTGACCTACCATGACCAAATAGGTCGAGTTCTGTCTGATGGTGGGATCAAAAGTCTTAGGAATCGGCGTGCATGTATGAAGAGAATGATGAAAGTAGACGAGGCACGAGAGGTATATCAGGACCGGGATATCTGGCGCTCTTCATTCTCTGCCTACCCCGTTAGGGACCGGAATATATGAAAGTAGTAATAGCAGCGGATATCATACAGTTTAACGCCTAACAGTCTTTATTGAAGACTAGCTGTGCCCGCGACTTCGTCCGCGTGTGAATTTATGATTGTTCAGTATCTACCCGGACGAAGTCGTGGGCGCAGCTAGTATAAAAGTATACATACTTAAGTATTTAGTAAAAAGCGGTTATTTTTATATTCAATCAAATATAAGATCAAAAGTCTTAGGAATCGGCGTGCATGTATGAAGAGAATGATGAAAGTAGACGAGGCACGAGAGGTTTGTCAGAACCGGGATATCTGGCGCTCTACACTCTCTGCCTACCCCGTCAGGGACCTGGCGTGAAAATACATACATACATAATAAGAAAATAAAAAAAAGTAAAATTTAATGTGTTAAATAAAAGATCATGTAGATACGGTATATATATTATATCATAGGTGAATCTCGATTTGCACTTGATCGCTTTTTATCTATTTTTAAAATCATGCTATTGTATACACTTTTGTGTTCGTTAAAAATTATTCACAGCGAAGCACTAACCTAAGTCTAATAGGCAATAGAAAAGCAATGATTCAAGAACGGACATGGCTAAACGAGTCGAGTTACGTATAACTTATGCATTTTTATTGCTATTGTTAACTTTTACGATACAGCCTGTACTCGGTTTACTATCAGTGTCAAATAGTTGATTCTTGTATCCTTTAGGTCTAAAAATAGTACAATTGTTTCCTTAGATTTAAGATTCAGCATTACACAAACTTACAAGGATAATTTGAATTTCAAGATAGATAAGTAGAAATTACAGTTTGGACTGTAACTGGTCATAGAACTTTCTCTGCATTAACCATACTTCTATATTATCATAATTAATGCGGAACTTTATCTCTGTTTATCTGTCTGTCTGTCTATCTCTGAAGTTTAGAATGTAAATCAGAGGTTCACAAACTATTTTTTGCATATTTCTAATTTTTATTCACGTCTACGTAGGCCCCGATCGAGTCTGCCATGGACTCCAGGTGGTCCACCTGGACCATATTGGAAACAACTGTTGTAAGTTATGTAGTTGGAGACCTAAGGCTCACCATGGATTTTTTTCAAAACTCAACCCCTAAAAGCTAGAAACAGGACCAAATCGGTTGCCTAACTAGCATGGTTGGTAATAGATGGCGCTACTGCTACCATAAAGCAATGCAATAGATGTGAAGGAAAGATTTGACAAATCGGGCCGGGCTTCAGTAGCTCAATTGGAAGAGCGGCTGGACTAGATTCCCAGTAGGTCGCGAGTTCGAGTCTCGCCTGAAGTCAAATTTTTCTTTCCATTTTTCTTTAAGAACATAGTTCATTGATAACCCACGGTTAAACATAGGGTATTTTTGAACTTTAACTGCCTCAGTAGCCTAGTGGTAGCAGGTCACTACTACTACGCTGGCGTCCTGGGTTCGATTCTCAGGATATTAGAGACAACGGTGTAAAATCCTTTACCTCTAGTTCTATTGGGATTTTTCAATTTTCTGGAAGTTTCCCAGTACCGCGAAGTTTAGTAATGTGCTCGGAGTTGTCAATAGGCTGGCCACCTGTTACATGGGCCAAAACGTAGCCGGCGAATCGTGGGTGTTTCCATGTATGATTGAATGCATGCATTTAGCTCTGCCTACCCCTTCGGGGATTACGTATTGCGTGAAGTTACGTTTTTTTTTAAATATCATTTTCTAAAGGCTTGTGCATTACGAATTCCACGCATACAAATTTACAAGCAATAGCAAACTTTGTATAGCTCATAATTATAGCCATAAAGAGAATATCAGATGCTTTGTAAAGAACAAGATCACCCCCAATCCTAAGGATCACATTTAGCAAACATCCAAACTTCCCCACTTTAATTATTAAGCACAAAATCCTCATACAACGACATTAAACACAGAACAAAGTTGAAATGACTCATTATGTCTCTAAAACAACACACCTTTATTTACAGAGCTAAGCAAACAACGGGACAGAGGGATAAAATACTGCAGTCAGATATATTCTTCTTTTCGACTATGAACGGATTTGAAGGTTTAAGTTTTGTTTTGCTTATAGAATTCTTGTTTGCCATAACACTTACATTGGTAACTTAAAATGAGAATCTTAAAACTAAACTAAACTGCCTCGGTAGCCTAGTGGTAGCAGGCCACTACTACTACGCTGAGGTCCTGGGTTCGATTCCCGGGTAGGGGGTTATCAGAGATAATGGTGAAAAAGCCTTTATCTCTGGAAATTTCCCAGTACCTCAAAGTTTGGTAATGTGCCCGGAGATGTCAACAGGCTCGCCACCTGTTACATGGGCCAAAACGTAACCGGCGAATCGTGGGTGTTTGCATAAATGCTTGAATGCATGCATTTACCTTTGCCTACCCCTTCGGGGATTACAGGCGTGAAGTTACGTAAAACTAAACAGGTACAATTTTGTGTCCTGCAAAATTGTGTGTAAGTATAATGGTTAATAAAATTTGCATTAATATGTTTAGGTATGTGAATTTGTTTTTCAATGTATTTGTGTATTTTAATTTTTGAGTTTTGGTGAAGTAAATCGTTATGTAGACTAGTTGTAGTAGAATAAATAATGAAATTAAATTACATTTAAGATGGCCGACTTTATCTATAATATAAAAATAAGTCGGGTTTTCCTTCCTGACGCAATAACTCCAGAACGCACGAACCTATTTCCACGGTTTTGCATTCGTTGGAAAGGTCTCGGGCTCCGTGAGGTTTATAGCAAAGAAAATTCAGGAAAAATTTCAACGCGGGCGAAGCCGCGGGCAACAGCTAGTTTTTAATATTAATGGTTACTTTAAATTCAAATATATTCAATACTATCTGTTGCCCGCGGTTTCACCCCCGTGGATGTCGTTTTATAAATAACTAAGTAGCCTCTGTTCTTTCTCAAATTCAGTTCTATCTCTGTACCTAATTTCATTAAAGTCGGTTCAGTCGTTTGGACGTGAAGAGGTAACAGACAGAGACACTTTCGCATTAATAATATTAGTAGAGAAGTAGGGCTTCCACTAGGGATAAGACATAGCATTGCTTTCTATTCGACCATGTACGTATTTGAAGCTTAAGCATTCTTGGAAAGACGTAAAACGTTAAGGTTTTAGGTTTAACAAGGGATTTGTTACTTACGATAGCTACGAAGATCCTAGTAGCGGACAAAATTGGCACTTGAGGCTACTAGATTGTTATGTTCTCCTTTATTTTAACAAGAATCTCGGTATTATACCTAAGCTTTTTTTTGGTATACAATGAAACTTTCAATAAAAATATTGATTAACAGTAATTGTAAATGAATATTTATTTTCTGCAATATTAAATGACCTATTAGCAGTGGTTACGGTAATCAAAACGTACCTATAGCAGAGAATATGTCGCCTCTTTACAAGAATAATGTGACATTTCATCTAAATCGTTCTTTATGAAATGCAACATTATTCTTACAAGAATAACGTGAAATTTCATCTAAATCGTTCTATATGAAATGTCACATTATTCTTGTAAAGAAGCGATGTGTACTACGTATAGAATGGACATTTCGACGTCCCGTCCGATTTCCCCGCATCACCCAACCTGCTCCCCTCTTATGGGCGACGGTTGGAATTCTCTACGTGCTACGCACACAGGTGCACGTGTAAATACACGTCACTGATTGATGTCTGTGTAATAGAGACCAAATTAAGCGTTTGTATGGAATTTTGGCGGAGTGTCCGCGGTGTGCCTGTAGTGTAAAACAATTTAAAAAACTGTTATTTCATATACCATTCATATATTAGAGTACATATTTTGTTCTTACCCCGTTTATTTAAGATTAAAAAACGACGGGCTAGCTGCTCTAGTGTGTGTCGACCGTTTGAACCGAGGCTCATGGGTTCGATCCCCATACCGAAACAAATATTTGTATGGTCTGCAGATATATGTTTCAGATCTGGGTGTTTGTGTATGTTGTTGTGTGTTCGTTCTACGTCACCCACGACACAGGTTTACACCTTTGTGAGGCTGTGAGTGTATTTTATTTAACAATCCATTTCAACTTCTTTACTAGGTGGTAGAATTTCAGTGGAAGAGCTCGAGGGCGTAGGCCCTACCGCATTACCTAATTTATCTGCCACTGAATGGTAGTGTTCAGCACTATCGTGTTCCGGTTAGATGGTAATGAATGGGCCCCCTAATAACTATCACAGAGACAGAACATCTAAAGTCTCAGGGGTGGTAACGCATCTGCATTTTCACCTCTGGGTTTTCTGTGGGTCAATGTGAACTTCATGCTTGTTTGCCATTGTAAAACAAAAGAAAGTTTACGATTTCTTTAAAATAATGGACTCAATGTATCTGCCAGTAAAATATGCGCACAAATATAAAAGAAAATACAATACATTATATTGCACGCCACAAGATAAAATCTATATCTCTCTCTAACACACGTTAAGAGTAAAAAGGTCGGCGCAATGCAAGTCAATTAACACGAACTAGTATACAACCCTCCACAAAAATTTAAAAATCCAAACCAAACACTCGAAGAGCCCCTTTAGGGTGCATTAGAAAAAAAAAGACAATAAAGAGCGGGTCGGTAGCAAAACTATTTTCTTAGTCATCCTGACAAGTGCAGGGGCAAACAATGTTTATGAACTCTGCTAGGTAGGGTTGGCGATGATACTGTAACAAAAATAATGATGCTAAGGCTAGCTTGCATCATTGTACTTTTTTTATGTAGTGGTAGTGGTAAGTAACTTTTTTTTTTTCATTTCAACTCTCGATACCAAGCTGCATGATGCTCTCCACAAAGCAAAGGACAGAAAAAAGTGGAAGGAAATCGTGAAAGTGAAACTGTCTTCTCAATGAGGAAATCGACTCGAGGAGGAGGAGTGGTAAGCAAGCATGCAGTTCACATTGATGTTAAGTAATGACTGCAGCCTATAGACACCCACACAAAGACCAAGGTCAAACCGCAGATGCGTTACTACTCTTGAGGCCTAAGGTGTTATGGCTATGTGCCGGAAATTAAAGGGCCGTACATACGTACAGTCCCTTTTTGATGGTAATAATGATTCCATTTTTTCAGTCATAGAGGCAATACAATTTGGGGAAACAAAAATCTATGCATCTTCATTCTGGTTTTTGAATAGATGTTTACATTCTATCACATATCAGTTTGCCAGGTATAAATATTAAATATGTATTTTTTAAAGTACATAAATATATGTTTAAAGAAATCAGGAAATAGATAAATTAAAATAATTGTTAATTTAATGAATGCAAATCATCAGTTTTAGTGGCTGTATCACATTTCACTTAGTTTAAATCATCTTTATTGCTTTTAATTTTTCACAACTTCACACGGTGTGCTTAGTTTTTTGTATAATAATTTGTTTTTTTTACTCAGGTTTAACCTTGGAATTAGTAATAAACTTTTTACTTTAGGATTTTGATAGAACAAAACTATTGAAAAGCCCATAAAAGTCTCTATTAATGTACAAAATACGCAAAACGTTCGGATATTCGTTTCATTATCACTGCAACATAATAATATATTTACTTGCTTACCATCAAAGTTACTCGATTATAGAATGAAGTAAGGTAAATTCACAAATTTGATATTAGGTAATTTTGTGCGCCTTTTTTATTTCGTTATAAAATCAAGAGGATGTGTGACAACCCTGCATGGAAAAAAAGGTTTTCTATTCATTTTTGAGTACAATCGTAAACGTTATATTGAAATGTTTTATGTCATGATGTTTGGCACCATCTGTTTGGCGCCATGGGACTACTAGCGCCATATGATCCGAATGGCCCACATGACTGGATATTTTAGAATACTGGAGACCTACTAATGAATTTCGTTTATGACTCGTTCGATAGCGATATCGTTGTGTGTACCTTTAAGGATACGAGAGCAAGCAGCGATGCATTTTGATAGAAAGATTTTTGATTAATAATAAGAAAACAAAATTTGGGGTCGGCAACCCTCCCTATTGTGGGATAAAAAGAATATTCTACAGCCGATTCATACCTAGTAAATACACACACAAAATTCCATGGTAATCTGTGAAGTCGTTTCGGAGGAATATTGTTACAAACACTGTGTAGTTTATTAACCATTTTTCGTCGTCTCGTCAATTGCCAGGCGAAGTAGACTAAAAAGCCGTCTCAGGACGAACCGCCTACGGTCAATAAAAAAAAGTAATAGTACTTCTAAATCATAAAATATTTTATTTATAATTTATTCTACAATATATATTTTTTTCAGAATATTTTGGTTTTAACCGACTTCAAAAAGGAGAAGATTCTCAATTCGCCTGTATGTTTTTTTTAATATATTTTTTTCTTTATTTCGTAACTTCACGCCTGCATTCCTAAAGCTTGAATTGCCGAAGGGTAGACAGAATAAATACATGTTTACATGCAATCACCCACCATCCAATTACTGAGTTGTACCCTGTAATTTCTGTCGCAGCCGCAAAGTATTTTAGCCTTCAACAGTGGCAACGCATCGGGATTTCTAGGATTTGTACAATGTCTATAGGCAGCAGTACTCATTTTCCATTCACATTAGTAGTATGATTGTTGGGCACTCAACATTTAAAAAGTCAGGTTTTCAAATCCCATGTTGTTTTGTCGACATTAACCGAGCAGACTGTCATTCTCTCTGGTTCTTTTCTTGAATTGAATATTTGATATATTTTTACATAGAGCAACACCGGAGGGGAGTAGCCATATGCAGGCTTTCCCCTCTGTCAAAGTACAAGCCCAAATGGGCCTATACCTGTCGCCTAGATGTGTATTTTATTAAAGTCAAGGTGTGAGTTTCGTAGTAATACACGATTTTTGTAGTGTGCGTGTGGGTCGCACGCATTTCCCCCCGCAAAAAATGACAGACTGTTTTGCATCGGTAATAAACGGTATGGCTACTCCCCTCTAGTCCGCCGCAGCCGGTGGCCCGTGTTGCTCTATGTATTTTTACAACAACTAGACATATCATATTCATTCGTATACCTACGTTTACGGTACGTTTTATGTGGATTGTTTTTAGGTTGTCCATTTAAGCTTTTTTAAAAAGTTATACTTTTGAACCCAAAACTGAAAACGTGGTGACAGTACTTGAACAAACACGAGAAAGTGTGATGTCACAAAATGTTTATAATGTATGAGATAGTATGACGAGTACTTGTACGATATAATACAGCACTGAAGTCTAGAAAAAGGTCTCGATTTTTTTTTAAATGTGGTGTCTACTACACCACTGAAGTCTCGTTTTTTTGCAATCACAACACTACTCGGACATCCTTCGTTTTCTTGTAATCACAACACTACTCAGACAGATCCTTCGAACATTGAAAAATGGTCTCAGACCACCAATACAACAATTAAACGTTAATATACAACCCACACTAATTCCCTGTACCGTACGTGTTGTACATAACTCACACCCACACAATTATAAGTATAAGGCATACATTTAAATTTCTCAAGCGTTGAAGCCTATTTGATAAATGATATTCAGAGATTAAATATTTCATCACTGACTAATGCTGTAATTCGAATTGATAAATAGCGATCGTCCTTAGGATCGACAAGATTTAATTGGTAAAGGAAGGTGACGGTGGTGTCTTTTGATGCTTGCTAGTAGAGCTCTAATGGTAGCTGTAATGATTGAACTCGGGTGTACACAGAGAGTTATACGAGTAATCTATCTAGACACCATAGACAACTCGGTTAATCCAGCGGTGCGAAACCACCGTTTGATTCGAAGGGTCGCGGGTTCGATCCCCGCGCCGGAACATATAGATGTATGGCCTATAGATTTTTGTATGTGTAATATACAACGGCACCCACAGATTTATACCTACCTACTTGGGGGCTGTGGATGTAAGCGTATTTTTTTAAATCATATTTTACTGGCGGTAGATCCCCCCCCTGTAACGGAACTTTTCCAACACCGATGCGACAAACCACCTACCTAATAATCTATTTGCTGTTGAACATTAATGTACAGTGCTATTGTGTTTTGATGAGAGTTATAGGTAGCTATGCGTAGTTATACCTCAGGAGTGCCAAAGAATACATATTTATGTGTCTTTTTTATGCAGATGTTCATTGGTTTATAATGGTATTACTTACCACCAATGTGAATGGAATGACTGTTTGCCACTTTATGTTTCAAAAAAACTTCTAAAGGAAACGGGCATTAACAAAGCTTTGCAAATTATAAACCGATGTAAATATACGTACTCGAAAAAATTTGGATCATAATTGCAATATTAATTTCGTAATTCGAACACAATCGTGCTGCAGTTTTTAGGGTTCACTTGCGCAATAAAAACGTTAACTCTGGAATATTTAGGCAAAAACCTACAAGATTTTATCATTTACTCGTACGTCGTGAAAATGTTAGATTCGATATAAAATATAATCATCAATAAATAATCTGTATACATAAAAATCAATTGCTGTTCGTTAGTCTCGTTAAAACTCGAGAACGGCAGGACCGATTTGGCTAATTTTGGTTCTGAATGATTTTTGGAAGTCCAGGGAAGGTTTAAAAGGTAAAAAAATATGAAGAAATTGAAGGGAAATAGTAAAAACCACAATTTCATTTTCCCATACAAATAGTACTACCAGCCCCTATGTCTAGCGTTCGTGGACTATGAGAAAACCTTCGATTCGGTTGAGATTTAGGCTGTGCTACAGTCACTCCAGAGGTGCCAAGTTGACTACCGATACATCGAGGTGCTCAGGAGCTTGTACGAAAACGCCACCATGTCGGTCCGGCTTCAAGATCAGAACTCGAAACCTATCCAACTGCAGCGAGATGTGAGACAGGGAGATGTTATATCTCCGAAACTGTTCACCGCTGCATTGGAAGACGTCTTCAAGCTTCTGAACTGGAAAGGACTCGGCATCAACGTTAACGGCGAATACATCTCCCCCCTCCGATTTGCAGATGATATCGTAGTCATGGCTGAGACCCTGAAAGACCTTAGCACAATGCTCAATGACCTCAGTAGGGCCTCCCAACGAGTGGGCCTTAAAATGAACATGGACTAGACGAAGCTCATGTCAAATGTCCATGTTACACCCACTCCTGTTATGGTCGAGGGTACTACACTCGAAGTTGTTGACGATTATGTATACCTGGGACGAACTGTCCAGTTAGGTCAGTCCAACTTCGAGAAAGAGGTCAATCGCCGAATCCAACTCGGTTGGGCAGCGTTCGGGAAGCTCCGATACATTTTCTCATCCGAATTACCGCAGTGTCCCTAGAAAAAGGTTTTCGACCAATGTGTGTTGCCAGTGATGACTTATGGGACAGAAACGTGGTCGCTTACTATGGGCCTCATAAGAAGAATAGAAGAATCAAGGTCGCTCAGAGAGCAATGGAGAGAGCTATGCTTGGAGACTCTCTGCGAGATCGAATCAGAAATGAGGAGATCCGCATGAGAACCAAAGCTCACTGAATGGCCAGACTCAAGTGGCAGTGGGTAGGGACATAGCTCGAAGAACTGACGGCCGTTGGGGCAGAGCAGTTCTTGAGTGGCGACCGCGCACCGGAAAACGAAGCGTAGGCAGGCCCCCCACAAGATGGACCGACGACCTGGTGAAGGTCGCGGGCAATCGCTGGATGAGGGCGGCCCAGGACCGTTCGTTGTGGCACTCTTGGAGGTAGGCCTTTGTTCAGCAGTGGACGTCTATTGGCTGAAATGATGATGATGATGATACAAATAGTACTGATCAAACCTTTGACACATTATATCATTCTGAGGCAATACGAACTTTTCCGGGTCAGCTAGTACCTAATAAATAATATATAAATGAATTAGGCACATTTAGAGTTAGGTAATCCAGATAAACGTCAAAAGACTCCTCACCTGATATTAAAAGTATATTTTTATACGATCCAGTTGAATAAAAACAGAATTTGCCTGAAATTACATTTTTTTAAATTAATTAATATAGCATCACGGAATCCCTGATATATTAATTGAAATTACGCTTAGCCATTTTTTATTACCAACGCATAATTTCCCATGATTTTTGCGTTTACGAATATAAAAATTTACACACGTCATTGTGGACGAGTCCATTGTCGGCCATTTCTATTTGTTGATTTAATATTTTGAATAGTACGCATTTGCAAAAAAAAAAAGGTTCTATTGAAAGCAATATGTAGGGTGGTTTGGCCATCTGTCGTTTGACAATTTCATTTAGAACATAATTGATCCATATGGTTTTATGGATTTACTGATGGTAGAATTTCAGTCTAAGAGGTTTAGTTTTAGTACCATCGTGTTCCCGTTAGATGGTAAGATATGGACCCGTAATAACAATCACAGAGACATAACAACTTACTTTTGATGTTTTTTTTTTATGTAGTAAAAGTGGCAAACAAGCATGCAGTTCACATTGATGTTTAGTGATGACTGCAGCCTATAGACACTTACAGAAAGACCAGAGGTCAAAACGCAGATGCGTTGCCACCCCTGATGATTGTGCTGAACAGTACCATTTTGCTGCAGATTTTTCCTAATCCTGATTTCTCAAACCCGCTTCGTCAGATAATTAGTAATTACTTACACATAACAAATGTATCTATTTACCTACTTATTAAAATATTAAAACTGTTAAATATATAAAATGTGTAGGACATCTTTTACAATCACTGGATGTTCATTACCAAGATGAATAAAGTAACAGATGAATAAATATAAAAGATAGATCAACACCAAACATCGCTAGAACAACCAAACAAACAAGCCAAAACCCGACAAACCTGACCGAATCGCGGCTGAATAAAACATCACTGGCATATGGCATTCGAAACGTTCCAAGAAAAAAACAAGAAATTTATAACACGTCAGAATCTCCAGAGAAATGGTTTCCTTCGAATAGAGACGTTATTTTTATATAGAAATTAATTGTCCGTCGCCGAGCGCATCTGCCACAAGCCATTGTCCTTTTTTTGCTGGCAACACTAATATCTAAACCGTAAAGGCACGCTCTGACCTTCGGTATCGGATCCGCTCATTAAAATTCGTGTAATCGATACTCTGGCTTATCGATAATTACTCGAATTCTCGAATACTCGCTCGCCAACCCGTTACCAATACCAATCATCGTATACTGCTGATAATGAACGTCTCGCAGGTAAGCGATTATATTACATTTCAATTACCATAGAAAATGTACCACGATCCGGCGCAACTCAGATAATCATCTAATCAAAGATCATTCAATAAGTCTGATTCGCTTCAGTATCTGTAATAATAAACTCTAATGGCTAAACAATACAGACGAAATAATTTTGTTCGGGATTATCTTTAGCGAAGGACCATTCTCGCTTCGATATGTAAAATAAAACGAAGCATCGACATTGGACGCTTAATTTCATTGCCTTTCGAGTCGATTACGGGATGGTCATTTCGAATGCTCGCATTAAAAACGTCTGACTTTTTTTTTAATGATAAAGGAAATTAATTACGATGCCAATTTATAAACAAAGGTCACCTAGAAAAGGTACGAGACATATTTATAGGCGTTATAAAAAGTGGTTCATTTACGTCTATTCTGTAAGTTGAATTAATGATTTTTTTATACATACAACACAATCGCCCCTCGGCTATAAAACGTTTAAAAAAACTTTATGGCTTAATTACGTACATATGTTAAAGCGGTGGACGTATAAAGGGACTTTGTAACAATAAATGGAGATAATAAAGTTATTTTGCGGTGGAATAAAAAAAAATGCTCCAAGAAAACAAAGCGCATAATGAATTAAATAACATAATGAGGCGAATTCGGCGTCATGGACACCTGCGAAGGAACTGAAAGATCTTCATTATGATGCGAGAGAACAGGTGCGTTTGGATTATTGGAAGCTGTCGACTGTCGATTCCCTTTTTTTACTGACATGAAATAAGGTTTTAAGAATGAAGAGGAGATTTGTTTTACAATCGTTTGAACTACCATAAAGTAATCGTAGCATAATGTTTCACTCCGTGATGTGATAGTGTGAAAGATTACCTCAAATTAACGTCCAGTTTGTAAGTGCATGTAGCGTGTTAAAAAATAATGTTATGTTTAAGAATTAGATAGAAGAAGGTGTTTTTTATGTAATAAAAGTGGCAAGCAAGTATGCATTTCACATTGACGTTTAGTGATGACTGCAGCCTATACACATGATGACCAGAGGTCTAAATGCAGATGCGTTGCCACTCCTCGGCACGGAGGCCTAAGGTGTTATGGTACCTGACCGGAACACGATAGTGCTGAACACTACCATTTAGCGGCAAGTATATTAGGTAATGCGGTGGTGCCTACGCCCGCGAGCTCCGACACTGGAGCTTTACCACCAGTAAATTTGTTGTCACAAACGTGTGAATACGCTTAAAGTTGGCAACATTGCTGCATCGATGTTAAATTAATAGCCATTGGCATTCACATAAAATCTAGAAGCCTAATTGCGAACTTGTTGTCGTAAATAATATGTCATTTTATGGTTCTCTACAAAATATTTTGAGCATGTCAACGATCACACAACTAAAACATATAAAAATTTCAACATTAATTAAAAAAAAATTCTAACCCCCAAAAATTTATAAGCATCACTTTGCCACCCTAAATTATCTAGGCCCTCAAGTTCTGAAACTGGAATTCTACCAGCAGTACATCAAGCAATCTCATGTAATAATTGGAGAGACGTGTGGTCAACGCACAAAGGCTTCTTCGCAAACTTCTGCGAACTTTAAAACAGCGCATTTATATAGTACGTGAAACTAAGAAGTTTCACATAAAAAAATTCATATCACTATATCTAAGTTCCGATTATGTTGAAATCTAAAAACTAATAAAAAATCGCAAGCCTACCAGCGACTACTATTCCTAAATCAATGACTTTATTATTTGAAACATGGTAAATGTTCATAAACGCATTTTAGCTGAAGTGTTTGCATATCTCTCCTTTGTCTTTTTCTATCCTCAGCAACTGACAATGCGACTGACAAAGACAAAGCATATTATAACTAAAACGTATCTAATGCACGTTTATGAATTAGGTGATATAACTTCATGTTTTTAGGTTTTTGTGAGCTGCACGCTGCACTTATTGAAATTAAAACTATTTTTCGGATTTACTGGCATATATTAAATTTTTATTTAAATATGTAGTGGCTAATTCAAATGCGCGTTACCGTGCTTCGGAGGGCAAGTTAAGCCATCGGTCCCGGTTGCTATCGATAGATAGCAGTTGTTGGAGGCCTTATGGGCGGTTTGAAAACATCCGACAGCGGGTTGGCCACTAACCCGTATCTCCACCAACCCGCATTGAAGCAGCGTGGTGGAGTAAGCTCCAGGCCTCCTCCCGACCGGGGAGCGACTCGTACCCAGCAGTGGGACATATCAAGGGTTGCCCTTATATTATTATTATATTATTTAAAATCAACCCGACACTGAGGTGACATTTGTATGACATCAATCACTTTAATTAAATAATCTGTAAACTAGTTTTATTTCAATAGGTATTACTTTAACTAACTCTATGAAACTCAAGTCACTCCAAAGAGCTGTTGGCATCTTTAAAAAATAAACAAAATCTCTAAAATAAGTCGTCTTAATAACACAATGTATTTTTGTTTTTCCGACTCAAACCCTACTCTAATTACAATCTTATCATGTTCGCAGTCACGAATGTAATTGTTTCATCGTTGACAGGCACCCCGGGAGGCGATTGGCGGGAATCTTGCAATATGGCGGCCGACCTCGCCTGACCCATCCGTCAAGCGCGAAGACGCAACATCTGTTTTAACATGTCGGACTGGTAGTTAATAAACGTGTTCCATACACAAACTTTTGAATTTAGAATGTTTTTGGACGTTCTAGGAACTACGGTTTCTTGACTTTCTTGGTAGGATTTATAGGGATTTAGCATGAAGTTGATAGTTAATTACGATTGTTTTGATATTTTCCATAAGTAAGATAGTGTGTTTTACGTGTTTGTAAATATTAGATCCAGTTTTAATGTTGAGACATTTACAATTTTTAAATACTTCTCTGACAACGTCACTTGTATTATTAATATCATTTCTATTTATACGACTATAAGGTGCGATAATTCAGTTCATTTTACTGAAGATATACCTACTTACGAGTACTTAAATACTTGATATTCAATAGGCAATACATATTGCTAAGGTAAGCAAAGAAATGTATTTAAATAATTGTAACTGCCTCGGTAGCCTAGTGGTAGCAGGCCACTACTACTACGCTGAGGTCCTGGGTTCGATTCCCGGGTAGGGGGTTATCAGAGATAATGGTGAAAAAGCCATTATCTCTGGTTCTATTGGGATTTTTCCATTTTCTGGAAATTTCCCAGTACCTCAAAGTTTGGTAATGTGCCCGGAGATGTCAACAGGCTCGCCACCTGTTACATGGGCCAAAACGTAACCGGCGAATCGTGGGTGTTTGCATGTATGCTTGAATGCATGCATTTACCTCTGCCTACCCCTTCGAGGATTACAGGCGTGAAGTTACGTTTTTTTTACGTAATTTAATACAGATAAACAAAAGAAAGACAAACCACGCAACACTATGAAAAATGTATACAAGAATCAAATTCATCCAGTATTTAACGTCAATCACTTAACCGAGCTAACTAAACAATGGTACGTTTAAAATTCTGAGCGACTCTCCAAGATAATACAAAAGAATATAATGGACATCGCCTCAAGCTCGCAATTTCCTCACTACCGAAATACACGAAGAAACGCGCGATTTTGAATGTTCGTAATTCCTGTTTACAACCGTCGGCCGTCGGATCATTCAGAAATTCTTCTATTTATTGCCTCGCAACTTCGTTCCGCTGGTATAAATAACGGGTTACGACGGTCGAATTTGGTGAAATTGACACGCGATCATTATGATTGACGTGGATGTACAATATCCTGCTTTAGGTTGTTATGTGGATGTAATGGTTCTTGAGAATTGAATCGATAGAGATTTGAATCTAAATGAGAAGAAATAAAACACAGGAGAAAAAAAAGATTAACTCACTTGCCCATGCTCAGCGAGTTAAGATTTTTTTTTCTTGTAAGTTGTTAGATCAAGTAGGTATCGTACACTAGGTAAATGACTCATTATACAATCAACAATTACAGTATGCGCAAAACTGAAATGTATCCGTGAAGTTAGTTTCAATAATAAATAATTATATAAACTTGGACTCCATGCTAACGAGAGACAATAATCTTTATTATTCTCCACAAATATAAGGATAACATAACTAAGAATTTGATAGTTTGAACTGGCACTGGGTGTCTTGTAAGAGAACCTGAAAAACAGGAAAACAGGTCTCGATCTTCAAGTGTCAACATGAAGCAAAAAATGGTATGAAGCGAATAACTTATGACCTATATTAACTTAGTTAGAGTTTGTTAAAGCATACAAGTGAAGTTAAAAATGAGACAACTAGAGAAATAGTAAAATGATTCCTGAATCTCATTTGTGTACTTGGTGATATAAGAAAACAAGACACAGAAATAATTCCATTCAAAATGATTAATTTACACCAAATGTAAGTTTCTGTTCTAGCAACACAAATCACAATTTAATTCGCAACAAGTAAAAAGCCCCTAAACCGACCAACAGCGTTATCCAAGCAACTTATCTCAATCAAGTCAGCTCGAGGAAATTAATGTCAGTTGATAGAGAAACAAAAGTGGCTTCCTGGTATGCAGATGTCAGATGTGAATTAATTGCTTACTTGACTAAAGGCTGTCTTTATTGAAATAAATTTATTGAACGTTGTTCTTTAGCTTTGATATTTTAATTTGAATCCTGTACGAGAACGCTTTTCGTTTTAATGTATTGACTACGAGCTGCGATATTTTGGAAATTAAAGCAACTAATAAGTCTTCTTCTCGTGTCAATGGCCAATTTATAACTATTAAGTAATTTAGCAATTGTATGACATGTAATACCTAACTATCACAGACACATAACTACTCAGGGGTGGCAATGCATCTGAATTTTGACCCCTGGTCTTTGTGTGGATGTCTATAAGCAATCATCACTTATCATCTGCATGTTTGTTTGGAACCTTCCTTACATTTAAAAAATTCCCATTTATAGAAAGTGATACTGCATCATTAATATAATTGCAATGGTCATTCTGATGGTTATTTTTTTGCCTACATATCGATGAATTATGTATGTATCTTCACGCCTAGTCCCTTACGGGGTAGGTAGAGAGTGTCAAGAGACTGAGTCTATAAATGTCTAATAGGCTGCTATCTGAGGGTCGAGTCAAGCCCTCAAGGCCCCACCCTCAGATAGTAGTCGACCTATTTGGTCAAAGCTTTTTATTTGTATATGACATCTACAACAACATCCACATTAGCATTGTAGATAAATACCTACATCTGTTTAGCCATTCGCTGGTTTGACATTCTTTCTAACAAGAATAATTACGATAGCACTGACTGTGATGTAATTACTTCAAGACTCTTTTGATACTTTGACAAACATCAATTACATCCCATTCTCGATACCTTCCAAGTGCAGACATGGTTTACCTATTTAATTTTGTATTTTTATAGAGGGAGGGAATTCTCCACCAATCCGCATTGGAGCAGCGTGGTGGAGTAAGCTCCAGGCCTCACCCCAAAGAGGGGAGAGACTCGTGCCCAGCAGTGGGACGTATAATGGGTTGCCATTATTATGGAGGGAATGGATTGTAATTTTCACCACACATACATTTCGAACTTTCATTTTCATTATATTACTGTTTTTTTAACTCAAGATGTAAATAACATGTTAATTCCATAGAAAATTTATTGCAGACACCTTTAATGCCATATTTAAATTTTAAACAAGAACAATTTAAAATTTTAAGCTATAAAACGAATAGCTCATAATCATTTCATCTTTTTATTCTCCCCTGCTAAGATTTTTTTCCTCCATTTCTGCATTATTGCAAGTTATTATGTCATTTATGTCCTCTCACGGGGTTCTTTTATTGCGTCTGATGCAAGCAAAGCAAAGGAGGCTTTATTGCTTTCGAGCACAAATAAAACACAGCAGAGCGTGTTTTACGGTCTTTTGCTTATTTGCTCGTAAAATTGTTGGCGATATTTTCCAATCATAAACACTCAAAATGAAGGACTAACCTTTTTAATGGCGTCATCGGCTGCTTTATCTGTGAAGGAAGAAAATATTCATTAATTATTTAGGTGAGTGAAAATGTTAACAGTAATTAAGGGTAAAAGCGACTTCTTTACGATATTCAATAAACTGAAAAGTCTATTATATCGGTTGCCTAACTAGCATAGTTGGTAATAGATGGCGCTACTGCTACCATAAAGCAATGCAATAGATGTGGAGGAAAGATTTGACAAATCGGGCAGGGCTTCAGTAGCTCAATTGGAAGAGCGGTTGGACTAGATTCCCAGTAGGTCGCGAGTTCGAGCCTCGCCTGAAGTCAAATTTTTCTTTCCATTTTTCTTTAAAATAAAATATATTTCACAAGCATGTGTTAATGCGAAATAATTTAAACAATTATGTTAACAGTAAATTTAACAATGTGTACTTTGCTAGGTACAGTTATAATAACAACTAGCCCCCTTATTCATAAACGTACATTAGATACGTTTTAGCTATAAAATGTTGTCTTTGTCAGTTGCATTGTAAAATATGCAGGATAGAAAAAGACAAAGGAGAGATTAGCAACACTTTTGCTAAAATACGTTTATGAATAAGGTGGTAGAAATATAGCTTCACATTTTGTATTTATATCGACAGAGGAAGGTTTCTTGGCTGTTATTTCAGAAGTGTAATTTTATTTATTTATTCAATCTTTATTGCCACAACATATAAAACATATGAGCAAATGGCGGACTTAACGTTAAAAGCGCTCCCTGCCAGTCAACCATTGGTAGTGAGAGAAAAAAAAAGGTAGGCGGCATTAATAAAAAAAATCAGAAATAAAATAATTTTCTATAAAGTCTTTTTTGATTTCATGGAATTTAATTTTTTAAGTAAATTATTATGGCACCATTATGTGTACCTAAATATTATTGACATAAGTATCACTAACTAGTCACGAGACGACGAGTTAGGAGATGAAACGTAGGCTACGAGGGAGACTAATGACCTGACGAAGGTTACGGGCAATCGCTGGATGTGGGCTGCTCAGGTCCGTTCGTTGTATCAATTGGGGGAGGTTTTGGAGGCTTTTATCCAGCAGTGAACATCTTTCCGCTTTAAATTATGGTGTTTAATATAAAAAATATATGGAGATATGGAAGCGCGCATGGCCCAGCGGCTGGTGTAGATCGGAAGCGATCTGCTCGGTTAAGCACTACGGGCGCGGTTGGGTAGTGTGATGGGTGACCGCTAGTGGCAAATTAAATGCGCGTTTCCGTGCTTCGGAGGGCACGTTAATCCGTCGGTCCCGGCTGCTATCGATGGATAGCAGTCGTTAAACCTTGTCGGAGGCCTTAGGGGCGGTTTGAAAACATCCGACAGTGGGTTGGCCACAAACCCACCCACCTCCACCAATCCGCATTGGAGCAGCGTGGTGGAGTAAGCTCCAGGCCTCCCCCCAAAAAAGGGGAGAGACTCGTGACCAGCAGTGGGACGTATAATGGGTGGCCATTATTATTATTTTATTAATATAAAAAAAAGGTCTGTCTGTTTGTCTGTTTGTTCCCGCTAATCTCGAGAACGTCTGCACTAATTTTGACGGGACTTTCACTGGCAAATAGCTTAGGTAACAAGGAGTAACTTAGGCTACTTTTATACTAGCTGCACCCACGACTTTGTCCGGTTAGATACTGAACAATCATAAATTCTCACGTATAAAATATAATCCCATAATAACTATCACAGAGACATAAAAACTTACTTCTCGACGACCCGGTTGGTACAGCGGTGTAAGATGACCATTTGATTCGAAGGGTCGCGGGTTCGATCCCCGAACCGGGCCAAATGTTCGTATGGCCTACAGATATTTGTTTCGGGTCTGGGTGTTCGTGTATGTGTTGTTTGTATATAACGGCACCCACGACACAGGTTTATACCTACTGTGGGGCTGTGAGTGTAAGCGTATTTTATTTATTTATTTATTTCAAAGGGTAGCAATGTACCTGCAATTTGACGTCAGGTTTTTGTGTAATGTCTATTGGCTGCAGTCATCACTTAACATCAGTGTAGGTAAGCTAAGGTATTGGTTGCCACCTTTCCAAAAAAAATGTCTCTTCATACATCTCTCTATTCACACTGTCATACATTTACAATTAAGACTATTTTTTCATAAGCTTGAATGAAGTAAACATATTATGCTTTTTTATTTTGTAAACTTTTAGCCAAATTCATCAAGATATCATAAATAGAAATGATTTGAGCGATTAAAATTCGCTTAAATCATTCATATCTTAAGGTAATAACAGAGCGCTACGCTAACTGAGGCGTAACGTTCCAAGTAGTAGAGCTGATACCACTTAAAAATTACCTATATCCAGTATATAATTTACAGCTGCTCAGGCGGATGCCTTCTTACAAATTACGATACAAAATAACACATTCTCCCACCGACAACGGCTATGGGGCGATTCAAAATTAACCATAATTGCTTAATTCAGAAAGCATGTTGTTTGCCCAGAACGCTGCATAAGGTTCTACGATCGAAAGAGATGGGAGATTTAATTGTGATGGTGTAGAATGGGATGCAAAAGATGCCCTTGCACCTTCCAGGTATGAGAACGTGTGAAGGGATTGAAAATGTTATTAGTCTTGTTTTTACAATAATTTATAATGATGTCGATGTTGAAAAACTGACTGTCATTTACATCATAGAGTCGTTGTTTTCTGAAGGGCTTGAGCTGTCGAGTAAGTTATATTTGTGAGAATAAGATACATATACGTATATTTGTTGCAGAATATAAAATAATCATAGCTTAGTTAATCAACTTTGTTGCGATGTTTCTTTGCGATCGATTTTTTGACAGCTTGAATTAATAATCTGATAAGTCTGTCTGCATTCACCTTAAACATATACACGAAACCAGAGATTTGTTGTCACTCCTGAGGTCTAAGTGTTGCGCTTCTGTGCCAAAAATTACAGGGTTTCAGATTACCACCTGAACGTACATGACAGTGCTGAACACTACCATAGGTTATGCGATGGTACCCATGCTCATTCGCTCCGTCGCTGAAGCCCTACCACCAGCATAGACAAGTATTTGCATTGGCAATGAGACAAAAAGCCTTGTGTTTGTATTTACTAATTAATTATTAATTGAAAATCAGCGTCAGGCGTTACGCCTGACTTCTATGCTGAACTGGAGACCATTTTGGCGCAGCCGTGTGACACGCACTATTAACATTACCTACTTATTTGTTACACTCTCACTCTCTGCCTACCCCGTTAGGGACCTGGCGTGAAGATACATACATACATACATACTTATTTGTTTGTGTCACTGTGTAGTTGGTTCTGTTTTTTCTGTTATTTTTTTTTCTCTATCTCCTTTTTTTGTGGTCTATTGTTTTTGTGCTTGTACTAGTTTAAAATGAATTGTTTTGTGTTTTTAAATCTGTTTGTTTTTGTGTGTTTTCTGGCTATGCGCCAAATAAACGCCTTTTCTTTCTTTCTAATTGCATATGATTGTAATATTAAAGAGAGTTCAATAAAACTAAGATGACGCGGTTCACATATACAAAAAAAACTTACGCGCGAATGAACACAAAAAGCGTGATCGACACCACAGCGATGTCTCAAATCATTGATGTGAAAACAAATTAAAATTTTAAAATTGAGAAACTATTAAACTATTTTTACCACAAAACCCTCTGCAGCCGCGATAAAAAAAGGCGACCTGTTCCTTTCACGCGCTCCCATCAAAACGAAAACGCAGTCCGACAGAACCACAGTCACTTCTAACCGTCCGAACGAAACGTCAAATCGAATTTGAAAATTCTATTACACGTCGTGAAAAAAAAAGTTTGAGTTCTAATTTTGAAATCATAACGACAAAGTGATTAATATTCTCGCCGCTCAAATGACACTCCACGTCATCGGGCTGTAATATGATTGGACGTTTTCATAAAATTACAACGCCGGGCGGGGCCTATTGGTATAATTAAAAAGCATAGATTTTTATCGCCTCGCCAACCAGCCAGTGTTTCCGGTGGGTAATTGTTAATGCGGACCTCAAATACGTTTTTTTAATGAACAAATAACATTGTTTCATTGTAAAACACGCTAGGGGAAAATGTTTTTAAATATACTTGTTTAATGAAGTCTTTGTTATACAATTAAAAGTAAACACGACTTTTGTAAAGTTAATTGAATGGGTTCTGTCGTTTACTTTGATCGTATATTTTTATATATATCCAAGGGGGATATATATAAAAATATACAATATGTTCAAACTTAATACATAGAATTACACGACTATAGTTGCTGTGGTAATTTTCAGTTTTTTTTTATGTAACGAAGATCGCAAACAAGCAGTTCACATAAATGTTGTGTGTGTGAAAAAAAGTGACGACTGCAGCCTATAGACATCTACACAAAAACCAGAGGTCAAAATGCAGATGCATTGCCACCCCTGAGTCTTCAGTTGTTATGTCTCTGTGATAGTCCATACATTAGGTATCATTTAACCGGAACACGACAGGGCTGAACACTATCATTTGGCAGTTAGATTAGGTAATGCGATGGTGGCTACGCCTTCGAGCTCCTTACACTGGTTCTGATGAGCCATTTGGTCCAGTGGTGTGTGACGGGTTCGATTCCCGGACTAGTACATAAATAAAATACGCTTACACTCACAGCCCCACAGTAGGTATAAACCTGTGTCGTGGGTGCCGTTGTACACATACAACACATACACAAACACCCAGACCCGAAACAAATATCTGTAGGCCATACAAATATTTGTTCCGGTGCGGGGATCGAACCCGCGACCCTTCGAATCAAACGGTGGTTTCGCACCGCTGGACTAACCGGGTCGTCAAATGCATATATTTGGATAGCCTACAGATATTTGTGTCCGGTCTGGGTGTCTGTTTTTTTTATGTAAGGAAGGTGGCGAACAAGCATGCAGCTCACGTTGATGTTAAGTGATGACTGCAGCCTATAGACATCTAGGTACACATAAACCAGAGGTCAAAATACAGATGCGTTGCCACCCCTGAGACCTAAAAAGTCATGTCTCTGTATATATAGACATCTACAGAAACCCGTATCTAGTCTGGGCCATACATTACCATCTAACCGGAAAACGATAGTGCCGAACACTACCATTTAGCAGATAGATTAGGTAATGCGGTGGTGCCTTCGCTCTCGAGCTCCTACACTTGGGACTCTACCACCAGCAGTCGTCGTCGAGTTGTGTATGTGTTGTGTGTATAACAGCACCCAAAACAGGTTTATTCCTAGTGAAGGGCTGTGAGTGTAAATAATTAAAAAAAAAAATCTACCAGTAGTAAATAATGTAGATCACGCATGAGTGATCTGACAAGGGTTCCACTTTATCCTTCTGAAGTACAGTACCCTAAAATAAAATCAGTACACACAATTCACAGAACAGACAACTGTTATTTGTTAGTTATGTTTGTCAATGTCAAACAGCACATTTTTTTTCGTTTGCGAACGTTAAAAGTAATTTCCAAATGGGCCTGACATTCCAGTAAAATATCGTTCACGGGCAAATAGCGACGGATTTAATCTTCTTTTATTAATGGACTGACTCATCATTGTTCTATAAAAAACCGGTCAAGTGCGAGTTTAAATCACGCCAAACGAATTCCATAGAAGTTTGAGGTTCGTAGACCACGAAAGTGTATTATATATTTATCTTTACTATTGGCCAGATTGAAGCACAAGCTTAATTTTATGTACCAGAGCACTCGGTATCCTGGGTGTTGACATATATATGAGGTGCAGTTTCGAGGTAACATTGAGGGAAAGACCAAGCTGGGCATCCAAGACGCTCGGGGTACTAAACATGGCGAGGCAGTATTTCACATCGATGCAATCTTGTGCTAAACGGTGCGGTTTTCACGTTCGCTCGTGCCCAGAACGTGTAAATAGTGGAACGAACTTCCTTTTGAGGTGTTTCCTAGGTGCTACAATATAAGGTTCTTCAAAAATGGCCTCAAAAGAGTCCTTCAGGGCTGGTAGCACGTTGGCAACTCCCCTGGTGTTGCAAATGTTCGTAGGCGACGATAACCACTTTCCATCAGGTCGCTCGTCTGTCAATCCTTTGACACAAAAAAAATGTATATATGGTAGAGGTAAACACGTACATACAAACATGTCATGTCGTTTTGGCCCATGTAACAAGGGGCGAGCCTGTTGACATTTTCGGGCACATTGCCAAACTCCGAAGTACTAGAAAACTTAAATACATATCAATAACTTATTTTTTTCAAGTAGTAAATTTGACCTGACAGACACTTTCGCATTGATGTAATTTCAAGTTAGCAATTCTGGATTTCCTTCCATTAGAACCTACGATTTGAGATTAAATAATTTTGTTTAACAAACAGAAAGACAAAGAAGTGATGATTTAGTGTTTTTCCTTTCTTAATGAGGAACCCAAAAAATCACAAAGGCTCCATTGCTCGGGTATTTTAAATAATGCTATTGGAAAATGCCGAATTTCCTTTATGTTTAAATGGCGCTCACTGTTGACCCCGATATGAAATGATCTGGATACTTCGCGACCTTTCTTCGACTGTCGTTTCTGAACTTGACATCCGGAATTCATCTCTCGAATATTTTTAAAGAAACGCAGTTGGGATCCTTATTTTTGTGATAGAAAAATCAATTTGATTCCGAAACTGTCACGTGAGTCGAAGAGAAAGAGAGTGTTTAAGTGACGTAGGTGTCAGTTGAAATACAGAAGCTTAGACTAAAGGACTCAGTACACGGCACGGTATTCAGGGTACGATAGCAAGGGTCAGGGTAGTGTAATAGCATTTAGGGAGTTAGGGCCCTTTCGGGCGACCGGAGCGGCCCGTGTACCACCCACCGTTCACCCTTTCTGCCGGACCCTGGATACCGTGTCGTGTAATAGCGTTTTTAATAATGTTAGTGTGGGTACAGGGGATGTATTGTTGTAATTTCCTAATTAATTATTTATAATTTTTGAAGCCATGAAAGAGGCAAACTACCTTCTGTAGGTACCTTCTGTAGGTAGCCCATAAACGAACATAACTTAAAACTAGAGATTAACAAAAAATACACTAAAAAAATTGCAAGATACAACTTTGAAGATCGGTTGTTCTAACTATAACAGAGACATATTAATTGTTATATTTATTTTTCGCAATAACACATGCGAGTGAACTTTAGAAATTCAAGAAAAAACGGAAAGCAAAATTTGACTTCAGGCAGGAATCGAACTTGCGACCTCACGATAACCAGTCCAGACGCTTTACCACTATGCTACCGAAGTCCCACCTTTAGCTTAGCTAGCTCGCAGGTTCAATTCCTGCCCGAAGTCAAGTGCCCACGCAAGCGAGCTCCATCACTCGAGCTCTACCACCAGTAAGTTTATATTTGAATAGGCGCTTCACGCCCGATGAATGTATTATTACGTGTTCAAATAAAATTATACGGTACTAGCTGTTGCCCGCGACTTCGCCCGCGTAGATGTCGTTTTATAAATAACTAAGTAGCCTATGTTCTTTTTTAAAGTCAGCTATATCTCTGTACCAAATTTCATTAAAATCGGTTCACTCGTTTGGACGTGAAAAGGTAACAGACAGACAGACAGACAGAGTTACTTTCACATTTATAATATTAAAAATATAGTAGGGATAAGTAGGGATTGCTCCACTTCAGACAAGACACTATGATGTATTATATTTGTTAAGACGTAAATAAAACTACGAGTACTTAACCGCATCTCAGAACGAAAATTACGGAATTAGAATGTATACTAAAATACTTCCACTCAAACTTCTATCGACAATGTTCATTGTTAGAATGCCAAAGGCTTTGAGTATAAATAAATTCATTTCAGGACTTCTGAACTAACTAAAATATTATTAATATTTGGGTAGAAGCCTAAAAGTACAGCCCTAACCAAGTTTTGTAAAATATGAATACTTTAATGGCCTTTATCTTCATTTTCGCTTTTGGTCGCCGATTATTTGAATTGTATTTAAATATAGAATTGAGCAGACAGATTTGAATAAAGAACAAGGTCCTCACCGCTCGCCGAGGCGAATTCCGCTAGTAGGTACCGTCAGTCAACTAAACAATAGCGCTAACCATTCAAGTAGGACGATACTAAATATCTACAATTACGCGGGATACAGTGATCACAAATCCACATGTCTCCTTATAGGAAGGCCTTTGTTAAATAGTGGACGTCTTTCGGCTAAACTTCTGATGATGATGAGCAAACTGTGTTGATGCTTGTAAAAATATTTCTTATAGGAAAAACCTAAAATCATAGACTGCTATTAGCAGTATGCCTTATATGTAAATTGCTTTTATCCGTATTTTTTCCTGAAATGAAGGTGGCAAACAAGCATGCAGTTTACATTGATGTTAAGTGCTGACTGCAGCCTATAAACACCCACACAAAGACCAGAGGTCAAAATGCAGATGTGTTGCCACCCCTAAGACCTCAGTTGATGTCTCTGTGATAAGTTATTTCGGGGCCGTCCATTACCATCTAACCGGAACACGATTGTCCCGAATACTACCATTTAGCGGCAGATTGATTAGGTAATGCGGTGGTGCCTACGCCATCGAGCTCCGTCACTGGAAATCTACCACCAGTAAAATCCATACCGTATCTACCATGAAACTCCACTCTACCATTTCTAGTCTGATAAACAACTTTACCCCACCATTTCGACAAGTATCATCTATGTTAATTTATACATGCAAAGCGAAGCTAGCTACGGAACCAATAAAGCATCAACTAATACACCTCGCTATCACAATTTGCATTTCAAACGATTCCCGGCGGGATTCCGATACAAGGCTAATGCTCGGGTGGGAGACAGAAATTTAGCCGTATTAGCTCGCCCGCATCGCTAAGTGTGAGGTGCCAAGATAAAAGCTACAACGGTTCGTATAGACAGGTAATACATCCTACTACTATTATAAAGGCGAAAGTTTGTAAGTATGGATGTATGGATGTTTGTTACTCTTTCACGTAAAAACTACTGAATGGATTTGAATGAAACTTTACCACAATATAGCTTATACATCAGAATAACACATAGGCTATAGCTTATACATCAGAATAACACATAGACTACAACTTTTGAGGTTTTTAATGTGAGGTCGTAGAAAAAACACATTTTTTGCGCTTACATTGCAAACGCTGACTGAATCCTACAAGATAGATCAAAACAATTTACTACAGTATTGTACAACTTAAAAAGGTCTACAAAAAAGTCCGTGATGGTATATGTTTATCTCTTAGGAATAACCCACAATAACCATTTTTTATCCTTTACTTTGTACGAGAAATAATGGCTTATTTACGAAGCGATTTAAGCAATACAGTATTAATCCTTATCCAATTAAGTATCTTAAATACATTGTGCATTTAATAAAGATCAATATGGCTAGACTAGACGGGACGAACCTGAAGTCCACGCGAACGAAGTCGCGGGCAAAAGCTAGTATTACATACGTATAATGATATAACGATGTCGGGTCCAACTACAGTTCAGTCATTATATGTATCGTTATATATATCCACTGAGTAGAATTCATCTACAGGCCAAGTCCAAGCACGAGAAATGGCCAAATCTTTATTAAATACATATAATGAAGTAGCAAACAAGCATACAGTTTATGTGTATGGTAAGTCAATATTGCAGCCTATAACCATCTACATAAAAACCATAGATATTAGCGTTGGTACTGAGGTCTAAGTTGTTGTACCTCTGTGGTGGATAAAACAGAGCTTTACCGCCGGAACACGATAGTACTAAACACTGCCATTTAGCGGCTAGTAGATTAAATAATGCGGGAAGAACATCGCACGCTAGCATCGAAACTAGCGCTCTACTGAACAGATATAGGTCTATTTTGATAGATCTGACAGATCTGAAAATAAAATTGAGAGAATTATAATAGCAGCTACAGAATCACGCGAGAAGTCTCGCCACAAAGTTGCGCTGGAACCGAGAATGCATCTACACTCATGCGACCTACAGATCGAAAAAGAATATACCGAAGATACCGTTCTCTTTTCTCGTCCGAGAAAAAAGGCGAGCGTGAGAAGGAGATGGCAAGAAAGCGATCACATTCACGCTTCTCGGGTGTTATCGGTATGAGTTTTGGCGTTAAGCTTCATAATAGGTTTATCGTAAAGTTTTTTTTTTATGTCAAAATATTCACAGACAAGCAGACGGGCCACCTGATGGCAAGAAGTCACTGTCGCCTATGAACATTTGCAACACCAGAGGAGTCGCCAACGCGCTACCAGCCCTGAAGAACTCGTTTGACGCCATTTTTTAAGAACCCCATATTGTAGCACCGGAGGAACACCTCAGAGGGAAGTTCATTCCACAATTTACACGTTCTGGGCAAAAACAAACGTGAGAACCGCACAGTTGAACATTGCCAGGTGTCCAGTCGGTGAGGGTGGAACTTTTCTCTTCGGCGGGTAGTACGGTGTAGGAAAAGAGACGGTGGCACCATGTCGAACAGTTCAGCAGAGCACTCGCCATTGTAGAGATGGTATAAAACGCATAGACTCCCAACGTCTCTGCTCAAAGTGAACACAATCTCTGAAAATACACCACAATATAAATTTGCAAGAACCTTCTCGAAATTATTTCTATCCGAGTGAAAGTCAAGCGCGTATTAACTCGTCCCTACCTATCGAAAACAAGAATAGTTCACCGCAAATCAACAAAAACGCTCCACTCTATCCTCATTAACAATGTCATTTGCATTTCTAACAGCTATATCATCGTCTAATTTATTTGGACGTCGTATTCGAAATTCTACACTCAACATATCATATTACAACACCTTTATTTTAAGCTGTTCTACATCACTCTTAACTGGTGACGTCAAAACATTACTTTGAATATAATTCATCAAGACGTGATAAGTTGTGAGTATGACACGATCGTATTACATTACCCATTACAAATGTACAATGTAGTGTTCCAAACTTACTTCTCATGTAATATTAACATGCCAAAAGTGATGCTGAAGGTTGCTTGCTATCACTTGGGATTAGTTGGTTTGATAACTCGATGCTTTATTCTATGTAGTGTTTCACTAAAATAGCTTTCCAACCTCTGATTCGGTTGTTTAGATAATTTTAAAGCAAATGTGGTTTGGAAGAACGTTCACTGCTGAACAAAGCCTTCCCCACACATGCCAACAGTATTGTGCGTCACTGGGGCAGAATATGCCATAATAATTAACTGGTGGTAGAGCTCCAGTGACGGAGCTCGAGGGCGTAGGCACCACCGCATTATCAGTGTTCAGTTCAGCACTATCGTGTTCCGGTCAGGTGGTAATGTACGGCCCTGTAATATCCGGCACAGAGGCATAACTACTCAGGCTCAGGAGTGGTAAAGCATCTGCATTTTGACCATGGTCTTTGTGTAAGTGTCTTTAGTCTGCAGTCATCACTTAACATCAATGTGAACTGCATGCTGGTTTGCCACTTCGATAACATAAAAAAAAAGATCATCACGCTTGGCGGGCGGATTCTCGAACGCAGGAGCGATAGTTTTATCGCGGGACGCTGCTACCCATCCCACGTTGTTATTTTAACTATCGCCCTATTGGAATGATATCATCGCCATTGGTCGGCGACTGCACTAGCGGAAGGACTCTCGTCCACTAGAGAGCGATAGGGTCGTGACGTGCCAACGCCTTAAAGGATGCAATTTGCCACTATGAAAATGGATGAGGTAGGGCTCCAGTGACAGAGCTCGCGGGCGTAGGCACCACCGCATTACCTAATACTTGCCGTTAAATGGTAGTGTTCCGCATTATCGTGTTCCGGCCCTGTAATTTCCGGCACAGAGGCATAACACCTTAGGCCTCAGGAGTGGTAACGCATCTGCATTTTGACCGCGGTCTTTGTGTGGGTGTTTATAGGCTGCAGTCATCACTTAACATCAATGTGAACTGCATGCTTGCTTGCCACTTGCATAACATTAAAAAAAGTATTATGACTCTGTACCAGAACAAATTTAAAGTATTAGGTTTATATAGGATTAAAATAATAGTACCAACTCTCATACTCCATGACTGAAAGTTTGTCAAAACTAAACGTTATTCGATATTTCTTAACATAAGAGGCCCTTGAATCACAAGTTCACAAACTAAAACCACTTACTATACGGGTTCAAACAAATGAGACTGGATTTGAATACAGCCATTGCTACGATAGTTAAATTAGGAAATTTCAAAGTTAATTACTCTATCTGTGTAGTTTTCGGAGATATAATGGCCCATTATAATCAGAGAATCAGATTTAGTTATGACTTCTTCACTAGTTAATTAAGTTATTTCACATGCGGCAAACTAAAGCGATATAATCCTAGAATATTAATTATAATAACAAACCTTTTTAATGAAACTAAAGACTGCCGCATTTGAGGTCATAATACTCTTTGATTAAAATGCAATCGCTGAATCCAATTAGAAATTTTTTTTTTTTGGAGATTAACAAAATTTGTTAATGTAGTTACCAACTTCTTGAACTAAAAGAAAATATTAACGTTAGAAGTTGTCATCATTAATTATCCCAATTTTTTTTTCTTCTACTAATCCATACGTCATTCTTTTTACATTTGCACCATCTACCAAATGGAGAAGTTCAGTCCTGTAGAATGGACATTAGAAATTCGAGTTCTGGTTTGGGTTTACACGATCTTTTTTATCACGAATATTAGCGGATTGACCTGTATCGGTAGACATTGTAGTGAGCGTTTTGTTTCTATTGTAGCATCCAATACATAAAGCGCTACTAACAAAACAGAAAAGTACCTGTCTAGTACGGAAGATGGCGTGTCAATCGAATTACATCGCATATACGAAGTTTTCTCAAGAGTTGGCAAATTATATACAACTTTCCAATGTCAATCGTTGAGCCGTGGCCCAAGCGTTAATGCCTCGCCTGGTCGGAGGATCCTATCCTGGGAAATATTCCTCCTACTAAAACGTCGGAGGAATATTTCCACCCGTTCCTACACAACACTATAGTAGTGGGCTAATTTTGCTTTACTAAATCCAAGTGACTAGGTTCAATACTGGGACAATGACTAATTAATTAATATGGCGCTTTTTCTAATAAAAGTGTTCCTCACTAGTTTTTCTGGATGTTGAAAATTTAAATGTATTTTATGAGTCATGAATCATCATTGATGAATCATCAGCAACGCACTCTACTCTTACGATCTCTTCTCTTTATCAATTGATAATAACCACTAATGGAAGAAATATGAATAATTATGTGTACAAAATGAAACCGTGAAAAGAATTTATAATCGAAAGTCAAACGCAACAATAAATGTTACGGCAATATAAATGAATGTATAACTAGATCCATACACATCGAAATAGGAACTGGACCTAAACATTAATTATACAAGGAGGCATTTCATAAAATTATATAACATTCATCACATTTCACAATAGACCGGGATACCGCTTCAACAGAACTAGCATTTAGGGTTGGCGGATGTTGATTTACTGTTTATTATATTACCTTCTATTGCCGGTGGCTACATTCAATTGTTTGATTCGTTCTTGATTTGTTATCTGCGGCTGAATTTTATTTTAAGACTCGGTAAACAGGTTTTAACGGGATTAAAGATGGTATTGGAACCTGGTTTTTTTTTCGTTCACACTACCTATAAAAAAATCTAATATTTTTATTAATTAATTAAATATTGATTCTGATACCCAAGACGGATCGCGGGCTGAAAATGTCAAGTGTCTACGTGAATAAAGAATAATTGTGGTCCGACGCATATTTGCTGACTGATCTAGTTTATCTATGTAGGTATAGTAGTATAGGTAGGTATCTTCCGGCGACATATTATATTATATGTGTACAAATAAAATGTATCGCTAAATTTGTTACTGTTGCTAAGTGCAAAAATGGAAAACGGTTTATCAATTTCGCTTATTCTTTTTTTGTAACTGTCCGGCGCGATAGACAGCATGCTCACTGCAAACTATCATTAACAACCTACATTGTACCCAAAAGAAGCCGGGGCGCTAGTGTCTAATAATATTTTTAAAAAATAAAATACGCTTACACTCACAGACATTCAGCTCCACACCAGTATAACTTGTGTCGTCGTCAGACCTGAAATACGAATCTGTGCGCCATACAAATATTCAATTCGGTGCGGAAATCGGAACTTGAAAAAGCTGGACCAAAGAGGTCGTCACAGAAGAAGTCCTAAAATGCTGTTAAAACATCTAAGTCTTATTCTTGATTTGAATTAAGATAACGCTTTCGCAGTTAATAAAAATACGTACCTGTATACTTATTCTGTTTATTAAATTTTATTCTCAATACCAAAACTATTTTTTTACCTTTAATATCCGTATGTATGTATGTATCTTCCTAACGGGGTAGACAGAGAGTGTGGAGCGCCCGATATCGCGGTCCTGACTCACCTCCCGTGCCTCATCTACCTTCATCGTTCTCTTCATACATCTTTTCTTATTCTAATATCCGTATTGTAGTAAATGGTCCTTCGACAATTAAAAATTGATTTATCTTAACTCAAAATATTCATCAGTTTTAAAACTATCCTGATTATTTTTTTTTGCATCAATTTGGATGTAATTTTATTTTAATGAACTTAGCTTGCGGGCAATAAAGAGAAGACTTTGTTCGTCTCATTCGACTAATTTAGTTAGAAGTGTTTTTAGTTAGTTCAAAACATAATCTCGTCTGAGTGGTATTATTATTATTTTTTTTATTACGCTCAATCTTAATTTATTAAATCAATGACAACGAATTTTACTGTTTTAAACAGCAATCATGTTGTTTTCTAATATTTTACCTCATAATTAAATTCACAGGAACCAGTTAAATCATTTGCATATAATAATATAACTTAAATGAGCTATGTCTCATAACGGTATATTTCATGTTTTCAAACATTCACCTGACTTCTGTTTAAATAATTTGCATGTTTAAATAATTTCCGACGATGTTCTTATGACGATGATCTCTCTATATTCTTTAACATTCTTAAAATATTAGAAATAATAAATTGAAACCGATCAATACTTCCTTCTTCTTTATGTTCTTGTTGACAAATTATTATACAAGTTAGTAGACGTTTATTGGTGGTAGAGCTCTAGTGACGGAGCTCGCGGGCGTAGGCACCACCGCATTACCTAATTTACTTGTCGCTAAATGGTAGTGTTCAGCACTATCGTGTTCCGGTCCGGTAGTAATGTACGGCCCTGTAATTTCCGGCACAGAGGCATAACACTTTAGGCCTCAGTAGTGGTAACGCATTTGCATTTTGACCTTGGTCTTTGTGTAAGTGTCTATAGGCTGCAGTCATTACTTAACATCAATGTGAACTGCATGCTTGTTTGCCACTTCTATTACATAAATAAAAACTTTATATCTCGTCTTCGTTAACGAAAACTAGAAATGCTTTATTTCAATAAGATGACGTCATTTGACTCCGCAATTCCCTTCATTCCCTTCAGCACCAAGCCAAAGTACTAGTTATACTTCTGCATTAAAGTCTGCAGCTTTTTTTAAGTCTGCGTTTCAGCAATTGGAATTCTTATGTAGTTGTAACATACGTTAAATTTATTCAAAATAAGCTGTCCATGCTTTATTGGTATCGGTTACTAACATATCGTATCAGATTAAGAAAATAAAAACAAATATACGATTCACACCACTAAATCCATTCAACGTAAAGACGCTAAGGAATTCGAAGTGGCAGCCCTGATACCCACAATACTGGCTGTAATTTATGTGCGTGGAGTCGATGTAATCTTGCTGAATCCTGTGTATCCCTATGGGAAACCGAGTGCCTTCTCTCTAGTGTTGTCTACTTTGCACGTGATTATAATAGCAAACCACTTAGGTTCTGAATTGTTGTTTATTATTGGTGAAGTTTTTAAAATGCATTTGATGCATGAAGCAAGCAAGAAACATTTCAAGATTGGGGAGCACGTCTGTATTGAAGATTGGCAACTTATTGTGAATGTATCAGCACTGTCCTTTATCTTTCAATTTTATGTATTCTTTTATTTGCTCCATAACGTCTCTAGAACTTACAACGTAAGAATAACAATACAAAAGCAGCCTTCTTAAAAATTGAATGCTAAATTACGCGACATACACTTGGCCAGTTTTTATATTCAACGTGTACCAATTTTGGCCGAGTTGATAGTTTAAAGAATTTATTTCTCAAAAGAATTACATTATTATTTTTATTTTTATTTTTATTTTTATTTATATAAATTATAGCAAGGATTTTATTCAGGGTTGTTGAACTCACCTCGAAAACCTCAGGATTGTAAGCCCCGCAGGCTCCATACGAAGCATAATTGTAATGTTCGCCACTGCTTTGTTCCTAGTGCTGTTACGACTTCTGTCTTAGAAATAATTATATTATGTGTGTATTTGATTGTTTATTATTTTGAATTCACATTATTAGAATTGTAGCATTCATTTGTTATTTTACCTTATTATGACATTTTTTTTAGATTTCACGAACACATTTATATCAGTGTAACTAATGCTGGTGGCTGCACATTCAACCGTCTTTCATAAGATTTATTGTATTACTTTGTATGGACCAGAATAATTATATATTTAACATCTCATTTACTATTCATTATCAAAAATCTTACTCATTATTTTACCCCAGTTTATATCTTCATTGTTGATAGTCGGTACCTAATATTTTACCTCAACAATATAAATTAATGTAGGTTCTACATAATTTTACTATAATATATCAACATTATATTGTTAACTAAAGTGCTGATCTGATTGTAATGAAATTTAACATGAAGATATTTTGGATTCTGAAAACATAAATATTTTTGTACCACGAACAGAGGACACGTATAAAAACACAGTTAACAACTACTCAAACCACAGCTCATAAATCGCAATAAAATTTATTGACAAACACAAAAAATAATGAACTGACTTAGCCTACACAATTAAAACATTCTTAATATTATACTAAACAATGCCCCCACAAACTGTAGTTTGAGTTTAAGTAATACAATAAAACTATTCATAGTTACAATAACGTAGAAAAAGAACATCTTAATCACCCCGACCATAATTAAAACGTTTCATATACTTAATTTGGTAAATTTAAATTGGTTTATTACACAAAGTCAGTAAAACTGCTCCGTAACGATTACACTCTGAATAAGTTCCACATCAATTAAAACAAATCATCTCATAATCAGATTCACATAAAAAAATAAACAGCTCACTATTAAAATTTATGACAAATTAAAATTCTGGTCAAGTTTAACACGGCACTAACATTATTATAACAGGTTTTGATGTAAAAGGCTATAATTAACTACACATGCGTCTCGTTGCATTAAAAATGCAGGATTCAAAGGCGTAGTATACTAAAGATATGCAATCTCGCACCCATGGCAAATGGGTGAAATTAAGTCATCACTTCTCTCTATAAGGGGTCTGCGTGCAGGCTACTTCAGTTATATTTTACCAATCCACACACTGGTCTATTCATTCAAAAATGTATCTTATTGGCGAGGTGCAGAGTTAAGTTTGGAACAAGTGAAGGTTGTATAGCTTTTAATAGCGGAAAAAATCGCGCCGTCATCCCGTCGACGGCGAACCGTGACGAAACGCGATGGAGACGTCAATTCCTTTACATTCTCGACAAAACCAACAAGTAAAGTATAAAAAGCCGAACAACAATAAGAAAATAAAGAGACGCGAGTTCGTGACAGACGCTACCAACGTTAAAGCAAAATTAAATGGCCGGTGGTCGTTTTCGAGTTTTTATCTCATAACCGTTGACACGGATTTGTCTTTTTTATTTTTTTTTTTCGATGTAAAAACATTTGACAGCGGATTGTTTGGTTTAATGTACTTTTTGTTTGCTATACACATTTTCGTTGTGTTTGCACTTTGAAACTCTATGTAAATAACAGGATTGCAATTTTGAAGTTGAATTGCTTTTGTCTACCTCGATAGTTTTGTTATCTCGCTGGTCATTTAAAGTAGGACTGGTGTTCCATGTTCGATCTATGAGTTCGGACATGGGTGGAGAAAAAGTGATATTGTCCATTTTTAATCGATGAAATTGTCAGCAACAATTGATTCTTCAAAATTCTTAGATTCTACGAAAACCAATAAACTGTAAAATTTTACTGTCATAAATGTTCGGAAAATAGATGTGAAGTTTTTTTTAATGTAATGGAAGTGGCAAACAAGCATGCAGTTCACATTGATGTTAAGTGAAGACTGCAGCCTATAGACACCCACAAAAAACCAAGATCAAAATGCAGATGCGTTACCACTCCTGAGGCTTAAGGTGTTATACCTCTGTGCCGGAAATTACAGGGCCGTACATTACCACCTAAAGGGAACACGATAGTGCTGAACTGAACACTACCATTTAGCGGCAAGTATATTAGGTAATGCGGTGGTGCCTACGCCCGCGAGCTCCGTCACTGGAGCTCTACCACCAGTAAAAGTTAATTCAAGTTAAATTATATTTTAATCTAATTTAGAAACGTGCCACACGTGATCTAACAAAAAAATAAAAGTGACGTAATCTTAATGAAGTTCCAACCAGAAGTTAAGTAACACAATAATATTAACCACACTATGAACAAAACCTGATAAAACAAAGCAAAAGATTGAGAATACCGAGGCAACATCGTTAAATAAAAAAAGACTGGGCCGGTCCAAAACAAAACTAATGACCCTCGATCACAAGAAAGAGAAACGTCTCAATCTGTATTCATTTAGTGAAGAAGTGCAAACAGAGAGTATTTTAAGTAACAAAAGGTAAATATGACAAATGACTGGACAATTTTACTGCTTTTCGTATTATAGTATGATTGAAGTCAATAGACATGCATTATTTATAGGTTTTATCATTTTTAATGTTCCTTCTAGGTATTGTTTGTGTATATAGAGATATATCTTTAAGGTCGAATCTTTTATCAAATATGTTTTTAATGTAGCCAATTTTTGAGTTTTATAAAACAAGCATATCTACTCAAATATACTTTTGTTAAAATAATTGGACACTATAGATTATCAATTTTTAAAAGTAAGAAAATTTAATTTGTCAACAATTTCAAATTTTATTTGTTTTTTTTTGTGTTTTTGATGCATGTTCATAACCGCTTTATTTATTTAGGTATTTATTTATTTAAAGATTATTAAATGTTTGATGTTGATGTTTTTTTTAAGGTTTGTATTGAGCTAAACTTAATATGGAGATTGTAAATTAAAATTGAGACTATAAGAATGTTAAACCAAATACCCATATTGAAACGGAAAAAAAACAACACTCGACGTGTTTTTCACTTTTGAGAACCATACATCTTCCACCATTAAACATACAAAAAAGCAAAAGATAAGAGGGCGTAAATTGCCACACACACACAGCATGTTGGAGATAAATTAGTGGCTAAACAACTATCGTTAATTAGCAGGTAGCCAAACTGTTCTTTAAAAGGAACAAAGCAAAAAGAGTTACCTGACTCTAAAGCCGTCAATTTTGAACTAAGAACTGAATTGACTACATTGTTGATAGTTGAAAACATAAAAGTTTAATATTGCGGTACTACTACTACAAGCACTACAACAAACGCCATGTCCGCAAGGAACGAACTAATAATGCTCCTATACCTATGCTTACAATTCACAGGGTTAACTCTATTGTAACATCTGTGATAGAATATTCAAAACTAAGTTTGGTTTAGCTAGTCACCTAAGAGCTCATCTTAGAGGGCAAAACGAATAATTAAAGTAAGAACATAATATAAATAAAGTTACGTTGTACGGCCCTGTATATTCTGGCACACAGGCATAACACCTTAGACCTCAGGAGTGGTAACGCATCTGCATTTTGACCTTGGTCTTTGTGTGGGTGTCTATAGGCTGCAGTCATCACTTAACATCAATGTGAGCTGCTTGCTTGTTTGCCACTTCCATTACATAAAAAAAGTTAGTAAAAGAAAAAAATATTTATATACATAATATAGTAGTTGGAGTTGGGATGAGGTGGACTATATAAGTATAATACAACTAGAAACAAAATTCCAGCAAGGCCAGGTATCACTAATAAAATCACGAGAAATATTAAAATGTTTATTGTTGACCAAAATATTATTCACAAAATGCAGGCTCCATTGAAACCAAACAAATGTTATATGTTTACAAAGCACTTGTTTATCGAGCCAATTTATTAAACGTGTTTGCACAAACAAACCTTTACATAATTGTAACAAACACAAAACAATATTTATTTTGACCACAAGAACTTATAAACAATGGCGGTACAATATTTGGTGTCTGCTAATCGAAAACTGATAACAATCGTGATTAACCATAAACAACAAAACAATTTTAATGCGCTCAAACGGACGCTGTCTGTGATTAAGATGTATAAAAAACGCCCCCGGGTGTAAGATATACAGTAATTATTAGAAACGCAGCTCAAAAACGCCGACGCGATGCGCCCGCGCATACCCACACTAACCTACTGACGTATTCGCGCACACAAGCGCGTTTAACATCATAATTACGAACGTGCGTCGGCCTGTAACGAGCTTAAAGAAAATGGCGTCCAATTTTGTATAACCATGTATTCGAGTTTGATAACTTGATAGGAAATGCTCGTAGATAAATGTTGTTTATAAGTGTCTGGCTACCCGTAATCGCTGTCACGGGGTGTTGGCGCCAGAGAAAAAAAAAGATGTGTGAATAAAAAAACGATAAGTGATAAGTGAGAGGTGGAGATAGTAGCAGCGGCAGTTATAACTTTTATGTCTGGACTGATAACTAGTAGGTAACTTGTTATTATGCATTATGTAAAATTTAAGTAACGCTGCCGTTATCCTTAAGAATTTATGTGTATGCGTATAGTGTGATAAGATTAGTTAGAGGTGGAAACAAAAAAGCGACAATTATGTAATAAGAAACACATTCATATTGCTCCAGCAACAAAGATTTTGCAATTTGAAAAATAATATAATTAACAGGGGTAAAGTACTTATCTATACTTTTACTTTAATACGAGTATGTATAGGTACGCAAAATACACCTTAGCAACTGTTTTGATTTTTTTTATTTCAAGAAAATAATTTTAATACAGCTTATTCCTAAACACGGTCACAATACTTTATTTCGTATCCTTTTGTATATGGTCATTTATTTGTGTTATAATTATGAATAGCTTATAAACTTATCCAAGCCGGTAAACTCTCAAAGTTTTTTTTTTTTTTAATGTAATGGAAGTGGTAAACAAGCATGCAGTTCACATTGATGTTAAGTGATGACTGCAGCCGATAGACACCTACACAAAGACCAAGGTCAAAATGCAGATGCGTTGCAACTCCTGAGGCCTAAGGTGTTATGCCTCTGTGCCGGAAATTACAGGGCCGTACATTACCACCTGACCGGAACACGATAGTGCTGAACACTACCATTTAGCGGCAAGTATATTAGGTAGCCCGCGAGCTCCGTCACTGGAGCTCTACCACCAGTAAAGTAACCTATTAACCTAAAAAAACTCACATCTAACCATGCAAGAGTTTAAATACATGTTACCAAGTAACAAACAGTTAATGTTAGAGACATATTTTCACAACACATTAAATGAACTAACATAATCCAGTCAAATATTCTACGCTCTCCACGCATAACCGTATTTTCGAATCCAAAGAATCGTTTATGGTCTCGTTTGGTATCGATAATCGTTTTATAATGTCGATTGAATCGATAGAGAACTCTATCACACCTGTTCGGATGTGGAAATAATGTATTCTAACTTCAAACATCGGCATCTGAACTACATCGTGCAACCTGATTCAGATATCGGTATTTTTATGGATACATACATGTCCCAAAATCAAGTTAAGTAAAAAACAGCACACACCTTGTACATCCAAATTGATCGTAAATGTTTACTGCAGCTTATTTATTTTAAAAAATACTTACAGGTGTCTTCGATTCGATTTCAATATTATCAAACGGAAATGTGATATCTAATATAATTAGTATTAGGTTAACACAAAATGCAAGGGGTCCTAAACTAATTTGATGATTTAGAGGACCTCTGCGTGCAACTTTGAAGAAATATCTACAGTATGCTGTTTGTATTGATTTCAAAATATATAAATGAAGTGATGCTGCTATCCTCAACGAAATCTTCCATTTTGGAGACCTAAAGAAGTAAGTTTACAAAACTTATTCATGTGTGTATGAGGTTATGAATAAGTATTAATTAGATTTAATGAAGTTCATAAAGTAAATTGCTAAAAATCGTGTTAAATCTTACGTCGTACTGCTAAAAACATTTATCAATATAACAATTAAGTAAAATCTCACCACTATTAAGCTTTTAAGGAATCAAAACAAAGCGCAGTTTAATTATATATTTTTTTTTAATTTCAAGCAAATTAAAAGTCACAAATGATTAATATTACACAACTCGTTATTTTTTATGAAGCTAGTCAAAGGAGATGTTGCGAACTCGGCCCTGGTTCGTACACGTCCTCAAAAAATGGGTAAATTAAAGAAGAATCTAAAAAAAATACAATTAATTTATTCAAGAATATATTTTAGAGTTACAACCACATTTAATTCAAACGATTTTATCATTTTCAACTTTGTTAAACATGGCGGCGATACAGCCGACACTTGGGATCAATCGATTTTGATAGTATTTAGAAAATATTACTTTTTTCTCCAAGTTCTATAATCAAAATACAATTTAAAAAATGAAAACGTCAAAATGACATCGCCCGCCATATTCGCCATGTTAGTTTTGAGTTGCAATTCTAGCTGCAAATTATGTTTTGTAACTGCAAACAAAGCTAAATAAGTGAAAATATGCAGTAAAAAACGTTTTTATATTGATTTTGCCTGTTAATGATATTGTGTACAATACATGGCCGGAGGTCCATACATTTTTGCAACATCTCCTTTAACGTACCTGCATTGTCATATGTACTATTGTAGCACACAGCACAAGTCTAATTGTAAACACGGACGAAATACACAGTATAACAAACAACAAATAAAAACAAAACCATAATATCGCGGAATACAAGTAGGAATAAAATTAAAACAACCACAACATGGCATTAACAATACCTGTAACGAAGCGACGACCCACACGGTAAGCTATATGATAATGAAGTCTTTATGAATTAAATACGTTTGGGCATTCGAAATTTCTCTAACAGTAGCAGGAAACATTTAAATATGACTTAGTGAGTGATTAATATTTATTACTAAACTCCGAATACGTTGTTTGTCTAATATACGCAATGACGTTGAATCTTAATTTCTTAAGACGAAAATAATGAGCTCTTTGAATAAGGTAATTATGATACAAAAATGAATTGTGATGCAAAACATGTTAATAGAAACGTAAAAAGTATAAATTATGACTAATTAAAACCGTTGTAGAAGTGAATGGTCCAAAGCTTCTTATGATTTTGTTAACAACATGACTGAAAATGAAAATTTTGTAAAAGCTTGGACACAACTATATAACAACTATTATTAGAAACGTTTTAAGTATGAGCAACTGTACTTTCCTAATTCAACTGTCAACTGTCAAATAAAAGAAGACACAGGAATAAAAAATGCCTCAAAGAGTTGTCGGCCACCAAATTAAGGCGGGTTGTGTGGAAAGAAAAATAACATACAAATAGTGTTAATCAAGATTGTGGGAAGAGGGATAACTCGGTAATTATTAAAAACAAGATAACTATCGGAAACGCTATAAGTCTTGGGTTCAAAAAACTGGTTGGTACAGATTTATAATGGACGCCAGTCATTAACGCTTCCAACGGTAATTGCTTGGCACTATTATGATGAATTGTTGTATATTCGGTGGGCGCATTCTCACCGGTTTTCAAAACGCTTGAAGGGATTATCATTCAAAATTGCTGTACACCATTTACTCTTGGCACCATTAACGATAATTAGCTACACTAATATTTTTGTCTCATACATCATCGTTATATAATGTGACGTTTAACAAATAATGTAAATACAATGTAATCAATTATCAGATATTTAGATCACTGGAGTTGTGATGAAATCAAATAGTCAGCTTTTTGAACGCAATTATCAGTTAAGTTAATGGTGACATTAAGACCAAATTGACTTAAAAATATTAAAAAAAAAACATTATTTTACATTGGTGGTTATTGATAACTTCTCCTACCATTTAATAATAATAAGAATGTTTAAAACGTCACGACTTACTTTAATTACCAATATAATTATTTTATATAATTATATAGATAATAAATGACGGTAAAAACAATAACTTATTTGTAAAAAATAGGTACTATAAATGCGAACGACTAAAATGTAATACTTACTTTGAATTATTATGTTAATAAGGTAATAAATCGTTTGATTCTCTTGAAAGGAATTAATTGGTCGAAGACAAGGAATTATACCATAGACTTAAGAATTTATATATAAAAATTTAAAGCTATTATTTTTTGCTGCGGACTTAATTTGGAAGTCAATGGCATCTTTTGTTTCCAAATCTGACAAGTCTTAAAATTTCTCAAAAAGTGGACTCGTTTTCTGAAGCTGATTTTTTTACTTGAACTATGTTAAGACAAAACTTGACTTTGCCTGGCCTTTCGGCGATTACAGTATGAAGTCTCATTACACTTTATTATTACACTTTCCGATACAGTAGCTTAAGATTAATCTTGCAAGAATTGTGCTCAACGTTACTCTACTGTATATGACCGGAGTAAGTTAACAAGGCAAACATATATTTTAGTAGCTCTCTTATAAATAAAAAAAAACAGCTCTGAAAACACTGTAAAAATAGAATTTATAAAAACTGTTTGCTATATGTATTAATATTTTTATAGCAAAAAATTATTTGCTTTAAAATAAAACGTCCTCACTTGAATTTCTAAGACCTCGGAATATAATCGGTGCACAATATTTACCAAACAGTTAATTTGCTAACGGATCTCAAAGTCACAAAGAACTAAGTCCTATCTTATTTAAATTAGGTACAAAAATAAATACGGGACGTTTGCAACGGCTCGACGGAGACTCTCTTAACAAAATTGTATTATTTTGCATTAATTTTTGACAAAGCATTCTTAAGTTCACTGCAGCTTTCGTTTGAATGTCGCTAAGACTGTTGACTTCAATAGTTTAATTAAACTCCTCAAATAAGATGTTGAAGATACTTGAACTTTGAGTAAACTATAGATAATATCAAGTATTGAATAAAATTTCAAAAGAATGAAAAATCTATTGCTTATTCTAAAAATCTATTCTTATCTTGCTTTTCAATAGATATGTTTTGGAACTCTTAAGTTTGAATATTGGCTCAGAATTGGTACGCAATTAACACCATTTTAAAAGAAGAACAATTTATTAAACGTGTTATAGCGATTGATGTTTTCTGTAGATCTATGTAAAAATTGTCAATAATCGCTCAGCCTGAGCGCTAAGCGATTATTTCATCCACGATGGTGCATGTTATTCACACGTGATAATTTTTTTATGATAAACTCGCGGAATACAGGCTCAATCTATGAAACATTTTAGTATTAAAACCGCAAAAAATGAACGCTATTAATCACTTACGCTCGAACGTTTCATTTTGCGTAGTGTATTTTTGCACAAAACAATTGCATCGATGTCGACTAACAAATGATATTGATAAATACAGTATCTAATAAATTGTTTGGATTGGTGAACCACATATAAATTTAAGAGATAAATCGTTCAATCAATTTTGTTGTCGGACAGATTATCAATTTCACTGTTTGTTTTCGCATTCAAAAATGTTTTGTTGTAAACATGATACCATTAAACGGATTTGAAGCTCGCTAAATTATACACAGATTATCCCAAAATAAAAAAAAAATGCTCGGATTTCTATAAGGTTTTGTGTTATGAACATGGCATATCAGTTCAAAAACGTTAAACTTTCTATCATCCTCACTTCAGTCGGAAAACGTCCATGACAGAGTTGTCGTTTGGTTGCGATCGCGGAGGCGATTGTTTTCTTGCGGGAACCTGATGCTCACCCTGCGTTATTGTATTTGCTACCGCCATTTTCGAGTGGTTTGGTCGCCATCGTTCGGTTGACTGACTGCACTAGAGGATAATTCTTTTATACTAATGAGCCATCATGATCTGCAAAACAAACTACAGGTCTCAATGTAATAATAATAATGGCAACCCATTATACGTCCCACTGCTGCGCACGAGTCTCTCCCCTTTTTGGGGGGAGGCCTGGAGCTTACTCCACCACGCTGCTCCAATGCGGATTGGTGGAGGTGGGTGGGTTAGTGGCCAACCCACTGTCGGATGTTTTTCAAACCGCCTATAAGGCCTCCGACAAGGTTTAACGACTGTTATCTATCGGCTATACGGCTTAACGGGCCCTCCGAAGCACGGAAACGCGCATTTAATTTGCCACTAGCGATCACCCATCACACTCAATAATCATAAAATTTTTCAATTCCGTCAATGATAATAAATGAAGAAAAAGAAAAACTTATTCGTCAAGATCAATGTTATTCACTTAGCAGAGTTCCAAGTGCAGTCACTACTGAGAAGAACTCCGCTACCCAACAAACTCAGTAAGAGCTCTTTTAAATGAGAGCTTAAATCTAGTACAGATTATCGTGAAAAATCAAATAATGTCAACGTCCATAGCATAGATGCAAATAAACTGCTATCTACTAAATGTGATGTAGCCCCTGCAAACCAGAACAGACCAGTCCCCACCAACAGCACCCGTTCACGAGTATGACGCATGTGACAGCCATTGCCCTCCTCGACCATTTTAGAGGGAAGTAAGCAACCCGCCACACGACGCCGCCAAAGGCAAAGACATTTAAGCGTGCATGACTGTTCCGGATATGCATACGGCAAAATAAAAGATGGAATTCAGATCCGTTATCTCCGAGATGGCGACGCATTTTAATTTTTGGGATTTTGTAAGGAAAGTTCTATGTTTGATGTCTATCTAGATATACTGCAGTATTCAGACAACTTCATATGAAATGCACGTCTGTTTGTTACCTTAGTTATTATATTTATATGAAAAAGCTTACGTAAAATTTAATCTCTTGAGTACTATATGACGACAACAATAAATTTCCTTTTTTTTCTTTTTTTTTTATGAAATAGAAGTGGCAAACAAGCATGCAGTTCACATTGATGTTAAGTGATGACTGCAGCCTATAGACACCCACACAAAGACCAAGGTCAAAATGCAGATGCGTTACCACTCCTGAGGCCTAAGGTGTTATGCCTCTGTGCCGGAAATTACAGGGCCGTACATTAACACCTGACCGGAACACGATAGTGCTGAACACTACCATTTAGCGGCAAGTAAATCAGGTAATGCGGTGGTGCCTACGCCCGCGAGCTCCATCACTGGAGCTCTACCACCAGTAGAAACTCTTACTCTTCGTTTCTTGGTAATTGTTCGAGATTTCTATTTTTATCTTCCAAAACAAACAGTTGAATGAAAAATATGATTTTAGAACTACCTAATATACTTGCCGCTAAATGGTAGTGCTCAGCACCATCGTGTTCCGGTCAGGTGGTAATACAAGGCCCTGTAATTTCCAACACAGAGGCATAACACCTTAGGCCTCAGGAGTGGTAACGCATCTGCATTTTAACCTTGGTCTTTGTGTAGGTGTCCATAGGTTGCAGTCATCACTTAACATCAATGTTAACTGCATGCTAGTTTGCCGCTTCCATTACATTTAAAAAAACTGTATTTTTTGTGTATTTATTTTACTCGTTTGTGTGAAATAACTTTTTTAAATTGTCTCCAAGTATACCATCGTCATTGTATTTTAATATTTGCTACAAACCTCGTTTTGGGTTAACAATTACCGTTTACTTATCAAACACCTAAGAAAGTGTGAGAATATTTCGTCGGATGTCACAAACGGACGGATACGAAATAATAACGGTAATCTGTCGCTCGGCCAAGTCCTAAACAGTTCATAGTGAAATATATATCTTAAATAATTATTCAATATTCATAGATATTATTGTCTATTTTTGTGAAAGTTTAGAACTATTTCAAAAAAATTGAAGTATATCATTCAGAGCGGGAAAAAATGTTAATCTATGGTGTGTGAACTAATATTTTAAATCTGAAGATATTTTGTATGATCCAAAGTAATCAAAATATAATTTAATTTTTTTTTGTGGTTTTGACTAAAGGCTCCCACAGATAACTGCGAATTCGCATGGCATCGCAAATATGTGCTAGCTTGCACGAATGCATCGCCTGCGATGCGGCGTCACATCGCATCGCATCGCTGTTATGTGTGGCCGCCCTAAAACCGAGATTCACAGATCGCAATATGACTTAACAGATAACTGCGAATTCGCATGGCATCGCAAATATGTGCTAGCTTGCACGAATGCATCGCCTGTGATTTATGCGCAGTTATGTGTGGCCGCCCTAAAACCGAGATTCACAGATCGCAATATGACTTATGGCCAATACGTCTGCGAAACAAAATAAGCACAGAAAGTTTGATTCAAAGTCAAAGTAAAGTCGTAGGCCAGAATGTGAATCTCGATTAGGTACTATAATGAACAATAAATCTTACATGGGTCCGCCGTTTAGTTTCATTTGGAAAAATAAATTGAATATTTTGATAAACATTTTTATACTAAGTTAGTGGACATATCCAAAGTGACTGTTTTTTTTTTGTGTAATGGATGGTACGGTATTCAGGGTACGATAGCAAGGGTCAGAGTAGTGTAATAACATTTAGGGAGTTAGGGCCCTAATTAGGGTGATCGGAGCGGCCCGGTCAGCCTAACGCCCTTACAACACACAGTACAAATATGAACAGTATAGAAACTACGTACAAAACGGCACACTCTCACAAACATGCGCATCGTCGCTCGAGTAGCGAGTGACTCAGAGCTAGATGCAGCACCGCGAGAACTGCTTAGGGGCATCGTTGATGCGCATGTTTGTATGATTGCGCCGTTTCAACGTTTTATACGTAGTTTCCATACTGTTCATATTTGTACGTTGACTGAGTTAGGCCCCTGTCGACCAGATAGTGTGATACTTTCTGCCGGACCCTGAATACCATGTCGTGTAATAACCTTTCATAGTCCTTTTTTTTCTGGTAACTAATTAACTAACTTACTTATACATAACTTAATTTATATTATGGTATAATTTATATTTAGAGAACTCCGGCACGAGTAAAATGTAACAAGCTCGAGTGGTCATAAGGACTGGCGATGTTTAAATTAAAGGAGTGGTGGGGCTGTAGCGGGAAAAACTAAAAAGTTTATCTTCTATAATTACTGGACTTAATCTCAATAATTTACTCTACCCTAAGGGTTGTGTTTGCTGCGTTTAACTTGGTAGATTTTTTTATGTAATGGAAGTGGCAAACAAGCATGCAGTTCACATTGATGTTAAGTGACAACTGCAGCCTATAGACACTTGCACAAATACCAAGGTAAAAATGCAGATGCGTTACCACTCCTGAGGCCTGAGGTGTTATGCCTCTGTGTCGGAAATGACAAGGCCGTACATAACTACCTGACCGGAACCTACCTGTTCAGCACTACAGGATAGTGCTAAGTTAAAAGTTAAGTAAAAATGTAGGTAGAAAATAAGATAATACTATAGAAACAAGATATAAAACTGCAAGTTACGTGGAGCATTAAACTGTAATTTAAAAAAAAATACTTACTCATCTTAAGCTCTTACTTAACTCTAACTTTATTCAACTTATTCATCTTGTACTCGTTTTTATATTTGGTATAATTTATATTAAGTTTGCTCGGGCATGAGTAAAATGTAACAGGGTCGAGTGGTCGTAAAGAGCTGGCAGTATTTACATTTAAGGAGAGGCGAGGGTCTCGTGGGGAAAAGAGGTGAGGATGTCGTGGGGAAAACTAAAAAGTTTATCACGTTTATTTCCGGGACTTTTGCTGTTCCCAATGATAACACTTGTTTTATTACGTATCTGGTTGAGTGATTTTATCTTTACTTATTTAATCATTCTTACGCTACTTTCCTGCAGGTGTCTGAGATAATTGAAAAATTGTCTGTATCATATGAACGGACGGTTAAGAGTTCTGTTTATTGCTATTTGCCTACGGAACTCTAAAACCTGTCGCGTTCATATAAAGTATTTTTTTAAATATCAATCTGAAGCAACCTTAAAGAATTTAAGGAAAAATATTTTAAAAATACTTGGCCAATTTTTTCTTTGTTGTTTTAGGAAAAAGAAAAAGTGGACTTTGATGTTTTATCACACGGTGGCACAGAGCTTAAAAAAATGGAAGTATTTTTTTTTCTTTTATAACATGAAGTGGCAAACAAGCATACAGCTTACATTGATTGTAAGTAAGACTGTAGGCTATAAACATCAACATGAAACCATAGATTTTAATGTGTAACGTAACCGGCGAAACGTGGGTGTTTGCATGTATGATTGAATGCATGCATTTACCTCTGCCTACCCCTTCGGGGATTAGGCATGAAGTTACGTTATCTTTTTCATACACACCACTGTAAAGTTTGATAGAAAGAGATAAAAGAGTACTAAATCAGATAAACATCTCCAGTAAACCACGCGCAAAGCCGCCGGCAAACACTAAACGATTCAATCTAAAATCCACGACATGGATTTAACATCGCAACACATGATATGAGCCGCTAACAACGCACATCTTCGAAATTATACATCATTAATTGAGCCGTCAAGTTTGCAAAGGGAAAAAAAGGGAATAGAGTCGTCTCATACTAATTTAGATATCGGACGAACGAGACCGACAAATTGTCGACCATTCGTATTGGCTTCGTGGAATCAAGACGCCTGCTCTGTTCCGACTATTTTTGGTCGACGTTCCGTATGAGCGGTCAAAGTTCGAAGTTTGGTGGTTTTTGCTCGAACAGTTTGAATAAAGTGTGGCAAATGTTGCTTAGTTATATGTTTTTCGTACTTTAATTTAAAAGAATCTGTTATAAATACTTCACGCCTGTGGTTGCTTGCACGCGCTTAAATGAGAACACCGCGATTCACCGGTTACGTTTTAGCCCGTGTAATAGGTGGTGAGTCTGTTGACATCTCTCGATATCTTATCAAACTCCGAGGTTTTTTTTATGTAATGTCAGTAGCAAACAAGCATGCAGTTCACATTGATGTTAAGTGATGACTGCAGCCTATCGACACCCACATTAGTGTGGGTGTCGATAGGCGTGGTTACCACTCCTGAGGCCTAAGGTGTTATGCCTCTGTGTCGGAAATCACAGGGCCGTACATTACCACCTGACCGGAACACGATAGTGCTGAACACTACCATATAGGGGCAAGTATATTAGGCAATGCGGTGGTGCCTACACCCGCGAGCTCCGTCACTGGAGCTCTACCACCAGCAAAAACAGTACTGGGAAACGTTTAGAAAATGGAAAAATATCAGTCGAATCAATGATAGAGGATTTAACATGTTATCTATGTCTGATAGCCTCGGATCCGGTGATCGAACCAGTTATATGAATATCGCAGAAGGTTTGAATAAGAATATATCTATAAAATACTAATGCAATTTCTGTGAAACAAATATCGGTTCTAGATCTAAAATGTCTAGACTAAAGAGATTTCACCAAGCTAAATAGGAAAGGCACAGGTGTTCGTGGAATATGTTTACACTGATAATACGTTCACAGCTGTGTTTTGTCTGATTACATAGCTCTTACAGATCTATTCTATAAGAAATACAATTATTTATCTTAGTGGTAACAGTATATTCGTAACGCCTGTAGAAGAATGACTGAACTTTTTTTTTTTTTATGTAATAAACGTGGCAAACAATCATGCAGTTCACATTGATGTTAAGTGATGACTGCAGCCTATAGACACCCACACAATGATCAGAGGTCAAAATGCAGATGCGCTGCCACTCCTGAGGCCTAAGGTGTTATGGCCTCTGTGCCTGAAATTACAGGGCCGTACATCACCACCTGACCGGAACACGATAGTGCTGAACACTACCATTTAGCGGCAAGTATATTAGGTAATGCGGTGGTGCCTACGCCCGCGAGCTCCGTCACTGGAGCTCTACCACCAGTAAACTTAACAATAAAGTAACAACAAACTAAAAATAACGAAATTATATTAAAAAAATAGACTTTACTGGTGGTAGAGTCCAGTGACGGATCTCGCGGGCGTAGGCACCACCGCATTACCTAATATACTTGCCGCTTAATGGCAGTGTTCAGCACTATCGTGTGCCGGTCAGGTAGTAATGTACGACCCTGTAATCGTCCGGCACAGAGGTATAACACCTTAGGCTTCAGGAGCGGTAACGCTACATTTCGACCTTGGTCTTTTTGTGGGCGTCTATAGGCTGCAGTCATCACTTAGCATCAGTGAAAACTGCATACTTGTTTGCCACTTCCATAACTTAAAAAACGACTGATGGGAGTACAAACAACACGGAAAACCTTATTTTTAAACCTTTTATATATATATATTTTACAGTATGTTCTAAGGTTTTCGCGAGCTGCACTCATTGAAATAAAACTAGTTTACGGATTTATCTCGCGTATATTAAACTAAAATGATTATTAAAATCGAATCCGACGTTTCGGTCGCTTTTCAGCTTATATATATTTTACCGCGATTCAAATCTGTGGCAGTGTTTCTGCCACAGATTTGAATAGCATAATATAGTTTGTTACACTATTTTCATGTTTCAAATATAGTATTCAAAAACCGGTTCGTTATTTCATTTAAAATAAGTGTTAAAGGAAATAAATCAATTTAAAAAACAATACGCGTACCGATAGCGCAATAAATCACCGGATGAGGTCCAGTCACAGGACGAACTAAATGGAATGACAGATACCTGAATACATTATGACTCAATTCTATAGACTATGTGCTAAAAATACAATAAATACTAGAAGTATTTAAAAAAGAATTGTTATCTATTACTGGATTTTTTTTTTCTCTCGGACGATCAAATTTAATATCATTACTCCTTAGTGATAGATGTGTCTCCGTACCTGGACCACCAGTAGTAGAATTGAGATAAAATGAGATTCTCTTAATTTGATATAGCCTTCTTTCCTCCTTTTACTGTTAAGTTTAAAGTGTCAGGTTTATTGAAATTTATTTCTTTTCATAAATGAGCGTGTGACAGGGACAGCTATACTGGACCTGGAAACTGGTTGCGTTTTCTAGTGCGCATCTTCTTAATATTTTTGACAGAGAGGGATAACAGCTGAGCCTTTTGGAGTGGCAACACACCTTATTTGTAATGTCATTTGTGAAATATTTTAATAAGGCTACAGTATTTATTTATCAGCAGTCATCACTTAACATCAATGTGAACTGTATGCTTGTTTACCACTTGCAATACATAAAAAAGTGATGACTGCAGCCTAAAGACATCTACGTAAAAACCAGGGGTCAAAAAGTAGATGCGTTGCCACCCCTGAGACCTAAGGTGTCATATCTCTGTGATATTACGGGGCCATACATTATCATCTAACCGGAATACGATAGGGTAGCGGCAGATAGGCTAGGTAATAGAGTGGTGCCTACGTCCTCGAGCTCCTAAATCAAATCAAATCAAATCAAATCGTACATCTACACTTGGAACAGTAAAAAACGCTACCAGCAGTGAAAACGGTTGATTGATTGACAACTGACTGCAGTGGAAGAATTCTCACAGTAGGAGAAAATTCTTCCGCTAGATCGACACGTACCGACGCCATAAATAGAATTACCTACAGTAATATAAATAATTAATGAATTTGGATTTTCAAATTTTCGTATAATTTCAAAAGTGAAATCATTTCGCAACGAAAACAAACCGGGAGCAATCTTATAAAGTCCAGTTTCATGGAAATAACATTTTCCGCGTAATGTTCAAATGTCTCTTTTAATTAATGACACGGATTTACTAGAATCACTCCAGGATTAGTTTGCAACTTGGGATTTTTAAATTTCTCTAGCGTTTGTGTTATCTTTTAAAAAGCTTGCCAGTTTTCGTTTCACATCGGACACACAAAGATTTCGTGGACCAAATTTTATGCTCTCTTTGATTTGCTGATAATTTCTGCTAATAATTTTCTGCTTGACCCCCGTTATTATATTTACCGCCTATGCAAAGAGTTTGACTGTTTTGGATATTAATGAGTAAAATTGTAAAATTATGTCTTAGATATATTTTTAAAAGAGCCGACTGAGATTTTTTTTTGGTTGTTCTCAGATCATATTGGCCTTTGGAACTCTGCCGGTGAATGACAAAGAATTACTCTCTTTGTTGACAATTTGTAAAAGGGGAAATGAGACATTTTACTATATTTTACTATACTTACATACATTAGTATAAATATTTAGTTTTATTTCAGTGATATTCTCCATTACTTGTAATTTTTCTAATTTGTAATATGACATAATAATATTGTGTATATCAATTGTTGTTTACTTTAATTTATTTTGTTTATTTTCGACATGTCATAAGCGGTGCTTGTCACCCTAAATGAATAAATGAATTTCTGATTCTGATTGAGTATAATTTTCATTTGTTTTCTATTAGTAGGACAAGTTTTGCAATGGCTTTATGCTATGGCATAATTATGTAGTTTTTATTTGACTTATTATATGCTATTTATAGCATAAGATTGGCACAAAACTAGCTCAATTTTATAGGTATACTTCTTTAAGTTAGATTTTTTAAATAAAACTTTACATATATTTATTGATATTAAAATGTGTTCATTATCAACAAAACTATCTTAATGCTGATTAGGTACTCAACAAGCAAATTTCAAGTGACAAATAGACCAAAGAACCAAATATAGCAACCGTCGTAAATCAACATATGAATATAAATTGACAAACCATTAGCAGCTGAATATATTATTATTAGTTATTATCATACGTGATTGTACGTAACCGACACTACACACACAGGATACAAAGCGAGTGAGACATCTAATAAAGATGATTGTAACTATGAACATGAATAAAGTTATAAATAATAGGACCCGCGTCAGAAGAAATCTGGTACCATTAATTGTATTAAAAAACTTGGGCGTCCGAACAGACAAACGATGTAAATATATGATATCAAAATGAAAAATTAAATATAAATTTTATCTTTACGGTTAATTGATGTTTATAATAAATAACATAGAGACATTAAAAAAAAAACTACGCGACCGAACGATATGTATTGTGCGACTATTAGAGCAGAATCGATTTTATAAATTGACATGCGTTATTAATCGATGTGAGACACGAAATTAGTTTCGATTAGACGTCGCCTATCGGCAATTTTAATGGTGATTTTATGAAAATTAGTTAAACGAAATAGTAGATTTATGTCTTAATAAAAGTAACTCATTATTATGTTGTTTTCGAAGCGTCCGATAGAAACAACATTTTAGCTGTCGGAGTGTTAGATGTTAGGTCATCAGTAATGAATCATTATCGGAAAATTAACTTTGGAATGACGTGTCACATTTTACCACACTTATGTTCCGAAATTTATTCAGATTGTGTTTTTTTTTAACCGTATACAAAAGTCTTCATTGTGCCCTCCAAAAAAGGTTTTAGGAGGTAAAAGAAACAATTATTTATGGACCAGTAATGAAATTAAGAGGTGTTATTTCCACCATCCTTAATTATGTAAGGAATTTTTATGTGACGAAACACGTAAAGGAGCCAAAAGAGTAAAGATGGAAAACAATTCCAAAATAATAGAAAAGGCTCGAAACATTAATAAAATGTCGTTACACAAAACAACCAGAAACACTGTCATGTTTTGGAACAATAACTTCAGCACAAGTTGAAAATACAATTTTCTACATCAGAACAAACTAAAAGTCTTATGATCTAGGATACTTGGAGCACACCCAGTCTCATTACCATATTATCGTACCAGTATAGTTGTACTTGTATTAAATAACGCTGACAAAATATGCAATGCGAATAAATTGTCACTATCTATAATTCTCCGTAATACAGTATTATTCCCTATTCCCTTATGCTGAGATATGGACAATGGGTGAACGGTATGGACGTGATTGCGCATGAATTTCGATAATCCAGGTCAGTTTTTATTCGATGAAGATATATGGTGTCGTAAAATTATCCAGAATCCTTTAAGCTTCTGTGTTTATTATTTTGGTTGATTAACGTTAATTTGAAATGCGAATTGTGATTATTTATTCATTCAAATTATACACAAAACTCCAATGACATCGTTCAATAATTTAAAATTAATTTATTTCGTGTTTTGAGACAATTTGACTTTTTAACAAGTCAATAACCTGAGTTACATGGTTGATTTAAATTAAATAAATGACACTAATTATGTTGCGCACTATAGAACTGGACGAAATATAATAATATGTTTGTGCAATATAAGGATAGAAATCTCATGAATACCCACTCTTCCACTTATTTTTTACTCAGTAAGTATAGTCAAGTTGTCATGAAATGACAAACAAACGTACAGTTCACATTGACGGTGATACTGTAACATCTAAACAGTGATTGCAATGTAAATGTGTAGACACTCCTGAGGTCTTAGCTGTTGTGCCGTGCATTACCACCTGATAGGAACACGATAGAGTTGAACAGCGGCGGTAAATACGTAGATTGTATAATGCTGTGGTGCCTACGCCCTCGAGCTTTGTCACTGGAGCTCTACCACCGGTACATTTTAAAATCGGTATTCAATTTTTAATGTAGCACATCTCAGAAGTTACAAATAGTTTTAATCCATCAAAACGTATACACTTAAAGTTTTTAGAAATACCATTAGATAAGGAGAACATCTCATAATATAATAGTAGACGCAGTGCAGTCACCATTAAATATTCAGCTAAGACGATCACAGCTAATGCAACGAGACATTAATGTTCTGTGGTGTGTTTATGGGTTGACTGCATTAATAACTATTAATCATCACAGCCCACTGGTTCAGCAGCAGGGAGGTGCACTGGGCCCACTTTTTCTTTTTATAATGTGGAATGTTGGTTTTCAGATCAAATGTTTGGAAATCTTAATTAGGTATTCGTATTCACTAAGCAGGTTTTTAATGTGAAAATCCGTTGCGTGCCTTGCATGAACGCCAGTTTCATATCTGGATTCGTATCACGTTACTTGTTTACTTGTTGGTGTAGAATTGATTTGTTCAAATCCACTTATTTCATAGGTCACACGAGGCATTATTCTCTTTGTTTGATTTCATTCTACGCCGCGCATTAAATTGCTAGGAGTATTGATCTAGAGGTCAGTATAAATAACATTAACAATCGTAATAAATATTTGATAGCAAGTCATCATTAACTTCAATAAACTGTAAAGGACGATGCTATAAATTGAATAATAACACTCTAAGAGAACAGACAAGATACACATTCTTATAATGGCTACAACATAAATAAAGTTTCGGTTTCATTTTACAGGCGCAGTTAGCGACGTGTAAAATATTGTTATCGATAATAAAACGTACAATAAATCGCCGCGACGACTTTATATACGAAATCGCATCACGTCTTAAGAAATCTGAGAACACCGTGTAAAGCAATCTCGATGGAAATAAAACAAGAAAACCTTTATGAATAAATTATGGCAATGTAAAGTATGATAAATGATGTTAAGTTGTAATGGAACAGCTTGAGGTGTACAGCGAGCCACGCATGTTGTCGCTATTGGTGAACTGAAAACATAGAGGGATAAAGGTGATGATGACGATGTCTATATGAATGATGTTGTTAGCGATGTAGCCGGTTGTACGAACGCACATCGAGCACAGCGGGTGGTTAGTACGTATCTTACAGGGTAACGTAATAATCTAACTATCTCAGCCACGTTAACGAGACACACGGTGAACAAGAATTGGATCACGAAAACCTTTGTAATGATGACTAAATGTTAATTTTAAACAGGTTTCCAGCTACGATGGTCGTGTAGTTTTAATACGTGCCTTCAATGATTACTCACGATCTGAACGATTATGATGTTACGAATAATAATTAAAGATCTGACGTTTTGGAAGCTGGGGTCAATCGGGTCGACGCCGATTTAAGGGGTATAATTAACTCTTTATTCAAACGTTCACTCCTATCGCAATTTTTTTGTGAAATCAATACCTCGTTTAGATTCAAGGGCCGATTTGTGGGTTTGAGTTTCTTAATCGAATTAATGAGTTGCTGCTTTATTTACATTTTAAATGTATTTTGGCTTTGAACTTTTGCGAGGATTCCACGGATGTTTTGAAGCTTTTATAAGTTTGGTAAATAGAAATTGAATTGAGTTACACTAAAATAAGAGTTTGATACAATTTGAAACTTTTAGAATGATTTCTATTATTACCCAACAAGTGGTTAATATAAATAAATTTAATGGTTCCACAGTGTAAAGGTAATAAACGATAATATAGAATTGATCAATATTTGTTTTACAAATAAACAGCGTAACCAACTTCCTCATTAATTGAACTAAGCCGCAAATTAAACAAACAGTGTCATTAAATAAGCTAACAATTTTAGCCACAGTTAAAACCACTTCACCGGACCATTAACGAAATTAATTGCTCATGGTTACGCTCAATTAGTAATAACGATACTCTCAAATCCAGTAGCAAATCTCAACTGTGAGGGACAATTTAAATCTACGGTTCAAACCAAATCTTGTACAATATTCTAACAATCTTGTTTACAGATATAAACACATGTTAACTTCACGCTTCACGGCAGTGTTTTCAAAAGGATGTATATTTTATTTAGATATATCATTCATGCACACACGATATGTGTTTTGAGCCCCATGTTTTAAGAGACAAGCTAACTGAAATTCATTGAGCACATTAAGAAGAATTGTTGTTTGGAATTGTTTTCTGAAAGAATAATCTCAATAGTACTGCATTCCTGGTTCGGGAATTCGAGAACATAACTTTAACGAGCAACATAAATTCATCAGTTAGGACTTACTACTAATAATCCCCCGTAGTAGGTGATGACTAATGTTACTTTTTTAATGTTATGGCAGTGGCAAACAAGCATGCAGTTCACATTGATGTTAAGTTATGACTGCAGCTTATAGATACTTACACAAAGACCAAAGTCAAAATGCAGATGCGTTGTCACTCCTGAGGCCTAAGGTGTTATGCTTCTGTGCCGGAAATTACAGGGCCGTACCATCAGACCGGAACACGATAGTGCTTAACACTACCATTTAGCGGCAAGTATCTTAGGTAATGCGGTGGTGCCTACACCCGCGAGCTCCGTCTCTGGAACTCTACCACCAGTTACTTTTAATATTTTTAACTTTGATGAGGAATTAAATGAAAATAAAACTGAAAGTTTTGTCTCAGTGGGTACTTGTAGATCACAGAGAAGATTTGGACGTGTTTAAATATAACATAAAATATATAAAAAAGTGAAAGTAAGATAAACAATAACATATCTACTTGTGACAGAGTAAACTATAATTAATTTAAGTATTACTGTATTTTGGTTCTGTGATCACTTCGACCTGAGTTCGATTTAAGTCGACGTCGTAAAATCTAATTTATTTTCTCTATTCTGTTATCTAATATGCTGTTAAGTAGAACATCCATCGACAACTACAACTAAACTCTTAGCACCTTAGGCCTCAGGAGTGGCGACGCATCTGCATTTTGACCTTTGGTCATTGTGTGGGTGTTTATAGGCTGCAGTCATCACTTAACATCAATGTGTTTGCTACTTTTATTACATAAAATAATGGGTAGAGGCTATTTCCGGATCACAAACTTTGGAAGGAAAAAAATATTTCGCAACAAATCAAATAAAATAATTTTACTAACAGAAGAAAAATGAATTCAAATGTGATCCATCTGCATTTTGACCTCTGGTACTTCTTTAGATGTCTATTGATTGGAGTAGTTACTATTATCATTATACCATCCTTGTAGACAGTATTCTGGTTAGCCACCATTACATAAAATAAAACAACCAATCGTCCGCCAATTATGTGAAATATAGTAGGTCAAGCTATTGACATTTAATTTGTCGAGTACATTTCCACTGTCGTAGCAGCTCCAGCCAAAGCAAACCTTGGCATTTCCTATCACAAAATAACTGTTTATTAATAAGGAGTCGAACCCGGGAATTCAAGATTAGCAAACATAAATACTAAGCCATGGATGTAATTCGTATAAAAAGTACCGTAATCATTTCCTTAATCTTTTTTTTTTTTTTATGTAATGGAAGTGGTAAACAAGCATGCAGTTCACATTGATGTTAAGTGATGACTGCAGCCTATAGACACCCACACAAAGACCAAGGTCAAAATGCAGATGCGTTACCACTCCTGAGGCCTAAGGTCTTATGCCTCTGTGCCGGAAATTACAGGGCCGTACATTACCACCTGACCGGAACACGATAGTGTTGAACACTACCATTTAGCGGAAAGTATATTAGGTAATGCGGTGGTGCCTACGCCCGCGAGCTCCGTCACTGGAGCTCTACCACCAGTAAGATAATCTCTCCAGACACGAGAAAAATATGACAATTGAAATTCAATAGTGTCTCGCCGCCGGTGGCCGTACGATCCTTGAAGGATTAGACAGATATATGACACAAAACAATTTAAAAGAATTTACTTGTAAGCGGCATTCCAGCACATCAAACTAAAACTGCCTTCAATTTATTAATGCATGAGAAAACTAGATGCAAACTAGATGCATACGGAGCAAGTGAAGATTAATCGAAGTCAGATCTGAGTAGTTTATGTTCTCTAGCTCTAATGTTTGTTTCGACTGTTCACGTTAACTCGTCTATTTGTTAGACAAACCGAATACCATTACATGGAGCAGTGTTATGTGTGGGTGAAACGAAGTTAGGTTTCAATTCGCTTAAGTTCAGAGAGCTAGAAGTATTTACTGTCAGCTATTCTCTCGATTTTTTGAGTATTGTGAAATAGCATATGCGTAGCACAGGCTGAAGGACTTATTACACGGCACGGTATTCAGGGTACGATAGCAAGGGTCAGGGTAGTGTAATAACATTTAGGGAGTTAGGGCCCTAATTAGGGTGACCCGAGCGGCCCGTGTATTTGTACTGCGACCGGATAGTGTAATAAGCGGCAACCCGGCGCGAAGCCACACCCACCCTTTTTGCCGGACTCTGAATACCGTGTCGTGTAATTGTCTTTTAAAAAAAGAGTTCTGTTGTAGGACGTTTGGTTAACTAAATATAACAATGTTGTTTAGTGTCATTCCTTTAACTACCCGTGGATTCATAATATCCAAATACGATTAATACACATGTAGGTGCAATACGGTGCAAAAATGTAATTATGGGAAATATTTGTAAACCCTATATATTTTTTTCAATCATATGGGAAAATTGGTCATCTATACAAATAAGTAAAATTGGACACTCCAATTTTATTTGCAATATAAAAATAACCGCTTTTTACTAAATACATAAAATGTATACTTTTATACTAGCTGCGCCCACGACTTCGTCCCGGTAGATAATTAACAATCATAAATTCACACGTAGTAGTCTTCAATAAAGACTGTTAGGCGTTAAACTGTATGATATCCGCTGCTATTACTACTTTCATATATTCCGGTCCCTAACGTGGTAGGCAGAGAATGAAGAGCGCCAGATATCCCGGTCCGGATATACCTCTCATGCCTCGTCTACCTTCATCATTCTCTTCATACATGCACGCCAATTCCTAAGACTTTTGACCCCAACATCAGACAGAACTCGACCTATTTGGTCATGACAGGTCAGTCTTGGTCTACTACTTTCATAATGTAAGAGAAATTGGCTAAACTGCTATCAATATTCTATACCCATGTTTTAAAATGCCTTGAAAATGCTCCACAAACCAGTTATTGGCCACCTATCGGGACCCAGGTCATGTTTTACGGTGGTTATTCCAGAGTATTGATGGCGAACATTATAGTAATCATAATATAATTGCATGAAGAAAACATTCAATACCATCACATATACACAATTATAAATCACAATATTCCAGATAAAAACAATTATATCCCGTCACCGTCCATCTTAAGACGTTCTGGCATTACTGGTACAAACAAAGAATCGTATTTAACACGCATGGCATTGATAATGCGGGAGCAGGTGACAAAAACTGATAAGAATGCCGCGGTCTGATCGTTGATTTTTTTGTCTGAAACCAGTCTTCAATGCCTTTAGAATGCAAGCCAAAAGTGATGTGAAATCAAATGACGGTGGGCCACGAAATGTGCGAGTTGTTAAGTTAGGCTGTTAGGTTTTTTTGGCAACAGTTTCAAGTTATTTTAAGTCAATAACCTGAGATGAAAAGCATAAGAACGCGATACTTATAAAACAACACAAAGGTAATGGTATGCACATACGCAATGATACCCCCGATTTGCGACTTCATTTGTTTTTTTTTGTTCTCATTTATTTATCAGATATGTACCAAGTCTATAGACATTCACCTGGTATGTTAATCCTTTCCAGGACAGTATACGAGACACGATAAAAGTTTTTTTGTTTCAACGTCTATAGACGTTTACTGTCCTTGAAAGTGTAAAGCACTGTGTGTGACATGGCGAATCCTCGGTGAATGGAATGTCTCCCTGCTACTTACCTCCCAACAAGGGAATCAGTCAAAGACGAGCACAGCGAAGTGAAACAGTACAACCATACTAACAAGGCACTTGTTAGATTTTGCTTTTTAGAATATTGTAAAGCATCAGAAGAGCTTTAGTATATCTTGGGTAAAACAAAAACATTGCGTTTAAAGTTATTTAACTAGAAAATATCAGTACATTTTACTGACGAACAAAGGGAGAATTGAAGATAAGATCTAGTAAAAGTTGTATATTGATAACATTTTCTTCGCCAATATAGTGCAGAAATTTTACAGCTTTTTTGTACGATAACACAAACGAAAATTTAATAAATTTAAAAGAAATATATTAGTATCGCTGACGCTTGTTTCGTAGCCCATCATTCCTCACACTTAAAAGAAATGATATGCCGGTAAATTATAAGAGGGGTATTACGTTACATGCCTTCACGGTGTATCTTAGGAGGCGGATTGCCGCAAATCAAAAATGCGAGGATAGCTTGCATATTTCTTTTGATATTGCATCTTATCTGGCGAATCTTAATCAGTATTTTAATAAATTAAATAACGAGCATTCATGCGTTGTTGAAAAATAACTGTCGAATATAAATACACGGAGCTGTGATTTTTGGTCGTAGTAAATATAATTTTGTTTACCAGTGATAGTGTCAAGTTGTAAGGGCTATATTTTACTGGCACACGCTACAAGCTACTAAACTAGACACCATACAGACACTACAGTTGCCACACTACATCGACAGTAGGTACCAATATGGACGTCACTGGCGGCCGAGTGAGTGAGACACTATTGTGGCTCATACAGCGCCATAGTAATTAGTGGTGCCGCGATCAGAGTGGCGGCGCAACCAGTATCATTCTGGGTCGCCATCCGAGCTGGTCGCGCCACCACTAATTCCTATAGCGCTGCATGATGCCTCATTCACTCGTCCGCGAGTGATTTACATTTTGGTACTTTGTTGCTGTGTTGTGATGACTCTCGTGTCTGCATGGTGTTTGGTTTTGTAGCTTATGCGCCGCCAAGGTGTCCCGGTGAAATATAGATCTAAGCATAGAGCAACACGGGCCACCGGCCGCGGCGGACCGGAGGGCAGTAGCCATATGCAGGCTTTCCCCTCTGTCAAAGTACAAGACCAAATGGTCCTATGCCTGTCGCCCAGATATTTAAATGTGTGCATGCAATTGTTTACGTATTTTGTTATAGTCAAGGTGTGAGTTTCGTAATAATAGACGATTTTTGTAGTGTGAGTGTGTCTCACACGTATTTCCCCCCGAAAAAAATAACAGACTGTTTTGCATCGGTAATAAACGCTATGGCTACTCCCGTGGACCGAATTGCATTGTGGATCTAAGTGTTGTAAGTCTATCCTACTCAGATTTAACTTTCTAACAGCTACAAGTAATGCAGCCTCTTTCGGTAACAACTCGATACCTCGACAGATTTCTGAGAGCCCCCTCATTTTTCGAGGTATATACAATAAAGATATAACAATATATAGATACACAAAGGCAGATAGTCGGAATGTGAGGTAAGACCGGAAAACTATTTCTGCCACAGACCAATCAACGTTACAAGTTGTCCCAAATTTCAAACGTCTACTTCTTCTTCAAACATTTTAAGCATTTTATTAACATATCAAACAAGACTACAATGGTACGAACAAGAAGACATAATTACGCGTTTATTCGTGCACCGTCTGTCTGATTGCCAGCGGGATGCCTTGTAATTTGCTGGACACCGACAGAGCAACGGTTTGACCGCGGGTGAGAAGCGAATTATGAAATATTCATATTGGTATGTGGTCGGCAATATCTTATAATAATCGTCATTGTCTTTCTAATATAAAGATTTTATATATATGTATACTAGCTGACCCGGCAAACTTCGTATTGCCTCAGAATGAAATAATGTATCAAAGGACTATTTATTTGTAGGTATAGGAAAATTAAATGTGGTTTTCCCTTCAATTTCTTCATTTTTTTTACCTTTAAACCTGGACTTCCAAAAATCATTCAAAACCATACTCAGTTAAATTGGTAAAGCCGTTCTCGAGTTTTAGCGAGACTAACGAACAGCAATTGATTTTTATATGCATAGAAAGTCTATGAAAGTGGCAAACCAGCATGGAGATCACATTGATGTTAAGTGATGACTGCAGCCTATAGACACCCACAAGAAGACCAAGGTCAAAATGCAGATGTGTTACCACTCCTGAGGCCTAAGGTATTATGCCTCTGTGCCGGATATTACAGGGCCGTACATTACCACCTGACCGGAACACGATGGTGCTGAACACTACCATTTAGCGGCAAGTAAATTAGGTAATGCGGTGGTGCCTACGCCTGCGAGCTCCGTCACTCGAGCTCTACCACCAGTAAGATCTATTTATATATCTATTTGTAGCTCAGTTGCAATCGATGACCTTTTTAAACATAAACAACTTCACATTTACATTTGGGGAAATCCCTTTGGGGAATCCTTTTATGGAATGGAAAAATTTGCGTAGGTTTTGGCACACCTACGAATCACAAGTTATTACTACCTTTAACTGGGAATAAGTTTATTGACAACTAGCAGCACGCCCCGGCCTCGCGCGTGTGCAACGTTACCCACCCTATCCTATTCATCTTAGTGTGATGTTATACCTGTAGCCTTTCTCGATAAATGGGCTATCTCACACTGAAAGATTTTTTCAAATCGGATCAGTAGTTTCTGATATTAGCGCGTTCAAACAAACATGCAAACTCTTCAGCTCATAATATTACCTAGTATAAGTAGATCATCGAGTATAAACACTAGAAGTGCCTCTAGTAATAAATATGATTCAGAACTTAAGCAAAAAATGGAAAGAATTCGGCAGTGATCGAACCTGCGACCTCAGAGTAACCAGTCTAGCCACCACTGACGACCCCACTTACTCTAGCGGAAGAATTGGAGATTATGGGATATAGCATACCCCTATGGGGAGGCTTTAGTCCAGCAGTGGACATCTCTCGGTTGATATATTATGATAACTACCTAATATTATAACTAGTATAATAATAATGGGATGTCTGGCGCTCTACACTCTCTGCCTACCCCGTTAGGGACCTGGCGTGAAGATACATACATACATATAATAATAATGGCAACCCTTGATACGTCCCACAGCTGGGCACGAGTCTCTCCCCTTTTGGGAGGAGGCCGGGAGTTTACTCCACCACGCTGCTTCAATGCGGGTTGGTGGAGATATATTTGGTATTATTACATTTTGATCATCGGCTTTTGTGTAAATGTCTACAGTCTTCACTTACTATCTATGTAAACTGATTGAACTAATTGAATTATTGAATACGATTGTTTGGCATCATTTCTTAAAAAAGTAAAACGCCAGAAACGAAATGAGCGAGTGAATCATAACGTTTCCGTTAACGTCACAGGAAGATGGTACCAATAAAACTAAATAATTTCAACTTAACACACAATTAAAACTAAGAAATAAACAATAATAATGCAATAAATCTGTAACATGAGTCCCACATGTGTTGAGTGAGAGTATTCAGGGGTTATTAATTACAAGACAGACAGACATTCGAACGTTCTCAGTGTGTATTTCAACGCTGTAATTGAGAACAAATGTGGTGATTTTTTTTTCAAAGGAGTCCCGCTTGTTTTGACTGATCTGAAAGGATGGGGATGAACGGTGTTCTTATAAAAACGTAAGAAGTGATCGTCTTTCACTCGTAAATTTTACTCTCAAATCTCTTTATGGTGTTCATATTTAAAGAATGATTTGTGTTCGTTATCGAAAATACAAGTTTTTTTTTTATGTAATGGAAGTGGCAAACAAGCATGCAGTTCACATTGATGTTAAGTGATGACTGCAGCCTATAGACACCCACACAAAGACCAAGGTCAAAATGCAGATGCGTTACCACACTTACTCCTGAGGCCTAAGGTGTTATGCCTCTGTGCCGGAAATTACAGGCCCGTAAAAGTCCTAAATACTCATTAATTTATTTATCTAAATACAGGTTTTTTTATGCTATAAATTCATTAAGGTTTTGGACGATATACATTGCTGACTTCTTAAAATAATCATAATTATCATAATGTCAAAAAAGCAATGTACTGAAATTGCGAAGTGGCTATCGAAATAATGACCACCGAGATATATCATTTAATTCTGATGTTCTTCTACACAAATATGACTAATGGTTCATATTTGTGTTACAACTACTAGTGCTAGTGTTAATCCTGAAGTTAGATCCTAGCCATGAATTTCATGATCTTTCATTGCTAAATGACAAACACTTTTAAATTTGGTCGAACCCTTCAGAAGAATTCCTATAGCTAAGATTAAAAAAAATTGAACTAAGTAGAATATTTCAATCTGATATCTAGAAACGCAAGATTGATTTAAAGTAGACTTTAAATTTATTTGGCTACATGTACCAGATACGTAGATTGTAGTGTAAGTAACGCAATATATGTGTGTAATATAATATGATATCAAAACTGAACAACCACATCATGGAATCGAAAAAGAAATGGTGATCCTGTACAAACCAGCATTTATAAAAGATTTGAGTCAAAAGTATCGGCTCTTAATTATTCCTTAAATCACTCCATTAAAATTGTTTAAATCACAAATCAGAATATTTTATTGCTTTTTATATAGAGTAAGATCCCAGAGCGATAAGACACAACTTATTTTCTAAAGCATAGAACTTTCGGTTCTAAGTAGTCTCTCGTGTACTTTTTAATACCTGTACGCTTGTGGAGTTGGCTCGGTGACACCTGCGCAGGTACCAGGTGAGAAAGGTAACTAAAAATCAGAGTTACTTAAGTTAAATTTAAATTACTGATTTTTATATATATTTTGTAGAATATTACTCTGAAGTAATATCAAAAAAGTCAGACGCTTTCCATGCGCCAGAACTTTTGTCAGACGCTTTAAAGCTCTACAAAAAATAAATGAACTTAATTTATTTTTAATTGTCTGATTATTTTATATGTTGTAGAAATTAAACTTGTGGATTTTCTCGCGTATACAACACTCCCAAATTTCTTCATACACCCGACGTTTCGGTTGCTTTCCAGCTACCGTGGTCACGGGCTGACTAATTCGACGATTTTTTTTTTTTTTTTTTTTTTTTTTTTTTTTTAGTTCGGGCTTTGTGTAGGCGGCCTGTCTCGAGACGGCACTAGTCTACTTCACCGGGCAATCGGCGAGCGCAGAGGGCGCTCCAGCCTAAGATTTAGCGCAACTGCCTAAGGGTGACCCATGCGGGTCCGTGCCTCGGCTTAGGACGTTGCGGAGAGACATATGAGACATATGCGATTATGGGCGGTGCAACTTTCGCTCTACTCCATTCGGTTGGTGATAACCGGAATGTCATCGGCCTCGCGGGGCCGGAGATAGGGTCGGGATCAGGGGCGGGCGCGGCGCGAAACGCGTCGGCGCGTTGTATTATTTGCGGTTTGTGCAGTGTGATTCTATAATCGATTATTCATTGCGGCGATGGCCAACGTGGTCTCATCGTCCGGATCTTTTAAGACGTGCCTTGGACGTCTCCTTTTGGCGCGATCAAAAGGAGTGTATATCGCGGCCGCTCTGACCAGCGGATTCGGGTGGTGACTCGCCCGATCGAAATAGCGAGCTGAAGCTCGCTTCATAAACTGCTGGATGGTAGGCAGATTTGCGTCAATATGCAAGTTTTTATTACGTACGTACCAAGGCGCGCCTACGGCTCTACGTAAGAATCGGTTCTGCAAGGTTTGGAGTTTGCGAAGTATTGTCTTTTTCGCGTGGGCGAATACCGGGGACGCGTAACATAAAATGGGCCTTATGCAGGACGTATAGGCACGGAGTTTGTTCCGGGCCGATAGCTTGCTCTTTTGTTTAAGAGACAATGTAGTTGGGACAACACGAATGCAGCCTTTGCGCGCGCTGCTTTTACATGTGCAGCGAAGGACAGATGCCGATCAAGCGTCACTCCTAAGTATTTGATTTTGTCCGTCCATGGGATGGGCTCGTCAAACATAAGGACTGGGGCTACGTTGGGTCTGGGAGCGCGGTCCCTTATGAAGAGTATGGCAGCGCTCTTGCTAGGATTTACCTCTATACGCCAGCGGCGGAACCAAGACTCAAGGTCTTTGGCCGCCGCTTGCAGGGCTTTCCTTATGATCTCTGGCTTTCTGCCAGAGACGTAAATAGCGGTGTCGTCAGCGTACATTGCCACCTGAACGCCGTGGCGGACAGGGATATCGCTAGTGTATAGCGTGAACAAGAGGGGGGAGAGTACGGATCCTTGGGGAACACCGGCTGTTATGGTGTGACGGTTCGAGAGGGTACCCTCGACTCGATATCGAAAGCCTCTGTCCGACAGAAAGTCTCGAATGATGTGCACGATTTGGGTGGGCACTCCGAGAGTGTACAGCTTATATAATAAGCCGTTGTGCCACACGCGGTCGAACGCTTTAGCGATATCGAAGAAGAGGGCTCCCGTCATAATCTTTCTATCGAATTTACTGAGTATATGCTCAGTGATTCGATGTACTTGATGGACACAGGAGTGACGAGCACGGAACCCGAACTGTTCGTCCGGGATCAAGTGCCGCACTCGGGTGAAATCTAAGAGTCGAGCGTACACGACGCGCTCGTAAATTTTACTTAGAGAACTGAGCAGACTTATCGGCCTGTATGACGAGGCCTGGTTGCTCGGCTTACCGGGCTTTTTGAACCCGATAATTGTGGCCTCTTTCCACGCGGGTGGAAACATACTATTTTTAAACGCTGCGTTGAGTATCGCAGCCAAAAGGGCAATGAGCAAAGGGGGGAAGTTTCTAACTGTGCGATTGGAAATGCCGTCCGCACCCGGCGCTTTCCGCACTTTTAGACGCTTGATCAGGTCTGTCACCTCTGCGACTGTCACAGGTCTGAGAGGATCATCATTATTTTCGCTATTACCGTTAGCGGTTTCATCGACTGGCGTGTCGGGAATGGGACCGGTTTCGCGCGGGGGGGTTGGCGGTCTCGCGTTCCTACTTTCGACTTCTAAGTTGATCTTGTCTAAATGATCGGCAGCTATCGGCATCGTACTTGGAGAGCATTGAATCTCGAGTTCGTTCGCCAGGCATTCGGACTTTTCGAAGTCATCGAAGGCTGGCGGTTGGTTAGGGCGAATGAGGGGAGGCATGGATGCCTCCATAGGGGATTTGAAGCATTTGAAAAGCCTCCAGTACTCTGTATGAGAGGGATCAAGGTCAATGAGCTTTTGCTCCCAGCGGTCGTTATAGACTTCCACCTTGCATTTCTTGGCCTGACGTTGCCAGTATCGCATGGTGGATTTTCTATCGGCCGTTGGGGCAGAGTAGTAAGCTCTGGTAGTTGCATTCCTTTCCCTCACTATCTCCCGTACGTGCTCAGGGATAACGGCGTGACTGGGTACAGTCGCGGGTTTTTCCTCTGAGCATCCGTCTACGACAGATTGTACGTGATTAGTGAGAGCAAGGATCGCACTATTGACTTCGTCAGTGGTCTCTATCAGGGAGGGGATCGTATCTAAGTCTGCGGATGTGGTGGCGGCCAACTTGGATCTCACTTGAGACCAGTCGGTCACCACTCTCATCGGGATGTCGCTACGACCTGTATCAGTGGGACCGCTATGGGGGATAAATTCTATGATAACAGGTCTATGGTCAGAGTCTAACTCGTGTAGCACTCGTATAGAGTGCAAACGCAGGTTTACATTCTTTACTAGCGCTAGATCGAGTATGTCGGGTCGTCCCATGTTGTCGTCATAACAATAGTGGGTGGGTTCGAGTGGCACTAGAATGTCTATAGGTGCTCTGTCAAGATAACGTTCAAGAACTGTCCCTCGTGCATTAGACGAGTTACAGCTCCACATTATGTGTTTGGCGTTGAGATCTCCTGCCACTATGACGGAGTCGCCAAGCTTAAATAGACGATCTAGGTCGCCTACTAAGAGATCGCGTTGGGGAGATAGATACGCCGACACTATAGTGATCGGCTGATGACCGGTCATCGCTAATAGGCAAACTGAGACTTCAATGTTCTCCAGGTCGTCGGGAGGGGATAGAGGCGTGCAATGCAGCGTCCTCTTGTAATATATAAGGGTGCCTCCGAAGGCACCGTCTGTACGATCGTTTCGTACTAACCTATAATTGGCCAAGCTTGGGTTACGGCGGGCGGGTTTTAAAAATGTCTCCTGGATGAGGAAGACATCAATATTTTTATCGCGGAGAAATTCTCCCAGCTCATCGCGGAGGCCTGACATGCCATTGGCGTTAAAAAACCCTATTCTAAGTGAATAGGGTTTTATCCTGCTAGATAAATTAGTTAAGGGCCGTATGTTCATTTTGGGTTTACCGGGGGGTGTTGTTTATCAGCCGGTTGACGTCGGCTGCGGCCAGGACCATTTCTACCCTGGCGTTGGGAAGGTGGGGATTTGCTTTAAAGTAGCAGTATCTGTCCAGCAGGGGCTGGAGTATGCTCATGTCAAACATGAGCGAAAAAGAGAGTACCTCGCTGATGAGGTCGAGTGGCGCCTGAGGGGGGCCGGGGGCGGGAGCTTGAAGGGCCATGGGTTGAGCCTGAGGGGCCTGGGTGGGTTTGTGGCGTGGTGTGGCCGTAGCGGCCAGCGGGGGCCTGATGGGAGTTGGCACGGGGGCCGGAGCGGGGGCCGGAGCCGGGGCCGGGGCGGGAGCCGGGGCCGGGGCTGGGGCTGGGACCGATTTTGGAGCGGCCTGAGGGGCCTTCGCGGGTGCCCGAGCGACCGGGGTGGTCGTGGGCGGCGGGATCACTCCTTTAAGAAGGGGGAAGTGGGTGGTGCTCATGAGGGAGGGCGGCGGACCGGTCCTCCATGCGGGGGCCAAGATGGGGTTGGGGGTCCTCTCGAATTGAGGGGCCGCTCTGGGTGGGATTGGGCGACGACCCCTGGTGGGGATTCGTGCCGCTTTGGGAGCCTCTTTGCATCCCCTATAATTGGCGGGGTGGCCTGCCTGACCGCAGAGTATACAGCTCGGGGGCTCCGAGCATGCAGCTCTGTCCTTGGGGCGTGTGCAATCGGCCGTGCCGTGGTCTTCCAGGCACTTTACGCACCTGGGGCGCATTTTGCACCGACCTGAGGCATGTCCGTATCGTTGGCAGTTATGACACTGCCCTATGTTTCCCCTTTTGTTAGGGGGCTCGACACGGATGCCACCGAGTCCCGCAACATCTTTGATGTTGAAGATTGCGGTGGCTTCCTTGGTGTTGTCAAGAATGACTAGCACCATTTCAAGGTGCCCGTTTTGGCCCCTGTGCCCGCGGTGCATCCTATGCACTTGCTGCACGGGGAGGGCTTTGACCTCTTTGAGGTCGGTCATAATCTCCTCGGGTGTGAGGAAAATGGGGAGGTTGCGTATGACAACGCGACGCCGTTTCTCCTCTGGGAGAGCGTAAGTAAAATACTGTAAGCCTCTCTCGTCAAAGAGCGAGGTGGCTGTACGGTGGTGGGAGGAGGACTCCAGTTGGATGGTGTAACAACCATCCTTGGGATTCCACCTGGTATGGAGGGGGACGACCCCTTTGACCTTCAGCGATGCTGAGAGGTCGGTCCAAGTGAATTTGTCGGACCCTAGGAGTTTGAGAGGGGGGGGACGTTTGGATTTAGGCGCTCCTGGGGCGCTAGCCTGCGATCTCGCTGAGGGCGAGCTGGCTTGGGATTGGTGCGCGGGAGATGCGCTACCTCGAGAGGTTATCTTGGGGGTGGGGGGGGAGGCTGTGATTCTCACAGCTTTGGCGGGAACGGAGGGCTCCTCGGCCTGGGTTTTGCGGGTTTTCCGCTTTCGCTTGCCTCCTTTGACGAGCGTGAAGTCGTCTGTGTCGGAGGCGGACTCCTCATTGGACGCCTGTCCTACGGACATTGCGTCTGAGTCCGTAGAGCGTTCCTGGCCGGGAGTGGGGGAGGGGGTGGCGGACTCTGCTTGGTCCAAGAGTGGGGGGGCTGCGGACTGGGATGTGTCCGGAGAACAAACGGACTCTGAATGGTCCGAGACAGAGCGGCTCTGAGTGGGCGATTGAGAGCGCGGGGAGCATGAGCGGGGCTTTGAGAGTCTTGCACCCTCACAAATGGATTCCAAGAATCCGTCGGGCAGGGGGTCCGGTAACTCCTGCATAATGCGGGCGAATTTGGAACTGATTTTACTGCTTTTCAGCAGGATGGCAAAAGCTGCCTCATGCTTCCTTTTCTCCTCAGACATGTTGTCTGGGGAGAAAAGGATTTCAGCGAAAGGGGGAAATGGACGTTTGCGGACTTGGTGGTTTTTATCCCTATCTCGACCTAAAAACGCACGAAACAGGAGGGTTCGGTTATCGAACACGTTCCCCGGGAAGAACCCACAACAAACCCGGGGCAATCGTGTGTTTAAACGCGCCTATAAATTAAACGCGGGGTATTTATCCCTACCTCCCGGGTGGGACAACCCGGGAGTGTGTGAGGTGTAATTACCTCCTCGCCGGGATAGGCGAGGAGGGTGTGTCCTACTGGTGAGCCCTAAGCTTGTATCGCCCTCGGCCAATCTTAATGTGCCGAGGGGCCCTAAGGTAACGTCTGTCTGTCAGTACTTGTACGGCAGAGACTATGGGGTCACTCCAAATGCCTCTGTTCTAACCGTACACTTCCGATTTCGCTTTAGCCTGAAGGGCGCAGCAACGTCACGGGTCTTCGTTTAGTCGGTTTCGTTGGCACTGTTAAGTTTCAGCCGACTTGCCCTGAGGGGGCCAACTTGATTTGATTGCACGTCGGTATAGACCGAAACAGGATAAACCCCAATTCCTCGAAACACGGCGGTCGGTCAAAAGACTGACTGTCGTTATCGGCAATTAGGACTTAAACCCAATTCCACGAAACAACGATTAGTCAAGGACTAATCGTCGTTATCGGTAATTAGGGCTTAAACCCCAATTCCACGAAACGGGCGGTCGGTCAAGGACTAACCGTCGTTATCGCAGATTAGGGCGGCGATAAGCCGAAACTCGCGAACAATACACTCGCGATAGCGCTCTACCAGAAGGGAGAGCGAGAACAATGGAAGCGTGCGTTCAGGACGAGCGCACGAACCGGAATGTGTGTAATTCGACGATGTTCAGCCTGGTCTTATATAGCTGAGACAGAACACAACCCTAGTGCGATGTAAACTACTAGTGGCGCCATCTAGCGATAAATTACTGAAAACTACGTTGCCATATCATGCTAGCGCCACCTATTTCTGAGACGTCTGGCATAACGGTCCGGATTCACGCAAAAGTTACTAACCGTATCTCGTGGTTTTGCAGATTTACTAGTTTGGGATTTCAATTTGGATATAATGGGATCCCAATTCGTTGACAAACGCCAACCATCCTCTCTATTGAAATTTGGATGCTTTTTAATCTCAATAGCCTCTCTGACCATCCGTGGAATAGGACGATTTTCTTTTGATATTATCTGAACCTTATCAAAACGAATGTAGTGGTTGGGTTTGTCCGTTAGATGTTCACAAACTGCAGACTTTCCGGTTCGTTGGTGTTTGACATCGGCTATATGTTCTTTCACCCGGGTCAATACAGGCCTCTTTGTTTGTCCTATGTACGAAAGTCCGCAATCACAATCCAGTTTATAGATACCGGCATCCTGCAAGGGAATTTTACATTTTATAGGTCTTAAATACTGGTGTAGTTTCTTATAAGGTTTGAAAATTGTCTTTATTGACGACTTTTTCAATATGTTACCTATTTTATCCGTAACACCCTTAACATAAGGTAGTAAAGCCGGTTGTCTTTCAACTGTTGGTGGTTTCGTTGTTTTTCTATGTCGGAGGGGTGGTACTTTTAGTTTATTATTTCGCAGCACTTGTCGTAGATGTTGTAGCTCGGCATTTAAATGATCGTTATCACATATGCCTCGTGCTCTCCTAAACAAAGATAGGCCGACTGCAGCTAGATGTCCCGGGTAGTGGTGAGAGTTACCATTGAGATACCTGTCTGTATGGGTAGGTTTCCTATACACAGTATGGCTTAAAGTGTTGTCGGGATTCCTAATCAATAGAGTATCTAAGAAGGCTAATTTGCTATTTTGCTCCAATTCCATTGTAAATCTGATCTTTTGATTTATGGAATTGAGATGATCGAGAAATCCAGTTACTTCATGACTGTCTAACACGGTGAACGTATCGTCTACATAGCGCTTGTATATTTTAGGTGCTATAGATGTAGTACTGAGGGCACGCTCCTCGAAGTCTTCCATAAATATATCTGCGACCACAGGAGACACCGAAGAGGAGGAGTGTTGTATACGCGAGAAAATCCGCAAGTTTAATTTCTACAATGTATGAAGCTCGCGAAAACCTACGAAAACGTTATTATATATGTTATTCAAATAAATAGGTGACGCTAAACGTCAAATGTTTATCTCAGAGTGTGAATTGGATATAAGCAAGTTTGAAAAAAGTATTAAAAAAACACCACTGGAAAACTTTACACTGGATTATTAAAAAAAAAAAAGAAAACGAAAGTAGGTAGTAAAGTGCAAGAAGTACGGATTCAAAGAGATTTTTTTGGGCGTGTACTTGGCATATCTATAGATCATAAAGTAGATATGGCCAAAATTATATCCTATTCTATTACTCCAGTGCCGTTATCCATGTGCCATATTGATGGAGCCATTTGTAAAACTCAGAAATCAACCTTAATGAAGTCCTTAGAAAAAGGTTTAGAGCACAATCCGCCTGATCGAACAGATATTTTATTGATTGATGTTTTTTTTTTACTACATACTATGAAAAATGTCCCGAAAACTTTTGGAGCTATTTCAAAAAAAATGCTGCTAATGGTAATACAACTCAAAGCGACAAGATACGACGTTATTATTGATCAATCCTTCTCTCCTTCGATTAAAGATTACGAAAGATCTCTCCGCCAAAAATCTACACAAGTGGATTTTAATATTGCTGCTCCCGATCAAATTAGACCGTCTGATTTCTTAAAAGTACTCAAAAACATCAATTTTATAAATATGAAATTGAAAGCAGTAAGTATTTTTCAAATATTAAGGTATTTTACTCTGAGGCGCATGCGCATAGTGCTCTCGCGCTCATACTCATAGTTGAGTAATTTTTGTGTTTAGGGGATGTTTGGTCATTACAATTTGTCTGACTGATTAAATATAACTTTGTAATATTTATTTGAATAACATATATAAAAATCAGACATTTAAAAATAAATTAAGTTCATTTATTTTTTGTAGAGCTTTAAAGCGTCTAACAAAAGTTCTGGCGCATGGAAAGCGTCTGACTTTTTTGATATTACTTCAGAGTAATATTCTACAAAATATATATAAAAATCAGTCATTTAAATTTGACTTAAGTAACTCTGATTTTTAGTTACCTTTCTCACCTGGTACCTGCGCAGGTGTCACCGAGCCAACTCCACAAGCGTACAGGTATTAAAAAGTACACGAGAGACTACTTAGAACCGAAAGTTCTATGCTTTAGAAAATAAGTTGTGTCTTATCGGTCTGGGATCTTGGACTAATATCTCACGGAGTGTCATAAGGTGTTGTAATGTCAATGAACTTATAATCATTCCTATTATCTTCGGAATCTCCATGATATTAAGCATATTGTGATGCCATTAAAAACATGCTTGTGAAATCAAAGCCAAGTGTGAAGAATACGAAATATTGTTGGATAATAATTGCGACGGTGCATTTTAAATAAACTATGAAGTCATTTAGAAGTAAAATGAAATAAGGAGTCGTTTTACGCAATTAAACCAACAGTTGTTGAAATTTTATTTAAGTAAAAAAAATTATAGTGAAGTACAAAATAAAAATCCTTTTCAAAAATAGAACAACTTCAAAATTAATGTTTGTAATTGTACTTTCTAATTATTTTCTTCTTCTTTCTGTAGAACTTGACCAACAACACTGCCGTGTGATCTGATGATAATCCGATTCGTCGATGAATCGAGATAAATATCTTCTTATTGGATGTTTGCTCACAAGATTAATGTACTGACACTTAGCACATTCATAAATAAAATTACTGATTATGTGGTTAACAGCTTTAGGAACCCCGATAAAAAAGATAATTTATTCGGCTATTTATTTTCGAATGGGCCGATATTAATATGAAACATAATGCACAATAATTATTGGCTTTATTAATTTTGATTGGTGCCAAAGGTCTACCTTGAGTAATATGAACTTCTCGGATATATGCCACTGAATTATCGAATCTAATATTATACTTATCATCGAGTTCATTCTTTTATTCAGTACATGACTATACTCATCAGGTGTTATTTTTATATTCCATACGTAGCAACAAAAACAAATCCAGTTATTTTAATTTACTAAAGGCACTTTAATGATAAATCAAAAATGCTCCATATAGATTCATATATTTGTACGAGTAATTTGATATAGATGTATGAAGCAGCACTCCTTATATACATTTAATTTACAATCCTGATAATTTTATGTCAATAATACGCTGGTGCAATGCATTTTGCAGTAACTACTAAAATTGATGTTACTGTTGTTAAATTTGACAATAACTATATCTTTAATCACCCTTTGAGTGCAAGCGAAAACTAAATATTTTATAACATGTGTTAGTTGTCCCTTAATCCAGTAAAATGAATCTGCGTCCAAAATGTGTGTTAGCTATTTCTAATACTCATCGCCTCGCAGTACCTGAATTGTATTAACCACTTCATCTCTTTCAATATAAAGTCATTCATTACACGTTCACTATCTCTAATATGTGTTGCTGACTATTTTTATTTTAATACCACCAACCGCTAATGGATCAAGACTACTCAATGTGTGCGTACCAAAATTTGTAATTTCAACTTTGTTCCTGTGTTTGTAAAGATCAAATTACTAGTCCCATCGGCAAGATCTATTGGTTTTTGGTAAAGTGAAGAAGTCATTGCGGCGTCACCGATGGTTTTTCAAATATTGACCGCGTCCACCATTATCTGTGGGAGCGTGCGATAGCGTTGTATGTCGTCGGCCTAAATGCGGACTTGTTTGGTTTTTAGTCTGTATTTGTGTTACGGCGGATATACCGAGGTGCGGGCCCTTTGTAATTAAAGGGATGTTTTAATTCGTTTTTTGTTTAGTATACAGTGTGGTTAGGATTTTTTTTGGATTGCGAGATTGAGTAGTCTACAATAGTTCAGGATTAGGTTTTTTTTCTACCAAGGTGGCAATGTCAAGAAAGTATACTTAATACTTTTTTACTGGTGGTAGAGTTCTAGTGACAGCGCTTGTGGACGTAGGCACCACCGCGTTACCTCTGTCTGCCGCCAAATGGTAGTGATCAGCACTATCGTGTTCCGGTTAGATGGTAATGTATGGCTCCGTAATAACTATCACAGAGACGTAACAACTTTGTTCTGAAGGGTGGCAATGCATCTGCATTTTGACCTCTGTTTTTGTGAAGACATCAAGTGACTTAACATCAATGTGATCTGCATGCTTGTTTGACACCTTCTTTACATTAAAAAATCACATCAATTTATTAATACTGTATTCTGTTCAAAATGGTCATTCTATACATAACATATTTATACAAACTAAAGAACTCTGTTCCTGTCCTTATGTAGGTCCTGAAGGTCACTTTTTAGCTTCCATAGTCTACACCACCACAAAATCCCAAAAGACAGTGCGAGGCCACGGAAGCTGAAAAGCGACCAAATGACAATACTGTCGTAAAAATCTGTTATTCTTTGTATTATGTACCTATCTTACTTGAAATAAAATAGAACATCCCATAATAATGTAGAATGTATGGCAAAACTTCGTTATATTCAAGATCCAATCACATTCTCAGACTAAGAGACTCGAGAGAAAAACACGAAAATAGTATTACCAATGATAATATTGATCAACTTTGGATTTGCTGAAATAAAGTGGATAGATCTAATTTATTGAGACGATCTTTCTAAAAATGATATATTTCTATCTCGGACTATCAATGTAATGACATCGATTCTCGTTTTTGTAGATAAAATAAAAGATTGACTATTTTATGTCGATACAATTATAATACTCTTGTTTTATATATGCGTTGAAACAAAATATTATTTGACAGATCTACAGAAACTTGGATTTTTTTTTCTTGGATTTAAGGCTGTGGATGATGTGACTGCTGCAGCCTAAACAACTGTCGGAAAATTGAAGTCAAAATATAAATGCGTTATCAAATTTGAAGGTAATATTCTATTAATTGTTATAATAGAATTCATAGAACTATAAAATGTATAGGATCTTCCTTTCATTGGGATAAATGTATTAAAAACACTATTTAAATGAATGAAATACAAATCAATTGATATCAATTATTATTTTAATCCTACCTGCCCTGAAGAACTTCGTATCGCCTTAGAAGTATAAAAAACAAATATCCAAACATAGAAAAAAAAATTGGGGAGAATAATTTTCCTTAAGAAATTTCCATTTAGGGATATAAAAAAAATATTTATAGAAGATTTTACTGATATACAATTTTATTCAAACATTTATTTACTTGAGATAAGAAATAACGAATACAATGAAGCAAATTACGAAGTATAAAAGTACATGCTTACTCAACCCATTCATAGTCAACTTTAGTAAAGTGTACAAAGAAAAATACACTAGTGTTTAAACAAATCACAACCTTTTCACATTTCAATATTTACGTTTGTGTCAGAAACGATACGAGCTCCCTTACATCCAATTACGAGAAATCCTTGAAAAGAATCAAAGCAAATAAAATATCTAATATAGAACCACTAGATAATGTGATTCTGAAAATTTCATCCGAGCTCATTTAAAGTTGAACGATAAATCCAAAACGAAATACGTACAGTCCCAGTAAATAAAGATTAAAGCATTTAATCAGTTACTCCTAGAGTTCCCGTTTTCTTGCGATGCACAACAAAAAGTTTTGACGTGACTTATATCTTACAAAGTTTAGCTTAAATTAGGAATACGGTGTGGAGGGGACGTTAAACAAATTAACGTTTGGGCATACGGACGGTCACTGCAAAATAAAATCTACATTTGAGAATTGCCAGCAGGATTGTAAGTAGACAGAGTGAAATGGAGTGAATGGAGATGCAGCTTGATCTTTATGGCATGTGATCAACAACGTTGAAGGTCAGAGTAGTTTAAGTTTCTAAATGAATCTTTTTTTTACTTTAGACTTATTATTTAAAGCATTGTCAATTTCAGTTAACAATCGTGCGTGTATTTTCAAGTATATGAGACTTAAATTAAGGGTGGACGTATAAAAAGTGAGAAAGTGAAAGTATTAGAGTACTCTTGATAAAAATATAGTAAGTAAATCTCCATTATTATATTAATCCTCTTTTAATTTATGTTTGTACTGTATCACCTACATTTCAGCTTTTCAAGCAAATCTAGGCGATCTTTCGATAAGGACAAAATCATATTTAAAAAATAATAATAAACTTTCATCTAACTTAACCTTATAAGTTAAACGAAGGTTGAAATTATTGAACATGCCAGAATGTATTCCAGATTTAGCTAATTTATTGAAAATTAGACGAAAATGATTTAAGGGTGTAATAAGACCTTACGGAACAAAAACCTTTTGATAGCTACAAAAAAGTTAAAGTGCAGTTAATTGAAAATTTAAACGATTTTAACCGGTAAACAAAGAAAATATCTGTTCACATCCTACTTGTAACTATAGAGTAAAACATCCAACTTTACCATCTCCGAAATTACAAATTTCACGAACACCACCGTAAGAGACCTATAAAGCTGTCTCTTCCATCCATTACGTCACAATGTTATTCCGCCAAGAAACAACCACTTCCATATTTATTAAGATACAATAGATGTTTACTTACACGACGTAACATGGGATCAAGCTCGCTTACCTGTAAAGAAAACAATACATATCAATGTCAAAATTCCATTACACGCACAAAATCTTCATCTTTACTCTTCCCTGTATTAGTGACATTAAAAATTGACAGTACATTAGTATTATTGGAAGGATATTAAATTTTAAATGTGTGCGTAGGTGTGGGATCAAAGTAACATTATGCGTCGGTTTACCATCCTAAGATAAAGTGTGTTATGGAGACGCCTATACTCTAACGTTGAAAGATTACAATTTTATTTACTACTCCAAAACGTTTGATAATCCATGTCTTAATTAACCGAGCGAGAAGCGGACTTGTACTATGGGCTTCTGCGTTCACATTATCAAAACGATTAGTTCGTCGAACGCTAACTCTAAGCCAAACTTTGTCATCAATGCGGTAGAGTTCATTATCAAATGAATTGGAAAAGTCGGTGCATTCGCTAGAATTCATAACGTTACAGCTTTTGACTTTATTGGTATCGGTCGCTTTACATGTGTTTTGTCGGCAACCAATATCCATTTGCTGTTAGCAATTTCATCGAAACGTTATTTTTGGGTATCTATCACCTCACTATACATTTTTTTTAATTATCAAATGTCGAAGACCTCCAATACCAATTGTACTAGTTTAATGGCATCGTAAAAGTAGTTGGTATATAAATCTTCGAATCTTCAAAGATAAATATCTTCCTAATCCTGGCTTCTTTATCCGAGATGATCGTTCCATAAATCTAATCGAAATATCTTATTTAATTCAAATTTTAATACGGGGATATAAAACAAACAATCTAACAAAGTTTTTTCGGATGGGAACATCGAAATTTATTTAGAGGAAGTTGAATCAATCACAGTCGGTAATCCTGTAAGGCTATAAACAATAGGACAAATACCGATAAAGCCGAATTTTACGATCCGCCACCTCGTTTATTACTGAGTGTGTTGAGGCGAAACAAAAGTGAGGGAATACAGAATTAACAAAGTGGACCTCACTCAATTCAATAGTAACACTAAATTTACGATTCAAGGCAATATAAATGTATGGTATCATTAAAATGTTCATCTTTATCTACAACCTGATTCAGATTTATTTATGAGGCTTTTGTATTTCAATTTGAACAATTGTATTACTTAACGGTTTGTACCTTTATCGAATTATTTATGGAATCAAGAGAATCTTTTGTATATTTATGGTTGTAGACTGAAAATATGAAGCATGTTTCTGTTGATGCTTAGAAATTGTACGACGGCTCATATGATATTAAATCTCTCGTGCTGAATCGTAAAAGCCTGTACGTTCCTTAATGAATAAGTGTCCTTTATAAAGTGAAGATGGTATGGATAGTAAGTACCCAGTAAAGTAAAGCATATGTGATTTTACCAAGTATGAAGTTGGCAGGCACCTATTGGTCTTTGGTTTGCAGATCAATTACTAATCCCCGGTTCATCGATGGACGTGAAAGTGTTGAGGCACGGGTGTCGGTGTATAAATCTCTCTATATCTCTCTATAAATCTTTTTATACTTAATTCATGAAATACAGGACCTATTTAATTTTTATTCCAAATACGCTATTAATGCATCAAGATATTTTTTTATGTCTTGAAATTAAGTTGCTTTCTCTTCAATTCATCATCTCGAAATTTAATTTATTAAATTCACCATTACGAGGTATATATATTTTTTTAATATGGAAAATTGTTGGTTTAACTAAAACATTACCCGCTAAAAACAAATGACTAGCACATTCGAAATTTCGCAAGCATCATTGAACAATTAGAATTCATAAACAAAGCGTCTCAATAACTGTAGTTCCATTAGAGAACAAGTAACTAATTACAAACAAAAAAGGCTTTCTAAAGCCACATTCATTTCACGGCTGTTAGGTTAAAAGTCTTATGAATATCGTATATGGCAGACATTGAGTGTTCGTTAGCACTCTTGACCCTACGACTTGACGTTTGATTCATAATCTAACGGTCCCCGTTGTTAGGTATTCCCAGTGAAGTTGAGATATAGCCATGACGAGATTTGACAGGTGGAAAGTACAATACTTTTATTTCTTGTTCTACTTATAGGTTAGGATCCCAATGCAGAATCATATCGTTCATCCAGATATGCTGCAAACCTAATTTTTACGCATATTTATAATCTACAGAATATATACTCACTAGGTTGCCTATCAAAAAATTATATAATTTAATATTTATTTTGAGAATGTTTTTTTTTATTTGTTTCGTCAATAAAATATCGTCCACTTCACGGAAATATGTATTAAGACTCTGAGAAATCACGACTGTCGTTGCGCACTTGGCCGCCCCTACATAATATTTTCGTTCCGCCCCGATAACTTTTTACGTCCATAACGTATACATGTATTATTTATATATCAAATTAAAGCGATTTTTTTTCCTCATTATTATGATATACGGGAAATTAAATCGGCCGCAAATAAAAGTTGCTGGCTGTTAAAGACAAAATAATTTAATTACAAATACTTGTCACCAAATTTTGATAGACCTAGTGGGTATATATTATCTAGATTATAAATATGCGTAAAAATTAGTTTGGCAGCATACCTGAATGAACGATATGATTCTGCAGTGGGATCCTAACCTAGTAGCTGGACTTAGCAATGGTATATTTGAGATGACGTGTTTGTACATGAGGCTACAACAGCAGTTCTGTTATACTCGACTTGCTCTATATTTAATAGCAATACTTGCTGCCCTGACAAACTTCGTATCAACTTAGAGGCATAACAATATTACATAAACAAATTAAATGTAGAAAAATTGGAAAGAAAAAATTGTGGAGAATCACCTTCACTATTTAGGGATATAAAACAGACTACAACCCATTCTCATACCTACCAAATATACGCACAATTTCATAAAGATCAGTCCAGCCGTTTCGGAGGAGTATTGTTACAAACACTGTGACATGAGAATTAATCTATACAAATAAATAAAATTGGAGTGTCTGTTTGTAATATAAAAATAACCGCTTTTAACTAAATCCATATGTATGTATACACGGTACATATACCCAAACAACATTTTTTACTATTTTTGTTTGTCTGTCTGTTTGTTCCCGCTAATCTCGGGAACGGCTAGACCGATTTTGACGAGACTTTCAATGGCAGATAGCTGATGTAATAAGGAGTAACTTAGGCTACTTTTATACTAGCTGCGCCTACGACTTCGTAAGAGTAGGTACTGAACAACCATAAATTCTCACGCGGACGAAGCCGCGACTTCGTCCGCGTCCTTCGTTTGCACAGCTAGTTTTATAATAATATATTAGTTTACAAAGTAAGTTTTTTGAGTTAAAAAAGTGGCAAGGAAGCATACAAGTCATATTGATGGTAAATAAATACTGTAGCCTAAAAACATCTACAAAATAACCGAAGGTGTCTGTGTAGATGTGTACTAATAATTAAGAATTTTAAAAACGCCATATGTAAACTAACTTGTTAATATTGTGCAATATACAAGCTTCCTTTATAAATATCATATCTGTGGTTTATTGTCGTGAACACAACACCAAGCTCATTTTCATACTTTGGTTCCAAGTTCCGTTTGTCCCTGTTATTGCACGAATTAAAATTTCACAAAAATTTAGGACAACTTTTTCGCATTTTTAATTTATATAAGCATTTTAATTTTTAGGGTTCCGCAGTAAACAAGGGCCCCTTACAGTTTCGCCATGTTCGTCTGTCTGTCTATCCATCCACGGTTTAGCGCAAAAACTATTGGTACTGGAGACTTGAAATTTGGCACAAGTTGGCACCTTAATCACGCCGACAAAGTGGTAATATAAAAACATGAATTTTTATTTTATTTAGGGTACCTCCCGTATATGTAACGCGCAAATATTTTTTTTATAGTTTTCTCGTAGTGTGGGATTTTGTTGGATAGGTCTTTCAAAAATGTTAGGGGTTTGCAAATATCATTTTTCTATTAAGTTAACTGTTCGTAACTTATAAAGCTTTAGAGTGTTAAGAATCATGGCAAGTTTCATACATTGATTTGTACAAAAAAAGTTAGAAAAAGGTACAAGGTAAAACGGATTAGAAATATAATATAGGGAACCTAATGAACATTTTTTGGTAGGTATGTAAATTATTTTTAAATCACCGGAATAAAACTCGTCTTTCCTAACAACAGTAGAAGCACTCCATACTCAAGTTCAATTTCAAACTTTTTATTCCGGAGACTTAAAAATATTTAAGTATCAGAAAATGTTGTTTAGTTTTAAAGCAAAATGGAAAGAAAAATTGACTTCAGGCGAGACTCGAACTCGGGCAGTCTTGACAAATCGGGCAGGACTTTAGTAGCTCAATTGGAAGAGCGGCTGGACTAGATTCCCAGTAGGCCGCGAGTTCGAGTCTCGCCTGAAGTCAAATTTTTCTTTCCATTTTTCTTTAAAATAAAATATATTTCACAAGCATGTGTTAATGCGAAATAATATAAAACAATGTTGTTTAGGTTCATTGGATAATATTTCCATGCTGTTTTACCGTGTACCTTTTTTTCATTTTTTCAGTACAAATCTTGCCATGATCCATTCCGTTAGACTCAAGTGTCTCCACTCTGTACCAATTATTAAACTGTTGTTTGAAATTCAAACGTTTCGGCAATAGTAGATATATATAACGAAATTAAAAGGAAAACTATCGGACTTAAGTTGGCCTTACAAGTTTGCGAGTAATAGTCGACCAAATGTATTTTACTCGATAATTTCGAACAATTCCATAGATTTTTTTTTATGTAATGGAAGTGGCAAACAAGCGTTCAGTTCACATTGATGTTAAGTGATGACTGCAACCTATAGACACCCACATAAAGACCAAGGTCAAAATGCAGATGCGTTACCACTCCTGAGGCCTTAGGTGTTATGTCTCTGTGTCGGAAATTACAGGGTCGTACATTACCACCTGACCGGAACACAGTAGTGCTGAACACTACCATTTAGCGGCAAGTATATTAAACATTATTCAAACCTAAAAACTACGGAACCCTGCGCGTGGCCCGACACACTTGACCGGTTTTTTTTTATAACAAAATAGATACAACTTATCTAAAGAAACTGGGCCATGGATAGAGAAACAATGCCATCGGTCGTATCAAATACAATGTTTCATTTAAGGCAGGGAGCGTAACTAATGAGGGTTCGTAGGAATTACTCCTAAGTTCCGGATTTAACTTGAGTGTAAACAGTTTATATGTAACTTGATTCAATTAATGTTGTAGATACGATATATACGAACAATATCAACTACAGATTGCATTGGCGAGTAACTCAAGTGAAGGAACTGAATATCAATTTAGGGAAATAAAACAGTAAGTTTTTACTGGTGGTAGAGCTCCAGTGACGGAGCTCGCGGGCGTAGGCACCACCGCATTACCTAATTTACTTGCCGCTAAATGGTAGTGTTCAGCACTATCGTGTTCCGGTCAGGTGGTAATGTACGGCCCTGTAATTTCCGGCACAGAGGCATAACACCTTAGGCCTCAGGGGTGGTAACGCATCTGCATTTTGGCCTTGGTCTTCATGTAGGTGTCTATAGGCTGCAGTCATCACTTAACATCAATGTAAACTGCATGCTTGTTTGCCACTTCCATTACATAAAAAAAAAAAAAACCGTATTTACCACTTATATTGTATGTATGTATCTTCCACGCCCTTACGTGGTAGGCAGAGGGTAGTTACGTAGGTTTACAGGTAGGTATCCCACCCTCGGCAATACTGTCTGAGGGTGGGGTTAAAAGTCTAACCCCCTTATTCATAAACGTACTTTAGATACGTTTTAGCTATAGAATGCTTTGTCTTTGTCAGTTGCATTATCAAATGTGCAGGATAGAAAAAGACAAAGGAGAGATTAGCAGCACTTTGGCTAAAATACGTTTATGAATAAGGGGGTAAGTATATGGCGTGCATGTATTTAGATTTTTTTTTTATGTAATAAAAGTGGCAAACAAGCATGCAGTTCACATTGATGTTAAGTGATGACTGCAGCCTGTAGATACCCACACAATGACCAGAGGTCAAAATGCAGATGCGCTGCCACTCCTGAGGCATTGGGTGTTATGTGCCGGAAATCACAGAGCCGTACATTACCACCTGACCGGAACACGATAGTGCTGAACACTACCATAGCAGCAAGTATATTAGGTAATACGGTGGTGCCTACGCCCGCGAGCTCCGTCACTGGAGCTCTACCACAAGTGAAAATTATGAAAGGAAAGGGGCATGCTAATTATTTGATGTAGTTATTTTTTGCACCATTATTAACATATACCGAAAACATTACAAAGTTACGTCACGAACAAAAAAAAATTGAGCAGACGAGATACCTACAGAGATTGAAAGGAACGATCGAGCGCGAGTTGGACCTGCGTTCGGAGGGGTCGGCAGGTTGGCAATTGCAGTGTCGGTAAAAAAAAATAAAAATAATGGAGAGTAATATTAATATATAAAGCCCCGGTAATTCTTTACGCACACGACAAATCCGTACTAATATTATAAATGTGAAAGTAACTCTGTCTGTCTGTCTGTTTGTCTGTCTGTCTGTTACCTTTCACGTCCAAACGACTGAACCGATTTTAATGAAATTTGGTATAGAAGCAGCGGGCAACACCTATAATCCATAAATTAAGTAAACGCCCTCGTCGATGCGAGGGCAGATTATGTCCGGGCAAGAGGGCCACGTCGTAGGCCCGTGTCGCAGCTTCGCGCTTTGCCCACAGTATCGATGATCATTCAGTTCAGTGTCCTTAGTTTTGCTGCCCATTTCGCGTTGTTATTTTTACTACTGCCCTATTGGAATCGTTTGACCTCCATTATTCGGTTAACTAACTGCACTATCGGAAGAATTCTCCTCCACCAGAGGGCGATGGGTCGTCACGTACCGACGCCTTTGTCCCGGTACGGGAATCGAACCTGTGAGCCTCGGTTCAAATGGTCGTCACACACCGATGGACCAACTAGCTCGATATTTAATGATCAATGAGGTCAATATTGTTTCGTCGATGGGTCAATAAAACATATTATCTACAGTATCCAACAAGAAATAATGCACATCGACCTCAGGAAGAGACGTCGGCTTATTTCGGATCGGTGGAGCGTTATCTCTTTCGCACATTACCTATTTGACGTTTGTCGACGATTTTGATCAAGTTTTGACCAATACCGGACTACGGATGGTTACGTAGGCAGTGTGCAGCAGAGATAACGCTCTTTGAAGCCGAAACTAGCCGATTGTCACTTTCATAGGCTCGATGTGCATTATTTCTTGATATGAACACTGTACCTAGAGTAGACACCGGGAACCAACAGCCGGTTCCGTTTTTAAATTGGTTTGACAGATATTCAGTAAGACGATTTCACGTCAGCTGTCATTAGTACGGAAAAGTGTAGTTTTTTTTTATTGTAATTGCATCGCTATCACGCATATTGCCAGTATCAAGTAATACGATATATCGTATTCGTAATAAGCAGCGTATAAGTCAGAGTCACAGTCAGTAATTCAAGTAAAGCGATGGCTACTTTACCAGAAAATTTACAATGAAGTTTTGGAGGCAACCTGATGGGCCGTGTTTTCGCACTGTTATTCTATTTCAATTTACACGGGCACTGTAATTAACCTATATTAAACAAAATGCCACCAACTTTATTTAATATAACTCAAAACAACACCAAGAAAATGAAATAAAATAAACAAAGCACCACACGTCTCTTTCAAGGTTTCCCAAAAGTGTAGTTAATTGAATGCAAAAAACTGGAACCATGCTACAAAGGGGCATGTCCTGTCTAGTACTTAAGTACCTATATAAAGGTCAAAGATAATTAAAATGAATTAAAAGAAATACACTGACAGCTAAGATTCGTCAACTTTATGAGTAAATAATCGATCATAATCGGACCGACATGCACATGACCGGTTTTTCTTTTTGATATACGGAACGCTAAAAAGCACAGACAGAGATACAGAGATTGAAAACAAAAAATGTTGAGATAAAAACATCAAAATGACAACTCGCTCACGACTGTATCGGAATCCGAATACTGTCGACGAGCAGAAGATTAACGTTGCTTAGATTCAAGGAAACCTTACCTTGGTGGGATATTGAATTGCTTCAAAGAGGACTTGGATTTTGAAACATTTTTTAATATTCTGAACAGATTTTATTTAAGTAATCTGTTTTAGTGTGTAACAACTAAATAAAAATAAGTTATAAAAACGTAACTTCACGCCTGTAATCCCCGAAGGGGTAGGCAGAGGTAAATGCATGAATTCAGGCATACATGCAAACACCCACGATTCGCCGGTTATGTTTTTAGCCCATGTAACAGGTGGCGAGCCTGTTGACATCTGTTGGCACATTACCAAACTTCGAGGTACTGGGAAATTTCCAGAAAATGGAAAATTCCCAATAGAACCAGAGGTATGGGACTTTACTCCATTATCTCTGAAAACTCCCTACCCGGGAATCGAACCCAGGACCTCAGCGTAGTAGAAGTGGCCTGCTACCACTAGGCTACCAAGGCAGTAAAAAATAAGTAAATTAAGTAAAGAATTAAGTAGAGTATTCAACCACTAAAGACCTACAGATTATAAATTTACCTTTAACATTGCTATGTTCAGTTAGTTTGGTAAACATAATTTTAAACAAATGTCTATATATAATTTTATATTTTAATATATATAACGTTGTAAAAAATGCAACATAAAAATATTAAAACGGAATGTTTGAAGAGAGATTTCAATTAAAATCAAACCAAACAAAGCGAAACACCGCTAAACAATAAAATATATCAGAGTCTCAAATCCTCGTATGAAAATTTCAGCGTAAACAATATTTCGAATCCAAATCTTTTTGCTTTGGAGTATAAAAACAGCGATATATTATGGACACGCACAAAAAACTGTTCAGATTAATAAATAGCGTTATTCTTTACTGATTTTCTTTTGGCTTAGCGTCAATATAACAAGGGATTGATTGAATCTATTTTTCGGATATCCGGCAACGCGGTAATTTACCTCAAATTGTGGTGAAATAGCTTTTGTAACTTCGTTCTTTTCTCTCGTATTTATGATGTCTTACGTAAATGTGATGTTCTGAAAAAGGAATTGTATTTTTTCTAGAAACCTTTTTTAGATAGATAGTCTCTGTGCCAGAAGTACGAGTAATAAAACCAAGTGATACTCTATCTATTTATAAGTAGCCCTAGATAGATGGAGTAACAATAAATATGACTATAGATTAACTATTGATGCAGTCAGAGAAAGGTCCCGAATGAAACCCATTAAAAATTACTTTGATCACAATTCTCGTACTGGACCCATGTACCCACGCAAGCCTAACAGAAGTCCGAGGTTCGAATTGGGTGTGCTGACGAGAAATCTCTACAGTTGTCTGTAGTCATTTATTGTAAAAGATTAAAAATGAGTAGCTAGTTAAAAAGTTATTGCAATAGTATTTAACTCCAAATTGAAAATGGTAAAATTAACGAAGCAAAAAAAATGTTACGAAATACAAAGGTCCATTATATCTAATTAAGTACCACAGAATTTGTAAATGAGAGAATTCTTCAGTCAACAATAAAAAACACATGCCTAAATATCGTTAGCGACGCAAGGGATACACAAAACACGACAATTACCAAGAAAGCATTCTTATTACGAGCCTCACATCGAAAAGTCCATTAGAAAAATTGCCTGTTCGAGTTTTCGAGAGAATGTTGAGCTACGTAAGTTAAAAAGAAAAAAAATACAGGGGAACAAAATGAAGAAATTAACTGGAAATCGGTGGAACAGAGAGATCACTTAATCGGCTCGTCAGAACAGGTTTTTTTTTCTCGAGGTCAACGCTGTTTGTAATGACAACAATTATCCTTTTTGTGAGCAGTGATTGTTCTTTTCGAGTATTTATTATTGCAGTTTTTCGGATTTTTGGTCCGTTCTTCATTCTTTATTGGTGCGTTTTAGGGTTCCGTAGACGAATGACAAAACGGGTACACTTATAGTTTAATTGTCTGTCGGTTTGTTAGGGTGTCAAGCTGTGAGTCTGTCAGTCTCTCATTCTGTCAGTCTGTTAGTCTCTTAGTCCGTCAGTCTGTCAGTCTGTCAGTCTGTCAGTCTGTCAGTCTTTCATTCTTTCATTCTTTCATTCTGTCATTCTGTCATTCTGTCAGTCTGTTAGTCTGTTAGTCTATCAGTCTGTCAATCTTTCATTCTGTCATTCTGTCAGTCTGTCAGTCAGTCATTCCGTCAGTCTGTCAGTTTGGTACGTATGTCAATCTGTCTGTCTGTGTTTTTAACGAAACCGTCGAGGGAATTTTATACTGTGTAGGCAGTGGGCAGGGCACACAGCGATAAGAATTGACGGTCATTGGCGTACTGGAAGAGGAAGTGTAGACCCTCCGCAAGGTGGACTGAAGACCTAGTGAAGTTTGCGAGCAATCGTTGGATGAGGGCTGTCCCGAACCGCTCTTTGTGGCAACCTTTAGGGTAAGCATTTGTCCGACAGTAGACATGTTTAGTCTGAAATTATGATAATGATGATAATAAGAAAACGAGACACTATAATTTTGAATGTAACGAAGATGTAAGAAAGAGGCTTTGTGTGAATGATAGTATCGGTGTAAAAATGAAAAAAGGCATGCTCCGATGGTTCGGGCATATAGAAAGAATGTCGAATTAGCGAATAACTAAAGAGATATACAATGCGAATGTGGATGGTTGCAGAGGCTCAGGAAGACCAAGACTGACCTACCATGACCAAACAGGTCGAGTTCTGCCTGATGGTGGGGTCAAAAGTCTTAGGAATCGGCGTGCATGTATGAAGAGAATGATGAAGGTAGACGAGGCACGAGAGGTATGTCAGGACCGGGATATCTGGCGCTCTGCACTCTCTACCTACCCCTTTAGCGACCTAGCGTGAAGATATATGTATATAACATATAATTTTGTTATTCTCCATCTCATAACATCTTGTGATAGTAATTCAATCAAAATGTAAATGAGATTTTTATGTAGCCGTTATACCCGTCACATAAATGAAACAATAAAAAAATACAATTTACAACCAAATCATCATATTTTATATTTAAAAGTTATCAAAATGAACGGACATCTATTGTTGTGTTACTGTTACATTATTTATATTACTCTCATGTCGTGTGAAACTCAGTAAAACTGTCTCCATAGACTAAAAACTAGTAATTGAAATGGATTCTACTGAATCGATTATTGTCTGATATTTCTAATACGTCTCATGCATCATATTTTTAATGCTTATGTCATCTGAGATACTGATTTCAACTTTTTATAGTATCAAGCACTTCACCATCTGCTTCTAAACCGTCGTAAATATCGAAATAGTAGGGATTTTTGTTTATGAATATAGTCGTAAATCATTTTTTATTTTGTAATATCGATTAATGACTTTATTTAAGACTGAGTTTTATATGCTTTTTTATCTGCTTGGAGTTTATTTCTTGTGATCAGAAGTATATTTACTAACTCTTATGGTGGTAGAGCTCCAGTGACGCCATGCGCATAGAACCATGCGCATGCGATGGTCAGACAACGAAAAAAATACAAACACCGTTTTGGAAATACATCAGTAGATTCAAGCGATTAAACTAAGACTTCTAGTCGTTGCAAATTTTATGAAACGTTACATTATACAGATATTAATACAATACTTATGATATAACATTTCTGCTCTGAGGGATATTGAGTCACTACCCGGTTGGTCCAGGGATCACGAACGCGTTTTAGAGATTGGTATAAGTGACAAACTTCAGCGTCATAACATTATTACAATCAATAAAAAAATATTCAATCGGCATTGGTGTGTCAGGACTATAGTGGGTGGCGGAAGGTCATCATTGCCAGTCCTTTAGTTTCGGGTTTGATCTCCGTATCGGGGAAAGGGTCATATAAAGTTTTTCCTATTTGGAAGATTTTACAAAAATACACTACACATTAAATATCTTTTTTTTATGTACCTAATTAAAAGTAGCAAACAAGCATGCAGTTCACATTGATGTTAAGTGATGACTACAGCCTATAGACACCCACACAATGACCAGAGGTGAAAATGCAGATGCGTTGCCACTCGTTATGCCTCTGTGCCGGAAATTGCAAGCCATACATTACCACCTGACCGAAACACGATAGTGCTGAACACTACCATTTAGCGGCAAGTATATTAGGAAATGCGGTGGTGCCTACGTCCGCGAGCTCCGTCATTGGATCTGTATCATCAGTAACAAACTAAAACCATGACATATTTTTAAGTCAATAAGAACGCTGGATGCTTTTAGCTTGAGCCTCAATCAGGATTCCGACTGAGACGAATTATTATTTTTATAGTGCGAGGTGCTCAGATAGATTGGCTGTGATTTGAAGCTTTCAGGCTTTAGTTGCATTGGCTGGGAAGAAACTTGCGGTGGATATTACATTATGGTTCAATATAAGTAATAAAAGGAATTTGGATCTCTTTAGATTTTGCCTGTTCTATTTTGAGGTATGCATTTCGTCTAGTTAAATTACGTTCTATATTACATTTCGTAAGTTTATTAAAAGTTTTTAAACATTATTCATATTCGTTTTTGTGCAGGATTCAAATAGAAATCTAGCAAAAGGACAGTGTCTTCATCATATTTCAACATTTGAATTTGGATGTATATTTGAATGTACCTATGAAGGCGATAAAAGCTGGTCATTTTGGCTCAATTTTATCGTACATTGCGCGTTAATTCCTTTTTCATGGCATAAAACCTTGTTTTCGTGAGGAATACTTTCCGAATCAGATATGTTAAGCCGTGAAGGAGTGAGTCCATACATTTATTCATTTGTAATCGTTCATTGTTTTTAAAACTGCTAGAATGTTTATGTAAATAAGCTGTTGTGATTAATCAATGGATAGTCTAAATATTTTAAACAATTCTTATGAATTGAACGAACCACTTTATAACCTAACATTAGTAAATACTACATCATAGCAACTATATGTATCATCAATACCCCCCACGATACATTTACATTGTCTACTACCATTCTTTTCTCATTGTACATTCACATTTGAAAAAATAAACTTTTTAAAATTCACCTCAGAGACTTTCCATGCCGAAATTAAGGAAAACAAAAAAGAAATAGGCTTCCTGTAGTCTCTTGACTTAACATAATTTACATACCAGGTTAACAATGAGTCAATATGAAAAAAGACAGAATATTTATATTGTCATTCAAAAGCTTATTTCGTCAAGACTCCTGGCGCATTATTCGAATAATAATCTTGAATGCGGACCACGATATTAAACATAGAATACTTTGGATAGCACCAGTATTACTTGTGTTTAATTTAGCAATAATTAATAATTTGTCTCTTTTTTAGATACTTTTAGATATCTAAGATAATCCATCTAGAGAAAACCACACTAGTGGTTAACCTCATGTGATGATCACATACTAAGCTACATGCGCTTACCGGAACATGTTATAACCGCAAAGTGTACTTTTTACACAGCGCATTATCATTATGTCTGTACTCTGAGAACTTACAAATATAACGTCAATAATCAGAATATTATCTCGCAACTCAAAACTAATGACGTGTTGTCACCTTTATCATCAAAAGCCGAAGGTACACAGGCGTCAAAACAACCCTTCATCCTAATAAGGGGCAGACCAAACAAATAGATAAGGTTCATCCATCATCTATATCACCCACGTGTCTCTGACTTGTAATCCATTACATCCTCTCGGTTAATAAAATCCCGTCTTCTCTTATTTACAAATTGATAAATACGATAAAGCAGGTACTGGCTACTGACAAAATGATAAGACGACGTCTTTAACAAGTAAATTTGTCTTGTTCCAACAGGATACGAGGGAAAAGGATGGAGCGATCAAGCTGTATGCATCAATTATTCGACGACAGTGCAATGAGTCCCGATTCGATATAGCGATACAAATGAAATGAGGACTTTTTGTGTTGCCGCATTTTTGTTTTAATTTTGGATATGATGTATGCGATGTTGCCACTCTGGTTCTTATTGTGTTATCTGGACCATGTTTTTTTCGATTACTCTCGTCTACTCTGTTCGTAACTTTGGCTGTAAAAAGCGAATAATAAAAACAAAGAGACAGATCGACTGTTCGTTAATTAATTTTGAAGTTTACAGACATGTTTAATGTCATGAGAGCAACAAACAAAGCATACAGGCTATATTGTTACACATGACAGCGGTGACAACTTACAGTTTTTCCGTAACACATAGGATGGGTTCCATCAGCTTTCTTTAGCTTTATCAAATTTGTTACTAGTTGAGTTACAAATGAGTTGCACCGTTTGAAAATTGTTAAATGTGTGTCGCATTGCGCAGTAATTATTAATGTAAAAACATCCGACGACGGGTTGGCCACTAACCCTAATCTCCATCAACCCGCATTGGAGCAGCGTGGTGAAGTAAGCTCCAGGCCTCCTCCCAAAAAGGGGAGAAACTTGTACCCAGCAGTGGGACGTATCAAGGGTGGCCATTAATGTTAATGTTACTGAAATAATGGTAGATCTTTAAGATGCACTAACAGAAACATTCTCATTCGCAAGTGGTGCGATAGGTTCATCGCGTCTATACCTACGCTTAGAAAATAAATGAAAAAAAAAAAAACAATATTAATTTTCATTAACTGAAAAAGATCCTTAAGGTTAGGAGAAAATCTATTATCGCGTCGCCATTCCTACGGGGGACGCAAGTTGGAATCCAGAATTCCAGACTAACTTAGTGCTGTCAATTAAGGAGCTAAAACTTAGGAACTTATCCGTAAGTGTTATGAGACCACGGTAAAGTTTGACAGGCAATGATAGGTGCAAATGTATTGTGGAGAATTGAGATTGACTACTTGCGTGGTTTTGTTTTTGATTATGTACTAGAGTAACTGAGTAAATTTTATGGATAAAGGAGATGTTGCAAGAATGTATGGACCTCCGGCCATGTATTTTACACAATATCAATAACAGGCAAAATCAAGATATAAAAGTTTTATATATTGCTTTTACATATTACTGCATATTTTCACTTGTTTAGTTTTGTTTGCAGTTACAAAACATTATTAGCAATTAGAATTGCAACTCAAAACCAATAAAGCGAATGTGGCAGGCGATGTCATTTTGACATTTTCGATTTTTAATAAATTTTTTTTAATAAATGTATAGTTTTTGAAGAAAAAAGTAATATTTTCTAAATACTATCGAAATCGATTTCATGTGTTAATACTACATTAATCGATTTCCAATTTTGAAAAAATCATCGGAACTTCTTTAAATTGGTCGATTTGATACATCGTTCTTTTTGATAATACCTATGTGATGCACTAGTAAGATACAGATAGCATTAGTTTTGTTTTATCTACATAGGTCCCCAGCGTCAGCTGCATCGCCGCCATGTTGAACATGGTTGAAAATGATAAAATCGTTTGAATTAAATGTGACTGTAACTTTAAAATACATTCTTGAATAAATTATTTGTATATCTTTCGGATTCTTCTTTAATTTACCCATTTCTTGAGGACAGGTACGAACCAGAGCCGAGCTCGCAACATCTCCTTTAATACAATTGCCTCGGTAGCCTAGTGGTAGCAGACCATAAAGAACAGACCAGCCCTCCAATTACGTTAGGCATCGACCAAATGTTTCAAATTGTCTTCAAGGTTCGATTGCACAAAAATATTTGCTATAGTAAGGTATTTTGGATATATTGGATATATAGATTGGATTATATATATTGGATTTCTAAAACTTTCTATCCTTCTTACTTGAACTTGTCAAAGTAAACAAAAACGATTTTTTTAGCAATGGGACCGCACGGACCTTTCTTTCAAAGACTCCATTGACTCCGTTTGATATTATATCGTCATATGCGTTGAATTTATCGCAAATAGACAGACAGATGGACAGACGCGGAAGGGGACGTTGTTTTATAATGTGTGTATAGATACAAGATAAATCCGGCAACACATTTGGGCGTTTCATACACGGGACCGGGCATCGCCGAGGTAGGCGGTGAAGCGGATTTCATGATAAATAATAATAATAATAATGTTTATTGTAATAACAAAAAATAACAATATTGATTTTGGAGCCTTCATTTAAGCATGTTGATGCCTGTGTTTGGAGACTCCGCTCTTACCTTTCCATAATTCTATACCAAAATTTTTAACTAACTAAATTATAAGATACTTACTGAATACGTAGATTATTAGAAAAACAAAGAATTAGAGAAAATAAAAAATGAAATAATATCATAGCACAATTAATATTTTAAGTTCGTAACTGTGTGTGTATGTGCATTTATGTGTGTGTGTGTGTGTGTGTGTGTGTGTGTGTGTGTTTTCGTCTGTGTGTGTTGTATACCGCAATCCGCATCGACGCGCGGTCCCTTGTATAAATCGCCGTATCATCAATGTATCTAGAATGCGAAAAATCTAAGAACCTAGTACAACAGTTATAATAACCACATCCTGCGACCAAGAAAAACAATATCAATAGCAATTGTTTTATCTTCAACGTCCATTATTTATATGACGAGAAATATTTTCAAGAAAAAATAACTAGTGATGTAAACATTCGATAGGTCGTTTTATTTCTCATTGCGTGACAATGATCATTTGACTGGTTCGATGAAAGTCTTTGGGGACTAGCTAATTAACCACATTCGGATTGCGTGGGCTGTTATAGCTAGAGGTTTGATCGTAATTTTCTTTCAACTGTGGTACTACTGCTGATGTATTTAGATGTTGAGTAAGCGATATTATTCATTTGATACTATGTTTGTGTGCGTGATATACCTAGTATTGAGTCGAGAATGTGGCACGAGCATACAGTTAACATTGATGGAAATTGTTCATAAATGTCTTGATCATCTTCAATACATACAAATAAATAAAATTGGAGTGTCTGTTTGTAATATTAAAATAACCGCTTTTAACTTAATGCCTAAGTATTTTGTAAAAATGGATATGCATTTCTCGGGTAGGGGGTTATCAGAGCTAACAGTGTAAAGTCCTTTATCTTTGGTTCAATTGGGATTTTTCCATTTTCTGGAAATTTCCCAGTAGTTATCTCGAAGTTTGGTTATGTGCCCGGAGATGGTAACAGGCTCGCCACCTGTTCCATGGGCCAAAACGTAATCGGCTAATCGTGGGTGTTTGCATGTATGCTTGAATGCATGCATTTACCTCTGCCTACCCCTTCGGGGATTACAGGCATGAAGTTACGTTTTACGTTGTTTTCTAATTTACGTAATGAAATTGGTTGCTTAGTATTACATATACGTATACGCAATATATCTTACGCCTCTGGAGTAGAGGCGTAAGATATTTTGGCTTTTTGCTTTCGATTTTGGGATTTCTATATTACCATTTAAATTTAATTACTAACCCCTTTGAAGAATATACGCATGAAGAAACATTTCAACTACAACGAGTGTTTCAATTACTACAAAATAGTAATGTATAGCTCCACGAGTAAATAAAACCTCTGTATATACGAGTACTTAAAAGGTTAGGCAAAGATATAAATATTCGCTCAAGCGTTCAGCCACGATTTGTGAAACAGGTACGATTTTTGTATACGACAAACCTAAAGTACTTTTTAAAATTTCGGTATATGATAAACCAACTGAAGTTTATCAAGGATAATTCTTTATAAACACAGTGGAGTAATAAAAATGGATAAAAGTGCGATAAATCATTAAGCATAAATACTAAAAATAGCCTTATGTTATTCTTTCCAATCCAAAAATTTCACTAAGACTGGCATCTGCAGACTATTTTTAATGTTATACCTCTAAACCACACAAGCAATTCTACAATGTATCTGCAAATGTATTTACTACGATTCTATAGATGTGTACAAGCTGCAGTAGCAACTAAACATAAATGTACATTGCGAAATCATCATCTCACTATTCACATAAAAATATAACAATTGTTCTTAGGTATATAAACAAGATTAGTTCTAAATTTCGAACTAACTACAAAATAGAATCCATTCCAGACCATTTATTTTCTCGTTCAAACGCCCACGAGTCGATATCGACAAAATCAGACGCGGACACTTCACTAGGGACCTTTAAATGCCTTTAACTGTAATTATCGCGAAGGAACGGGTCTTTCAAGATTCACGCAACTCAATGAAGATACCTTAGGTAACTAGGGTTGGCAAAGACTAATTGAAGAAAAAGGATGAAATATGAAGCACTTTTAACCTCCAAAAAGTGCTTCATATCACATTGTTATAATAATAATAATAATGGCAACCCATCATACGCCCCACTTCTGGGCACGAGTATCTCCCCTTTTTTGGTGGGAGACTTGGAGCTTACTCCTTATTATGTATATAATAATATTATTATTTATATTATGTAGATGTGTTTTATCGCATTTAAAAATGTGTATAAAATCAGCTTGATATTTAGAAAGTTATTACTGGTGATAAAGCTCCAGTGACGGAAGAGCGTAGGCACCACCGCATTACCGCAGTGTTCAGCATTATCATGTGCCGATTAGGTGGTAGATAATTTACGGCCCTGTAATTTCCATCCCACAAGCGTAATACCTTAAATAAAATAAATGTTTAAGTTAAATTCCCATACTACAAACGTGATCAATATTAATCAGGGTAACAGGCAAACGCTTGAAAGATTGATAGAATATTAAGTTATACATTGAATTTAAAAATAAATATGTTTTTTTTTCACGATCTGGTGAGTCCAGCTGTGTGTAACTACCGTTTCATTCGAAGGGTCGCGGGTTCGATCCTCGCACCGGGACTAATATTTGTATGGCCTGCAGATATTTGTTTTGAAACTGGGTGTTTGTGTATGTGTTGTATGTGTACAACGGCATCCACGGCACAGGTTTAAATAATATCTAATATGGAGCTGTGAATGTAAGCGTACATATTTGAAAAAAAAAACAAAAATTAGACATCATTATGAAATAAGCGTGAGCGCATATGCGCATATGCACAAATCCGACTCATACTTGGTCAGTTTTTATCGTTTACAGCTTCATAGTGATGAAACTGAAGCGCGTAATAAAAGAAACGCACAACTCGAGAAAGAGACAACCCTAAGTTCAGGCCATTTAATTATTAGTAACAATATATAAATCTTCGCGCATTCTAGCTTACTAGCTTTATCTTGGGCAAGTATATTCAAATATCCATTCACTTGCAATAATTACCGTAATTAAAAGATGTATGGCTCTTTTAACGTGGTTTATATTTATGCGATAAATAGGAAATTATGTCTATATGTTTTGTAACAACTTATTCACGATTTCACGCCGTATTACCTCCTAGTAATTAATATTTTTTTAGGGTACCGTAGTCAACAAGAAACCTTTATGGTTTTGCCATGTCCCATCCGTCTGACAGCAGTTTACCTCCACGTACTAAAGAGAAAAAAATACCTCCAAAACAAACAAAGGAGGCTAAAAAGCTAAACAAAAAAAAAATTTAAAAGAAAAATGGAAAAAAAAAATTGACTTCAGGCGAGACTCCAACTCGCGGCCACTGGGAATCTAGTCCAGCCGCTCTTCCAACTGAGCTACCGAAGTCCTGCCTAAACCTAAACTTTGCAGTTTATTATATCGATTGCCTAACTAGCATTGTGAGGCAATAGATGGCGCTACTGCCACCATAAGGCAATGCAATAAATGTGAAGGAAAGATTTGACAAATCGGGCAGGACTTCGGTAGCTCAGTTGGCAGAGCGGCTGGACTAGATTCCCACTAGCCACGAGTTCAAGTCTCGCCTGAAGTCAATTTTTTCTTTCCATTTTTCTTTAAAAATATACTTTACAAGCATGTGTTAATGCGAAATAATATAATAAAACAAAAAAATAAATATTAAAAACAGAGTATACGGCCGCCCTCAGTGAGTTTCCCTGCGAACTAGTATCCCCTTTTAAAGATCACGCACCCGACGCTTCAGGGGGCAGATAGGCCAGGGAAACGAGGACTGCCTCGACCCCCAACCATCCACTTAATCTGTTACGCTTGACATGCGGAGAAAGGCCTTTTTCTTATGTCATGGAAGTGGCAAACAAGCATGCAGCTCACATCGATGTTAAGTGATGACTGCAGCCTATAGACACCCACACGAAGACCAAGGTCAAAATTCAGATGCGTTACCACTCCTAAGGCCTGAGGTGTTATGTCCCGTACCGGAAATTACAGGGCCGTACATTACCACCTGACCGGAACACGATAGTACTGAACACTACCATTTAGCGGCAACTATATTAGGTAATGCGGTGGTGCCCACGCCCGCGAGCTCCGTCGCTGGAGCTCTACCACCAGTAAAATTCGGTCAGTGCTGAATTCCTGCTGTAATTAAACATTTGACATACTTCATTAAATTTTTAATGACTGCAGTATTGCAATCGAAATGCTGATGAATGAACCACCATTGTGTTCCCAGAGGCATTCATGTCACAATATTATTTGATCAGCTTTGTACTGTGGGCGTACAAATATAGCTTACAATACTGTTATTATTCACGCCAATAATAAACTTATTACTATTGTGTTAATGACTATAATAGGTTGAAGCGCCAGCAGATGGCCATGTCGGCAGTATATGTAACCAGATTGGAGACTCCCGATTTCCGTTGAAGCTTGCAGTTGATTCAATAATTGCGGTGCTATTCTTACAATGTTGCTTTTAATTAATGAATGTCTGTACATTTTATTTTGTTTCCATTTAATTTGTAACTTTTTGGTAATTGATCTGTATGAGAAGTCTAAGGGCGAGATTCACAGACCGCACTACGACTTTACTTTGAGCAAAAAATGCTTAGAACTGTTAGAAATGTATGGGTTTTGACAGTTCGAAGCGTACTTTGCTCGAAAGTAAAGTCGTAGTGGGGTCTGTGAATCTCGCCCTAAGCCTGGGTTGCAACACGATATTTGTTAAAGTTATTGTTACTGCCTCAGCAGCCTAGTGGTAGTAGGCCACTACTACGCTGAGGTCTTGGGTTCGATTTCCGGGTCGAGGGCTATATTCGTAGTCGATAGTGACCATTTTCCATCAGATGGCCCCTCTTTTCTGTCAACCTTTGAATTTAATAAACAGTGACAATTATGGCCTTTCTGTTAATAAAAAAAATAGGAATTAATATATATATGTATATGTATCTTCACGCCAGGTCCCTAACGGGGTAGGCAGAGAGTGTAGAGCGCCAGACATCCCGGTTCTGACAAACCTCTCGTGCCTCGTCTACCTTCATCATTCTCTTCATACATGCACGCCGATTCCTAAGACTTTTGACCCCACCATCAGACAGAACTCGACCTATTTGGTCATGGTAGGTCAGCCTTGGTCTTCCTGGGCCTCTGCAACCATCCACATTCGCATTGTATATCTGTTTAGTCATTCGCTCATTCGACATTCTTTCTATATGCCCGAACCATCGGAGCATGCCTTTTTTCATTTTTACACCGATACTATCATTCACACAAAGTCTCTTTCTTACATCTTCATTACGAACGCGATCGGTGAGTGATACACCGCAGATCTTGCGCAAAGATCTCATCTCGACCGCGTTCAACTTACTTTCATGCTCTTTCCTGCATACCCAGCTCTCGCTTCCATATAAAAGCGTTGGAGTAAGTACAGCATTATGTACGGCTAGTCGAGCCCGCTGGCTGAGATGTTTAGATTCTAGCAGCTTACCCAACGCTCCATTCACGCAATTCCCAGCAAGCACTCTTCTTTCTATGTCAGTGGTGTACCTACCATCCTTGCTAAAAGCACATCCAAGATATACAATTTCATCAACCTGTTCTAACACTGCATCATTTACTACTACCCTTGCATTTGTTCTCAGTTCATCTCTTTCAAATACTAGTACTTTCGTTTTATCCACATTCAATTGTAAGCCTTTCTCCATACAATCCTCTTTCATGACTGTGACTAGTGCTTGTAGCCCAGATGGTGTAGAGCTAACAATTACCGCATCATCTGCGTAAAGCAGACAGTTCACCACTAAGTCACCCATACGCACTCCCACATCCATCAACTTCACCCTCTGGAGGCATTTGTCCAGATATATAATAAACAGCCTAGACGAAAGCACGCAACCCTGTTTGACACCGATGTTAACATCAAACCAGGGTGACATGTTACCATCTACCCGCACACATGCTTGACAGCCCACATACGTGGACCAGGAATTAACTACGAAGATAATATTAATTTCATTATTAAATCTTTTATAATGCAATAAACAATTCAGGTAGCGTGAGGACGGTAAAGGTAGCGGACGGTAAATGAATACTGTATGTAGCCTAAAATGAGAAGTGAAAATGCAATACGTAGCGACACCTGAAGAGTTGTTTTGAAAACAATTGAGTACACTAACTTTCTTCAAACAACTACAGAACTACATTTGATTGCAAATCTAGCAATATTCAAAAACATAAACAATTCAACAATAATCAATCTTCAATAATCCTGTAAACACTAAATTGTCAACTCAAGCAAAAATTCGTAAGTTGTACTACGGTCATGGGAATAGTGAATTAAAAAAAATCAACTGTCTATTGATACCGTCTACCTGAGCGGTAACAGATCATACGTCAATATGTCAACGATTTATTGGAAGAAAAATTACAGAACCCTGCCTTTGCAATTTGTTACGGTCCGGACTGTATTTTTGGTATGTCACATGGTCAAAGTTATAAAGACCAGCTGTTGTCTACTTTTGCTTAAATTTTAATTTATCAGTCGATATTCAATTGTGAGCGAAAAGAATTTAAAACTATGTTATAGGAATTATTAAAAGAAAAAAGTTTGACACACAAGAGCACGCGTCACCTAATAGAAAGCGGTCAAAACAACAGATGGAAGTTGATAAACATGCTGGTAGCCCTGGAGAACTTTTGACCTAGATCCCCACATAACGCTGAGGGAACACTTCGGAAGGAAGTTACGGCTTATATTAGATAGGCCCAAGAGGACCTGCACATCAATTCATAGACAACACACAACTTTTAAAACTGTTAGAAAATCTGAGCCAGAGAATTAATGTGCGAGACTTATTTGTTGTCGTTATGTGATCCGAAAGCCGATATAGGCGTATTTGGGATCACCGCCGACCCATTTACATCGCACCACCCGTCGTAGATCGAAGTTAGATCCATACAAACTGTCCGCTTGGAATCTGTCAGCAATCTGGTTCGCACGACCTGAATAAGATCGTGCAACTTGTAGTACAGGCTTATCTCAACGATGCAATATGGATGCCGTCAAAAGTAGCGACAAAAAGTTCTTCAAGACTGACAGCTGTTAGTTCAATGTCTTGATGTTAAAATATGTTGTTGTGTACGTCGCAGTCGGATTGTATTAGCTGCCATATTACAAAACCAGGGCCATTTTGTATTGTGGCGGGCCAACGATCAAGTAATACGAAAATATACTCAACTTTGAATTAGAAATTTAATAATGACGTTTCTTTAATCATTATTATTTTCTTTACTTTAACAAATTAGGTATGGTAAATTAATTATAATTTACCCTTTAAACCTTCTTTCTTCATAATTTCATGAATTATTATTATTATGTAAAATAAAATAACAGGTTTTTTATTGGAAAAAAATACCTGTACACGTTTTTTCAAATAAACATTTAAAATCAATTACGAAATGCAAAAATAAACCACTCCAAACCAAGCTAAGTAAGAGATCGTCCACAAAACAAGACACTTAAACTGGAAAGCGTTCAGAAACCATTACGGAGATAATGGAACGATCCAGAATCCAGAAATATCTAAATGTCTTACTTCTCATGAATTTTGGGTTCGGTAATTGTCTAAGAGCTTTTAAGGCCACCGCACATATGATGTTTTCGGATTGTAATCATATTTTTGTAACTACCAATCGCGCGGGAATCCAATATATAAAACTAATAAAACTTAGAGAAGTACTAACATTCTAATGAAAGTCTAATCAAAATAGGTTAAAGTAGACAACTTGATTAAAGTAACACAAATTATCAGATAGACCATTTTTAGTGCTTAATCTAATATCTATATATTTACTGTTCAAAAATTCTGTAGAGAAGGAATAGAGAGCTATTTTTTTGTCACTTTTTATCACTTACTATAATTATTTAAATTAATAAGAATATGACCAGATGGATCTCAATAGGCTGGTAGAGCCACGCGGTAAAACAACCGCCAGCGGCCGCATGCGTATACGCAAAAAAATTCTTAGCGTGCCCACTGCACGCATACGTATAATTAAAAAACTACAAAAAATGCAACAGTAAATTCAACAGTCAAAAGTATTAAAAACATTCATTAAATATTGACAAAACCCTTTTATATCAAGTATACGATGATCTTTACAGATAAATAGACGACCACTTGACGAGGAAAGTCCATAACCCCATAAATTATGCCTAAATAGGATCTAGTTGCTTCAAGTACAGCCACTTTTTAGTTATAGTCTATTTTGCTCAGCGATTACGAAATGGGTTTGATTGAGCAACTATCGAGTTTACTGGTAGAATTCCAATGAAGACAGTTGAGTGGCGTAAGCTACACTGGATTAGCTAATTTAATCTAATTTGTCTGATACTAAATCGTAGTATTCAATGCGCCATTTGGAAAATTTATGCTGGTTTAGATACTGAATAAATGAGATACAGAATACGTCTTAGAATATAGTTATTAACGACATTAATATTTTAGATTCAGAAGAATGGTTACAAATAATGACATAAATTAAATCATTATTGCTTACAAAAGACCCAAAGCCTCAATCAAGGACAAATAATTTTTGCAATGGAAGGAAATCATAGTAGCATACTCAGATTTAGCAATAAATTTATATGATAATAACTAAATTTGTACGTGTACCATAACAGCTTTGAAATCCGAAAAGCATCAAAATATTATCTATAAGTTAACTCAAAAAAGAAAGAAACAGTTTTAAGTCCGATTGCATTTATTAAAATAATGTTTATAATATCTAATATTGATTTTTATAGGATAGCAAATAGACAGCTAGATTGGTGAAAACATGTAAAAAAATCTACATATGCGCTGCACAAAATAGATTTAAAATCCCACCGCAGTTCAATTTTGAAATCGTAACCATAACTAGAAAGCAAAAAATTATACACCAACACAGAGTGTCACCGATATGAGATGCATCGGTGCAATACATTTTCTTGAATCAATGATGTTCTTCGCTGCATTTATTGTATTGAAATTTGTATCTAATTCATGGCTGTTTGCGGCCGGGTATAACTTGTGTCACGATGTTACCATTGTACTATCATAATAGTCCGGAAGTCCGAAGGCTCTTTGGAGATTCCGCATAAAAATAAATGACAGCAAATACGTATTGTGTTACATATTATTGACAATGTTACAATGGAGCCGATGTGAATAGCTACCATACCCACGTTATGGGGTTTAGGTTCGTTTTTTTCCTCAGTTATAAATACCTTCGCTTCCTTCGCGATCTTTTTATTGTTCAATTCTTTTGATAATATCATTCGTCCTTTTTTTGATGGATTAATGTCAGAAGGTTTGGTGTTTGTAGCGTGTTTTTCAATTGGATTTCTTTTGCTCGATTGCTTTATGTCTTGTTCTTTATCGTTGTTTACTGTTGCAAGCGTTTTTGGGTAATCTACTTCATAGGCATTTACTTTTGTTCTTACGTTACGTTTACACTTATATATTACATTTTTGTAGATTTTATTTAATAGTTAAGGCGTGAATTTTTAATGATATTCTATTTATGTCACAGATAATACGAGTCTGAATAAACTTAAAAAAAAACGTCAAATTGTTTTGGTATAACCATTTGATACGCGAGTTTTTTAGGTTTCGAAATGGAGTTGCATAAGTACAGTACCCAGCAAGAAATATTGCAAATCGAGTCTACGAACTTTAACTGCCTTAGTAGCGTAGTAGTAGCAGGCCACTACTACTACGCTGGGGTCCTTTTTTGGGGGAGATTTTTCCATTTTCTGGAAGTTTCCCAGTACCACGGAGTTTGGTAATGTGCCCGGAAATGGCAACAGGTTCGCCACCTGTTACATGGGCCAAAACGTAACCAGCAAGTCGTGGGTGTTTGCATGAATGCATGCACTTACCTCTACCTACCCCTTCGGGGATTACAGGCCTGACGTAACGAGCCTAAGAAATAGATAATCGGCTTGTTTCGACGTCGCAGCGCGTTATCTCTGTTGTTCACTGCCTACGTAAGCACTGATAGTCCGGTATCGGTCAAAGCTTGATCAAAATGGTCGATAAACGTCACACAGGTAAGGTGTGAATGGGATAACGCTCTACAAACTCGAAATAAGCCTCATTATGATATATATGTCTCATTCGAGGGTCGATGTGCAATATTTCTTATTGTGGATATACTGTATAATAATATGATGTTTGACGTTCCAAGCCAAGTCACTCATGGGGTAGGCAGACGTGACTTGGCCTGAAAATACATATAATCAAATGTGTGAGTCAGTTCATTCCATAGAGCAACACGGGCCACCGGCCACCGCAACGGACCGGAGGGAAATGGCCATGGCGTTTATTACTGATGCAAAACATTCTGTCATTTTTGCGGGGGAAACTACGTGTGATACACACACACTACAACAATCGTCTATTACTACGAAACTCATACCTTGACTCTAACAAAATACATACACAATTTTACGCACACATTTAAACATCTGGGCGACAGGCATAGGACCATTTGGTCTTGTACTTTGACAGAGGGGAAAGCCTGCATATGGCTTCTCCCCTCCCGTGTTGCTCTATGGTTCATTCAGTTTATATATAACTATACACTTATGTGTCACAATTCTTTTTTTATATATATCAAAGGTGGCAAACTAGCATGCAGGTCACGTAGATGTAATAAGTGATGATTGCAGCTTATAGATATCTACATAAAAACCACCAGTCAAAATACCTCTATAACCGAGAATCTTTGTGGCTGTAGTCTTGCTACCACAACCCCAAAAACGGTATGAAGAGTAAGGTAAAATAAAGATGACGTAACGAATCCAGAATAGGTCACCCATATCCAATGATAGCGGTCAGAAAACCACTGGCAGTTAAAAGTATTACAGAATTTATATTGTTTTTGGCTCACATTCCGACTTGAATACAGAACAATGCCGGGATGCAATTACGAAAGATTAATCGGCGATTAAATTTATTTACTGTGTCAACTTATAGTAGGATTCTGGTAATGTAAACGATAGCTATAGTTGGGGATATGGTATTCTTGTAGGATCTTTGACATCACATACGTGATTTGATAGTACCTAAGAATCATCATCATCATCATTTCAGCCAAAAGACGTCCACTGGTGACCAAAGGCCTCTCCCAAAGAATGCCACAAGGAACGGTTCTGGGTCAGCGATTGCCCGCGACCTTCACCAGGTCGTCGTCGTCGTTTGGCGAGACCTCCCGATTTTTTAAGTCATAATTGAATGTCCCGCGCGGGACCTGCTAGTCTCGCTTTCAGTGATAAATCGAACGTGCGTGCAGCGTGCTAAGGAAGTGCGTCCGTAATTCAAAAATCATCCTGATGGTAGGATTTGCAACATCATATTTTTATTAAAATACATTTCTATGGCTTTTTTGTATTTTAATATCTTATTGTCAAGTAATCGTAATTTAAAATCAAGTAAATAGATCAATATTTGTTAAATACGTAGGTTATGTACGTCTGGTTGTATAGAATTTGTACTTTGTCCTGCTTTTGACGAGAGAATCGCGCTTTTTTCACACAACAAGTTTCGAAATCCCGAAATGCTTTAGGTACACCATAGGTTATTCAATTTGTAGGTTTCGCTTTGATTTATATAATGTCCAATTCAAACGTTCACCTCGCCACATATTATTATTATGTATATTATAAAAGAGCTTAAAAGTATAGTGTTACACGAAAAGGCTAGCAATAACAAAAGAAAGGTGAAATAAATTTGAGAAGACTTATAAATACGCTTCTGAACAAAAGTTTTAAATAACACCGTTTGAAAAATATGCGCAATGATCTCCCGAAATAATATTAAATTATAATGAAATTGAGAAAACGTATAAATACACTCCTGTACAAAAGTTCTAACAGAGCAGACAGTTAAAAAAATATTATGTATCATGGCAAACAAGTTTGCGGTAACCAAATACGTCTGCCGGTTCAATTTTAGTCAAAACAAAATCAGTATGGTCTTTTGTTGGCAATCCACTCCAGAGGGTATCGTGTTTAGGAGGGTTGGAAGTATGGTTCGCAAAGAAATATAAATTGTGAGCAAATATTCAAAGTCACGACCCTAGTAAACAAATGGTTTTGTTAACCGACTTTTTAAGCTCGTTAAAATTATTTGATTACTAAGAAGTATACGTTATGAGTGTGTGTATTAATAAAACACTGGTGGTAGAGATGCAGTGACGGAGCTCGCGGGTGTAGGCACCACCGCATTACCTAATATACTTGCCGCTAAATGGTAGTGTTCAGCACTATCGTGTTCCGGTCAGGTGGTAATGTACGGCCCTGTAATTTCCGGCACAGAGGCATAACATCTTAGGTCTCAGGGGTGGCAACGCATTTGCATTTTAACCTTTGGTTTTTGTGTGGATGTTTATAGGCTGCAAACATCACTTAACATCCATGTGAGCTGCATGCTTGATTGCCATCTTCGTTGCATAAAAAAAGTTATTATTGCTATAAAGTCCTATTTTTTATGTTCATGCTTTATTTAGTATCTAAAAAAAATATATAAATAAATACATAACAATTAACAAACTGTTGGTAGTCAATCCAAAGCATTTAATTGTGATATTCAATGAAATAAACAGCAATTAAGTTTAAAAATATTTCACTGCAATTCACTAATTGCTTCAATATTGATATTGTGGTTTTAGACCGTAAATTGATTAAGCTTGGCGTAGACAGTAATTAGTTGGATGTGCAAATAAAAATGTTGCGGTCTGATTAATGATAGAACAAGTGATTCAGTTAATTTATATTTCAATTGGGTTTTGTTCATTTACATTTGCGGATAAAATGGAATGGATCAGTTGTTGATGGCATACAATGGAAACGCTTGATCATTGGAGTTAGAAGCTTGGGAAGATCTTCATAGTGATTTGTTTGAAATTACAGGTACCTTTTAAGATTGAGCAGATTGACCAGGTAAATTTAATTTATGAGATGTAGTTCTGTAAGTAGGTTTTACTTATCTATTTGCCGGGATCAGTACCATCGTATTCTGGTCAGATGTAATGTATGGCGTAATAATTATCACGGTGGCAGAACAAATTCGGCCCCAGGGCTGTCAACGTGAGATGCATATTGACCTCCAGTTCCTTTATAGATGTCTATAGGCTGGGGTCTATATGTATTAATTCATCATCAACGTAAGTGCCTGTTTGCCACCGTCATAATATAAAAAACAGGTACAATTTTACTATGTATGTAAAACTTAGGTTGACTTATAATTCGCAATTTTTATGTATATATTTATTTCAGAAGAAAATTAGTAGTAGTATTTTAAAAATAAAGCTTATTCTGAGTATTAATTTTTAAAATGTATCGTTTTTTAACCGCAAAATTCGAGAAGAAACGAAGTTAATATAATCTTATATTAATAAATCAACTTTACAAAATAATGAACTGTTTTTGCTGACTGTACTTTGCGAAAAAGACAAAAGATAGTCTGTTGCTCCGGTTGTAAATAAACGCCATGATGCCGTGGCATCGAGTTACGTATGTCAACGTATCATAGAATGCTGTGATGAAGGCTTTGATGTACTATTTAGAAATACAACCAAAATTTATCTAATTTCCATTAATGTTTTCGCAAAAGCGGTTAATTAAAGCTTTATGATGATATGAAATAATGTCTAACTATTGGGGATAAATTAGACCCGTGATAATATGATAAATAAATGTCATGGTAACTAGAAATACTTGTGCTACAAAGGACTCTGATAATGACCGAGGTACGAGTAACTAGCTGCTATTAAAAAAAAATATTCGGAATGTTTTAAAGATATGAGCTTATTTTATAATTTAATATGAAAGCGACTTGCGAGATATGAAAATTATAAAAATTGGAGTTGAATCGTATGAGACAGGAGAACTTAAAAGTGACGAAAAGTTGTGCCCGGAGATATTAAAAGGCTCAAAAGGCTTGCCACAAGTAACAGACGTCAAGACGTGACAACCCCATCGCCCACTAGTGGAGGAGATTTCTTCCGTTAGTGAAGTCACTCAACCGAACAATGGCGGTCAAAATAACAACGCGGGATGGGCAGCAGAGTCCCGCGATAAAACTGCCGTCGCTGCAATCGCCAATCCGCCTGCCAAGCGTGGCCGACGCACAAGACAATTGTCTTTAGAAAAGGGTTTCAGGGGCGGCTCTAGCTCGTGTAGCGCCCGTGTGCACTAAAACCAGAGAATATGTAATAATACTACGTATAGAATGGACTCTTTGACGTCCCGCCCGATATCCCCGCATCACCCAACCTCCTCCCCTCTTATGGGCGACGGTTGGTATTTTGTATATGCTACGCACACAGGTGCGCGTGTAAATACACGTCACTGATTGATGTCTGTGTAAGACAAACCAAATTAAGCGTTTGTATGGAATTTTGGCGGAGTGCCCGCGGTGTGACTGAAACCCTGGCGAGCCCTAGGCCTGACACCCCCCCCTCCCCCTTTAACTACATACTGCTTTGCCGTCGTAACAAGAACGTTTTCCGCCGCCACCGCGCTGGCTGGCCGCTTCTGTCATATCATTGTTGTACCATGATGGTCCAAGACGATGCTCTTAGCTGTCTCAGGGAGCGCCGCGGCGCCTCCTGAGACGGCGGCGCCCGTGTGCATTGCACACCCTGCACTATAATGTCGGCCAGATATTATTTGCATACTACCCTCGATTCTCGAATAATTGGTTTTTGTGTTTGGTTAAAATAAAATTAACGTGAATATGAATATGTACATTTTTCTATAATAGTCATGTCAGTAACTTCTCAACTATGAATATAACTTTACAATGTTATATTATGTGAATTTAAAATGATTATGTGCTGTCGAAGGGGTTTCTGGTCATCCAAAACATTGTAAATTGGACTTTAACACCATACAAATAAGTCACTTACGTGACGGACCGGATATTTCTTCGATAGAACTTATTCTATCACTGGTAGGTACCTATTGTAACAGTAAAAAATAAATCTAACGAAAGAATTGTAAATTAGAAGAGCGGAGCCCTCTGGCACAGGCATTTTACAATGCTTAAAAGGGGACTCCAGCCTATTTGTGTCATAAAACATTTTGTTAAAGAAATAAAGATTATTTATTTATTTATTATTTATTATTTATTAATGTTAAGCCGAAGGTTTTGTTCAGATGTAAACGTCTTTCTGCTGGTGTGATGACATTATCATACATGACATCGGACAAAACGTAACCGGCGAATCGTTTGTATGTATATTTGAATGCATTAGCCTCTGCCTATCACTTTGGGGTATAAGTAAGTCACGTTAACCTCAATCTATTGCAACGATGTTCTCTACCATTTAGCGGCAAGTATATTAGGTAATGCCGTGGTGCCTACATCCGCGAGCTCCGTCCGAACTAAAGCTCTACAACCAGTAAAAATAGAAATATGATATTCAACGCCACATTAAACTCTATATTGCAGACGAGTAGCGATAAAATTCTGCATAACACCTCAAATAAGATAAAAGTATTAGTCTAACAAAAAACTCCCAAAGATCTCATATTTTTTAATACAATACTAATCGCATAAACTGCTTTCAGTTCGGTAGGTACTCGATTTTTAGGGTTCCGTTCCTAAAAGATAAAACCGGAACCCTATTATTAAGCCTCCGCTCTCTGACTGAAAAAGCTATTTTTTTACAAATTATGTATTTCTGTTGCCGCTATAACAAAAAATATTGAAAATTAATTACTCGTGTTTTTTTCGTATTTTTGCTCAATGTTAATAACGGTAGCAACTTTCGTTTATATATTACGATGGTACGGAACGTTTCGTGCGCGAGTCCGGCTCGCACTTGGCCTGTCTTCAATACAATACAAATCGCATAAACCCCTAAAAACTGCATTCGGGTCGACACTACCCGATTTTTTATTTATAATCCCATGTTTATTACCGTTGAATAGTTTTCAATCGGGGTCCCGGGCACCCCAGGTAACGCTTTTTACACTTGGCATCTCCTTTGAGGGTTGAATTTGCTTTCACGGTAAATCTGACCCCTTCAATATAGTAAAAAGAGGATTTCTAGTTCCCTGACCTGAATCGGCTTATAAATAGAGATGTTCGATTCGTTGATCTAATAAGATTGTTTATTTCTGATCTGTTCTTTTATAGTTTACAGTTAAATGATATCTATTTGGTTTTCTATTTTTGTTTTAAGTTGCGTCAGTAGCCTGGTGGCAGCCCACTACTACTACACTGGTGTCCTGGTTTCGATTCCCGGGTCGGGGACTATCAGACATAAAGGTGTAAAGTCCTTTATCTCTGACTCTTTTTTTTATGTACCTTATGAAAGTGGCAAACAAGCGTGCAGTTCACATTGATGTTAAGTGATGACTGCGGCCTATAGACACCCACACAAAGACCACAAAGACCAGGTCAAAATGCAGATGCGTTACCATTCTTGAGGCCTATGGTGTTATGCCTCTGTGCTGGAAATTACAGGACCATACATTATCACATGACCGGCACACGATAGTGCTGAACTAACTACCATTTAGTGTATGTATATTAATTAGGTAATGCGGTGGTGCCTACGCCCGCGAACTCCAGTGACGGACACTGGAGTTCTACCAACAGTAAAAAATTATATCCCAGAAAATGGGAAAATTCTATGGAATTTGCCCATTTTTGAAAGAAATAAAGAAAGAAGCGTTTATTTGTAACAATATACTTGAACAACAAAATTTTTAAAACATTTAAAATACAACAAATTGGCCCCAACTCAGCGTGTGCTGGTCTTCCGATAGGGCCATTTTGTTCGTCATAGACGGCTACTGGTGGTAGAGCTCCAGTGACGGAGCTCGCGGGCGTAGGCACCACCGCATTACCTAATATACTTGCCGTTAAATGGTAGTGTTCAGCACTATCGTGTTCCGGTCAGGTGGTAATGTACGGCTCTGTAATTTCCGGCACAGAGGCATAACACCTAATGCCTCAGGGGTGGCAGCGCATTTTCATTTTGACCTCTGGTCATTGTGTGGGTGTCTATAGGCTGCAGTCATCACTTAACATCAATGTGAACTGAACGCTTGTTTGCCACTTTTATAACATAAAAAAAATACATGATAACAGCAATAAATAAAAAAATTATAATGTTTATAAGAACATTTTTCTGGTAGTATTCCATGCCTTGGGGTTTGGAAGTGTGCCCAGCGATGTCAAAAGTCTACATTTTGGGATATGTAATTGGTGACAAACTTGTTACATGGGCCAAAATGTAACCGGCAGACCATCAGAGATGTTTGCATGTATGCTTGAATGTATGGATTTGCCTGCACCTTCGGAGATTACAGGCGTGAGGTTACGTATTTATTTTTGTTCAGTTGAGTACCTAATAGTCAAACTCAAGTAATTTTAATCGTTTTATATTATTTCGCATTGACACATGCTTGTGAAATATATTTTATTTAAAGAAAAATGGAAAGAAACATTTGACTTCAGGCGAGACTCGAACTCGCGGCCTACTGGGAATCTAGTCCAGCCGCTCTTCCAATTGAGCTACTGAAGTCCTGCCCAATTTGTCAAATCTTTCCTTCACATTTATTGCATTGCTTTATGGTAGCAGCAGCGCCATCTATTGCCGAACTATGCTAGTTAGCATAGATGGCGCTGCCATTTTTCAAGTCATTTTAGTTCCTGTTTTTACATAATATAGAAGATACAGACATAATACTATAAACAACATATAGACATAATATAAACATTTTCAAAATGAAAAATAGTTCCGTTTTGAAGTAAGAATGGCACCCTAACACTTAAGAATGGTGGCTACAGTTTCATTCAAATACACTTTTAAGCTTCATATCTCCAACTCTAAATTCCAGCTATAACACACAAATCGTGAATTCGCTCATAAACTCATGGCCATAAGGTTAATAAATTCACCAGCCCTCAACAATATATCAATGGCGGAATGAAGACAAAACGTCGTGTCACGATTAACCACAAAACAGATATTTGATATCTCTTTCCAATTGCGAACAAAGGATAAAGATATCCGAGTTTCTCTCGATGCTTTACCTAAACATAGGACTAGGGTTGTTAAACGCAGAATCAATTAATTTCAAACAAATGTACCTATAACGATATAAACAATAATTACATAATATTATAAAATAAAATCCCCTGCCGCGTCTATCTCTGTTTGAGACAAACTACTACTACTAGACTAGGAAGCACAGAGTGATTCACAAGGTTGTTTCTGTAAGTTTTTTTTATTTATTTTTTTATGAAAAAAAAAATACTTTAGTTACACACTTTATTTCAATAGTGACTAAAAAGTAGATAGATAAAGATTTCATTAGAACATAACAATGCTATTAACTTTACAAATACAAAAAAAAATATGATTTCGAAATAATAAAAATATACTCACTTAGTCACTGACGATGAAAAAAGTTTGACGAAGACGATATTCATTTGTCTCTCTCAATGGCTACATAAATCTACCATTTACTACGAAGTGACCATCACTTGCCGGCCCATTGTTTCTTTTTTATTAATCTATCAATGAACGTTATTTGTGTAGACTTAAATCATCGCTTGGTAAGTTGTCTATAATGAATCATAGCAAGTTCAATACTTTGATTTTTACAATAAAAATTAAAAAAGATACAAGGTAAAACAAAATAAATAAATTAAATACGCTTACACTCGCAGCCCCACCCGAATCCGCGACCCTTCCAATTAAATGGTCATCTCACACCGCTGGACTAACCGGGTCGTCAAAAACAGCTTTGAGATATCATGTAAGGTACCTACCTAAAGAACATTTCCTATATAAATATATATACATAAAAATGAAACGCTAAATAAAACGCTAGGCGCAAAACTGAAGAACAGCTCAAACAATTTCTTTAATTCCTTTTTCGTTGTATTTGTAATTGTCCGCAGGTTTGTGGATGATAAAAAAAAAATAGATATTTGCGAAAAAGTTAGTACAATGGTTGTGTTTTTTTTTAGTGAGATTTTTTTTGTAAACTTAACCATAATTATTTCAACTTTTGTTGTAAATGTAAACCTTATAACCCTTGAAATAATGGTCAGTCGTCAATTATTGTTTTAATTAGATGAATAGGTAGAAATGAATTATTGAGAATGCCATCATATTACCAGCATCTATATAGCACCCGCGTGAAGCCGGGGTAGGTCGCTAGTTTAAAATATATATAATATATATATAATGTATGCCGCATGCCATTCGTGCTTATTTATTTTTTTATGTAATAAAAGTGGCAAACAAGCATGCAGTTCACATTGATGTTAAGTGATGACTGCAGCCTATAGACACCCACACAATGACCAGAGGTCAAAATGCAGATGCGCTGCCACTCCGGAGGCATTAGGTGTGGCAGCGCATCTGTTACACCACCTGACCAGACCACTATAGTGCTGAACACTACCATTTAGCGGCAAGTATATTAGGTAATGCGGTGGTGGTTAGTCTATGCCCGCGAGCTCCGTCACTGGAGCTCTACCACCAGTAAAATGGTAAATTTGAAAGTAGAGCTGAAATTATGATGACGATGATCTAACTAGGACACGAGAGCCAATAGGTAATGTGTTTATTAGTAGGTACCTTTGTACTCCATCGTGAAATCACACGAAAAACATGAGTATACTTAGATAAATTATTTCTTTCGCGTTTAATTGAAAATACAATATATAAAAACAAAAAAGTGTATAATATATTAATTATGTCATTTAAATCCTCTTCAATAATTCGAACTTAAGTCTACAGTTCCCATATTTAACACCTCTATTTGCTTCATTGCTGCGATTACTTATTGACAGCCCTAGTGCGTCGCGAATACAGATCACGATCCGAGCCTCACTAACTCGTGATAAACCAACTGAAAAGCGATCACGATTGATATTTATTAACCCCGAATGATAGATCATTGACTAGTTAATATTGGTGGTGGTAACTATGTGGATTGAATATTTCATTTTTTTTCGTACATACATAGATGATTGGGTTATTTGTATTTGTTTTCGTGTTAGTGTAATAAAATGTTATCTCTGTTTCTTTAAACACCATCATATCTATACCAATATCACGGTCTAAAGAAAACGAACGTGTTACTAATATTATAAAGCTGAAGAGTTTGTTTGTTTGTTTGCTTGAACGCGCTAATCTCAAAAACATCACGCTAAGATGAATAAGAGAAGGTAGGTAGCATTGCAACCGCGAAGCCGGGCGGGCCACTAGTACATACATAAACGAAAAAAATAAAACGATTCAATTTTAGTTTCAAAATTGAAACGCAATAAGATATAGGTCGCGCCAGGTAAAAAGAACGCTGGCGGTCAAGCTGCGCAGTAGACGATTTATCGATCTATTTGGTGGTATGAGGTGCGGCGTTTTCAATCTGCCTACCAATACACGAAACCGCAAGCGAAAGCTAGATCAAAAATAAACCAATAGGGCTAGTACTTTCGTGCGCGAGTGTACCGATGCGCGAACACATCCCTTCTACTTTCTTCCAGCGTTCTTTTTACGTGGCGCGACCATATCAGACTACGGAAGCTGGACGGAGAGTATACAACGATACTGTAACCGTAAATTGGCTATAAACTCGGAAATAACAACCTTTTTCGTGTATACTTTCCATGTAAGATAAGTTTAAAATCCATAACAAACTACGTAGATATTTTAATATCTTCATTTCTGGAAATAAAACGAGTTCTAGAATCTATCTCATGTGAAACGATTTTTAAAATCAATGTGACTTTTCGGTTTTCAGATTTGTTGATTTATAAAATAAAAATAAATAAAATACGCTTACACTCACAGCCCCACATTAGGTATAAACCTGTGTCGTGGGTGCCGTTGTACACATACAACACATACACAAACACCCAGACCCGAAACAAATATCTGTAGGCCATACAAATATTTGTCCCGGTGCGGGGATCGAACCCGCGACCCTTCGAATCAAACGGTCATCACACACCGCTAACCGGATCGTCAAGATTTATTGATACAGTGGCTAAAAAATTACATAGAATAAATTTTGACAATTAAGTATAGTACTGAACAATTAATATTTCACATCGAGTCTGCGAAAGAGACGATCGGCCCTTTTCGACTTCGTAGAGCGTTATCTCTGTTGCATACTACTTAAGTAAGCACTGACAGTCCGGTATTGGTCAAAACTTGCTCAAAGTGGTCGACAAACGTCAAATAGGTACGGTGCGAAAGAGATGACGCTCTAGATGCGAAATAAGCCGAAGTCTGCTTCCTAGAGTTGAAATATTTATTGTTGAGCACTGTAAAAGTTCATTTATTTTTTTACTGGTGGTAGAGCTCCAGTGATGGAGCTCGCGGGCGTAGGCACCACCGCATTACCTAATATACTTGCCGCTAAATGGTAGTGTTCAACACTATCGCGTTCCGGTCAGGTGGTAATGTACGGCCCTGTAATTTCCGGCACAGAGGCATAAGACCTTAGGCCTCAGGAGTGGTAACGCATCTGCATTTTGACCTTGGTCTTTGTGTGGGTGTCTATAGGCTGCAGTCATCACTTAACATCAATGTAAACTGCATGCTTGTTTACCACTTCCATTACATAAAAAAAAAAAAAAATTATGAAAATCGTTATAAGTAACTGTTGGTCATGAGAATACGTTAAAACGTACCTTATTAATTTAGTCACTTATATAATAATAATAATAATAATGGCAACCCATTATACGTCCCACTGCTGGGCACGAGTCTCTCCCGTTTTTTGGGGGGAGGCTTGGAGCTTACTCCACCACGCTGCTCCAATGCGGATTGGTGGAGGTGGGTGGGTTAGTGGCCAACCCACTGTCGGATGTTTTCAAACCGCCCATAAGGCCTCCGACAAGGTTTAACGACTGCTATCCATCGATAGCAACCGGGACCGACGGCTTAACGTGCCCTCCGAAGCACGGAAACGCGCATTTAATTTGCCACTAGCGGTCACCCATCACACTACCCGACCGCGCCCGTAGTGCTTAACCGAGGAAATCGCTTACGATCTACACCAGCCGCTGGGCCATGCGCGCTTCGCGCTTTTTAGCCACTTAGCTTAGCCAATTTCGAAAAAACAACCATGTTCCGGATACACAAAAATCCGGAACGTCAAAAACAAACTGTCTAAACATCACGAAACTGAACAATAACTGAATACCATCACATTGTTTTACATTACATATCCGTGAGGAAGCACCATTTCGAATACAACCAACCATGTCATTGCATTCAAGACAAAAGGCTCGAGTGACAGCCATCTCAACGTTTGAAAGACTTCTGCGTATCGAAAAAAAGGGTACCCCACATACCAAATTAACAGACGATGACAAGTTACAAGTGCACTTGACAAGAATGATTGCTGACCAGAATTGGAAAGCCAGTGTAATTCTCACTCTGTCACAATACAATAAAGTTCAGTTTACAATGTGGGGTGGGCTGTAGACGGTATTTTTGGGCGAAGTGTAGCACCATTCAGGCTTTACAAAGACAATGATGGAGACAAAGAGGCTCGAGTGGTCACATTTTTTTTTAAATGCAATGCTACACGCTTCACTGGGCGCTTGTTGTAAGTCGATAGGATTTAATTAATATTATTTAGAAAGTTTAGTAGTATATGTTCATGTACATAGTTTGTAACACTTATTGATTGATCACACATGTAAATAAGTTTTGGGTGTGAAAAAAGAATATTTATATGATTTGGTGTGTATATTGGATATATAGTGTGTTTCGAGGCGCGAAATATGTATTCGTCGCAGGTCATTCTTCATTTCGGATGTGTTTTAAAGTGAAGTAGTTTTGGATTAAAAAAATATTTTTTTATGAGCATTGTTTCATGGAGGCATTTTTTAAATGAACTAAACGAAATTATTTGACTTAAGAATTTTCACTTGAAGCCTTTATCACTCACCAATTAACATCAGTACACCATACATGCGCTCTTGCTTACCCTGTAAAGAATAAAAACAACAAATCAGTATTACATATTAGGTATGCTTTTTATGTAATAAACAAACAAACAAGACAAAAACAAACCAAACAACAAACAGACAAAAAACACAAAACAATAAAGTTGGTAGGTTGTAAACAATTATGCAGCTTTGTACTATTTATTTCTTGCAACAACACATGGCAGTGGGCGGGGCATATTTGTCGTAGAGCCGACGGCCGCTGGGGCAGACGTGTGTTAGAGTGGAGACCCCGTACAAAACGCCCGGTGAGACGGCCCCCTGCCAGATGGACTGACAACCTAAAGAGGTTGGCAGGAAGCGGATGGGTCCGAAAAGCCGAAGATCGAGTGTGGTGGCGAAAATTGGGAAAGGCCTATGTCCAGCAGTGGACAATCGATGGCTGATGATTATGAATAACACATGCGAGTGAACTTTAGAAATAAAAAAAAGAATTTTTTTTTTCTTTAAAATCTAAAGTAAGTAGCGAAGAGTGATGACAACAGCCTATAGACATCGACACAAGAACCAGAAGTCAAAGAGCAGATGCGTTGCGCTTGAGACCTATGTTGTCATGTCTCTGTGATAGTTATTACGGGGCCATACATTACCACCTAACCGGAACACGATAGTGCTGAACACTACCATTTAGCGGCAAGTAGGTATATAAGGTAACGCGGTGGTGCCTACGCTCGCGAAGTCCATCATCGAAGCTCTACCACCAGTAAAAAACAACAGCAACCAGCAAACAACGGCAGTTTAATGTACCTACTCACATATTTTATTAAAAATCGTTATTATATTTTAAAGAAAAATGGAAAGAAAAATTTGACTTCAGGCGAGACACGAACTCGCGGCCACTGGGAATCTAGTCCAGCCGCTCTTCCAACTGAGCTACCGAAGTTCTGCCCGATTTGTCAAATTATTCCTTCACATTTATTGCATTTCCTTATGGTGGCAGTAGCGCCATCTATTGCCACACTATGCTAGTTAGGCAATCGATACAATAAGCTTTGCAGTTTATTAAATATCGTAAAGAAGTCGCTTTTACCCTTAATAATTGTTTTATATTATTTCGCATTAAATATATTTTAAAGAAAAAAGGAAAAAGATTGAATTAAGGCGAGAAAAAAAAATTCTTTCCATTTTTCTTTAAAATATATTTAACAAGCATGTGTTAATGCTAAATAATATAAAACAATCGTTATTTTTTAAAATTTATCATTCAATACAAAGGACATTTTATTAAACTAATCAAGATCGTTAAATACTCGAATACTTAAAACGTCCAAACTCAATTAATTAACAAACGCCAAAGTTAACAGGTAAAACACCCCGAGCACGTCTACGTCATAGATACAAATCTGTACTAGAAACCCTTAAAGTTTGTTTGGAATTCTAATAAGCCGATAGAAAGGGCCCAAAGGATATAACATCGAAACTAAATCTAACCGCTTCAGTTAGTTGTTCAGTTAGTTGTAGTCGTTATATATCGAAAGGAAGTTAAGAGACGTGACGACTGTTTTATTTATTCTCTAACTTACTTTTAATCCGAGCTCAGTTAAGGGGAGTTCCCGAAAAGGGAGTTTTGATATAGGGCCATGTATAAGAAACAGTAGCGCTATAGACTATGTAAGTTTACTGGTGGTAGAGCTCCAGTGACGGAGTGACGGAGATCGCGGGCGTAGGCACCACCGCTTTACATATAATAACTTGCCGCTAAATGATAGTGTTCAGCACTATCGTGATCCGGTCAGGTGGTGTTGTACAGCCCTGTTCTGTTTCTTCAATTTCCGGCGCAGGGGCATAATATCTTAGGCCTCAGGAGTGGTAACGCATCTGCATTTTGACCTTGGTCTTTGTGTGGGTGTCTATATGCTGCAGTCATCAGTTAACACCAATGTGAACTGCTTGATTGCCACTTCCATTACATAAAAAAATACATTTTGTTTTGACTTAAAAGTTACATAAAGTTTACAACTACGGCAATTTAATAGTTGAATGTATGCTTACTTTCAATTAAAGGTTAATATTTCTTCAAATAATTTCGTAAAGAGAGAGAAAGAGAAAGTAAGAGAGAGAGAGAGAGAGAGAGAGAGAAAGAGAGGTTATTTCCTTTGCCGGCCAATTGGAATGGACGCAAAAAAATACATCTTCCAAAGAAAAAGGACACTATTCTAATTAGCCGGACTTATCTGAAACACTGTCGGATACAGAGAATCTTTCCAATTGGAATTAATCTTAATAGTTATGTCTTACTTTTCTTATATATAAAATTCTCGTATCACAATGTTTGTCTTCATACTCCTCCGAAACGGCTGGACCGATTTTAACCAAATTTTGCATGCATATTCAGTAGGTCTGAGAATCGGCTAACATCTATTTTTCATAACATTTTTGGACATTTCTTTTTAAATTTTCTAGGGCGATACGTAGTTTGCCGGGACAGCAAGTAAAATATAAAAAAAGCAAACGGTTCTCATTAATTCTCTAAAAAATAAACAGTGATTTCAGCGCACATAACCACCGCGCAACGATATGAGGTTATAATAAAATTGCTCATAATATTGCCTTGAATGTTTTACACATATCATAAATAATAACTCCAAGTACTCTTAAATATAAAGCCACTGACCCTTCGCCCATAACATGGCTGTTTTACAATCGCTGCCGCATCCACCCAGCGTGAGTACGTTTTGATTACTATCTAAATATAACGCGACAGTCATTGGTCATTATTTCATTGAATGCGGTTAATAAATTCAGGTAGCTCGCGATATACACTTGCATTAAACTTGGAGTAAATCACGATGAAAAATAACGATTTAATGTCGCTTCTTGGTGGTTCTGTACCGTTGTATTTGATGTGATGGGAGAAACTGAAATATTTACGGTTTTAATTGTAATGTTCTTTGATTTAGTGTAGAAAAGAAATATTTTTGTTTGTTTTAAATCTAACTATTTGGGACATTTTAAGGCCAAGCATCGGAATATTCGGATTTGGTAATATGCACAGAACCTAAGGTTGTGGTAAAGCTTCAGTGGAGGAACTCGCGGTCGTAGGAACCACCGCATTACCTCATCTACTTTTTTATACAACGGAGGTGGTAAACAAGCATCCAGTTCATATTGATGTTTATTGATGACTATAGCCTATACCTAAACACCCACGCAAAGACATCGCAAGGTCAAAATGCGGATGCGTTACCACCCCCGAGACCTTAGTTGTTTTGTCTCTGTGATGGTTATTACGGGGCCATACATTACCATCAAACCGGAACACGGTAGTGCTGAACACTACCATTTGTTGGTAGATAGATTAGGTATGTGCTGGTGTCTACGCCCTCGAGCTTCTACATTGGAATAATAATACTACCACCAGTAAAACTTGCCAGTAAAACTCAGTACTCAGTCAACCGAACAATTGCGTTCGAACAATTGCGTTCGAACAATTTTTTTTTCTATGTAATGGAAGTGATAAACAAGCATGCAGTTCACATTGATGTTAAGTGATGACTGCAGCCTATAGACACCCACACAAAGAACAAGTTTAAAATGCAGATGCGTTACCACTCCTGAGGCCTAAGGTGTTATGCCTCTGTGCCAGAAATAACAGGGCCGTACATTACCACCTGACCGGAACACGATAGTGCTGAACACTACCATTTAGCGGCAAGTGTATTAGGTAATGCGGTGGTGCCTACGCCCGCGAACTCCGTCACTGGAGCTCTACCACCAGTAAAAATCCCAAAAACCATCCCAATACGGTGGTAGTAGGAATGACAACGCGGGATGGGCAGCGTCCTGCGATAAAATTGCCACCTACTACGGACTATTCTCCTCTAATAAAGCGCAACCACCGCACAACACTGTTGTGTTTGAGGAAGGTTTTGTCCAGCAGTGATGAAATAATCTCTTAGATATCCGCAGTCACAGGAGAAATCGCGCAGATATTGATTACTAAATCATTCCATTTGTCCATTTAACTGCCTCGGTAGCGTAAATATAGCAGGCCACTACTACGCTAAGGTCCTGGGTTCGATTCCCGGGTAGGGGGTTATCAGAAATAATGGTGTAAAGTCCTTTATCTCTGGTTCTATTGGGATTTTTACATTTTCTGGAAAGTTTCCAATACCTCGAAGTTTGGTAATGTGCCCGGAGATGTCAACAGGCTCGCCACCTGTTACATGGGCCAAAACGTAACCGGCAAATCGTGGGTGTTTGCATGTATGGTTGAATGCATGCATTTAACTCTGCCTACCCCTTCGGGAATTACAGGCGTGAAGTTACGTTATTCCATTTGTATTGATTGTCATCTAAATATAACACGACAGTCATTGGTCACTATTTAATCCAGTCAATAAATTCAGGTAGCTTGCAATACAGACTTGTATTAAAGTTGGAATAAATCACAATTAAAAAAAAAAGAGTTTGCACGATGCACCTTGGCGGTTCCGTACTGTCACAATGACATATGTATTTTAAAGAGAGTTTGTCACATATTTTAATGAGAGTACGGGTAAAATTTCCATTTTGTAAATGCTAAGTGAGTATTATTTTTCTCTAGTCTTCTTAAGTTTCTATTAGCATAAAATTCAAGAAATTATATCGTATGTCGACCTACAAACTTTCACAATCGAATTGAATATTTGACTTAATTAGATGAATACATTTTAATAAATGTATCCATCAAAATGGACCGACGACCTGGTGAAGGTCGCGGGCAATCGCTGGATGAGGGCGGCCCAGGACCGTTCGTTGTGGCATTCTTTGGGGGAGGGAGGCCTATGTTCAGCAGTGGACGTATTTTGGCTGAAATCATGATGATGATCCATCTAATTAGGTACTTATGAGTTTTTTGTTAGGTACCTATAAATATCAACTGGCTACGGAAATTTACAAGAAATTGCAATATCTTCGATGTTAATGCTTTAATGCTTCCAAAACATGAGATTACTATAAAGTATTATACTATAATATATATCAGACTAGCTGTTGCCCGCGGCTTCGCCCGCGTGGATGTCGTTTTATAAATAACTAAGTAGCCTATGTTCTTTTTCAAAGTCACCTCTATCTCTGTACCCAATTATATTCAAATCGGTTCAGTCGTTTGGACGTGAAAAGGTAACAGACAGACATACAGACGGACTGAGTTACTTTCGCATTTATAATATTAGTAGGGAGAGTAGGGATTGATACTTATTGTCTAATACATAAGTGGTTCAGTCGCATAATGTACCTTTTGCAAAATGCACCCCATGCGCATAACGTACCATTCTCACACTTAACAATACCATACTAAAGTCTGAGATAAGTTTATAATAATAATATATATATTTTTTATGTAATTGAAGTAGCAAACAAGCATGCAGTTCACATTGATGTTAAATGATGACTGCAGCCTTTAGACACCGAAACAAAAACCAAGGTCAAAATGCAGATGCGTTACCACTCCTGAGGCTTAAGGTGTTTTGCCTCTGTGCCGAAAATTACAAGGCCATACATTACCACCTGACCGGAACACGACAGTGCTGAACACTACCATTTAGCGGCAAGTATATTAGGTAATGCGGTGGTGCCTACGCCCGCGAGCTCCGTCACTGGAGCTCTACCATCAGTTAATGGAACCACGAAAAATGGCAACCCATGGGCCTACTGTTTTATTTTAAGCATTGTTTCCTGAAAATAAATAAATAAATAAAATAAAAAAAATAAAAATTATACGTTACACTGCTGGCCACGAGTCTTTCCCCTTTTTGGGGGGAGGCCTGGAGCTTACTCCACCACGCTGCTCCAATGCGGATTGGTGGAGGTGGGTGGTTAGGCTTAGGCATAGGCTCGGGCGTAGGCATCACCGCATGACCATATATACACCACATACTTGTCGCTAAATGGTAGTGTTCAGCACTATCGTGTTTCGGTCAGGTGGTAATATCCGGCCCTGTAATTGCCGGCACAGAGGCATAACACTTAGGCCTCAGGAGTGGTAACGCATACCTATATGAATTTTGACCTTGGTCTTCGTGTTCGTGTCTATAGGCTGCAGTCATCATTTAACATCAATGAGAACTGCATGCTTGTTTGCCACTTCCATTACATAAAAAAACCCATCACTCATCATCAATGAAACGCCTAGAAACTCACAATAAACTCAATTTACCTCGAAACCCAGACAAAGTAAGAACCGTTTTCGAATTGAAAGTACTTAACCCTAAAAAGCGAAATAAAACAGACCGTGGATCGTGACGCCACTGCGATTATCTCAGACGAGAAGATAGACAGTAATGTCTTCATTACTACAGCCAATTGAATCGAAACAACCGGTACGTGATCATAGCAGTGGCCTTGGGTACTGCGCAGGCGCAGGGTCTACGTACACGCGTGTAAAAGTTTTACGAACGCGCACCATAAATGGTTGATTGGGTGTAATCTTTTAAGGTCAGATCATTATAAATCTCTGTGTAACTTTGTTTTAAGGGAACTCAAGTGATTTTTATTTTACATTATTTTGGTTTGAAACTCTTATGATAAACCAGCTTGCATGCATCTTTGTCAATAGCGACATAGTAATTTTTTTGTGAGTTGGTGAATTTAGAAATTTACATGCACTTGTATATACATACATATGCTTACTAAATGCGTATGTATGTATACACGGTTCGTATACCAAAACAATTTTTAAGCTATTGCATAGCTTCTATCGCGGGCTTTGAGCGCGGGGACCGAATTCAGAAATTCCGTAACGAAAAAACCGGACGCTCCGGATCGCAAATTTTAAACTCATTTAAAGAAAGTCATGTATAATTTTGCCGTCCGACCTCGTGGGTAGCGTGGCCGTGCGGTCTAGGCGCTGGTTTAAGGCACCAGTCTCTTCGGAGGCGTGGGTTCGAATCCCACCGCTGCCAAGATTGTTTTTGTTCATTTTTTTTATTGTTTGTTTTTCCATTCAATATCTAAAAAGTGGTAAATATTAAAAGAAAATTATTGTTTCATTTTTCTATTTTTTTTTTCTTTTATTTGCATTTTATTTTGTTTTGCATAATTTTAGATAATTATGTAAATGCAATAGCTTTACCGTGGCAGTCCCCGAGTGCCACACGTCTTTTTTTACAATTTTTGTCTGTATGTCTGTCTGTTTGGCGGGGCTAATCTTGGGAACGGCTGGACTGATTATGACGGGACTTTCACTGGCAGATAGCTGATGTTATAAGTAGTAACTTAGGCTACTTTTATAAGAGCTGTGCCCACGACTTTGTCCGGGTAGATACGGAACAATCATAAATTGTCACGCGGGCGAAGTCGCGGGCACAGCTAGTTATGAATAAAATAGAAAAATAAATTAGAGGAAGGGTAGAGGAAAGTTAGCCTTATCCTTTTTGGTATAGAAACGAAATCAGAAGCAGCTATAAGTAGGTATAGCTGTATTAAGACTTCAGTTTTATTTGTGTATAGACTCAAATATACATTTATCATTAGTGCTTATTTATTAACTAGCTGTGCCCGCGACTTCGTCCACGTGAGAATAAATATGATTGTTCAGTATCTACCCGGACTAAGTCGTGGGCGCAGCTAGTATAAAAGTAGCCTAAGTTACACCTTATTACATCAGCTATCTGCCAGTGAAAGACCCGTCAAAATCGAAGACACTCAATTTCTATTTATTTGTATGTAGGTATGTATGTATGTATTTATGAAGATAAAAGTAGCCTAAATTACTCCTTATTACATCAGCTACCTGCCCCTGGAAGTCCCGTAAAAGTCGGATACACTCCAATTCTACTCATTTGTATGTAGGTATGTATGTATGTATGGAGATAAAAGTAGCCTAAGTTACTCCTTATCACATAAGCTATCTGCCAGTGAAAGCCCGTCAAAATAGGATACACTCAAATTCTATTTATTTGTATGTAGGTATGTATGGAGATAAAAGTAGCCTAAGTTACTCCTTATTACATCAACCTACCCGTGGAAGTCCCGTCAAAGTCGGATACACTTCAATTCTACTTATTTGTATGTAGGTATGTATGGATGTATTAAGATAAAAGTAGCCTAAGTTACTCCTTATTACATCAGCCACCTGCCCGTGGAAGTCCCGTCAAAGTCGGATACACTCCAATCTACGTATTTGTATGTAGGTATGTATGTATGTATGGATGTATGGAAATAAAAGTAGCCTAAGTTACTCCTTGTCACATCAGCTATCTGCCAGTGAAAGTCCCGTCAAAATCGGGACAGCCGTTCCCAAGATTAGCCCTGCCAAACAGACAGACAGACAGTCAGAGAGACAGACAGACAGACAAAAATTGTAAAAAATGTTGTTTTGGTATATGTACCATGTATACATACATATGCATTTAGTAAAAAGCTGTTATTTTAATATTACAAACAGACACTCCAATTTTATTTATTTGTATAGATGTATAGATATCATAGGACATTAAAACCAATAATTAATTTTGTGTATAGATGACAGCTTTGTAAAGATCTTGTTCAAGAATTTTAAACACTCTAACGAAGAATTAACTTTGTCAGAACAGGGGTACTTGAAATCAGACAATTCATTAGAAGCGATTGTATGGCCTGAGTCAGCACCTAGTTAATGACTGGGATTATGTCTGTCTCATTCTCACGTGTGGCATTTCTCAACAATCTATCCTCTAATGAGTCATTTTGGTAAAGATTTTTGTGATCAGTAATGGCCCGTCGTTAAATATGCGACTTTAATGAGTTTCTTTCACATTTTGATGCTATTCAACGTGAGTTAAATTTTATAACTGATAAAGTTGTGGAGAATAATATACATTTTATTTTAAAACATTAACGCCAGTATTTTCCTCAAAGTTGAGATGAACTATGCACGCATGGCCCGGCGGCTAGTGTAGATCATAAGCGATCTACTCGGTTAAGCACTACGGGCGCGGTCGGGTAGTGTGATGGGTGACCGCTAGTGGCAAATTAAAATGCGCGTTTCCGTGCTTCGGAGGGCACGTTAAGCCGTCGGTCCCGGTTGCTATCGAATGATAGCAGTCGTTAAGCCTTGTCGGAGGCCTTACGGGCGGTTTGAAAACATCCGACAGTGGGTTGGCCACTAACCCACCCACCTCCACCAATCCACATTGGAGCAGCGTGGTGGAGTAAACTCCAGGCCTTCCTCCAAAAAAGGCCGTTGGTGGTCGGGCTTTCAGTTCTTCGCGCTTAACATCTAACTCAGTGCGTCGACGGATCTCGAAGTCAAGAACTTTTTGCTGAACTACTGAACTCCACTCTCCGCGATTAGACGCAAGAGGTTCCCACTGAGACGGATCCAAGTCACAGCGTTTCATATGGCGTTTAAGCACATCCTTATATCGTAGGAGTTGTCAGCCATGCTTACGCTTGCCCTCCTATAGCTCCGAGTAAAGAATGCGCTTAGCCACTCTTTCTTCCGACATTCGTGCCGCATGACCACATCACCTCAGATGCTTTCTAATAAGATAAGACTCAATGCCACCTACATTAGCCATTCTCAACTTTGTACATAAGGTCTCAATTATTAAATAGCAAAATTTTCAACTCAAGATAAATATATAATTTTAAAAATCTACCATCGCTAAGCGTTTACACAAAACGGCCTGATAAGCTGAACCGATGAAACGACCTCACGAAATTACTTTAAGTGAAATGCAAATCAGCTTAACCTTTTTCAATTCAGTAAACGTTAACTTTCAACACGAACCAAACGAGCACTTTGCTTATTGAGTTAGTATTTAAGCCAAAGATTTATTCAAAACAGTATTGCCGTTTATAGACGAGATGCCGCACATACAAATGAATATTGAACGTCTGATGGTTTTGATACTTGAAATTTTAACAGATTTTTCTATTAAGCACTAACTGACCCGGCAAACTTCGTATTGCCTCAGAATGAAATAATGTGTCAAAGGTTTGATTTATACGGACTATTTGTATGGGAAAATAAAATTGTGGTTTCTACTTCCATTCAATTTCTTCATATTTTCTTACCTTTTAAACCTTCCCTGGACTTCCAAAAATCATTCAAAACCAAATTTAGCCAAATTGGTCCAGCCGTTCTCGAGTTTTAGCGAGACTAACGAACAGCAATTGATTTTCATATATATAGATTCACGTGTCAACATTAAAAGAATATTCACTTTAAGAGATTAATTAATTTAATCTCCATCATTTGTTGGTTATTTTTTTTAAAAGATAGGCAGAGGTATATCTGTGTTCTTTACCAAGTTATCTTAATTGAGTTAGGTTAGCAATGTTATAATTAAATCATGCAGAATATCACAGTAGTTTAAAGCAGTGATTCCCAAAGTGGTCCATATAGACCTTCTGGGGTCCATGGGAGACTCGATGGGGTCTACGAATATGCGTAAATAAAAATGGGATATATGGGAAACTGATATAAATGTTAGCCCTGGGGTCCACCGAAACAAGAAAAAAATTTAAAAAGGTCTACAAGAAAAAATAGTTTGGGAACCTCTAGTTTAAAGGATGGGCTTAAACTATTGTGATGTAAACTATAAGGTACCTATGTCGTACCTAAATCCATATTTAAGTGGGACGACAAACTGTACTTCCGTTTTTATGCCAAAACAATTAGCAGCATGAGCTGAGAATCTTCTCGGTCGAGGGAAACCAGGTATTAAAAAAATATTCTCCTACCTAAAAAAAATACCTAATCAAGTCTGAAATCATGGTATAAATACTATATAAATTAGGCCCTAGTGGATTAGTGGTAACTAATCCACTAGGGCCTAATTTGTTTCAAAGTGAAAAAGTATCGATTCTTTAAAGTATATTTTTAATCTATACTAATAAATAAAATTGGAGTGTCTGTTTGTAATATAAAAAATAACCGCTTTTTACTAAATGCATATGTATATATACACGGTACGGTACATATACAACAACAATTTTCAATTTTTGTCTGTCTGTTTGTTCCCGTTAATATCAGGAACGGCTGGACCGATTTTGACGAGACTTTCACTGGCAGATAACTAATGTAATAAGGAGTAACTTAGGCTACTTTTATACCAGCTGCGCTTCGTCTGGGATATATTGAACAATCATAAATTCTCACGCGGACGAAGTCGCGGGCACAGCTAGTATTAAATAAGTTTTTCTATTACGACATTAGTGTTGATGCAAAAATATGTATTTTGATTTAGCCAGGATCTTTGAAATTACGGATGAGGAAATTAATTAATTAGAGTTCGTTTGTCATTGCATGAAAATAAACGTAAATATAACAAATTTGTTGAAGATATCATCAACGTAATTGGCATAATTTAAAAAGATCCCATGGAGCAAAGTACAACAATTTAGTATCTCCCTAATTTACAGGGAAAGCAACATTCTTTGATGTTGCGCAAAATGTTTGATCTTTCATTTTTTTTCCTTTCCTAAATTCACCCTGTAATGACCCTCACGTATCACTTAAAGACGCAATTTACACCTTGATTATCATACGAATCTCAACTGGACCCAAAAAACACCCTTTGAAATACCGCTTGCATCATCTCTAACCGGACCGACCTCACATAACGTTTAGTATTCAAAGAGCACATCCTTTCATAATTCCGCCACTACTTAATACGAGCTCACACACGACCATAGCTCACAACCAAATAGAAGACCTCTAGGTTCCTGTACGGGCATAGAAAAGCTACGAGGACAGTGGATGGTGCATATGTGCAGACAGATCAAATTACGGTGGTCGATTTATCTCATACTTGCCTTCATCTCTTTGTTTCACGAGAACGTGATATAAAAGATTAACTTATTAGTATTCGACAGACAGAAGATCTGACGTTTGGAGCTGCGGTGCGTGAGAAATGTGGAATTGTAAAGAACGGACTTCCAACTATTGACTATAAAGTATTGTTGTGTAGATTACACAAGACTTAAGAATCTGGATCGATTTACATTTTAACGGTCTTATTCATAAAAAAACTCTTATAGAAGGTTTATAGCATTCATTAGTTAAAATGCTCTAAAAGCCTATCAAATGTTATATAAAATTGTTTATTCATAAACGTTCTATAAACCTTCCATAGTTAAAATTCTGCTAATAGACAAAATGTTGCCAGTGCAAGGTATTCAGTTGACAGATGGATCCAACAAGAGATCAAACACGCCAAATTGTCTATAAATTACGTGTGAAAATGACCTTATTTCGAAAAAAAGGAAAAAATCAACGTCTAATGTGACATAAAGTCATATCAAGTAATTCCTAGCTTTGTTCCATTAATCGACCGCAACGACCGCGACCAAAACCGCTGAAATTGTCGTTTTGGTGAAAGCACAAAATATTGGTGGATCGGAGTGGACGCAATGCGGTCGCGAACAGTGACGTTATTTATGACGTCAAACGACCGCTCGCGACGACCACGGGCCTCAGGTGGAACAATACAAAGGGCGTTACGGTCATTGTGGTCGATTAATAGAACGCGCCCAATGTCAATTTCAACAATCAGCTGTTGAATGTCGGCCATCTTTTATCCTTATAGCACTGTTATAGTAGGGTTCTGGCCTCCATAACTTTATAGTGGGTTTATGGAGTGTTTTAGCGCTAAAATGCTATTATGAATAACGTTTTTCTTATAGCATACTATAGCAAGCTCTTAGAGGTGTTATAACTTTTTATGAATAAGACCGTTAAGGTTTAAATCTGAATTACTTGACTATTGATTGTAAACTATTATGTTCAGCCTAAGGAGTTAAGTTTGAGCCACGAGCAGACAAAATATTACCTTTTAACTTATGTAAAATTTATTTGGCGAAATCATTTAAAACGTATAGTATGTTCATACTACATATGGACTTAGCTAGGATTTTATATTTCATTTAGTCTGACTTTAATTTTCTTTTCAAAATGGTCAAGTTCCTGTTTTAACAATATAATTTTATTACTTCTACAGTTCCCGTTTTAAGAAACAATCCAATCAAACCAAGTAGCTTCATAAAAGTTTAATTTAAAAATCTATCAATATATTAATGAAATATCTATTTATAAGATTAAAACTGGTTATTTTAAAAGGATCAAATAACAAATAGGTATCAAAATCATATCAGTCGAACTGAAACTCTCGCATAACTGGAAAGCAATCCACGACTTGAATCATTATTGGCCCATTCAATTTCTCATCCCTGAACGAATCAACAGGATTACGTAGGTATATACGTTTTGGGTTCTATTTAATGTGATTTCATTTCTTCAAAATATATATATCTGACTAGCTGACCCGGCAAACTTCGTATTGCCTCAGAAGGAAATAATGTGTCAAAGGTTTGATAGATACGGACTATTTGTATAAGAAAATAAAATTGTGGTTTTTACTATTTCCCTTCAATTTTTTCATATTTTTTTACCTTTTTAAACCTTCCTTGGACTTCCAAAAATCATTCAAAACCAAAATCAGCCAAAGCGCTCCAGACGTTCTCGAGTTTTAGCGAGACTAACGAACAGCAATTGATTTTTATATATTTAGATTTCTAATGCTGGAACTGAATGTAGGAAAGGGCCTAGTTATCACGGGCTGAATTAATTAATTATTTACGGTCAATATGATTAATAGTATTGAAGCGCGCATGGCCCCGCGGTTGGTGTAGATCGTAAGCGATCTACTCGGTTAAGCGATATGGGCGCGGTTGGGTGTGTGTTGGGTGAACGCTAGTGGCAAATCAAAATGGGTTTTCGTGCTTCGGAGGGCACGTTAAGACGTCAGTCCCAGTTGCTATCGATAGATAGCAGTTGTTAAGCCTTGTCGGTGGCCTTATGGGCGGTTTGAAAACATCCGACAACAGGTTGGCCACTAACCCGTATCTCCATCAACCCGCATTGCGGTGATGCTTACGTCCGTGAGCTCTGTCATTGGAGCTCTACCCCCAGTAAATAGTTACTAAATTTCTAAATATAATTTATCTATATAAAGAGAAAGCTGACGATTTAACCTCTGTCCTCATTGTCAACATGCTTCACCATAATTTAAGCCCCAAAATTAATTTACTGACAATGATTCATGATATATCACTTAATATATCAAATTACCACTATAAGCCAGAATTATTATTATGTGAGTGGCCAGATGGCTCATAAACACAAGCCGGGGTGACATCAATAACAATTACGCAGCTAATGTAACAGCTAAACATTTGAATGCTCTCAGTACAGTGTGTGTATGAAGATGTATATTGAGCTGCTATTGTCTTAATGTCCAGTCTAGTCCTTATTGTGCGTTGAGAGCAATCTCGATAACTACATTGACGACATGTTGTGTTCGACTCACGTTCGACTAATGTAGCATATCGTTATACTACATTCTATGGAATCACATTTATTAAAAGGTCGAGTGTGCGTCGGGTTCGCAAAATTAACGATTCCGCAGTAACAGATAGTACTCGTACTTAAAGGATTGTTTACCAATATCGTTTTTCCAACCATCGAAAAAATACTTTGTTTTTTCAAAATGTAGATGAAAATATTTTTTTTATGTAATAAAAGTAGCAAACAAGCATACTTACAAGCATACCCACACAATGACCAGAGGTCAAAATGCAGATGCGTAACCACTCCTGAGGCCTAAGGTGTTACGCCTTTTGTGCAGGAAATGACAGGAGCGTATATTACCACCTGACCGGAACACTACCATTTAGCGGCAAGTAATGCGGTGCCTACGCCCGCGAGCTCCGTCACTGGAGCTCTACCACCAGTAAAATAACGAAATACTATAGGAGTATCTCCTAATCTACTGATTATAATTCGGTACTATTTTCTTTCGATATAGGCTATGTTTCATTTAATGTGGCATTTCTTCTCTTCGCAAGGCACATCGTCAAGTGTCACAGATCAAGATTTTGTAGAACTGAAATTTTATTTTACAAAAGGTCTATTCGTATTTGTTAAATAACATTTTATCGCAAACTGCACTTGTTTTTAGATGTGTTAGGACTCCATAATTGGTTAGAAAATGGCACTGGTGGTGACATCAAGATAACATTGTGGTTATCATGATGATTATAAACAGCGACCGCCTTTTCACATACGCATTCATAGTTATCTAGCGTTTGATCGCAAGCATCCCCGAGACAAGAATGTAGAATGATTGTTAAAATCATTTGTCATCAAAACCTACGTACTACATGGTCATAATTTACGCACATCATTTATACAGGTTTAACTTATGTTTTTATTTACTTGAAGAAGTTTTAAAACAAGCATGCAGCACACAGCGATGGCTGCATCCTATAGATATTTACACAAAAACTAGAGGTCAAAATGTAGATGCGTTGCCACCCCTGAGACCATAGTTGTTACTGACTCTGAGACAGTTATTACGGGTGCATATGTTATTATCGCGTTAGAGGCGCGCATGGCCCAGCGGCTGGTGTAGATCATAAGCGATCTGCTCGGTTAAGCACTACGGGCGCGGTCGGGTAGTGTGATGGGTGACCGCTAGTGGCAAATTAAATGCGCGTTTCCGTGCTTCGGAGGGCACGTTAAGCCGTCGGTCCCGGTTGCTATCGATGGATAGCAGTCGTTAAACCTTGTCGAAGGCCTTATGGGCGGTTTGAAAACATCCGACAGTGGGTTGGCCACTAACCCACCCACCTCCACCAATCCGCATTGGAGCAGCGTGGTGGAGTAAGCTCCAGGCTCCCCCCCAAAAAAGGGGAGAGACTGATGCCCAGCAGTGGGACGTATAATGGGTTGCCATTATTATGTTATTATCTAACCGGAACACAATAGTGCTCAACACTTCAATTTAGCGGCAGATAGATTAGGTAATGCAGTAGTAACCTACGCGTTTGAGTCCAACGACAATGGGAATACCACCAGTAGTAAAACATGTTTATATTGCAATCGAAGTCATCATCAAAGTTAAAGTTTCCATAAATTCAATTCCATCAATGTAATTTATAAGGCGTCCTAAAATGAACGCTACTCAAGAGCTTCTTTATAAATAGTCATTCCCACTTGTCCTACTTAACAGTAGGTTACTATATTTTATGCAGGTCACTTAGCTTATAAGCAGAACCATTATGCTTTTGTAGTAAGAAGTAGGGCTGTTGAAATTTTTAAAATTAAACGCATCTTCGATATATCGATATTTAAAAAAAAAAATCAATATCAAAGTTTGATATATCGGAGATAAATATCGATATTTTATTTTTATCGGATATATTAACAAGTACGCAACCAAAAAACTACTTTGCCGTTAGTGTAGCGTCTCAAAATCACTTCCATTTGGTTCAAATAAGCCCAAAAAGAACGCGCGAGCAGAAAAAAAACGACATTTCCCTCCGATATATGTATAAAAAAAATATAGCAAATTATGTTTACCGTGATATTGTAGTTTGAATAATTCGCGAGAAAAAATTAAACTGATTTAAAAACAATACCGAGTGTCGATATCTATCGGTGACTATATCGTCCATTAAAATATCGGTGATAAATGCTAATATTTCTGAATAATATATATCGATATTTCGATTTATCAATATTTTATCAACAGCCCTAGTAAGAAGCACTCCGCAACAATTCAACCGAGTCTCGATTATGCGACGCACAATGGAAGCAAAATTCTGCACCATCTATTTCAATTCTGCTTTTTTTCTTTTATTTTACTTTATCGGTTTTTTTTTCAGTTTTCCTGGTCCGTAAAAGCTTAAAATTACTAAAATTAGTTAGTTTTTACCCGACTAAAGTGTGTTATGTGAGTGCACACTGCACATACTTCGTAGTGCATGTAGGCGTGTAAAGTAATAAAAGTAACCACTTGACAAGTGCAAAATCGTACTGGGTTCACAGGATTTGCAATTGAGAGATTTATAATGTTCCCTATAATAATCCCTACTTAATACTATAAATGCGAAAATAACTCTGTCTGTCTGTCTGTTACTTATTCACGTCCAAACGACTGAACCGATTTTAATGAAATTTGGTACAGAGATAGAGCTGAATTTGACAAAGAACATAGGCTTCTTAGTTATTTATAAAACGACATCCACGCAGGCAAAGCCGCGGGCAACAGCTAGTAATTTATGATAATAACCGTACTTATATAAACATATTAGAGTCAGTAGTTTTGAATGTAAAGGAAGATCCCTCTTAGACTTGTTTGGCTCGCTGATTTACGTTTACGCATCAAATTCATACTCAATCCGTGCAGTATTTTCGAAACTAATTGGTTGTGACAGTCGGACAAACTGTATAAAGATTCCAAATTCCCGTGTTGGTACGGAACCGTAAAATGTCCAATCCTGTACTCTTAATAATCTCCCTACAGATTAATTTATATACTTGCCGCTAAATGGTAGTATTCAGCACTATCGTGTTCAGGTCAGGTGGTAATCTACGGCTCTGTAATTTCCGGCACCGGGGCATAACACCTTGGGCCTCAGGACTTGGTCTTTGTTTGGGTGTCTATAGGCTGCAGTCATCACTTAACATCAATGTGAACTGCATGCTTGGTGCCACTTCCATCACATAAAAAAAAATAAAGAATTCATGAAATCAATTGAAGACTTAAAATACATTCCGAATCCATTAGCAGATATTGAATAAACCCGCGAAATTTAATTCAATTATTCAACTACCCGCTTACACAGCTATTTAACAAACCAGTTAACTGCAAAGAAGTTACAAACGTCTTTTGAAGAAACAGTTTAAGAATGAGAGCTTTCGAAACTTCGAACCATAAATAAAACACTAATAGGATAGCGATCTAATGAATGAAATAAAATACCTTAATTGCTCCTTAAAGATGGGAGTATAGTTTCTTGATACTAACCTTTTCAAATTGCGCAATATTTTTTATTATAGATCGGTTTTCATGTGGAAAGAACACTCACTTTTAATTATTTCCATTTTTATTGTTTTAAAGCATACGGCTTTTCAGTTCAAGTTTAGTTAAAATTTGTGATAATTTTACGTCTTTGATGATTATTTCATGTTTTTATTATATTTTATACATTCGCTCATGCGAATTTCAGAGCAAAAATGGAAAGGGAAATCTCGATTTATAACCTACTCCACTATCTTTTCTTTTTAAATGTGTCCCTGTAAAATACATCCAAAGTTAAAAAAATGTAAGTGAAATTTTTGTCTTAAGTTTCATTGTTCAATGTATAATTTTCCTTTAGTTCCTCGCAATATTAGGTATATTTTACATTTTTCCTGCTGATTCTTGTATGATATGTGTTGACGAATGCTTTGTTTGTTTAGATATTCCCCAATGAATCACCTAAAAAGTTTCGCATGGATGTATATAACATTTCAAAGAAATCTTAAGTTCATACCCTACATTTTATCTTGAAAAAGCAAACAAAATTTCCAACGGAAGGTTATGTTTAATATTACCCTTAATTTCGAACATCATGAATATTTTTATGAATATCAAAGAAGATTATCTTTACACAAACCTTTGAGAGACGTAACATTGAAAATCAATGAAACGTTCCTAGTATTTCTAATTTTATAAGATTCCAAGTCACTATTAAATGGAAATGAAAACATCAAGGCTGATACTAACTGCCATTTTAGTTGGTTAATAGTTTTATTTTTTTATGTAATGGAAGTGGCAAACAAGCATGAAGTTCACATTGATGTTAAGTGATGACTGCAGCCTATAGACACCCACACAAAGACCAAGGTCAAAATGCAGATGCGTTACTGTCGTGTCTAGCTTGTTCAACAAAGAAAAAATACATGTAGCAGACAGACAAATATATTTATTTTATTTTTATATACGGACGTGGGTTACAGGGGCCGTTTAGGACAATAAATAGGTACTGCCCTTTTCCAGATTTTCAGGAGTTGTAGGTAGATGTTGGTAGTAACCGCAAACTGTGCCGTGGTCCCTGGAAAGCACAACGCACACGGTTAGGACACCGATCAAATACGGTTCCACGTATGCCAGGCCACAACATATACCTAACTATTACTAATCCTAAGTTTGGTTGTGGCGGCAACGGGAATGGAAGCGGAGGTACATAAATCATAATTATTATTTACTATTTATACTCAAGAAATTATTTTAAGTATAAAATATATATTTATATACCTATGTTAACATTAAAGGCTTTAACCATTTTATTAACCCTAAATTATTAAGGCTAAGCATATTATAAATAGTCGTAGTTAAGTAAGCACTGTACAATTATGATATGGCGGTTTAGCTAGACGCCATTGCCATTACGGTGCGATTAGCTAAAATATAATTATGAAAAGCTTGTGCTAAAGCATGATCTGTAAGTGATTTCTACGACTTATTAAATAGTTCACACTTACCCAAAAGCGGGGGAAACACAACACTTGAATTAATTGTACTTAAAGATAAAAGATGGTGATTTAAATTGCCACGAAAGGTACGGACGGCTCGCAGAGCGACGTGCACTCACTCTGACGCTTCAAAATGTCCTGGCGTGTCGTCCGTCGCCGAATGGCGCGTACGCAGCACGCATCGTCATTGTTAGGGAAGGCGGCGTGTCGATAAACACTATTGTCGATATTGGGGATGTCCCAATATCGATGGTTGTGCTTTAATTTTGTTTAATTAAATAATAAATAACGTTACAAGTACCCCGCTCGCTCATGAAGGATTTTTGCTGGTTAAATAAAAAAAAATCCGTATAAGATTGACTTCAAATTATTAAATTAACAAAAGGAGAAAAAAAAACGACTTAATTCAAATTATTTTGCCTTGTATTTAACTTTAAGTCTTTGATATGCCAAGTGCCAAGATCTTTGCCAGACATGTCAGCCAACTCGTACACTAAGGGTGATTTTTTAGCAATAACACGACATTTCATGAATCTAGGCGCTAATTTTTTACTGAAATACTGATCTTTGTCGCTTTGGAAGTAAGTTTTCTTCCATACTATATCATTGACCTCAAATTCTGCTGTTTTGCGTCTTAAGTTGTAACGAGCAGAATTTTTAGAATGTGCATGATAGAGAGAAGCTTGTACTTCATTGAAAATTGTCTTCAAATGGCCAATATTTTCTGCGTATATATTACGCGGAAGGAAAATTAGTTCATCGCCTAGATCAGAGTCTAAATAGTGAGACCCGCATGTTACTAACTCCCTACCGAATACTAAAAATGCTGGTGTATACCCAGTTGCCTCGTTAACAGAATTATTAATAGCGAATTGTAATTTTGGTAATTTTACATCCCACGCTCTGTGATCATTGTTAATGGAAGTTGAAATACAAGTAATTATAGTCTTGTTGTACCGCTCAACAGTGTTAATTTGAGGTGTGTACCGAGGGGTAAAGAAGACATTTGGTATCTTATAATTTTTAAAAAATGTATCCAAATTCTTACTAATGAATTGACTACCGTTATCCAAGAATATAGTTTGTGGAACACCGTGTACTAAGAAAACAGAATCTTCTAGATGTTTTATTACTGCCTCAGCATTGGCTCTACGGAGTGGAAATGTTAAACAATATTTCGAAAAACAGCATACCACCACCAATAAGAAACAGTTCTGTTTTCTGCTGGAAGGAAGAGGACCGATGAAGTCAATTGAAATCATTTGAAATGGGCGGGAACATTGTTTTGGCCTGCCCATGAGGCCCAAAGTAGTATGGTTAGGTAATTTATATTCAAGACATGTTGTACAATTTGAAACAAATTTAACTACATCGGAATGCATACCAGGCCAGAAGTAGCGTAGAGCCAAGCGATGGTAAGTTTTATGAATGCCTAAATGGCCAGCTGTGGGTTCAGAATGATTTTCTGAAATAATTTGTTCACGTAATTCGCTTGGAACTACTTCTTTCCAGGCAAATTCAGATGTGAGGAAACATTTATTTTTTGAGAGCCTGTAAAGTGTATTATTTGCTATTGTAAAATTTGATTGACTTGAAGGCAGATTTAAACAAGTGTTGTATTTAGTTTTGTACCAATCGTCATTGGTATTTAAATAAGAATTGGAAGTATCAATAGAACTAACACGTACAGCGCGAGACAATGCATCGGGAATAATATTGTCAGCACCACGACGATGCTTGATCTCGAAGTTAAACGAGGACAATCTAACACCCCATCTAGCTAACCTGCCAGTTGGATTATTTAAAGACAAAAACCACTTAAGGGCTGAGTGATCTGTGTATACCAAAAAAGTTTGTCCATTATCCAAATAACATCGCCAATGTTCCAGAGCGGTAAGCACAGCTAAAGTTTCTCTCTCAGTAATACTATAGTTTTTCTCAGGCCCAGAAAGAGCCTTGCTCATAAAAGCTATTGGATGTTCCTGACCATCTATGACCTGACAGAGCATAGCACCTATTCCATAATTACTGGCATCTGCGTGTACTTCAAAAGGAAGCTTATAATTTGGGCAAGATAGAATGGGACTGGAAATCAAGCATTTTTTTAAATGTTCAAAGGCTGTGTTGGCCTCACTAGTCCAAGAAAATGGAGGAGAACCCTTCCTGCTAGATGTAAGCTTATTTAGTGGACCCGCAATTGTACTAAAATTTGGTACAAAACGTCTGTACCATGACGCAGTGCCCAAAAACCTTTTCACATCCTTTTTTGAAGTAGGAGTGGGATAATTAGAAATTGCCTCTACTTTATTCGGATCTGTCGAGAGCCCACGAGAATCAACTAAGTAACCTAAATATTTTAAGCTCTCACGAAAAAATTGAGACTTTTCGAAGTTAATTGTCAAATTTGCTTGTCGCAACTTATTGAGTACTTGTTGTAGTAAGAGTACATGTTTTTCAAAGCTGTCACTTACACAGATTATGTCATCTAAGTAACAGAATACCCTCAATTCAAATTCTGGGCCAAACAAGTTATCGACCAACCGCTGCTGAGTAGCAGGGGCATTAGTGAGGCCGAAAGCCATAGTTTTGAAGCAGAACGTTCCTCGATTAGGAACAAAAAATGCGGTCTTAGATTTGTCCTCTGAAAAAATAGGTATTTGCCAAAAACTCTTAGAAAGGTCTAAACTTGTTAGGTATTTAGCATCCTTTAAATTGTCTAAGATTTCAGAAATATAAGGTAAATTGTAGGCATCTTTTACCGTCACCGAATTTAGTTTACGACTATCCAAACAAAACCTAGGCTTACCGTTCTTTTTATTGACTATGAGAACCGGAGAAGACCAAGCGCTTTCACAAGGTTCTATTACATCTAACTGAAGCATTTCGTCCACCTGTTCATTAATTATACGAGCCTTTTCCGGGGACATACGGTAGTAACGTTGACGTATAGGTAAAGAATCACCGGTATCAATTCGGTGGGTTATGAACGTAGTTCTACCTAAGCCTTTTTTTTCATATGAGATATCCTTAAATTTTTCAATCAATTCATCTACGATAGGACGCTGTGAAAAACTTAATTTTTTGTATGGTGTAATATGGTCTGAAATATTTGAACACGTATTAAAAGCGCAATCCGTTATGTCAATAGAGCCAATATATTTGGGACATAACTTAAATTTTCGCCAAAAATCAATACCAAGAATAATAGGGGTCTCAATATCAGGAATAACATACATCTTAATATAATTTGTTGTATTTTCGAAAGTTATTGGTAGATCTATGTAACCAATACTGTGACACTTTTGCCCACCAGCAGCAATAACGTGGACTTTATCATCGGTTTTTAGATCTAAGCCCAAGCTTAATAGTACCTCATGTGCATTACTGCCCACAATTGAAACAGCAGCACCTGAATCTAACAACCCGCATGCTTCAGTGTCTCTTATTTTTATATTTAAATACTTCCTTAAGTCATTGGTAGGTTTAGCTTGCAGAATTGAAGTAACTCTATACAAAGAAAAAAAATTCTTAATAAATTTTAACCAATTGTTCCAATCATTTTGAACAGCGAAACTGCAACTCTGCTTTATTCGTTTTTTGAATGTTCAGATGTAGTTGGCTTTTGACAATCTGGACACTCATAAAAACGTACGCCTGGTCGACCACAGCGAAAACAGACTATAATTCGTTCGGCAGTACAGCTTCTCAATCCATGAGTATCTACGCGGCAGCGTGGACAAAATTTTGGCCGAGGACTGGTAGTAATCGTATGTACTGGCCTTGGATAATTAATTTCACCTGTTTGCTGATGGGAATTATTGGTCTTGTAAATAGTTTTATTAAAAGGATTAGAATAAGTTTTATTATAATTTTGATACGATTTACTATTTTGTTCATAACTATATTTATTATTTATTATTTGTTTAGAATTATTAAAATCTCCGGAAGTTGTTGGTTTGTAAGTTTTATAATTAGAGGTAGATTGTACATACGCAAAGGCCGGAGCCAAGGTATCAGGACTTAATTTAGGTGGCTCTTTAAATTGAGATAAGCGAGATTGTACATTTTCAAAATTTTTACAAATAGAACGTAAGGAATTAATATCTTTTATTTCTGGACAAGATGCTAACACATTGGCATAACAAGGACGTATATTATGGAGGAGAATTTCTAATTTATCCTCCTCTCCAAGTTTCCTATCCAACTGTGAAAACATGCCGGACATAATAGATAAATAAATAGTAATATTTTCTCTCTCTCCTTGAGTGCGAGCTCTAATTTCTGCCAATAAACGGTAATCATAATCGGAGTGACTAAAATCTGCTTTTAACTTTTCACAAACCTCTTCCCAAGATTCTATATTGTCCTGAATACTTCGGAACCAATGTAAAGCATCACCGATAAATATTTCCGTAGCAAACGCCAATATCTTGCTAGAAGGAATTCCCCTAACCTTAATAAAATCATCAACACTCAAAATAAATGCACGTACGCAAGAATTACCATTAAACTTAATTTTAGATAAATCAGACGATAGGCCACGATCACACGTGACGGTTATGTTATGTGAACTGTCTGAAATGTCTAATGGCTTATTAAAAGTTGGTTTCATTTTAGACAAAGATACTTGATACTGCTGAAACCGCTTCATATAATCAGTACAAATATCCAAGGTTTGAGGTTGAGACGAACAATCAAGTCTATTAAATCGATGATAAATGTGATTTGACAGATTGATAGTACGTTCCAACAGACTTTTGTCAATATTAATTGAAAGCTGTTTTATGTTTTTGTCAATCTTATTCAGACTTTCTCCTATGCCAGTTAAATCGTCAAGAGGTTCATACGGAGATGCCAAAATATCCTCAGAGGGAAACAACTGCACTAACTTAACTATTTGTTTACGTAATTCCTGCACAGTGTCTGCTGGATTCTCACCTCTAATTTCTACTTCGTAAGCGAGCTCCGGTTTTTGCAAGGATAAGAATTTTATATCGTTAGCCATTATTGAAAATAAAGTATATATTATCAACCACGAATTACTTTGGGTAAATGTGAACTTTAATAACTACAACTAAATCTAATTCTAAAATAGTTCTAAATCTATAAATCTAACTACTCCGTCCCTTACAAAATAATTGAAAAAACTAATAGTTTTGTTTTTTTTTTTTTTAAATCTAATAAAACACTGAGAAAAAAAAATTGCACACACAAAAAAAATAAGCGGCAAATAAAAAAAATAACTAGTATCTCAGTGTGTTTTACAGTTTAAAGATAATCCTATAAGTACAGCTATTATTATTGTATATTAATAAAAAAACAAAGATGATGGTAATATAGTAAATAACGACACACGAGATCCTAGTTATAAAGCAGAGAAAAATAAAACTGCAACTAAAAAACAAAGCTTCACAAAACAAAAAAAAAATTACGCACACAACACAAACTACGCAACAATCAAACACTCAATAAACCTTTTAACCACGTTGGGCGCCACTTGTCGTGTCTAGCTTGTTCAACAAAGAAAAAATACATGTAGCAGACAGACAAATATATTTATTTTATTTTTATATACGGACGTGGGTTACAGGGGCCGTTTAGGACAATAAATAGGTACTGCCCTTTTCCAGATTTTCAGGAGTTGTAGGTAGATGTTGGTAGTAACCGCAAACTGTGCCGTGGTCCCTGGAAAGCACAACGCACACGGTTAGGACACCGATCAAATACGGTTCCACGTATGCCAGGCCACAACATATACCTAACTATTACTAATCCTAAGTTTGGTTGTGGCGGCAACGGGAATGGAAGCGGAGGTACATAAATCATAATTATTATTTACTATTTATACTCAAGAAATTATTTTAAGTATAAAATATATATTTATATACCTATGTTAACATTAAAGGCTTTAACCATTTTATTAACCCTAAATTATTAAGGCTAAGCATATTATAAATAGTCGTAGTTAAGTAAGCACTGTACAATTATGATATGGCGGTTTAGCTAGACGCCATTGCCATTACGGTGCGATTAGCTAAAATATAATTATGAAAAGCTTGTGCTAAAGCATGATCTGTAAGTGATTTCTACGACTTATTAAATAGTTCACACTTACCCAAAAGCGGGGGAAACACAACACTTGAATTAATTGTACTTAAAGATAAAAGATGGTGATTTAAATTGCCACGAAAGGTACGGACGGCTCGCAGAGCGACGTGCACTCACTCTGACGCTTCAAAATGTCCTGGCGTGTCGTCCGTCGCCGAATGGCGCGTACGCAGCACGCATCGTCATTGTTAGGGAAGGCGGCGTGTCGATAAACACTATTGTCGATATTGGGGATGTCCCAATATCGATGGTTGTGCTTTAATTTTGTTTAATTAAATAATAAATAACGTTACATTACCTACCACTCCTGAGGCGTAAGGTTTTATGCCTCTGTGCCGGAAATTACAGGGCCGTGCATTACCACCTGACCGGAACACGATAGTTCTGAACACTACCATTTAGCGGCAAGTATATTAGGTAAAGCGGTGGTGCCTACGCCCGTGAGCTCTGTCACTGGAGCTCTACCACCAGTAAATTTTATCCAAGGTCGTAGCAAAAAGTACATTTTAAACTTTAGAATGTACTTTTTGCTACGACCCTTTAGAATCTAAAGCGTCGATTTTAAAATCGGAACATTTATTTGTGAGACATCGAATCTCGATTAGCAAAAATTTATGGTTTCTTGAAATAATGCCAACGGCGAAGCCCTATGCAGCATTGTTGATGCTAAATCGTCAGACACGTCTGAAATGGGCACACGGATGGACGTAAATAATTTCATAGGCCAATACGTCTGCCAGAAGCGTGTGATGACACGACATATACAGCTTTAAAAGAACTGGATGCGTTTAGCGTAGGTGGTTTAATAATGGTGAGATTATTTTTAAACATGATAATTTTGAAATCTTTGATTGTGTATGGTAATGTATAGATAAATTAACTGTTGCCCTCGATTTCAATCAACATACTAAGATTAACGGGACTCCTTATTAAAACTGTGATAATTAAGTTTTGTAATAGGATTTCTTCAATTACACAAATAGCTTCACGAAAATAACAGTAGCCTGCAATTAGTTCTCTGCAGATGAGCTGCACCTATTAATTGAATCATTTATGCATGTTCAAATTATTTACGGGGTATTTTATTATTATATTAATCTTCCTTTACATGCTAGAATTACCATCAATCTAGGAGATAAAGGAGATGTTGCAAAAATGTATGGACCTCCGGCCATGTATTGTACACAATATCATTAAACAGGCAAAATCAATATAAAAACGTTTTTACTGCATATTTTCACTTATTTAGCTTTGTTTGCAGTTACAAAACATTATTTGCAGTTAGAATTGCAACTTAAAACCAACATGGCGAATATGGCGGACGATGTCATTTTGACATTTTCAATTTTTAAATTGTTTTTTTAATAACTTAGTACTTGGAGAAAAAAAAAATTATAAATACTATCGAAATCGATTGATACCAAGGGTTGGCTGTATCGCCGCCGTGTTGAACATGGTTGAAAATTATAAAATCGTTTGAATTAAATGTGGTGGTAACTCTAAAATATGTTCTTGATTAAATTAATTGTATTTTTTTCGGATTCTTCTATAATTTACCCATTTTTTGAGGACATGTACGAACCAGGGCCTAGCTCGCAACATCTCCTTTACTGATAGTTATCAGACACATTATCCAAAGGCAGCACTGACCAGATTTTTTAGAGTCGAAAATATAATGAGAACACCTACTCTTCGGTAAAATCATATTATTATATTCTTCTGCTAAGACGCTGATATTAATATAATAACTTACATTATAACTATGTCATATCATTTACGAATTCCACTAAATAAGCCAAAAATGTATTCATTAGTGTTCATGTTTTTCTTTCCCGTTCGCGAAAACATAAAATATTATTCAGAGAAGTCTCATCATGTCATTCATAAAGCTACGAACATATCCGACAGGGCTGATTAATGGCTCGCTTTATTACTTTCCGAAGTCCGGCCTGAAGCTATGACAGTAATGCATGAAACGTAACGAAACATTGATCTACATAAACAATGATGTAGGAAGTAAATGATAATCCTTGGGAAATTAACTTTCGAACTTTAAATAAAAATAAAGCCGAAGTTTCAAACATGATACTGTTACAATGACATTTTAAAATTAAATCGGTTGTCAATTTATATTTTATCATATAAAAAGTTGATAAAATTATTTGCCTGAGAGAAATACGATATTATAGCAGAATACGTAGGTATTATTCTGGTACAAAAAGTATGTTATATACAGAGTCAAGCGGCAGGCGCTAGAGATCATCTGCGTAAACACAATACATGTCTTGAGATCTTTATGTTATCTTTGTGTAGCTGGCGAACTACGAGTAAGACGAAATATAATTGTAACAGGACCTGGTTAACTGTCTATGATTATTGATTATTATGAGTTTTATAGATTTTACTAAACTATTTTACTGATGGAGAAGGACTGAAAACATTGCTAATTCTAATATTCCTACCACTTAAATGGAAGTACTTCTAATATTTGGCGCGTTTTGTCTTGTATGTATGTATCTTCACGCCAGGTCCCTAACGGGGTAGGCAGAGCGTGTGGAGCGGCAGATATCCTGGCCCTGACATACCTCTCGTGTCTCATCTACCTTCATGACTCTCTTCATACATGTACGCCGATTCCTAAGACTCTTGATCCCACCATCAGACAGAACTCGACCTATCTTTACCTTGTCAAACGGAAAAATTAAATCCCAAATACGCAAAGCTTAAAGTTGTCTGTAATATTTTGATGTATCAAACTCCAAATGATATAAAAACGTATTGTGAGATTTACAAGACCTTTAGTTACAGACATTAAAATCTTCCCTACTGCAGCATTTCCGATTGACCCCATTAAGTGGATGTATGGAACAATAAAGTTTATTATTATTCAGTTCAGAATTTCCATGTTGGCGTTGGACCAAAATGGATTAAAACGAATCGGTAAAAGACAATATTACTTTAGACATTAACCCCCTTATTTATAAACGACCATTAGATACGTTTTAACTATAGAATGCTTTGTCTTTGTCAGTTGCATTGTCAAATGTGCAGGATAGAAAAAGACAAAAGAGAGATTAGCAACACTTTAGCTAAAACACGTTTATGAATAAGGGGGTTAGTGTTTGGAATCAGGGGATAATTGAATTTGGCCAGTATTCTTGTTTCGTTCAAAGTTTCTACAAGAATTATCTCTTGAGATTAATTTGTTTGGATTTGTTAAGTTTGATCTCTTTTGAATTCAGCAATTAAATTTTATAGGCTTTGAATCGTAATATATTAAGGATAGCGCCTTCGTTCATTTTGTATTTCATATATCTTTTAATAGAATATGGATGGAGTTGTCGAATAACCCACTTCATGCGGCTGAAAATTTTCTAACAACTTATAATTCCAGGTGTGAGATTCGATACAAGAATGTAATATTTGTTTTTACTTGAGAAGAATCTCCGTTACGCTTTTTCCGTTTACAAATGTGGCAGATGGTGGTCCAATAAGCCATTTATTTACTGGACTAGAGAAACAATAGTCAATTCAATGGTATATCGCATTATTCTTCGTTGTGCCTTTATATGGGTATCACATAGGAACAGAATAAAATAAAGGCATAAAGGTAAATAGAATTCTACACATATTTTCCTTACTGGTGGTAGAGCTGCAGTGGCGGAGCGTAGGCACCACCGCATTACCTAATATACTTGCCGCTAAATGGTAGTGTTCAGCACTATCGTGTTCCGGTCAGGTGGTTAATGTACGGCCATGTAATTTCCGGTACCGGTACACCTTAGGCCTCAGGAGTGGTAACGCATCTGCATTTTGACCTTGGTCTTTGTGTGGGTGTCTATAGGCTGCAGTCATCACTTAACATCAATGTGAACTGCATGCTTATTTATAACTTCCATTACATTAAAAAATATGTATATGTATTTGAACCTCCATCTGCCCTATCATCAACTTCTGTTAAGTTGTGTCACCTGTTTGATTGTTTGTCTAGAACTAAGGAAAAACTATAAGATTTCTATCAATCATGATATCATCCTCAATTTCTTTTTCCAACAATTTTAGTGTACCATTTTATTGCGGCTTTTTTCTTCATTAGCATTGAGTGATTTATAGTTATGATAATCTTGACGATCGTAATAATTTTTAAAGACAATATTGTGTATCGGATGGGGAATTATAATGATGGCATCTAAGACCAAACGACCTTTCCGGTATTTGTAAAATTGCGTCGATAATTTGTAATTTGTCACACTTTTTATATGTTTATTAATTATAGTTATCTAAAACTACGTTCGTGATGTATCCTACTTTGTAGTCAACCAAAATAAGTCTGAGTTGTTGAGTTTGATACTGTACTGTATTGTGATGGAAAATTAGTTAAGTACGGTAGGTACTTAACTAATTTTCCATTTTTTTTTAATGTAATGGAAGTGGCAAATAAGCATGCAGTTCACATTGATGTTAAGTGATGACTGCAGCCTATACCCACACAAAGACCAAGGTAAAAATGCAGATGCGTTACCACTCCGAAGGCTTAAGGTGTTAAGCCTCTGTGCCGGAAATTACAGGGCCGTACATTACCACCTGACCGGAACACGATAGTGCTGAACGCTACCATTTAGCGGCAAGTATATTAGGTAATGCGGTGGTGCCCATGCCCACGAGCTCCGTCACTGGAGCTCTACCACCAATGTACCTAAACGTTTGTTCTCCTTTTTATGATGATAAGTGGCTTGTGAATTCAAGTTTATAAATTCTATCTAATATTCGGTCGAATTTCACCGACGTAACATAAATCCAGTTAACGTAACTAATAGCTGAATTTACAATGTTAATTAAAACAGAGATATTGTCAAATACATCGACCTCTTTTGACTAGTGGTGAATAGATGAAAAAGAAAACCATTTAACTTGGAGTTTAATCTCAAGTTCAACTATAGACTAGATTAAAACGTTGGTGAAGTCTATCCTAAGAATGTATGTGATAAATTTAGATGTTTGTTTCACCATAGAGAAACACGCCGGCGGGTCGGAGGGGAGTAGCCGTAGCGCTTATTACCGATGAACCAAATGTACAGTATATGTAAATGTAATGAAACAGTCTGACATTTTTTGCGCGGGCAAATACGTGTGATACACACACACATACTACAAAAAACGTCTATTTTTACGAAACCCACACCTTGACTTTCACAAAATACATGAACAATTTCATGCACACTTTTAAACATCTAGGCGACAGGCGTAGTACCATTTGGGCTTGTACTTTGACAGAGGGGAAAGCCTGCATATGACTACTCCCCTTCGGTCCGCCGCGGCCGGTGGCCCGTGTTGCTCTATGTTGTTTCGCCATAAAAAAGCAGCTAGACGAAGAGCACGTGACAAGTAAAAAGATAACCTTTATGTTTTTTGAGGGTAATTCTTTTTGTTACTGCCTGTGTATTATACTTGTCTACTCATTAACTTCTGAAGTCGTTAATCCTATTAAAAAGGCTATTTACACGACACGGTATTCAGGGTCCGGCAGAAAGGGTGGGCGTGGCCTGGCGCCGGTTTGCCGCTTATTACACTATCCGGTCGATAGCGCTCTAACTCAATTACAGTACAAATACACGGGCCACTCCGGTCGCCCTAATTTGGGCCCTAACTCTAAATGTTATTACACTACCCTGACCCTTGCTGTCCTACACTGAATACCGTAATGTAATAAGTCCTTTAAACTGTTACTTATTCATAAAAAAAACAAAAACGACTATTTAAATTTTAATATCAATTTACATAATAAAAAAGTTAAAACTAAACTAAAAACAACATGCGTCTAAAAATTCCGCATCACTGCCTTCCTGTGTTATGGTACCCAGAAGGCTGGCAGCATTGCCTCGTTGGATGGCAATGCTGATTCTTTGACCTAAAAATTGGCCAGCCCTCTGGTCACGGGAAGTGTCGACCAGCCGTTTCGCGATCTCTTTGAATAAGAGCCGAGCACAGTATTAAATTAATTTCAACAGTATTAAACTTAATTGTATCAGATTTTTATGCAGACAAAGAAACTCATTAAAATGACCACATTACTACATAAATTCCTTGCAAACATCACAAAATCACGTCTGGTTTCGAAAGGTAATAATTAGAATATACCATCCAGACCTGATCTCCGATAGTTCACTGAACTTATGCCCTGTGAACCACAAACTAAAAGTTGCAGAGGAGCCCATAGTTCAGGTTAAATTGGACGCGAATGTAGATGATTATCGTCGTAATCTCCATGTTTTAATTGAAACTCGATATTATGTTGTTCATGAATTATAAAATTTAACGAATTTATGAATAAGTTTCGTTGTAATTTATGGTTTATCGTAGTTTTGTTTAGAGAATGTTGTTTCTGATTAGGTTCATGTATGGGAAAAGTTGATTTCGTTTACATTATTTTGTTGAAAATTGCTATTATGTTGTTTCTATTAGTAATTTTTTTTTTTTTTTATGTTATAAAAGTGGCAAACAAGCGTGCAGTTCACATTGATGTTAAGTGATGACTGCAGCCTATAGACACCCACACAATGACCAGAGGTCAAAATGCAAATGCGCTGCCACTCCTGAGGCATTAGGTGTTATGCCTCTGTGCCGGAAATTACAGAGCCGTACATTACCACCTGACCGGAACACGATAGTGCTGAACACTACCATTTAACGGCAAGTATATTAGGTAATGCGGTGGTGCCTATACCCGCGAGCTCCGTCACTGGAGCTCTACTATTACTCTACTATAGATTAATAATAATCATGTTACAATGGAAATGGAATAGTACCTATTACCTATATACAATGGTGGTAGAGCTCCAGTGACGGAGCTCGCGGGCGTAGGCACCACCGCATTACCTAATATACTTGCCGCTAAATGGTAGTGTTCAGCACTATCGTGTTCCGGTCAGGTGGTAATGTACGGCCCTGTAATTTCCGGCACAGAGGCATTAACACCTTAGGCCTCAGGAGTGGTAACGCATCTGCATTTTGATCTTGGTCTCTGTGTGGATGTCTATAGGCTGACATCAATGTGAACTGCATGCTTGTTTGCCACTTCCATTACATAAAAAAAAAAAAAAATAAAATTGGAGTTTTTGTTAGTAATATAAAAATAGCCGCTTTTTACTAAATGAATAATTAAATAAAATTGGAGTTTTGGTTTGTAATATAAAAATAACCGCTTTTTACTTAATGAACATAAAAGTACAACATTGTTTGTCTCTCTGTCTGTTTGTGCCGGCTTATCTCGGTAACGTCTGGACCAATTTTGACGGGATATTCACTGGCAGATAGCTTATGTAGTAAAGAGTAACGTAGGCTACTTTTATACTAGCTGCGCCCATGACTTCATCCGGGTAGATACTGAACAATCATAAATTCTCACGCGGACGAAGTCGCGCCGCACTGCTAGTAATCAATATGAAACTGTTGCGTTACTGAGTGAATGACAGACTCAGTTTTGTAACATTTGTCGCTTATTATTAAATGAAAACTGTTTCTTATTTTTCATCAATTGGTTGATATTAGGTATGATCGAAGAGAGTTGAAGGCTTATATCGGGTTCGTAATCGAATACATAAAAAACTCTGAATCGGAACACTGATAGATAGAAGTGTATTTTTTCTCATTATATCTAGTATTGTCGCGGAGCCCCCACAAAGGCTTTGCGGAGCCCCAGAGCTCCGCGGAACACACTTTGAGAAACGCTGCTCTATGGAATCCTCACATCAAACTACGACGCTCAAACAAGTATGCTTATCATTAAAATTATATTACTTGATATGTTCAATCGTATACTTTACTGTCTTTCTTTGTAGAAAGTCAAATCCTAATTTGAAACAAAACATAAGAACATTCCAATTTTCTTTCATACCACAGCCATTCTGAAATTGAATTTTCAATGAGTAATTGATACCGTATTGTATTTAACGTTACAGGCAAAGGAAAATATGGTAAAATGGTAAACAATTCCCTAGTTAATTTCCTTCCGTAGTGCTTTTACTGTACAAAACAGCGGAATTGGAACACATCCAAAAAATAGGTAATCTTATTATGAGTTAAGATAATCTTGCCCTTATAATTCCTTCTGCTATTTACGTTGCAGTATGTAATATTTATGGTGTTTGTTTTCATAATTTTATCAATAAAATTACTAGTTTATTTTTGTAATAGTTTGACAGCGAAATCTTTATAGACTTTTTACTGGTGGAGCTTTAGGCGCGGGCGTAGGCACCACCACATTACCTAGTATTCTTACCGCTAAGTAGAAGTGTTCAGCACTATCGTGTTGCCGTGGTAATGTACGGTCCTGTAATTACCGGCACAGAGGCATAACACTTTAGGCTTCAGGAGTGGTAACGCATCTGCATTTTGACCTTGGTCTTTGTGTGGTTGTCTATAGGCTGCAGTCATCACTTAACATCAGTGTGAACAGCATGCTTGTTTGCCACTTCAATGACAAAAAAAAACACTGGGACAGCTTTTTTATATTTTGTGTTTGTCATTTGGGTAAGAGGGTAAAAGAAAAAAGAAAGATTCTTTGGGCACAATATTATTATGATTATCAATAAACAGATGCATGACCGAATATTCATAATAGTTGATATATTTTTTTAAATGTTTTATTGAGTTTCAAACTGTGAATAAATAATTTAATGCATTATAATACCACAGTGCCATGACGATTCCGTTTAAGTATTGGCGAAAAGTTACTAAAGTAAATTTATGCACCTACCCTCAGTTTGCATTAAAGGAAAAACAGTTAAAAAAATGTATACATCTTTGATATTATTATGAGGCCGAAGTTTTTCCGTGACCCACATTGTATGTACCTTAATGCTGGAAAATGATACAATTTCAGGACATCATACATGAAGCTTATACTTTAAAGCATGGAAACAAATACAAGCAGAAACTACAAACACAAATACAGTTAAAGATAGAGTTATTAAAACTAAATAATGTAAGGAGGCTTAACTGAATATGACTGTTTAGATTGATAATTCAATTTATTTATTTAATGAATACCTTATCTTTTAAAGAAAGATATGTTTAACACAGCCAAATACAACCATATCTGTTCATGGTCTTATTTAATATCCGAGCTCCTACACTGGAACTTTACCACCAGTAAAATATAATCAAATAATATATTGTAACATTTTTAAGAAAGAGGCTTTGTGTGAATGATAGTATCGGTGTAAAAATGAAAAAAAGCATGCTCCGATGGTTTGAGCATATAGAAAGAATGTCGAATAAGCGAATGATTAAACAGATATACAATGCGAATGTGGACGGTAGCAGAGGCCTAGGGAGACTGACCTACCATGACCCAATAGGTCGAGTTCTGTCTGATGGTGCGGTCAAAAGTCTTAGGAATCGGCGTGCATGTATGAAAAGAATGATGAGCTGGATATCAGGCGGTCTACACTCTCTACCTACCCCGCAAAGGGCCTAGCGTGAAGATACATACATAATAATTTATTTTTTCGAAATAACACATGCGAGTGATTTTTAGAAAAAAAAGAAAAATGGGAAAGAAAAATTTGACTTCGGGCAGGCATCGAACCTGCGACCTCAGGATAACCAGTCTAGCCGCTTTACCACTAAGCTACCGAAGTCCCACACCGATACGTCAAATTTGCAATAATAAAGTGACAGTGTGAGCGTGTGTCGTAGCATAGCACACACTACAAGTGCCTCTCCCTGTGACTAGTTATCTTTCTCTGTATTTGGTTTATATTTATTCATATATTCATATAATATAAGCGCGCATGGCCCGGCGGCTGGTGTAGATCATAAGCGATCTACTCGGTTAAGCACTACGGGCGCGGTCGGGTAGTGTGATTGGTGACCGCTAGTGGCAACTTAAATGCGCGTTTCCGCACTTCGGAGGGCACGTTAAGCCGTCGGTCCCGGTTGCTATCGATAGATAGCAGTCGTTAAACCTTGTCGGAGGCCTAACGGGCGGTTTGAAAATCCGACAGCGGGTTGGCCACTAACCCACCCACCTCCACCAATCCGCATTGGAGCAGCGTGGTGGAGTAAGCTCCAGGCCTCCTCCCAAAAAAGAGGAGAGACACGTGCCCAGCAGTGGGACGTATAATGGGTTGCTATTTTTATTATTATTATATATTCTGTTCAAAATATTTTTACGTAATAATAAACAAGCCGAAGAACAAAAGTCCTAATAAATATATTCAACGCTTTATTACTTTCGCAAAGCGAATGTGGTAGCAAAACAGTGGCATTACTTAAGTTCCTTCCAATAAATGAACCGTCCATAAAAAGGAAAGCGTATCTAACGTATCGATAAACCTTTGTTGAACTGTTTCTGTTTCCCCGTTCCTCGAATTCCCTTTAAAGATATCGGGTAAATAGCGTACTTCAATGTCTGATCAAATCAGCTACTCTTTTAAATATAAAAAATACACTGTAAGTTTCTATGAATTGGATTGCATTGTGTTAATTCTATTTATATACATATACCTATTATTTTAATTTAAAGTTTAGCAAACACAAAAGGAAATTGATGTAACATAATTTTTAATTTACGTAATTTAGGTTTCCTAATTCGACATTTTTGAAAACAAGTTTATTTTGTTTTATATTATTTCGCATTAACACATGCTTGTGAAATATATTTTATTTTTAAAGAAAAATGGCAAGAATAATTCGACTTCAGGCGAGACTCGAACTCGCGACCTACTGGGAATCTAGTCCAGCCGCTCTTCCAATTGAGCTACTGAAGCCCTGCCCGATTTGTCAAATCTTTCCTTCACATCTATTGCATTGCTTTATGGTAGCAGCAGCGCCATCTATTACCAACTATGCTAGTTAGGCAACCGATATAATAGACTTTTCAGTTTATTGAATTTTTTTTTTTTTTTCTTTAAAAATATAACAAGTTCTTTTTTAGAAGGCAAACCAGCAAGCAATTAAAGTGATGACGACAGCCTATAGACATCTACCTACACAAAAACCAGAAACCAAAATACAAGTATGTTGCCACACCTGAAACCGTTGTTTTGTCTCCGTGATAGTACCTTATAACTATTAGGTACTATAAAGTGTACAGTCACACACTTACCTAACTAAAGAATCATGGGTATACGTACGCAAGAATTCATAGTCATATATGTCTGCCCACCGAAACATAAACACAGATTCACGATCATGATCTACTTTATTCTAAATATGAAAAATGAAGACACTTTGCTTTATTTCTTTCAGGTTCCTATCCAGATATTCCGGATCAATGTTTCGCACGCTTCAAGAATACATGAAAAGTTCCAACCCTTTCTTCTATAAATTATGAATTTGCAATAGATCGATAGCAAATGATATGATTGAGGCAGAAATCATAAGAAACGATGGCAAAGGCAAGGGGAAAATTGAAATCTTTGCATCATCTGTTTTATTTTGTTTGATTCTTTTACGTAAGCAAACTTAGTTTATTAGTAGTAGTATTGCAGTATTGCTACTCCACCAAGATCTTAGGTCCACTCGTCAGCACATGTGTGCGATGCGCATGTTTGTGTGAGTGTGCCGTTTTGAACGTTTTGTACGTAGTTTCCATACTATTCATATTTGTACTGTGGTACGAAAGCTAGTGGACGGTAGGGTCGACACGACCCGACTCGATACTACTTCAACTAAAACCTATTTATTCCAAAATTATACTCCGAAGTCAGGTAAATATTATTAAAATCACAACAATAAACAGAGTGCCTATTAAATCTGGAAGGATATAATACAGGCGTATCAGTTACAATGTCATTAAACTGACGTCTCATCTGTATTACGTTATAATAGGTAACCCCAAAACCCGCTCTAGATTTTATTGAAAATTCCACGGGAGCGATGCTTCGGAGTCGCGATATAATTGCCAATTTGTCGCTTTTATAAAACTCTATCGCTTGCCGGTAAAGTAATACGGAACCAATTTAAACCTTTATGCGTTATTCGATAACATGTGAAAGACGAGTAAAAAATGTATGACAAATGAGATTAAGCTGTACCTAACTTTTTTTTTATTATGTCTATTGTTGGTAGAGCTCCAGTGATGGGACTTGACGGCGTTTCGTGTTCCAGTCAGGTGTATGATCCCTGAATATCTGGCACGGAAGCATAAAAACTTAGGTCTCTGGAGTGGCAACTGTAGTTATTCAATGTTGGTAAGGTATATTATTATTTTGACCATTTTTAGGGTTCCGTAGTAAACAAGGAACCCTTATAGTTTCGTCATGTCCGTCTGTCTGTCTGTCTATCTGTCCGTCCGCGGTTTAGCGCAAAAACTATTGGTACTAGAGACTTGAAATTTGACACACATTAATATTTTAATTATAAACCGATAAAAAGGTAGAATAAAAACATGAACAATAAAATCATTTAGGGTACCTCCCTTACATGTAACGCACGGTTATTTTTTTTATTTTTCGTTTTCTATATAGACCGGGATATCGTTGGAAAGGTCTTTTAAGAATGTTATAGGTGTGTTAACATCATTTTTGGATCTAGTAAACTGTTCGTGACTTATTAAGCTTTAAAGTGCCAATTTTCGTTAGAGTCAAGTGTCCCCTCCCCCCTCTACTAACTTAACGGTTCTTGTTAGAAATTCAAACGTTACGGCAATAGTAGCTACATATAGTGAAATTAAAAGGAAAACTATCACACCTAAGTTGGCTTTACAAGTTAGCGAGTAAAAGTCGACCAAATGTAATACTCGAAATTTTTGAAAAACTCCATAGAAAAAAAAAATATATTTTTTAAATTACATTAATCAAACCTAAAAACTACGGAACCCTAAGCTGCGCGTGGCCCGACACGCACTTGATCGGTTTTTACTAGAAAGACATCTGCATTTTGAATTTTGAACTTTGTTTTTTGTGTAAATAAATATAGGCTGCAGTCCTCACTTAACATCCACGCGAACTGCATGCTTGTTTACCATATTCGATACATAAAATGAAAGTTTGAAAACGCGTTCTACGGTTGTACACCTTACTTCCTATTACACTCATAAACATACCAACTAACATTGCCTCAGTTATGGTTTTAAGTTACACATAAAGTTAAATGAGCTTAGATAGAAAGTGAAACAGATATAGATCTGAACAGCGAAAACGCGTAACTTATAACGACAAATGCAGATAAGTGAGTAATATTTACGTAACTTGCATAACTGTATTTCGGTGTAATCAGAGTACTAGACTACAGAGTAATACATTCAAGAAAACATGCAAACATCCACAATTCGAAGGCTACTACTTAAGGTGACCTTCGAATCGTAAAAAAAACCTATTACATGCAATAGGTTTAGCTTAAGCACGCTAACTATCATATTATTATGGGTCTCATAAGAAGGTTGAAGGTCGCACAATGAAAAGAGAGCAATAGAGCAAAATGTGATTTTTAAAAAAAAATATTTGTGTTATGGAAGTGGCAAACAAGCATGCAGTTCACATTGATGTTAAGTGATGACTGCAGCTAATACACACCCACATAAAGACCAAGGTCAAAATGCAGATGCGTTACCACTCCTGAGGACTAAGGTGATACGTCTCTGTGCCGGAAATTACAGGGCCGTACATTAACCACCTGACCGGAACACGATAGTGCTGAACACTACCATTTAGCGGCAAGTATATTAGGTAATGCGGTGGTGTCTACGCCCGCGAGCTCCGTCACTGGAGCTCTACCACCAGTAGAAAGTAGTGATTGGAGTTTCCCTGCAAGATCGAATCAGAAATCAGGAGTACCGAATAAGAATCAAAGTAACCGACATAGCCCACCGAATAGCGAAATTCAAGTGGCAGTGGGCTGGGCATATTGCTAGAAGAAGTGACGGCCGGTAGTAGACGTATTGGTAACACGTATTGGTACGTATTGGCAAAAGCAGGTCGTCGATCCCCCACGAGGTGGACCGACGACCTGGTGAAGGTTGCAGGCAATTGCTGGATGAGAGCGACTTGGGACTTTTTTTTGTTACAATCTTTGGAAGAGGCGTTTGTCCAGCAGCGGACGTCTTTCTGCTGCAATGATGATGATAATGATGAATAGGTTAAGAACCTATTGATATTTCCGGGCATATTACCAAATTCCGAAGTTGGCAATGGTAAACTTCCAAGAAAATATGAAAAACCGAATATCACTTACCTCCCAACCTGAGGATCGAACCAAAGAGCAACAGCTCTCAGCGTGGCAATAATAGCTAGAATAATGAGGCGGTTGGATATTTACTTTACTTCACAATTAATTAACATTAGGTATACTCAAATTGTATTTATATTATTATATATTTACTATATTATTTATATTTCAAATGATTGCATATGTGTAAGTTTATAATGTTATAACTATTTATTATTAAAAGTTTGGGTATTATTAAACTATAAAATTTACCATAGTTTTGTAAGAATTGTTACATTTAATTTATATTTTAACGTTGTGTTGTACACCCCTTTTTCTGAAATGTGTCTCTTTCGATCTAGGTTGTCTGGCAGAGATCGCTTTAAGCGATAAGACCGCCTATTGTGCTTTTTACTTAAGTGCTATTGTTTCTGTATTTTCTTGTTGTAATGTGTACAATGAAGAGTAAAATAAATAAATTAATAAATAATAAATAAATAAAATAAAATACGCTTACACTCACAGCCCCACAGTAGGTATACACCTGTGTCGTGGGTGCCGTTGTACACAAGCAACACAAGCACAAACAACCAGACCCGAAACAAATATCTGTAGGCCATACAAACATTTGTCCAAGTGCGGGGATCGAACCCGCGACCCTTCGAATCAAACGGTCATTTCACACCGCTGGACTAACCGGGTCGTCAAATAATAATATGCTTGAGTATGGCCTCCCCCCAAGAAGGGGAGAGACTCGTGCCCAGCAGTGGGACGTATATTGGGTTGCCATTATTATTATTCCAGTCATTTATTCGATGTACATATTAATATTTTTTTAAACATACAGGAAACGTTAATTTTAAAAAAAATTAAGCACAAATACAAATGAAAAAAAAAAAATTATTATTATACTTGTATTTAAAAAAAAACAACTACTCAATAGGTATGCTATCAGAACAACGAAGACTCATTGGTAACACAATAACCACCCCCAAAACACCTCTGAATTTAATGGAAAATTTCGCGACAACATCGCATCGTAGTCGCAAAATAATTGCCAATTTGTCGCATTCATAAAACCCCATCGCTTACCCATAAACCGTTGTATCCATCTATCAATCACCAATATCAACCTTCATGCATATTTCATTTACAAGACGTTTGAATTGCTAAATCAGTGCTATGGCGTTGTATAACAGAAATATTTTAGTTTATTTATTGCGTGTGCTCAATAACAGTTCATAGTGCTATAAATTTGTTAGCAAGTTTATGTATGACACACGTAATTTCCTAGGGGCTATAGTGATTGATTATGTGGTAAAATTGTATTATGTTATTACATTAACTTTTCTACTGGTAGCTGTGATGGAGCTCGCGGCGAATTTTTTTAGCCTATAAATGGTAGTGTTTAGGATTATCGTGTTCCGGTCAGGGGTGCGACCGCCTATCGACATTGCTATTGTCGTTGTCATTGCTATCAAAATTGCATGTGGATTTTTGCTTTAACTAAATTAAAATAATCGAAATAATCTACCATTATCGCTTGTTTCTCACCTACGAAAGCAAGAAAAACGATCAGATTATCAATACTGCTTTTAAAGGAGCTACAAATCGACATGAAAATTTGGCAGCAATGACAACGACAATAGCAATGTGGATAGGCGGTCGCACCCCAGGTGTCAATCATTTAATTTTGTTATACTATACTTCATTTCTTATTTTACTTAGTTAAGATGCGCTTTCTTAAATAGACTTAGGTGTCGGTGAAATAAAATAAGTATTGAAAGTTAGAATTTCATCCAAATTAAAGTCGTAGTGAGATCTGTGAACCTTGCTCTAAGTATGACATTGGATTGTATTCTTCTTTGTTTTAATTAAAAGGATTTTCATTATCACTTTTTGCAACTTTGGCAACAAGTTCTATAGAAGTTTATAGGCTCGCTCCAATTTATACAAGACTCGAATAAAAACAAGCGAATTAAGAGTTAATATACTCTTCAATAATCTTTCTGTTTTTATGCAAATATATAAAATCAATAAGTATGAAATAGGAGCAATGATAGCTCTATTAAGACAACCGTTTAGTGATGCAGCAAAATCATTATTAAGTATTATACGAGTATCATTACATAAATAAGTGTCTTTCTCAATGAATAAGTGTATACTGTAGATAAGGATATGATGGGGCTGACATATCCTCCGGTGGACAAAAGCCTCCAAATAAATTTAGATTATAAAAAAACTTTCTATTTTCAAAAAAAAGGAAGCAAGTTTTTTTGAATATAAACGCTTATTATAACGATTACACTGGAAGACGAAACGTTATACTTAGGCCAGTTGAACAGGATTCGCGTAGCGCCGTCAACTCAACCAATTCCAGTGATGTGGGAACCAACATCAACCGTGAGATGCGGGCAGCCATAATCCAATTCGCAAGCACGGAACCAATATCGGATTAAGGATGGAAATTTATCATAAGTTGATTCAGTGGCTTTTATTTGAAATTCAATTAAGTGGAACTGGTGACAGGGGTCCATGTTCACTTATATTATTTATGTGTCCGGGTAAATTACTTTTTGTTTTTTCTTGTAAATAAGTACATATTGAGTGGGATGAGTAGCTTATCAAAAAAAAGTTGAGTTAATTCTTAATCTTCGTCAGATAATATATGTAATAGTACCTACTATAATACGTATAGAATGGACACTTCGACGTCCCGCCCGATTTCCCCGCATCACCCAACCTCCTCCCCTCTTATGGGCGATAGTTGGTATTTTCTACGTGCTATCCACACAGGTGCGTAAATACTCGTCACTGATTGATGTCTGTGTAAAAGAGACCAAATTCAGCGTTTGTATGGAATTTTGGCGGAGCGTCCGCGGTGTGTCTTCGTGTTAGATCGCTGTTTGTATCCAAATCAGTACGCAACTGTAGTCTACATTTCATCCGAGTTGGCTAATTAAGTAATAATATTTATAATAATATTAACCATGTACATCTGGTACATGGTTAATATTATTATAACAATTATCAAAATTCACAACCCCAATTTCAAGGTATGTTTGTTTTATTTGCTGTAGGTATAGTATAAAAATCCTTCTGAAATATTTCAAATATATATTTTGAGGTTATATATGTATCACAGAAATAAAAAAATCGATGTCTGGAGAACTATACATTCGGATACATACTCGAACAATTTCATTAAAAATTGATTATCCGATATCCGTACAAATAGACTCATCCAAAATATAAATTGTACGAAATTCTCCGTGCACGAAACCCGACACTTGACTTGTTTTTCTTTTTCATTTATTTTTATTTGATGATAGGTTTTTGAAAAAAAAGTTCTTTTACATTTATTTATTTTCTTCCATGTATCATTTTTATTTCTTTTCTCCTTTTATTTTAATTTTAAAGGTCTTTTGTGCTACCTACAGCTTGTATAATTTATATTTACGCAAGTACCTATCATCTTTTTCAGAAGATGTGCCTAGAAATTCAGACTTTATACAAACAAAACTGAAATCAAATGATGTGTAACATTAACGGTCTACTGGATATAGCCGGTGTCTATAAAAATAAGAAAATATTCGTACAAAGTAACCGACATATTTTTCTCAAATTCGAGACACATACAATATTTAATACTTATAACCTTCAGACGGAATCGTTACACTTAATATATTTATCACAACAGAACACAAATGAAAAACAAGTCAAGTGTCGGGTTTCGTGCACGGAGAATTCCGTACAATTTATATTTTGGATGTGTCTATTTGTACGGATATCGGATAATCAATTTTTAATGAAATTGTTCGAGTATGTATCCGAATGTATAGTTCTCCAGACATCGATTTTTTATTTAAACTAGAGATATATAAACTAGAGATTTGCCAATAAAAACACAATTTTAATTTAACATTTTTATCGAATACTAGTTGACCCAGCAAACTTCGTATTGCCTTACAATGAAATAATGTGTCAAAGGTTTGATAGATACGGACTATTTGTATAGGAAAATGAAATTAAATGTAGAAATTCCCGTGGGAATGAGTCATTTTCCCGTAAAAAGTAGCCTAAATGTTGGCCAGGCTTAGTATCAATGCACCACAAAAAGCTTCATTCGAATCCGTCCAGTATCTTCGGAGATTAGCCTGGATAAAGGGACAAAGAGACAGACAAAAAATTTCAAAATCATTGTAAAGTGTTCTAATCCTATTTTAACATCGCCCCCAATTGGTTTTTCGTAAATATATACAATGTACAGACACGCGGATTTTACTGTTTTATTATATGTATAGATGTACCACGAATAACATCAAAAATCCATTCGACATCAAATTAAAGTAACATCGTTACTTTATCGATATGAAACCCGATCAGAAACCCAAAATTTATAACCGATTCAAACCCTTACGATTTCCACTCGATTTTATTAAGACATTAGAATAAAATCGATATAAAACCTGAACGCTAGTCGATGCCGCTGAACTGGGAAACATTTCTCTAATTGCCCACGCAAGTATTCAAACTCACTGGCGTTAATTTCGAGCCGTGAGAGTTTAATTAAGGTAATTAATTTTTGATTCGATTACAACTTTATTACTCGAGTTAAATTGTTAAACGGTATGGGTGAAATGAACGTCAGAAACGAAACAAATCAAGACCTTATTACATTTAAAATAAATAGGATACACATGTTGAAAACTTTTAGTATCATAGAGCAGCACCAGAGGGGAGAAGCCATATGCAGGCTTTGCCCTCTGTCAAAGTACAAGCGCAAATGGGCCTATACCTGTCGCCTAGATGTTTAAATGTGTGCGTGAAATTGTTTCTGTATTTTGTTAAAGTCAAGGTGTGAGTTTCGTAGTTATAGACGATTTTTGTAGTGTGCGTGTGTGTCGCACGCATTTCCCCCCGCAAAAAATGACATACCGTTTGGCATCGGTTATAAACGCTATGGCTACTCCCCTCCAATCCGCCGCAGCCGGTGGCCCGTGTTGCTGTATGTTTAGTATAAATATGTTCCTTGAAATAAAACTAGTTTTCGGATTTATCTCGCGTATATTACTATAAAAGGATTATTTAAAATCGAACCCAACGTTTCGGTCGCTTTGCAACTTCCGTGGTCTCGGGCAGACTGAGGTGATAGTCTGACAGCAGTTTGAAAAATTATTATGTGCAGCTACCTCCATTTATTTCGCAAACGTCTTGCGTAGCGTCCAGAATTAACACAAAAATTACTAATTGTATCTTGAGGTCATACAGACTGTTGCGGTTGGGCTTTAAGTCTACTGAGTATTGGATCCCATGTTGGTGACAATCGCCAATCATCTTCTCTATTGAAATTTGAATGTTTTTTAATAATATTAGCCTCGCGAACCATTCTTGGAATTGGTCTGTGTACTGTAGCGAGTATTCGAGTTTTGTCAAACTGAATATAATGCGTTGGTTTGTCCGCTATGTGATCACAGACTGCAGACTCCCCTGCTCTACGGTTTTTAACATGTTCCTTATTTTAGTAAAAACACTCACTTTCTCTCAGTTTCTTTTTAAGTTCAATCGTTTATGGCTTGAGTAACTTGAGTTACATTAAATAAGATAAGCTGAATTTTTTTTTTTTTTTGTAATGGAAGTGGCAAACAAGCATGCAGTTCAAATTGATGATAAGTGATGACTGCAGCCTATAGATACCCACACAAAGACCAAGGTCAAAATGCAGATGCGTTACCACTCCTGAGGCCTAAGGGTGTTATGCCTCTGTGCCGGAAATTACAGGGCCGTACATTACCACCTGACCGGAACACGATAGTGCTGAACATTACCATTTAGCGGCAAGTATATTAGGTAATGCGGTGGTGCCTACACCCGCGAGCTCCGTCACTGGAGCTCTACCACCAGTAGAAATATTTCAAAGATTATATTAAGTCTGGTTACTTATGCAATATTATGTAATAGAAATGGCCAACAACTTCGAACACGACGGAGTTATTGCTTTACATTTTCCATCGAAGTTACTGAAGTATGTCAAACAGTGGAATCAGTTGAAAGGAAACTAGTGTCAAAGTGAATTGCTGTATAAGACACATACCTACGTTATAACATAACAACAAACTGAAAAGTCTATTATATCGGTTGCCTAACTAGCATAGTTGGTAATAGATGGCGCTGCTGCTACCATAAAAGCAATGCAATAGATGTGAAGGAAAGATTTGACAAATCGGGCAGGGCTTCAGTAGCTCAATTGGAAGAGCGGCTGGACTAGATTCCCAGTTGGTCGCGAGTTCGAGTCTCGCCTGAAGTCGAATTTTTCCTTCCATTTTTCTTTAAAAATAAAATATATTTCACAAGCATGTGTTAATGCGAAATAATATAAAAACAATTATTAAGGGTAAAAGCGACTTCTTTACGATATTCAATAAACTGAAAAGTCTATTATATCGGTTGACTAACTAGCATAGTTGGTAATAGATGGCGCTGCTGCTACCATAAAGCAATGCAATAGATGTGAAGGAAAGATTTGACAAATCGGGCAGGGCTTCAGTAGCTCAATTGGAAGAGCGGCTGGACTAGATTCCCAGTAGGTCGCGAGTTCGAGTCTCGCCTGAAGTCGAATTTTTCTTTCCATTTTTCTTTAAAAATAAAATATATTTCACAAGCATGTGTTAATGCGAAATAATATAAAAACAATTATTAAGGGTAAAAGCGACTTCTTTACGATATTCAATAAACTGAAAAGTCTATTATATCGGTTGCCTAACTAGCATAGTTGGTAATAGGTGGCGCTGCTGCTACCATAAAAGCAATGCAATAGATGTGAAGGAAAGATTTGACAAATCGGGCAGGGCTTCAGTAGCTCAATTGGAAGAGCGGCTGGACTAGATTCCCAGTAGGTCGCGAGTTCGAGTCTCGCCTGAAGTCGAATTTTTCTTTCCATATTTCTTTAAAAATAAAATGTATTTCACAAGCATGTGTTAATGCGAAATAATATAAAAACAAACATAACAACAAGTTAAAATAAGAGTTTGTAAGGATTTATTTTATGCTTTTAAAAAATTAATTAAGCGACAATAAAGATTATAATGTTACTTTAACCTACAAAGATACATACCACTTTTGAAATCCTCAATAAAAAGTAACTCTGCATAATAGTTCCTTTGGTCCTATTTGAAAATCACCTCCCTACTTGTCTTATTTCTGAATTAAATTGATCGTTGTTTATATTTCATGCGTTTAAAAAAATGTGACTTGGTAACCTACTATTGGACCAAAGCCTCCATAAGAGGGATTTGACCGTTATTTTAGTTCGATTAACTGACTACAATGAAGCGCTGAAGCGCGCATGGCCCAGCGGCTGGTGTAGATCGTAAGCGATCTACTCGGTTAAGCACTACGGGCGCGGTCGGGTAGTGTGATGGGTGACCGCTAGTGGCAAATTAAATGCGCGTTTCCGTGCTTCGGAGGGCACGTTATGCCGTTGGTCCCGGTTGTTATCGATAGATAGCAGTCTTTAAACCTTGTCGGAGGCCTTATGGGCGGTTTGTAATCATCCGACAGCGGGTTGGCCACTAACCCACCCACGTCCACCAATCCGCATTGGAGCAGCGTGGTGGAGTAAGCTCCAGGCCTCCCCCCAAAAAAGGGGAGTGACTCGTGCCCAGCAGTGGGACGTATAATGGGTTGCCATTATTTATTTATATTAACCGACTGTACTAGTCGAACACTTCTCTTCTAGAAGATAATTCTTCCGTTTGTAGGCGTTGGCGTCAACACGTCCCAACGCCAGACTATTCATATAGGTATTTTTAATAAATGAAAAAAGAAATAGTTATTGTATCAATCTCGACTTATTTGAAATAGTTTTATATAACCTAAAAATTAATTATTTTTTATAGAATATTGTAATTTCAGTAATTTGTAATGAAACCATGTCAAAATTTGGTAAGTACATTTTGAGTAGAAAATGAAGATATATTAATGAAAATACAATTCACTGAAAACTGGTCTGAGCTAGGCCTAGGTGACAGCCGCTAAGCTAGCGATCTCGGTTCGGATTAGATGGTAATCACTGAGATAAGCCTGAAACTCACTTGGTACACGGCCACAAGCTTTTGGGATTAGTTGATTGTTGTTTTAGATACCAAATATTACGTAACTTCACGCCTGTAATCCCCGAAGGGGTAGGCAGAGGTCAATGCATGCATTCAAGCATACATGCAAACACCCACGACTCGCCGGTTACGTTTTGGCCCATGTAACAGGTGATGAACCTGTTGACATCACCGGGCACATTACCAAACTCCGAGGTACTGGAAAACTTCCAGAAATTGGAAAAATCCCAATAGAAACAGAGATTAAGGATTTGAAACCGTTATCTCTGATAGTCGCCGACCCGGGAATCGAACCCAGGACTCCCAGCGCAGTAGTAGTGGCCTGCTACCACTACGCTACTGAGGCAGTTACCAAATATTACGTTAATCAAAACCAAGTATTGATTGTTACTGTAGAAATAGAAAATAGAAATACGCTTACATTGTGATGGTACTTCAATATTGTATCTGCTGGTGGTAGAGCTCTAGTGATGCAGTTCGCGAGCGTTCACACCACCGCATTACTTAATCTCATTGCCGCTAAATGGTAAAATTAGCACTATTGTGTTTCGGTTAGTTGTATGGCTCCGTAATTTACTCTTAAATCTATGGGGTGGCAACGTATCTGTACTTCGACATCCTGATTTTGTATAGATGACTACAAGCTGCAGTCTTCACTTACCGATATATGGACTGCATGCTTATTTGCCACCGTCATGAAATTAAAAATAAATACATAATATGTACAATTAGATAACTCTTCGCTTTTACAAAATTTACCAAACATAGCCTCTATCTAAGTGGCGACTTCTCTAATGATACAAGTGATAAGTAGATATATATATATATATATATATATATTATATATATATATATATATATATATATACAACATGTAACGGAAACAATGCACACTCTAACACCCCGATTAGAAAATAGAATCATAATCACAATACATGAACTAAAAATTACACGTATATGTATTTATTTATTTTGTTTACGAAACAAGCTGTCCTCAGTTTGTACGAACAGTATGCATATCCTATGCATACTTACCCTAACCTTTACCTACGGCCGCACATAAAACACGAACGTACCTACACACGCACACTGTTGCAATGTGATGTAGCGTAACTCGCGTACTATTATTTAACACTCGCTAGTAATAAGATTAATTATTAAATAATAAGATTAAGACCGAATGGGTGACCACAATTTTCTTAATTGTAATTCATTTTGGGACAAAAAATTACCATCAAAAATGCCTGAAATCGTTTCGGTTATCGATTCTGAACAAACTAATTTCGGGTTGTACATTTAATCCTGTTACGCACTGTATATACTATTATAATAATAAAATATCAATATTGAAAATTTGCTACTGGAATGCGATAATAACTAAGTACTCAATATCCAATAAGCACGAACACAGTGTATCTAAAAGTAACACCTTTCCACCAAGCTGCAATTTTAAATGTACTTTTATAAAATAAAGAAAAAGATGCCGACGAATTGATAACCTCGTCCTTTTTTCGAAGTCGGTTAAAAATATGAATAAGAGCCTTTCAATTTTATTCTCAGAAAGCTCTTCACTTCCTTTAACACCTTTTTCTTATTTATTTCTTATATACAAGAAATATCTATAACCAATTACGTCTGTCCCATCCTGATAAAGCAATGGTGACAAACATCCTCATTAACGAAATGAAACGTCAAAGAAGATCTTAAAGAGGAATAACAAAAAGAATCCAAGGAATAGGAAACGCCAGAATTAATTACCCCCGCTAATAAAAAATCGTAGAAGGAAGTCTCTATTAATACTTCCTCATTGTGTGATGTACAAGGTGAAAAGAAAGATCAATAATAAAAGGACTGAGCGGGTCAAAAAGCTTAATACTTCAAAGGCTCTCGATTTTTACATTTTACAATCAAACAATGAATACAATACCTGGAAGTGTCTCTTAGTTTATTTTATTAGTGTTACGCTACGTTCACACGGAGTCTTGCTGGATTTGATTTTTACCGTATACGACAGAACCATACACTATGACGTCGTATAACACTCTATTTACGTGGCGTTCTATTTTTTTTTCTATAAAAAAAACAAAAGAAATATTGTGTCATCGTGTGAATAATTGACTATTCGATTTTTTGCAGGAAAGCAACGCAGTCTCTAATCGTCATTTGGATGTATGGGAACACTCTTTCTATCATATTTATATAGGTATTATCGCTGTCAGAGGCATCCTAGAAGGAGATTTTGGTTTAATCCAATCGTGAAAAGACGAACAACAGTGAGTTCCTTTATTAAAACTCGAATAGAAGATTGATTCTACTGGTGGTAGAGATCCAGTGACGGAGCTCGGGCGTAGGCACCACCGCATTACCTAATTTACTTGCCGCTAAATGGTAGTGTTCAGCACTATCGTGTTCCGATCAGGTGGTAATGTACCGCTATGTAATTTCCGGCACAGAGGCATAACACATTAGGCTTCAGGTGTGGTAACGCATCTGCATTTTGACCTTGGTCTTTGTGTACGTGTCTATAGGCTGCAGTCATCACTTAACATGAATGTGAACTGCATGCTTGTTTGCCACTTCCATTACATAAAAAAAAATTGAGAAAGGATCAACCTAGTTTTTTTAACTGCTTTAAAATTGACCAGTATTTACTACATTTGATAATCTACTACAAATAGGGGAAAAATATTAAACACATTTGATAATCTACTACAAAGGGTGGCAAAAAGATTAAAATTACGAGATACGGTCATGCGGAAAAGCCGCACTTGATTTTTTGCAGCATTCGGTAAAATACCGAATCTTCGCTGGTGTGAGCGTTTGTATTAAAATGCTATTTTATTACACGATTCCACTCGCAAAATCAGTTTTCCCCATTTGGGTTTTTTGCTGGATCTTCAAACCGAATGCACGTGTAAACTCATACATGTTAAATAACTATATTGTGACTATACTTAGGTATCCTGCAAAAATTTTTGATCCAGCATGTCTCTGTGTGAACGTAGCGTTACAAGTAGTCATTGTTGGATATCTATGGATTGTGTTTTGTTCTCTTGTCTTTTCTTATGCTTCTGTCATTGGAACTTGGAATGCCATGTCAACCAGTTTTCTGATTAAACTCGATATAGGATTTTTATGATTGTGTTAACTACAGAAGCGTTGATTACGTGATACTGGTTCTGACTGGGTAACTTTCAGAAATCATGGGCAATATAAGCGTTATGTTAGAAGTAAGAAATATCTCTTCACTCAATTAAGAACATGTATTTATAGTTCAACTTTGAGTTTTGGGTATTTGGGTGATTATACTTTGAACAACGATGTACCACATTCACTTTTTAATTAGAATTTATCACTTGAACCAAGTGGTCTGACTGCACTACCGAAAGAATTCTCCTCTTAGCGCGATAAATTATCTATCCATACTAATGTTATGTAACGACCCCATACGCATAGCCGATCTTTGGACCCACAGGGGTCTGCCTTAGGGAGTTGTGCTAACTTTTATTTAGGCTGATAGCGCCCTCTGCTCACGCCGATCGCCTAGTAAAGTAGTATTGCCGTCTCGAGAGCCGCCTAAATTAGTCCATGCCAGAAAACAAAAAAAAAATGTCCGAGGTGTCACATGTGGGACACCCGATTGAAACGAAGTTGCTCTTCAACTTCTAATGAAACAATTTCACAATTCATTCTTTATTTTTTTTAATATTAAAAACTAGTTGTTGTCCGCGGCTTCGCCCGCTTGGATGTCGTTTTGTAAATAACTATGTTCTTTCTCAAAGTCAGCTCTATCTCTGTAGCAAATTCCATAAATATCGGTTCAGTCGTTTGGACGTGAAAAAGTTACAGACAGACAGAGTTACTTTTGCATTTATAATATTAAGTAGGGATAACTAAATACATACACATGAACACGACAAAACAATGTCGGCATACACAGAAGACGCGGGCGCCGCGTGGCTTGTCACTGTCGAGAGAGAGAGAGAGAGAACGAATAAGTCGAATCCTATACTCGGCCCGCCCTTTCTTCGAGCGCACTATAGCAAAAGTGTCGTGAGGATTTTTCATAACTTTGGAACTTTGTTCCAAAAACACAGCCTACGTAAGCACTGATAGTCCGGCATTTGTCTAAACTTGATCAAAATGGTCGACAAACGTCACATAGATAAGTTGCAAAAGAGATAACGCACTACAGACCCGAAATAAACCGAAGTCTCCTTCCTAACGACGATGTCCAATATTTCTTATTGGATCCTGTAGTTTATTTTATTGTCTAAAGACCTGTCAGAAGGCTTACGATGCTGAAAGATTTAGCGCAATAAATATTTAATAAGTATAAAAAGATTGACGTTGTAACTTACACTGACGTGACAGTCTTGAACTTTTTTAATAAAATATGTATCCAGCAGTTTTTATGATCCACAAAAATTTTATTACGAGCTATTATTTTATAATTGCCAGTGTAGTTCCGTGCTTTTTATTACTATTGTGTTACTCTGACGGAATCTTTTATGTTTTTATTAATATTTAGCGTTGCTATAAGTAACGAAATGATGTTATATCATTCCATGTAATTGATAATCCAATAATCTATATTTCTATCCATACTAATGTTACAAATACGAAAGACTGTCTGTCCGTCTGTGATGCTTTCACGGCTAAACCACAGCATCGATTTGGATGAAATTTTGAATGGAAATTGAAGAGGATTTTCATTCTATTTAGGAATTTTTTCCTTGACAGATTTTTCTTTCCAAAATCCTAAAGTAAATATTGATATAAAGGTGTTATGTCTCTGTGATAGAAATTACGGTGCCATACCATCTAACCGGAACACGATAACTAGTGCTGAACACTAGTAAAATCATTCCATGTATATTGTATACTACCATATGGCGCCAGATATTTGAGGTATAACACCTTAGGCCTCAGGAGTGGTAAGGCATCTGCATTTTGACTTTGGTCTTTGTATAGGTGTCTATCGGCTGCAGTCATCACTTAACATCAATGTGAACTGCATGCTTGTTTGCCACTTCCATTAAGTAAAAAAAGATAGATTAGATAACGCGGTGGTGTCTGCGCCTACGAGTCCGATTCGCACTGGGCCGGTTTTTATTATTTATAAAATCCGGTCACTGTCTTCTATTAACAACGGAAAACAGCTAAAAATAACGGTCACAGGCAAATGGCTCTAGAAAATAACAAACAATTAAAAACTCATTTAGGGGACAGACTATATTTATCAAAAACTCATTCACAAATTACATGGCGTATCGAAACCACGGGTTGTTTACGATTGCCATGTCATAATTTAATTTGGATTGAAATATAATAGCCGGGATTTGTTTGGAACGGTTGAGTTTACGATATTTTTAATGTTTGCGCTATAAAATTGTATGATATCATGTTGATTTGTAATATTCTTTTAGTTTAACGTGCAGAAAATGTTTAACATTTGGTTTTCTTTGCGAGCCACTATAACTTTTTTTTTTCACTATGATGGCATCGCCGCTATTAGGCATGTTGCCAGTGTTGAGTAAAACGATATTGCGAATATCAGCAGCGAGAAATCAGTCACTAATTCAATTTATTACGTCAGTCAAATGATTCACAGTCAGTACGTAGGTAATTCGAGTAAACCGATAACCGGAACACGATAGTGTTGATCATTATCGTGTTCCGGTTAGAGTAGAAAGAAAAAAAAAATAGTAAGAAGTAAAAAACAAAATATTTCCCAAAAAAAAAATATAAAAAAATACTTGCGGCCATTTATTGATAGGCAATCCAGTGGATATAATTTATATACTCTAGACAATAAATATGCTTAAAAATAGGTTTACAGCATATCTGGATGAACGAAATCATTCTGCAGTGGGATCCTAACCTCAGGTTAGGTATCAGGGGTGGCAACGCATCTGCATTGTGACCTCTGGTTTTTATATAGATGTCTATAGGCTGCAGTCATCACTTAACATTAATGTGAGCTGCATGTTTGTCTGCCACCTTCCTTACATAAAAAAACTTACTCATGTCTTAAACTTTTTAACCAACCTTCATGAAATTAGTCTTGGCTAATAATATGTAAGAATTTGCAGATCACAATAGCATTTTCTTTTCAAGAACTTCTTTCTCAGATTCTTCGTATTGACTATGCGCGACGCGTTCGCGTTTCTTCAGAGACATTGTTGGCTGGTTTAATGAGTTTAAGGTTTTGAACTGACGCAAAAAAGCCGGCCAAATGAAGGTTCGATTTCTCCCACAAGTCATTTTTTTCTTACAAACTTTTCTTTAATACCCATTTGCATGTAATATTATGGAAGTAGTTTAAACACCCTTGAGTTTCCTTCATGAATACAACCCTAGTTCTGAATCAATGGGGTCTTTGAAAATGTGTTTTTAAAAATCGGGTAAATTTTATTTTTATTTAATTTGAATATTTTAATTTTGATTAGTATTAATACCTACTTATTGAATAATAATTATTATTGTAAGTCATTCGCTATAGGTAACTTGTTAACTGACAATGCAAAAGTGTCCTTGTAGACCAATTTGAAATAAAATATTTGAGTTTGAGTTTGTTATAAATGACATACCTAGTCCAAAAATCACATGGAAATGGGAAGTATACACTTAGAAATTATTAAAATCCGTGCATTATTTTAGAATGATAAAAAATTACTTATATACATTAAAAACAATCGAAATACGGAATCTGATGCGTACTGTACGCATCAGATTCCTTGTACAAATCCCAACAAGTATTACTAAGCAAACTATTTGCATAAACGCAATATTATCTAAGATATTTAAAATTTAATTTAATTCGTTTTTATATTATTTCGCATTAACACATGCTTGTGAAATATATTTTATTTTAAAGAAAAATGGAAAGAAAAATTTGACTTCAGGCGAGACTCGAACTCGCGGCCTACTGGGAATCTAGTCCAGCCGCTCTTCCAATTAAGCTACTGAAGTCCTGCCCGATTTGTCAAATCTTTCCTTCACATTTATTGCCTTGCTTTATGGTAGCAGTAGCGCCATCTATTGCCATCAATTGGAAGAGCGGCTGGACTAGATTCCCAGTAGGCCGCGAGTTCGAGTCTCGCTTGAAGTCAAATTTTTCTTTCCATTTTTCTTTAAAATAAAATAAATTTTATTCGTCATTGATTTCGTAGTTAGTAGTACAAAACAAGCGGGTGACGTCACCAGCAGGTATAATTTTGTATAGGTAAGCCGTTTGAGATCATTTCATAACCTGCGACTTTCGAATGGTGTTATGTATGGTAATGGTGTTATGTATTATCAAATACTCGTAGTATAGATGAGTGATGCCCAATGACGACATTTTTTGACGTGTCAACGTCTTAAATTAGGTTGCGGCTCGGAGTCACCATTGAAAAAGTGTAACGCCCGGTAACGTAACGATGAGTCACCGAACGAGAGAGAGGCCTGCCGGACCGGCGAATGCCTTTCTACCGAGAAAAAGACGTTTTCACGTAAAATCTTCGCCCGTAAAACCGACTTTACAGGCAACCAGTTTTTTTAATGTAATGGACGTGGTAAACAAGTATGCAGTTTACATTGATGTTATGTGATGACTGCAGCCTATAGACCACATGAAGACCAAGGTCAAAATGCAGATGCGTTACCACTCCTGAGGCCAAAGGTTTTATGCTTCTGTGCCGGAAATTACAGGGCCGTACATTACCACCTCACCGGAACACGATAGTGCTGAACACTACCATTTAGCGGCAAGTAAATTAGGCAATGCGGTGGAGCCTACACCCGCGAGCTCCGTCACTGGAGCTCTACCACCAGTAACTACCTACTAACTGTTTACTAACATTTCATATATTTTTTGAAATCACTTCTTACTGGTGGTAGTAAGTAGTACGCGGGCGTAGGCTTGTGCCTACGATCGACAGCTCCGTTATTGGTCTGTGATCCAGTAAAGCATGTTCTCCGCTAATGACGCGCAACACTATTGTCACGTTTTTGGGGAAGGCTTTGCCCAGTGGTGGACATCTGTCAGCTGGAGTGATAACAAACGTAAAAAATCTTATTCGTTATACCAACGCAACTGCAATGCAACATTTAAATCTTATGTAGACGTTAACTGCATTAATTACTACAAAAAAAACTTATTTCTATTTAAATGATCCAAGATATCAGAGCATCTACGAACTTAGGTCTTTCTAATGAGGCAGCTGTAATGTTGCTCGCATTATCTCAGAAACTGGCACATTATCTAATTGACTTGATTCCATGTCCAGTTCCAAGCGATAACCGCTAATGAGTCTTTACTCTTGGCAATAGGGTATTTGACTCATATGTTTTTATATGTAATGGAAGTGGCATACAAGCATGCAGTTCACATTGATGTTAAGTGATGACTGCAGCCTATAGACACTTACACAAAGACCAAGGTCAAAATGCAGATGCGTTACCACTCCTGAGGCTTAAGGTGTTATGCCTCTGTGCCGGAAATTACAGGGCCGTACATTACCACCTGACCGGAACACGATAGTGCTGAACACTACCATTTAGCGGCAAGTATATTCTAATGCTGTAGTGCATATGCCCGCGAGCTCCGACACTGGAGCTCTACCAAAATGTGACGATTGTAAATAAAAAAAAAGCGAAATTATCACAATTCTTGCGGTCCAATTCGAACACTGTTTACAGAATTGTCGATATTACGAAAATGTTTACGCGTCGAGTCCTATAAACATTTTCTATTTTTACCACTTTGATCTCTTGCTTTGAATGGCGCCAAGACGCGCAACAGAGGAACGATTAATGTTTAAGTGTTTGATAGCGCGGTCTGAGATGGTTTGGTGTGAAGACTGTTTAATTGTGGGCCCTTGATGAGCGAATTCGATAAATCTTCTGTTAAATTAAATGGAATTTTACGTAGTACTAAATGAATCGATTTCGAGTGTTTGGAATTGAAGATTTAAAAAATTAACTCTCTAATTTAAGTGTCTTTTTTCCAAATTGACTTTGAGAAAAGTGGTTTTAAGTATCTCAACCCTAAATGAACTTTACACGCAGGTAGATCTCGATAATTTGTCGGTAACGGCAAGAACGTCGCGTTATTTAATATTTAACTTGCCCATCATTTATCATTTATGTTTTTATGGGATAATGTTAAGTTTTACTGGTGGTGGAGCTCCAGTGACGAAGCTCGTGGGCGTAGGGACTACCGCATTACCTAATGTACTTGCCGCTAAATGGTAGTGTTCAGCACTATCGTGTTTCAGTCAGGTGGTAATGTACTGCGCTATAATTGCCGGCACAGAGGCATTACAACTTGCAAACACCTTAGACCTCAGGAGTGGTAACGCATCTGCATTTTGACCTTGGTCTTTGTGTGGGTATCTATAGGCTGCAGACATCACATAACATCAAGTTGAAGTGAACTGCATGCTTGTTTACCACTTTCATTATATATATATATATATATATATATATATATATATATATTTATCACAGCCTCACACTAGGTTTATAATCCTGTGTCATGGGTGCCGTTGTACACACACAACACTTTCACAAACACCCAGACCCGAAACAAATATCTGTAGGTCATACGGATAAATTTATCAGTTTTTTGGAATAATATTTAATGTACAGTACAGATACTCGATTTTTAATGTCTTATTATATGTATGGATTATTTTATTTTTATACGAACCATTTTCAACACCTTTGGGCCATTCAAACCTTGTGAACTATTTAATCTAAATTCGTAAGATTAAAAAAAAACTTCAGCTTCCGTCCCAACTAAACCCAAAACTTGGCACCCATATTATTATACCTAGATCTCGATAATTTGTCGGTAAAGGCAAGAACGTCGCATTATTTAACTTGCCCATCATTTAACATTCATGTTTTTGATGGGATCATAACAATAGTTTAAATTCAACCTTGGCTTTGGGTTTTAAGTTACATCTTAGGGTGTAATTTAACGAATATCTTGCTCAATAATATTGTTTTTGTACAGAAACGTAACTTTACGTCATTGATCCCCGTAGGTGTACGCAGAAACAAATCCATGCATACAAGCATACATGCAAACACCTTCGATTTGCTCGGTTACGTTTTGGCCCATTTAACAGATGGTGAATCTGTTAAATATCCGGACACATTACCAAACTTTAAGATATTAGGAAACTTCCAGTTATTGGAAAAATCATAATAGAACTAGAGATAAAGAATTTCAAATCGTTATCTCTAATTGTGCCCGACGTAGGAATCGAACCCAGGAGCGTAGTAGGTAATAGTGACTCGCTTCCACAAGACCACTGAGGCAGTTTAAAAAGAAAAAAGCTCAAGATAACATAAATATAAATTGAAATAAAACTATATTTACGGACTTATCTCGCGTATATTTTTTTTTTTTTTAATGTAATCGAATTGGCAAACAAGCATGCAGTTCACATCGATGCTAAGTGATGACTGCAGCCTATAGACACCCACACAAAGTCCACGATCAAAATGCAGATGCGTTACCACTCCTGAGGCCCAAGGTGTTATGCCTCTGTGCCGGAAATTACAGGGCCGTACATTACCACCTGACCGGAACACGATAGTGCTGAACACTACCATTTAGCGGCAAGTATTAGGTAATGCGGTGGTGCCTACGCCCGCGAGCTCCGTCACTGGAGCTCTACCACCAGTAAAAAAGTATGTATATTAAACTAAAATGATTTTTAAAATCAACCCGACGTTTATACTAACGGCGAAATAAACACCTTAACATTCGAAAAGTTTATGCACTTTTAAAAGAACAGGAAAAAGCTTTTCTGTAACAAGACATGTTGAATATTTGACTTGTCATTGTGATGGAATAAAATATTCTTTGGAATACGAAGGTGCATATACTTAGTTAGTGACTTACTCGATACAATATTATAAATGTGAAAGTGTAGTTTTTTTTATGTTATGGATTTGGCAAACAAACATGCAGCTCACATTGATGTTAAGTGATGACTGCAGCCTATAGACACTCACAGATAAACCTGAGGTCAAAATGTAGATGCGTTACCACTCCTGAGGCTTAAGGTGTTATGCCTCTGCGTCAGGAATTACAGGGCCGTACATTACCACCTAACCGGAACACGATAGTGCTGAACACTACCATTTAGCGGCAAGTATATTAGGTAATGCGATGGTGCCTTCGCTCGCGAGTTCCGTCACTGGAGCTCTACCACCAGTAAAAGTTGTACATAAGGCTGTTATTTTTTATACGTGAACTCCATTTTGAGGTTTCGAACCTCAAAAGGAAAAACTATCTCTCCTTCCGTGCCTCTGTTAAGACCTTTTTCTCAAGAACGCGTGAAGGTATTAAGCTAAAATTTATATCAAATACTCAGGTTTACTGTCCCTTAGAGCTGTAAAAAATATGAACTTCTAAGCCAACGCAATCAAAAGATACAACCGTAAATTTCCGCAAGTGTTCGAAACTCGCAAAGGAATCAAAACCTGCATAACTCTACCACCAGTAAATAGCCTGAAACAGTGAAAGTAAGCAAAGTTATTCAAATATCTATATATCATGAACGTTTTCTTTGCCAACATACCATAAATCGAATCAAATAATAATAATAATAATCCTCCTAGCCGTTTTCGGCTCCGGCGACCGCTTCATCTCTCACTGGCGTCTCTCATGCGCTCTCATGTGACTACAATAACCACCTTTGTTGACGAAGGATCTCGAACAAAGGGGGCAAGTGAGAGCACCGTTTATATAATTGTAACTGATTGCCGCTGGTGGTCGGGCTTTCAGTTCATCACGCTTTGCATCAAATTCAGTACGCCGACGGATCTCAAAGTCAAACACTTTGTTCTTTACTAATGACCTCCAATCACCGCGGTTAGATGCAAGCGCCTCCCACTGCGACGGATCTAGGTCACAGCGCTTCATATGTCGCTTAAGCACATCCTTATATCTAAGGAGTTGTCCGCCATGCTTACGCTTGCCCTCCTGGAGTTCTGAGTAAAGGATGCGCTTAGCCAATCTTCCGTCCGACATTCTATATATATGGCCACACCATCGAAGCTGCCTTCTCATGAGGTACGACTCAATACCACCCACATTAGCTCGCCTCAGGACCTCGGTATTACGTACGCGATCAGACCAATGGATGTTTAGAATTTTCCGGAGGCATTTGAGGTGGAACTGGTCTAATTGCCTAATGTGGCGTCGGTACGGTGCCCACGTCTCTGCAGAGTATAAAATATTTGGTAGCACAATGGCCATATAAATAGATATTTTTGTGGCTAGCTTTAAATCATGCGAACAGAAGACCTTGCTATTCAATTTTCCAAAAGTTGCAGCAGCAGCACCAATTCTGCTGTTGATTTCGGGGTCAAGGTCGCACTTCGATGTTACTGTGCTCCCCAGATACCGAAATTTGTCTACTTGCTTCAGTATATCTTCACCCAGCTTAACGGTCAATGTTTCATGACCATGACCATGACTGTCTAGAGACATGACCTCCGTCTTCTTGACGCTGATCTTTAGGCCAAATTTGCAACACTGCTGGTGAAGATTAGTAACAAGCTGTTGTAGACCTTCCGGGGATTCTGCCACAAAACATAAGTCATCTGCATACATAATGTCTTCAATATGTGCGAGTGACACTTTAGTGCTAGCTTTTAGTCGAGATAAGTTAAAAAGACTGCCGTCCGTCCTATAACGAAGCCGGATCCCAATAGAAGATGACGTTAAGACTTCACGAACTACGACTGCAAAATATAACGCGAATAGAGTTGGTGCTAAGACGCAACCCTGCTTCACTCCGCAATCAACGGAGAAGAACTGCGATTGTTCGTCTTCTGCTGCAATACAACACTCCATGTCGTCGTGCAGGAGTCGCAAAAGTGTCACGAACTTCTCCGTACATCCCAGCTTTTGCAGCACCATCCAGAGGGCTCTACGGGGAATACTATCAAAAGCCTTTTCGAGGTCAACAAAGCAAAGATACAGGCGCCTACCTTGCTCTCTGCTCTTTTCCTGGAGCTGACGAACGGCAAAAATTGCCTCGCAAGTACCCCTATCTGGACGGAAACCAAACTGCGTTTCAGGCAAAATCTTTTCAGATAAGGTCCTTAGGCGGTTAAGGAGAATTCTGGCAAATATCTTCCCAGGGACTGAAAGAAGAGAAATGCCACGGTAAGAGTTACAGTCCGTTGTATCACCCTTATTCTTGTAGAGGGGCCTAATACGCGACAGTTTAAATGTCTCAGGAATTTGTTTCTCCTCCCACATACGAGAAAACAATTCCCAGACCAACGTGTGTAACTCATCACCGCCACACTTTAACAGTTCACCCGGTAGAAGATCCAAGCCAACCGCGCGTTTGTTCCGCTGTTGTTTTATGGCAGAGACGACTTCGTCTCGAGACAAGGGCAGATCAAGATCGACTGCATATTCTAGTTGGGGTAAAGCAGTAATGCAACTTAAATCAACTGCACGATCTACGTTGAGCAAATTGTTGAAATGCTCTGCCCAACGTTTGAGTATTTCTTCTCTGCTTTTAAGAAGACAGCTGCCATCAAGTGACTTCAGGGGCACCTTAACAAACTCAGTGTTACCCACGAGTTTGCGAACCTCACTATAAAATTCGCCAAGTTGATTACTGTCCGCAAGCCATTGCATGTTCTGCGCCTTGTCTTGCCACCACTTATTTTTTGCTTCTCTCGTGAATTTGCGCAACTCTCGACCACTTGCTTGAATCACCACACTACTTGCGTTGTTCCTTAAAAGAGTTCGGTGCTTGGCGATGGCTTCTGTTAGAACAATGTCGTTGCTGTCAAACCAATCTTCACGCTTTTGAGTTTTCAAGCCTATCATCGAAACTGCAGTATCTAGAATAGACGATGACAGAGACGACCAAATATTCCCTACATCACCAGTTTCAGCAGTAATTGGTGCTATTTTAGTAGATAAGGCTTCCGCGTAAACCTTACGTGTCACGGAGTTTGCCAATTTACTCACATCTAATCGCGTAACTCTGTTTCTACTCCCTCGACTGGGACGTCGGAGGCTTAAACGCAATCTAGTGACGACAAGCCGGTGGTCCGTCCAACAGTGTGCACCTCGCATAACACGGGTGACTAGGACCTGAGAGATATCTCGTTGTCGAACGATGGCATAATCGAGTAGGTGCCAGTGCTTTGACCGCGGATGCATCCACGTCGTTTTATGTTTGGCAGGAAGACGGAACATGGTATTTGTGACTGCAAGTTGGAACTGTGCACATAAGCTTAGAAGTAACTGGCCATTGGAGTTCATACTACCAACTCCATGCCTACCCAAAACTTGAGGCCATGCTTCATGGTCACGACCCACCCTGGCATTGCAATCTCCTAGGATCAAGATGCTCTCTCTAGGATGAATTTTTTGAAGGCACTGTGTTAGCTCTTCATAAAATTTGTCCTTAATGTCATCAGTACTATCTAGTGTTGGAGCATAGACACTAATGACATTAAGGAAATTCGTGTCGTTCAGATGAAGGCGCAAAGTAGTAATACGGTCTGAAATGTGACCTGGATATTCTTGGAGACTCTTTGCTATTGTATTTTTAACCGCAAATCCAACACCTGACCGCCTCGGTTCAGATGCAGCTGTTCCCTTCCAGTAAAAGGTATAACCGCCACCGTGCTCGACCAGTTCTCCTTCGCCAGCAAGATGTGTTTCGCTAATAGCAGCTACATCAACGTTATAACGACGAAGTTCTCTAGCTACGATAGCAGTTTTCCGTTCTGGGCAAATGTTTGTATCACGGTCAAGGAGAGTCCGCACATTCCACGCGCCGAATGTGAAATTAAATGGTGAAGTTGGTGTTTTAATAATGTTTTTGTTGATTCGTCGACCACGATTTTCAAAATGCTGTAGCAGCCGCGGTTACTGCTATCTAGTTATTTTAGGGAGAGCATTTGTTTGGAGTACCTTTTCTAACTCCGTCCCCGGCTAAGCGAGGAAAGCAGTGCTCCCTTAAATAAGGCTGCTTTGTCGCTCTGGGTGCTGCCGAATTTACTTTGTCTCCCCAGTTCAAAGTAAAAACGACCACGGTGTGTACTCACACCCCCAGTGCCGCTGGTGTGCAAGCCTTGGACAAAGCTCGGTTTGCATTGATCCGAACCTTTCTACCTCAGCCCATCGCCACCAGTCTTTGCCAGATCAGAGTCCATTAGCGGAAGCAGTCCGATGCGCAGGATATATTTAAGTGCTAAAGCGTACGCGCAAACGCAGAAGCACTCTCTCGTCCGAGTCCCCTTAAACCCGATGGAACGGAAAACCGCTACGACCGGAAGGGAACTGAATGCAGTAGTCTGGCAAACAATATCTAGCCCTTATTGTAGCCTTAAGGCCTTCGTACAAATGCCTGAGTGTCTTGCCACCAGTGGTGGACTGCAGTAGTTACCGCCAAGACTACAGGAATCGGGAGTAGCCGATAGACTCGAGAACGATGTTCTTCCCAAGCCCCTCCTCCAGGTTTAGCCCACGAGCCGACGTGGTTTCCAGGGTGTGGCGCTTGGAGCCACCGGAGGAGAGTTTGTGAGCTATCGACGAGTTATTTGCTCTTTGTCACCTTAGCGGGTCGACTGACAAAGTGCAACGCAGGTAGCCCACTACACCCCAATCTGAATCAAATAATATAAGTCCATTTAATAGGTTTTCTTCCTCAACCCCGAGGTCTTATCGGAAAACTGACAAGCATAAAAAGTTCGCGATATGCTAATCGACTTACCTGCTTTCACATATCAAGTCGAATCCTAAACTTGGGGAATGGGGATAATACCTCTATTTTCAAGTTGGGGAACTTCACGGACATAAGTGGGGCTTAGACTCTTAGATACTGTACTGTACCCTGTACTGATAAGCATAATTTATTGTAATTTTATAAAGCTCAATAGCGTACAGTATCGTGATAGGTACCCTGTAACATTCCTCAACAAACTTGTCATAAAATATGAACAAAATTACTATTATCCCTACTAATATTATAAATTCACAAGTAACTCTGTCTGTCTGTCTGTCTGTTACCTTTTCACGACGAAACGACTGAACCGATTTTAATGAAATTTGGTACAGAGATAGAGCTGTCTTTGAGAAAGAACAGGCTACTTTTCGACATCCACGCGGGCGCAGTCGCGGGCAACAGCTAGTATAGTCATATATTAATATTGGTGACTTCCCAATTGGATATTTTGGAGCAGTTTTTGGTTCCATTTCTGTATTTTATTCAGTGTATCATTCTAGAGTAGACCGTTTGCACCTATGAGGCTGTTCTTATTGTGAATTTGAAGTTAATTAGAAAAAAGTGGTAGAGTCATTCGGGGCACGGTGGGAGCCCTCCCCCATCGGTTATTAGGCATCGATTTTCTTATAGAGACATACAGATAATCACAAGCATTCCTTTGTGTCCACAGAGAACCCCAAACAAACAAAGCTACCTTCGAAGAACTTAGGTGAGAAGTTATATGATTTTTAAATTCATATTACTATCTCTACACCACCTTAACCTCACAAGGATTAATTATATCCTTTTTTGATTCCGCTAGAGCTTTTCAAGAACCTTAAACGGCTAGATTTCCAATTCCAAAGATTTATATGGAGTTAGTTTGAGTCGTGCGAGATCTACAGTATAGGATAAATCGAGGTACACGTTCGGAATAAAATTAAGACAAACGGAAATATGGATGCCTGATTTGGATGTTTAAACTTGAAATAATGTAAAACTGATTTTGAAAAGCTGTATCTGTTTTTTTTTAATGTAATAGAAGTGGCAAACAAGCATGCAGTTCCCATTGATTTAAGTTATGTCTGCAGCCTATAGACACCCATACAAAGACCAATGTCAAAATGCGGATGCGTTGCCACTCCTGAGGCCTAAGGTGTTATGCTTCTGTGCCGGAAATTACTGGGCCGTACATTACCACCTGACCGGAACACGACAGTGCTGAACACTGCCATTTATCGGCAATTATATTAGGTAGTGCGGTGGTGCCTACGCCCGCGAGCTCCGTCACTGGAGCTCTACCACCAGTAAACTATATGTATAAATATTTAATGAGTCATCACATTATTTTACAAATATTCATTCTAATCATAGTTTACATTTATTTTCGATAGCTGTCCGATTGTCTATTCAAATTGCAAATACGTACTCCAAACTCAATAACAAGACAAGTGTACTGGGAGCATACAAATTGTAAACAACGCTGCAGGCTATAAACGTGTAAGTCGTTGCTATCGTTCAATATTTTCAACGTGCCGCACTAAAATACGTCTTTTGTGATTCGTTATGTGTGTGTTCTTTTGATTAAACCCTCAAATTTAGATGAAATAAATTGATATTTATTGCTTTGAAAATTTATAATTTCATTTTAGAACAATTGGTACATTTTATTACTATCGTGAAATTAGACGTGTCACTCTTGTCGATCATCAAAAACTGTCGCGTGGGAGCCACCTCCAGCGCCCGCTCCTTTCGGCCGCGTTCGGCAATCATCGGCTGCGATCGTAGGTAGTGACGACGAGCACCGATGGTTCACGAAGATTTAGGCGCGAACAATATGTTTTAAGCCTCTGTTGGCCTTAAGCTAGGTTTTGTATTAACTATAAGCTACCTCCAGTAAATTATATTATAATCAGAAACTGAGCTGACACTATTAGTAACGAACTACTGGTGGTAGAGTCCCAAATGTAGGAGCTCGAGGGCGGAACTATCGAGGCATTACCTTATCTATCTGCCGTAAAATGTTAGTTTCCATATCGTGTTCCGGTTAGATGGTAATGTATGTCTCCGTTATAACTACTTATCACAAAGACATCACATCTTAGGTTTCAGGGGTGGCAACGCATCTGCATTTTGGATGAATCTGGTTTTTGTGTGGTTGTTCATAGGCTGCATCACTTAACATTTGTGTGAACTGACATAAAAATAACTAATTTCAGTGAAGTTATGTCTTGGCATCAATAAAGTAATAAAATGTAGATACTCAGTCCTCTTTCTTTCAATCAAATAGCCGAATGAGTCATTAGAGTACGTAATATCTCTGTGGCTGTTAGTGAATCTTTTTTTTATGTAATGGTAGTGGCAAACAAGCATGCAGCTCACATTGATGTTAAGTGATGACTGGAGCCTATAAACACCCACAAAAAGACCAAGGTCAAAATGCAGATGCGTTACCACTCCTGAGGCCTGAGGTGTTATGCCTCTGTGCCGGAAATTACGGGGCCGTACATTACCACCTGACTGGAACACGCGGATAGTGCTGAACACTACCATTTATCGGCAAGTATATTAGGTAATGCGGTGGTGCCTACGCCCGCGAGCTCCGTCACCGGAGCTCTACCATCAGGAAATCTAGTTGTCACTCATGGTAACAATTTTGCCGTTCTTTCGCCCTTGGAACCAGTGCAGTTGTTTATGTCTAACCTTTCTACTGATAACTACTAACTCTCTTACCCGAAATCTGAACATGACATCTAAGCCTAGCGTTAACAACTTCTAGGCCAATGAGATACTTTATGGTTAAATTTGTTTAATGGTAATGCTGTGGTGCCCATGCCCGCGAGCTCCATCACTGGAGCTCTACCAAAAGTCTCACTGGAGCTCTACAACCAGCAAAATTATTATTCTCTGTGTTAAATCTTACTAGTGCTAAATGGGACCTAGATTGATTCCTTATCTCTTTTGCAGTAAGTTAATTTTAATGTATATGTATCTTTAAGCCAGGTCCCTAACGGGGTAGGCAGAGAGTGTAGAGCGCCAGATATCGGCCCTGACAAGTTTAGCCCTTACAACAGCCTACAAGCCCTAAGTTAATTTTAATGATACTTATAAAACAGCCAATTTTAGCAAAAGTAACTTTTATAGACAGTGAAGTGTTAACTATATTTTTTCTACCGATAGAAGATAAATTGACTTACTCGATAACCGAATACGGCATTTCTAGCCAGGCATTAAAAACTTCAAAGCCAAAGAGTATAAAAACAACTTGTATTCCTAGTTTAAAATAAATAACAGCGAGAATCTAGAATTCAAATACGTACACCAAACTGGATAACAAGTGTACTGAGTCCACCTAAACAACGCTTCAGGCTATAAAATTGTATTGTCGTTGCTATCGTTCAATATTTTCAACGTGCCGCACTAAAATACGTTTTGGTGATAAAGGTTTCTCAGTTGGCCTTAAAAGGTTAATCCGTTGAATTCTACTTGATTTATGAATAATACCGAACTATTGCTTTCAATGCTGTTTATAAACTTACCCCCTTATTCATTAACGTATTTTAGCTAAAGTGTTGCTAATTCTTTGTCTCTTTCTATCCTGCACATTTGACAATGCAACTGACAAGGACAATGCATTCTTTAACTAAAACGTATCTCATATACATTTATGAATAAGGGGGTTAGGTTTAATTATTAATAGTACATGTAACCTGTACATGTACTTCTAAGTGGGATGATATTTTTATCATGTTCTGTAAATAAGTACCAAAAATCACTTTTTTGATGCCGTTAAATCATTCATTTGATCTTAATACTCTTAAATCTCACCCCTCTTAACTCTTAAATCAATCCCTCCACCAATCCGCATTGGAGCAGCGTGGTGGAGTAAGCTCCAGGTATCCCCCCACCAAAAAAAGGGGAAGAAACTCGTGCCCAGCAGTGGGACGTATAATGGGTTGCCATTATTATATTATTACTCTTAAATCACAAACTATCATCTAATTAGAAAATATATTCCTATCAGTATCATATACTGTCCCATAAATTTGGGAAAATATAACCAAGCTATATTCAAATTTAACAAAAGTTAACTCATCCTAGAAAAAGGTGAACAAAGCCATATGTATTATAACTAAGAAAAATGATTTGGCAAACAAAATGTGCCTTTTTATACAGCCTTATATAATCCGTTAAAAAAAGAATAGAAAAAGAGCTAACACGTTCATATGTTAGCTCAAACATGTGAATATTTATCATCGCGTCTCAGAAATGTAAGGTTTTATAAATATGAACAAGAATAAAGGATTAAGATAGGTTAAACAAAAATGTTACGGTAAGCCAAATAGAGACAAGGCATTCTTTGGAAATATTTTAAACTAGCAGCTCGACCTAGCAGACAAGCTTTTTTTATAAAGCACTAGTTTGAAAATGAATAATTATTGTTAAATAACATTATTTTGAATATCCATTTTTTTACTGGTGGTAGAGCTCCAGTGACGGAGCTCGCGGGCGTAGGCACCATCGCATTACCTTATATACTTGCCGCTAAATTGTGGTGTTCAGCACTATCGTGTTCCGGTCAGGTGGTAATGTACGGCCCTGTAATTTCCGGCACAGAGGCATAACATCTTAATCCTCAGGAGTGGTAACGCATCTGCATTTCGACCTTGGTCTTTGTGTAGGTCTTGTCTATAGGCTGCAGTCATCACTTAACATCAATGTAAACTGCAAGCTTGTTTGCCACTTTTATTACATTAAAAAAAAACATTGGTAAAACATTTTAATATAAATAACAAACAGCCGTGCGAAGCCGGGAGAGGTCCCATCAAATATAATTTACACAGCAAATAATATGCAATGAGGCAGTTTGTTAAAATGAGCATAATTCTGAATTAGTAAATAGGTAGGTATAAAAGGTATAAAACTACTAGTGGTAGAGCTCCAGTGACGGAACTCGCGGGCGTAGGCACCACCGCATTACCAAATATACCTACATGCCGCTAAATGGTAGTGTTCAGCATTATCGTGTTCCGGTCAGGTGGTCATGTAAGACCCTGTGATTTCTGGCACAGAGGCATAACACCTTAGGCCTCAGGAGTGGCGCACCTGCATTTTGACCTCTGGTCAGTGTGTGGGTGTCTATAGGCTGCAGTCATCACTAACATCAATGTGAACTGCATCCTTGTTTGCCATTACCAATTACATAAAAAAAATCAACGAATCAAGTTTATTTCATGAAATAATGTTTCATTTAATGAAATAAACATTACTCTCATTGCAGTCCCGTCAAACATAATTTACACAGCAAATAATATTGACAGGGTTGTTCATAAAAAGCCTCAAAAACCTTTGCCGCATTTATTCATCTTCAAAACTCTAATGATCTCTAATGAAATACGTCGATACAGATTCTTTTTCATCTCTTTTCTCTCTCGAATCAGTTTCATTTCATCGCGGCAACATTATCTTTAGTTGAGTGGTTCAGAGTTATTTTTTTCCGTTTGAAATATTGAATGAGGTTTCTTTTAGGTATAACATTAATTATACCTTTATTTAACTGCCTCGGTAGCCTAGTGGTAGCGGGCCACTACTACTACGCTGAGGTCCTGGGTTCGATTCCCGGGTTATCAGAACTAATGGTGTAAAGTACTTTATCTCTGTTTCTATTGGGAATTTTCCATTTTCTGGAAATTTCGCAGTTCCTCGAATTTTGGTAATGTGCACGGAGATGTTAACAGGCTCGCCACCTTTCTACATGGGCCAAAACGTGACCGACGAATCGTGGGTATTTGCATGTGCTTATAAGAAGCTTATATTTTTCAGTTTAATATAAGCTTCTTATAAATAAAATCGAATAATGCAGTTGAATATCTTAAATCAAATAACGTAACTTCAGAACGTAACTTCACGCCTGTAATCCGCGAAGGGGTAGGCAGAGGTAAATGCATGCATTCAAGCATAATTTTTTTTTTGTGTGTATTGAAAGTGGGAAACAAGCATGCAGTTCACATTGATGTTAAGTGATGACTGCAGCCTATATACACCCACACAAAGACCAAGGTCAAAATGCAGATGCGTTACCACTCCTGAGGCCTAAGGTGTGCCTCTGTGCCGGAAATTACAAGGCCATACATTCCCACCTGACCGGAACACGATAGTGCTGAACACTACCATTTAGCGGCAGGTATATTAAGTAATGCGGTGGTGCCTACGCCCGCGAGCTCCGTCACTGGAGCACCACCAGCATAATTTTACCAGTAGTGACACCATTCCGCCACCAAGACAGTATAGGTAGTTACGTGTTTTAAAACAAGATTTACATATGAGTCATCTATGATAACGATCTTAGTCATCAGTATGGAATACCACATTGCATTCATTGTAGAAAGGTAGTATCATTCATCAAACACTAGTCTGGTACCTTCTACTTACATATTTTATTGAATATAAACTTTAATGTTGATAAATTAGTTGTTTGGAATGTTATTTAGAGAAACTAGATAACATTCCTAGTGTTTTCTTTTGAAAGCAAAAATAAACCATTGATTCAATTCAATTCACAATTGTACTACCCGCCGAAGAGAGAAGTTCCACCCACACCGACTGGACACCTGGCAGTGCTCAACAGTGCGGTTTTCACGTTTGTTCCTGCCCAGAACGTGTAAATTGTGGAACGAACTTCCTTCTGAGGTGTTCCCTAGGTGCTACAATATGGGGTTCTTCAAAACTGGCGTCAAAAGAGTCCTTCAGGGCTGGCAGCGCGTTGGCAACTCCCCTGGTGTTGCAAATGTTCATAGGCGACGGTGACCACTTTCCATCAGGTGGCCCGTTTGCTTGTCTGTCAATCTTCAGACATAAAAAAAAAAAAAAAAAAAATTCAATAATTTATTTGCATTAGGTAGGTTTGAACATGAATTACCTATATTCTGTGATTAATTATTTATTTGGCAATGGCGCAGTTTGTTAAAATGAGCATAATTCTGAATTAGTAAATAGGTAGGTATAAAAGGTATAAAACTACTAGTGGTAGAGCTGCAGCGACGGAACTCGCGGGCGTAGGCACCACCGCATTACCAAATATACCTACATGCCGCTAAATGGTAGTGTTCAGCATTATCGTGTTCCGGTCAGGTGGTCATGTAAGACCCTGTGATTTCTGGCACAGAGGCATAACACCTCCAGGCCTCAGGAGTGGCGCACCTGCATTTTGACCGCTGGTCATTGTGTGGGTGTCTATAGGCTGCAGTCATCACTAACATCAGTGTAAACTGCATCCTTGTTTGCCATTGCCATTACATAAAAAAAAATCAACGAATCAAGTTTATTTCATGAAATAATGTTTTATTTAATGAAATAAGCATTACTCTCATTGCATTGTTTACCCGTGGCACAATGTAGATAATTTGTATCTATACTGGTGGTGCCCGTGGTCCCCTTGGGTTGACCCATTACCGGGTTGACGGGTAATTTTAATCACCCTATTTATATTTATTATATTTATATAGCGGCAAGTAGGTATATTAGGTAGTGCGGTGGTGTCTACGCCCTCTACCTGTACCTCTGGAGCTCTACCACCAGAAGAGCTCCAGTGATGGAGATTATGAAAAAATCCTAAATTTTTCCACTCCTTTACTCTTTCTATTGTTCGAATTTTTTAACAAAATTTCCTTTATTAATATGCCAATTGTAGGTGTTCATGAATGTATGACTACATAGGTAAAGAACACATATTACCTACTTGCTAACCCATTCGAAGAAATACAAATAAGCGTATGTAGGTATGTCAAAGATAAGAGAGTAAGCAGGTTAAGTTAACAAATTTAGTAAAATGGAGATAAGTAATTTAAGTAGGTAAATGAAACTTACGACAAACAATATAGTAGGTACCTAACTACCTACCTAACAGAGATTTAAGAATCAACGCCTTTCACACAAAATTCACTTTTACTTATTTAAACAACAGTACCTGTCTCATTTTATCAAAGTTTTCCGATTTGATGAGAGGTAGGTAGCTCGATATATAATAGAAATAGGTACATTTATAACCATTATCATACTATTCATAATAAGTGATTGTGATAAAACATTTCGTGTCCAAAAACCATTTGTTTAGTGAAATAGGTATCTATTTCAGGATTTGACTGTCAATTCTTATCATACCTAACGTATTATCAACAATTAAAAATGAGACAAATGTTGTAAATATCAATTAGGTAGAATAAATAAAAAAAACATATTCTAATTTGAATAGGAAAGGATTCATAATCCTACGAAATAGGTACAATCATTACGAAAAATAATCTCATTCGGCAAAAAAATCTTCATTCAGCTAAACATCTAAGGAAAATAAAGTAAAATTGAATAACTGTACACCTAAAGAAAAAAGCTCTTAAACTTACTCGTAATAATTCTTTTGCGAACTAAGCGACGAACTTTATCACGTCACTTCATAAATATTTTGGATCAATTTCGAGTTGTTCAAGTTTGTGACTGCGAACAAGATAGTCGATTTGTTGGTTTACGTGGGCGTAATGAGGTCTGTTACGATTCAATCAAAACTTGATACTTGTTCCACGGATCATTAGTTACCGCTAGACTCCGATTGAAATTAATTGATTTTCATAAAACGGTATTGTTGCCCACGGTTTATAAAAAGCAAAAAACCTGCAGTCATAAACAATGACCCATTGTTACCGTTCACAAAAATGTCCAATCACTATTGGCTTTTATTCCACCCACGTGTTTGATTACCTGGAGAATAATAGCTAATTAGACATAGTAATTAGCTTTTAACATGTATCTACATGTACCGTTTATTCTTTTCCATTCTCATATTTGTGGATACTGAAATTCGTGAATTTATCATCTACCATATTAAATTTTAGAGAACACAAGCCAACGTCCATTTACGCGGTAATATTGTATTCCGCAGCCACTAAATGTTTCTCCGAGCTATTATGTTAAGCTGAAACTAAATCATTTCATGTTTCCGCTCTGATGTTACATTTGTGCTTTCCATTAGCGATGTCAGACATCAACGGAACTCTGATATTACAAACTCTCTGATGTATGTTTACCTTTGATATAATCAAACAAATCTCATTGCAACATCCGCCTGTAAAAAGTACCAACAAACCGATCACGGCACTGCACAGAGTATCAAAATTTCATGACACACGCGTTCTCACAGCACTTTAATCCTTTATCGGAGTCAGGTTTTGCGTGGCACTATCTGGGAACATACATCCCTGCACGAATTGACGATGTTACGCGCGGTGGCGAAAGCCGACGGCGTAGCGTCCCCTTAGACGGCCGGAAAGCGACTGGTTGAAATTATGTTTAGCTGCGGACCACACCGGCTATTGCATCCGAGTTGAAACGAAAACGGCCGAATGTGATTTTGACGTGGGAATGGGATAGGATGGGATTGAAAGGGATAGACGCGCAGGTGGGGAGATGCATAGGGGGTTTTCTATGCAGGCTGGAGAGTGCATTCGGTTGAGAGATGCTGCCGGGCTGTGTACAGCTAGCCCCTATTATGAGTTACGTTAAAAATTGATGAGTCGACTGACCCGAATTGTCCAATTCCCTTAATGGTAGTGGGCTATAACACTTTTAGTTTTGTGTTAGTTTGCTGTGCGAGCATGTTTTTGTTTATGCTGCGGGGACAAGTTTAATCAAACCGGTGGGTTTTGGTTTTGATGTTGTACTAGTGTTTTCTTTATCATCTAATATCTTTCATTATAATAAACAATCGGCGTAGATACATACGCAATATAGTGAAGTGCTATTTGGTTTTCTGATGAGGTCTGGAATACCCTTACTCACATACCTATAAGACTGATTGAATTACTTATATCACATTTAATAATTCATATTCACTTTTGAACTCTTTATTTCCACAATGTAGGTGGTTTTACGCCCAAAACTGAAAACTTAACGCTGAGAGCACTCTTTGCCTTATTCACACAGATTCTTATAAGATTGATTTCCTCAGAAAAATATCATACTTATGGCTTTTTGTTATTGTAGAAGACGACTTGCAAATAACTTGCATTACCAACTGCAAATATGATTACAAAGATACCAACAAGTTTGTGTATCCGAATGTGATCAACATTTACAGAATGATCATAGTAGATACCCATAATTAAAAAAAAATGCTAAGTGCTCGATTTTTCATACAATAATGTACCAATCGTATCACAATTATTATTTAATTCAAAATACTTAATACATCTATACAGCGTTCAGGATTTTCCGATCCAGTACATATGCGAATGTAGAGCACCAGTCAATACAAATTATATTTCTCTCGAAGAATTAATCGATATCCAGGCGGTGCTGTTATTTTAATTAAAAAAAAAATTACAGTAAGGTAACAGTAATGTAAGGTAGTAAGTACATAATGTCGAGTTGATACAAGATTCATCTATTAAGAAAGCAGTATCAGCTACAGACTACCTACGACAACTAATATAGGTGACCAGAGTATAATAGAGGAGACAGCGTTTTGTGAGCCAAAACAGTTATTACAGGTGCTAAATAACGACTAGTAGGATGTAAGAGTGATTTGTAGAGACTACACACGATTAAGGTGCTAAGGCTGCTCGAAGACTTCGTATTTTATGTTAACTTTGAAACTGTATTGCACAAAGCCGTAGGTAGAGGTAAATGCATACATTATAGCAGATATAAATAAATAAATAAATAAATAAAATACGCTTACACTCACAGCCCCACAGTAGGTATAAACCTGTGTCGTGGGTGCCGTTGTACACATACAACACATACACAAGCACCCAGACCCGAAACAGATATCTGTAGGCCATACAAATATTTGTCCCGGTGCGGAGATCGAACCCGCGACCCTTCGAATCAAACGATGGTTTCACACCGCTGGACTAACCGGGTCGTCAATATGTAAACATCCAAAACACGTGTTTGTGTTCAAAAAATGTAATAAGTGGTGAGCTATAAGAGCGGGTAAGAGATAACTAAAAACGATCCTTTTATAAATCGTATCGCCTTAGATATATAAAAAATGTCTAAGAAAAGAAAAAAAAATTTTTTTTTCAGAAACACTGTTCGCCTAGATTTATGAAAAGAAAATGTTGGCTGATTTTCAAAGCCAATGCTAGGTCTGAGAATCTATTTTTGAAGAACACAGAATTTAATGAGAATCGTTTGAGCGGTTTCGGAGGAGACGAGAATTTTATATACAGAAGAGAATTATATTTTACGATGACCCGGTTAGTCCAGCGGTGTGAGATGACAGTTTGATTCGAGGGGTCGCGGGTTCGATCCCCGCACCGGGACAAATATTTGTATGGCCTACAGATATTTGTTTCGGGTCTGGGTGTTTGTGTATTTGTGTGTTTGGGTTTATACCTACTGTGGAGCTGTAAGTGTAAGCGTAAAAACAAGTAAAAAAAATTTTTTTAATCGAAAATTAGTGTAACTCTGACATTTGACTTAATCTTCGTCTTGCCCATGCTCAGTTTAAGACACACCCGTTCTGTGGCTCTATTGAGGTCATTGAGCATTGTGCTAAGGTCGATCTTAGCCATGACTACGATATCATCTGTACATCGGAGGTGGGAGATGTACTCGCCGTTGAAGCGTTGAGCTTGAAGACGTCTTCCAATGCAGCGGTGAACAGTTTCGGAGATATAACATCTCCCTGTCTCACACCTCGCTGCAGTTGGATAGGTTTCGAGTTCTGATCCTGAAGCCGGACCGACATAGTGGCGTTTTCATACAAACTCCTCTGCACCTCGATGTATCGGTAGTCTACTTGGCACCTCTGGAGTGACTGTAGCACAGCCCATATCTCAACCGAATCGAAGACTTTCTCATAGTCCACGAACGATAGACATAGGGGCTGGTTATACTCTTCCGTCTTCTGTATAACCTGCCGCAGCGTATGAATGTGGTCTATGGTGCTAAAGCCTTTACGGAAACCGGCTTGTTCGGGAGGCTGGAAGTCGTCGAGTCTGCGAGATAGACGGTTCGTGATCAATCTCGTGGCAGTGGGCAGGGCACATAGCTCGAAGAACTGGCGGCCGTTGGGGCAGAGCAGTTCTAGAGTGGCGACCGCGTACCGGGAAGCGAAGCGTATGCAGGCCCCCCACAAGATGGACCGACGATCTGGTGAAGGTCGCGGGCAATTGCTGGATGAGGGCGGCCCAGGACCGTTCGTTGTGGGACTCTTTGGGGGAGGCCTTTGTTCAGCAGTGGACGTCTATTAGCTGAAATGATGAAATAGCAGATTCAAATTAATAAATTAATTAAAACCCGGGATTGAAACAGCGTTTCGCGTCAAAACTGCCACTGCCAACAGTTATGGCATATTCTCCCGTAATAACGCACAATACTATTTTGGAAATCTTTAAAGAAGGCTCTTCCAAAATTCCTCTTTGACAAGAGCCTTCATAATTTCAAATATGCATCATTTATAATCTATAGGCTTTACCTATAGATAATTAGATAACGGGAGTTGACATGACATATTGTGTGATAAAACTCCTATAAAATTTACAGAAACTTCCACCGAATATCCGTACTTGAGAATACTGAAAAACAAAGCTCGATAATAATTCGAATTTCAAGCTTCATATCTAAGTGTTCGATCCGCCTTACAAATACATTTTAATAAATAGGGTCTCACGTTGCAAGCAATTAGAGTGGTTGTCATTTCAATATTTATGGTAAGTTCTGTAGCCAGAAATATGGTGTGCCACGGAATATGGTCATTTGTTATGTTGTTTTAAACACCAAGTGCGAGGTGTTTGCATAAAAAATGGTATAAAATAAGAATAAATAAATAAATGTGTATGTGTTGTGTGTATTCAACGGCACTCACGACACGGCACAAGTTTATACCTAGTGTGAGGCTGTGAGTGTAACCGTATTTATTCATCTATAAACAAGGAACCCTTACAGTTTCGCCATGTCCATCTGTCTGTCTGTCTGTCCGTCCCCGGTTTAGTGCAAAAACTATAGGTACTAGAGACTTGAAATTTGGCACAAGTCTACACCTTAATCACGTCGACAAAGTGGTAGAATAAAAACGTGAAAAAGATTATTTAGGGTAGCCTACCTCCCCTACGTGTAACACGCGAATATTTTTTTTATTTTTCGTTTTCTATATAGTTTGGTATATTTTTGGATTGGTCTTTCAAAAACGTGAGCGGTTTGCCAACATAATTTTCCGATTTAATTAACTATTCGTGACTTATTAAGCTTTAAAGTGCCAATTTTCATTAGAGTCAAGTGTCCCTCCCCATCTACAAACTAAACGGTTGTTGTTAGAAATTCAAACGTTACGGCAATAGTAGCTACATTTAGCGAAATTAAAAGGAAAACTGTCACACTTAAGTTGGCTTTACAAGTTTACGAGTAGTCGACCAAATGTTGAACGAAAGTTTTGAAGAACTCCATAAAAAAATTTTTTTTTTTTCATTACATTATTCAAACCTATAAACTACGGAACCCTACACTGCGCGTGGCCCGACACGCACTTGACCGGTTTTTTTTTATCGTTACGAAGGTGGGAAATAAGCATACAGTTCACATGGATGTTAAGTGATAACTGCAGCCTATAGACATCTACAAAAAAACAGAGATCAGCTAGTAAATAACTATTTCTTTATCGAAGGGGTACTTAAATGGTTATATTCATGCACAAACATACGAGTAAACCCACGATTCTCCAGTTATGATTTTTGAGTTCCATGTAATAAGAAGCGGGTTCATTGATATTCTGTTCAAGTTTCGCCTTCATTTTTGCCTATCATACACACGGAGGGATCTTATGGCTATTATTTGGGTTTTACATTCTCATTCTTTATGAATTTATGTAATGATCTAGTGACTAGTTTATACGTTGTATGCTTATATTTACGCTTCTTCATCTATACAAATAAATAAAATTTGGAGTGTCTGCTTGTAATATAAAAATAACCGCTTTTTACTAAATACATATTTATGTATACACGGTACGTATACCAAAACAACATGTTTTACAATTTTGTCCGTGTGTCTGTTTGTTGGGGCTAACCTCGGGAACGGCTGGACCGATTTTGACGGGACTTTCACTGGCAGATTGCTTATGTAATAAGGAGTAACTTAGGCTACTTTTATACAAGCTGCGCCCACGACTTCGTCCGGGTAGATACTGAACAATCATAAATTCTGACGCGGACGAAGTCGCGGGTACAGCTAGTTCAGAATAATAGTGTTGCCGTTTTGTGATGTAGTAGCACTTAGAAAATAAGCTTACAATTTAAGGCGAGTTAGTTTGAATTACTTTTTTTTTTATGTTATGGAAGTGGCAAACAAGCATGCAGTTCACATTGATGTTTAGTGATGACTGCAGCCTATAGACAACCACACAAAGACTCCTGAGGTCTAAGGTGTTATGCCTCTGTTCCGGAATTTAGAGGGCCCGTACATTACACCTGACCGGAACATAATAGTGCTGAACACTACTATTTAGCGGCAAGTATATTAGCTAAAGCGGTGGTGCGTACACCCGCGAGCTCCGTCACTGGAGCTCTATCACCAGTATGCCATATATCGCGAGACGTGCTTTAATGTAAGAATATCAAAAATACGAGTATATTTCTTTCCCAATTCTTACATAAATAGTTTTGAAGGTCTTCAAGAAAATAGATAAAATTTCCATGTGTATGTTTATAGGCTACATTAATATTACTTACCATCAATATAAACATAAAAAAGTGTCCCAACTTATTTTTATACATCACTGTTCGTCGTTTGTTTTAGCAAATTCTCACATTTGATTGATCTCACAACTAATTTTTCATTTTAAATTCTACTAATATCAAATGAAGCTATAGAAACTTTTTTTATTGAATCTTGTATCACTATAGAACCTGACAACAAAAGAGTTTTATGATCATATAGCTACCACAGAAGTTCTCAGTGAATCCTCTTATTAGCTTAATATCAACAACACTATGTTATATTGACACAAAGCTTATAAAAAACACGAAGAACAAACAACATAATGTCCACAAGGTCTTACAAGGATGCCCATCTGACCATAAAGATGGTAAAAAAAGATTTGAATACATATCAATTCTGCAATAAAATATCTGACCATATCCTACAAACGCGAGGAAGCGGTATGAATCGGTTTAAGGATAGTGTTCCAGTAAAAGCGAATTTATATAGTTTCGCATTCTCCGCTCGGTCTGAGAATCTGGCTGAGAACTGAAAAGAAGAAGGCATTTATGCACTTATGACGATTGCCTGAATATGACTACCACAAATTTTATGAATTATCTATTGCTCGCAACTTTGCCCACGTGGTGCCACTTTTTCGACTTGCAAAATATGTAATGTCTATCGTGATTCGATTTCAATTGCCATGAGAGAGGAACTAAGAACTAACCCACTACCGCGGTGATTCCCTTAGTGGTTCAGGTGAACCCCTTGCGGTCCATGGTAGACTCGAAGGGTGTCTACGTAGACGTGAATAAAAATTGGAAATATGGGAATGTCATAGGTATAAATGTTGCAAGGTGGGGTGTTTCGGTGGTCCACCGAAACCAGAAAAAAAATTAAAGGACAAGAATAAATAGTTTGGGAACCTCTGCTCTACCAGATCTTCATAGGAGGAGCCTTGGAAGGTTAGCGTGGAGAGTCATTGAACATTGGTTGGGAAGCGAAAATAATTTCAAATACCGGCCCTGTCGTTAAATCGTTTCATACCATATATATTTCAGATACAAAAGCCTAAGACCTAGTATAAAATTTCAAGAGAGTTCTACCCTGTCTGTTTTGCCTACTCATAAAATCTTATATTAGGTTTTAGTTGTGTATTACACTGTAATTTTATTCAAATAATGATCTGTAAAAGACTGGATTAAGTAAAATAAAGCCTATTTTAGTAAATTATTGGTTGTACACTTCACAACTCTAGATTACTAGTTATAATGAAAATTACTTCTTGGAACTTGGAACTACATATACTACTTAGAATTGGAATGCTTCAAAAATAACTATTTTTGAGGACATTACCAATAGTAATAGCAATTCCGATATAGCTTCGATATTGGTTTCGAATAAGATAATTTCTTTATTTACTGTCTGTAACGTCGCACACGCCGCTTAAACTTCTAGTCCTTTCAATGTGACTCTACACTTTTTACTTCATAACTACCATCGTATTTCAGGAAATTAAAAAAATCTTTATTGAATAAAATATCTAATAGGTAAGGATTCCACTGCAGAATCCTTTCGTTCATCCAGATGTGCTGCAAACCTAATTTTTATGCATATTTATAATCCAGAGAATATACTTGTATGTCCACTAGGTTGCCTATCAAAAATGGTCGCAAGTAATTTTTTATATATATATTTTTTGGGACTTTTTTTTAATTTGTTTTTTCAATAAAATATAATCCATTTCACGGCAATATGTAAAACGACTCTGAAAAATCACGGCGGCCGTTGCGCACTTGGCCGCCCCTACGTATTTTCATTCCGCCCGATAACTTTTGAGTCCATAACGTACATGTATTATTTATATATCAAATTAAAGCTATTTTATTCTCATTATTATGATATACGGGAGCCAAATTGAATCGGCCGCAAATAAGAGTTGCTGGCTGTTAAAGATAAAATAATAAAAAAAAATACTTGCGGCCAAATTTTGTTAGGCACCCTAGTGGATATATTTTCTCTATAATACTCTAGATTACAAATATGCGTAAAAATTAGGTTTGAAGCATATCTGGATGAACGAAATGATTCTGCGGTGGGATCTTAATCTATAAATCTTCGAGATAAATCACTGATCCATGATAATATGTTTCATGTTTTTCTATATCTTCATATACAATCCGACAAACAGACAGACCTGACCAGCATATTTTTGCTGGCCAGTTAGTCTTTCCTCTCCAATTTTACCTCATAAGTCTTTTATTGATGAATTAAGCTCGCTTACACTACACCCAAACTTAATCACCGCCCACGCAATCCGCTCCATAGGCCGTGTTCGCACGAATGGGACAGACGGACGTGGGCGAAATCCTGATTTTATTGGTTTCGGCTTTACATACTTATTCGATTTAGTTTTTAATACAGCTTGCCGCAAATCTGTGCCTGGTAATGATACTGTGGACACTATTTTTGGATTCACTGTGGAACGTTTCATGTTTAAGCCGTAAGCTATGGTTTATGTTGAAAATATATTCAGTTCAGAAATCAACGCAGTTGAAATCGACTATGGAGAATCGAGCTTTGTATGGGATGTATGGAATATAAATAGACTTCTTAGTTATAAGTTTGGTGCTAATGTATTTGAATTGGGTCGGTAAAATGTTAAAGTAAAATATATAAACATGGAAGTAATCACATCGAAGCGCGCATGGCCCCGCGGCTGGTGTAGATCGGAAGCGATCTGCTCGGTTAAGCACTACGGGCGCGGTCGGGTAGTGTGAAGTGTGATGGGTGACCGCTAGTGGCAAATTAAATGCGCCTTTCCGTGCTTCGGAGGGCACGTTAAGCCGTCGGTCCCGGTTGCTATCGATAGATAGCAGTCGTTAAACCTTGTCGGAGGCCTTATGGGTGGTTTAAAAACATCCTACAGCGGGTTGGCCACTAACCCACCCAACTCCACCAATCCGCATTGGAGCAGCGTGGTGGAGTAAGCTCCAGGCCTCCCCCCCTAAAAAGGGGAGAGACTCGTGCCCAACAGTGGGACGTATAATGGGTTGCCATTATTATTATTATTATTAATCACATCGAATTAAAATTCGTGAATGTTATCATTAACATTTGTTATAAAGTACAGATTTATAACAAGAGTAAAAGTAGGGATATCAAAAGGATTCAGAGTTCTCGCAACAGAAGTATCCTAAAAATAAAAGACGATGATGATGATGATCTAAGGCGCACCCAGGGTGGGCCTTGGCCTGGTTAAGAATTTTCTTCCAGTCCGAACAATTTCTGGCTCTTTCTCTCTAATAAAGATAAGTTTCAGATAAATACTGGAAGGTACATATTAGCACACAATCAAAGAAATAACTGTGTTATATATAATGTTATACTTAAAAATGCAAATTCGTCAGACAGAATAGCGCGATAAAAATCTAACCCAGTTCCAATTTCACATCACAAAGGCACTACATAATTCAAGCAAACAAAAGTCTTTTTGCTAAATGATTTTTATGAGCCGCGAAAACAAAACAGTCTATTCTATGACGCATTGTATGCAAGTAATGGCTGCCGGGCTAAGCATCATAATTCGTTGGCATGTCGCATCGTAAATACGACTCGGCGATGAAAGTTTAAGGTTTCAGCGAATATTCTTCGAGAAAATTCGTTTTGTTCTTTAATTAAAATTTGAGATCGTTACAGACCTATCTTTTTTTTATTGGTAGGTGGGCAACAGGCTACCTTCTTTTTGAGTATTTATGAATTTTCTTGCCTCCACTTAAAATGCATATTATATTACAGTTTAAATATTTATTACAGTCACATATTATTTTTGTTTTCTTAACAATATAGCAACATTTTTTAATTATTATAGATACAACTTTAACATTATTCCTTCATCCTATAAATAGTTGAGTACAACATCACATCACAATTTAATATTTTCCTTCTTCAGTAGGTAGAGCGGGTGGGTCATCAAGTCCCTATGCATACTACCTCGTACCGTTCGTTGTTACAAACTTTGGTGGAGAGTTTTATCCATTTTACAACGTCTTTGGTAGAAATTATGAAAATAAAATAAATTGAGTACCTATAAATTTACTTCTATCCACTTAATAGTCACATATAATTTTTGATTTGATGATTTACAACAAATTACTTATTAATGATATACAATCATATTATATTTTTCCTTCATCCTTAAAATACTTGAGTACAACACATCTCATAACTTGTGCCACGCCAACCGTCGGAAGTTCGTTGTTTATGAGGCCCACTGTCCGCACGCCCAGTACGGTATTGCAATCAAACTACATCATAACTATTGTTTACCACCGTTTCCTTTTACGGGAACAATATGTCAGATGGTGACTGCTATTTGCTTGGGATGGAAGCTTTGGGTTGATGTTTAATTATTTTTAGAATAAATACCAAAGCATTTATTTGTGATTGGGAAAATTTTGTGTGTAAAGGTTTTCTCGTAATTATTATTTCATCTTTCTCAGCATTTATTTGTGATTGGGAAAATTTTGTGTGTAAAGGTTTTATCGTAATTATTATTTCATCTTTCTCGTTTTATTCACCTATTTCTTAGCTGCTCGTTTAGGTTTTTTCTAGTTTTAGCACAACAAATAGGTTTTTAAAGTAGTATACTCACAGATAGATGTCTTATCTCAAATTTAAAATTATCTCAATTTCATCGCGACCAGCTCAGCGCTTTAGGTGTGAAAGCAAAGACAGACATTTTCTTAGAGTTGATTTCTTAAGCTTATTGCAAAAATTCTTCTCCATCAGTGGCGATGGTGGTGTTGGTGGTGGCGTTTGTGGCGTTGGTGGCATTGGTGTCAATGGCGGTGGCGTTGGTGGCATAAATGCATAAAATCTCTTTTACCAGTGGTGGTGGTGGTGGTGGCGTTAGTGGCGTTGGTGTCACTGGTGGTGGCGTTGGTAGCGTTGGTAGCATAAATGCAATAATGGGCCTTCTTTAAGGGCTTCGGAACCCTAAAATCTCACTGCTCAAAGCAACAGCAAAATATACTTGGAAATAACAAACTCATACTTTTATCACAGTCTAAAGAAAACGAACGTGTTACTTTTACTGTGATTTTGTATAAAACATGCAAATAAAATATTCTGAAAGTGGGTGTTTCAGTAGGTTTGCCTTGATAAAGTCAATAATCGTCACCAAATCTATTTTCAGGACTCATACGTTCGTCCCTTGCGTGGCCATTTTATCTATTATGTAGATTTACACAGTTTGAAAAAAGCAGTGGATATAAAAATGTTAAAAATTCTGAATTTTCTATTGTTAAACAGTTATTGGACTTTTGTTATGTAATGAAAGTGGCAAACAAACATGCAATTAACAGTGACGTTAAATGATGATTGGAGCCTATAAATACTCACACAAAGACCAGAGGTCAAAATGTAGATGCGTTACCACTCCTGTTGCCTTAAGGTGTTATGGCCCTGTGCTGGCAATTACAATGTACGCCCACATTACAACCTAACAGGAACACGATAGTGCTGAACACTACCATTTAGCGGCAAGTATATTAGATAATGCGATGGTGCCTACGCCCGCAAGCTCTGTGTTTGGAGCTCTACCACCAGAAATGTCACTCATATGTGTTAATGCAATTAAAAAAATTTTTTTTTTAAACCTTTGGATTATTTTTTCAGAGCTCTTTTATTTTGTTCAACTGATTCTTTCACTCTATAAGGGTACACCCTTCGAGGGCACCTATAAATAATTGATATCTGGCAACTAATTACGAACCTTTCATTAGACGTTATCGCCTACGAATGTTGTTCGGGGAATTTGTCTGAACGTTTCTGAGGGTATTCGGTCCGTGGTGGGATTAGGGTTGACAAGTCACTGGATTTGTTACGATGGAGTTATATTGATGCAGTAGGCAGTTAAGCTTATTGATGAAAGTCAATTACATTTTTTTTAATGTAATGGTAGTGGCAAACAAGCATGTAGTTCACATTGATGTAAAGTGATGACTGCAGCTTATAGACACCCACACAAAGACCAAGGTCAAAATGCATATGCGTTACCACTCCTGCGGCCTAAGGTATGCCTCTGTGCCGGAAATTACAGGGCCGTACATTACAACCTGACAGGAACACGATAGTGCTGAACACTACCATTTAGCGGCAAGTATATTAGGTAATGCGGTGGTGCCTACGCTCGCGAGTTCCGTCACTGGAGCTCTACCACCAGTAACGTTGATGAGATAAAGTAGTAAGTATGAGAATTCATAATTATAAACGTTACGTTGAACAATTCGAAAGAACTGATTAAAAGTTCCAAGAACAAGAACAGACTAAACAATGAATTTATTTAAACATAACAGTGTTAAGATAAATTGAAATAAGTTTTCTTTGAATTGACTTACAAAGTATTCACTTTGTCATTTGTATAACAAACGTGCGCAGACTTTTGTTTGTTTTATATCTCAATTACATTTAAATAAATATCAAAGTTACTCCTTCATACATGAACTAAAATAAACTTCTTATTATCATACAAACTTAGTACGTTTTAACGTTTTTGCGAACTACACTCATTGAAATAAAACTAATTCTCGGACTTATCTTGCGTATATTGTACTAAAATGAGTAATTATCATTTTCCGATGACGGTTACGCGATGTTGAAGCCGGTGTTCCTCAAGGTGGTGTTTTGTCCCCTCTCCTATTTTCAATTTTCATGAATTCAATTAGTTTTCCTCTTACTTCTCTCTACCATCTTTATGCAGACGATCTCCAAATATATACGCAGGCCCGATTGAATGACCTATCGAATGCCGTATCTATTATTACTGACGATCTAGCTTATATCTCGCGTTGGAGCAGAGCTCATAACAGAATAACATTCCACCGCCTATAAGAAACCTGCAAAGTATACATGGCTTTAAATACGCGATTCAAAAGTTTATATTTCGTCATCAGAAGTCGGAGGAGGATTTTATACATGAGACTTTTTTTGATGTCGCACGGACAAAATAAAGAACTGATGAAGTTTGTAATAATTTAGCTAACCTGTAGATGAGGATATGTATATATTATGTAACTTTTTGGTTTATATTACGCAAGGTATATAATTTTTATCGGATATTATTGTTTCTTTTTATTATTTGCACGGCGGATGCATTAACACTAGTGGCTATAAATGTGTGAGGTCTAGCGTTATCATGATGGAACATCACACCCCTTCTGTTGATCAATTCCGGCCGCTTTCTCTCAACTTCTTGCTTAAATCTCATCAGTTGTTCGCAGTAGAGTTCAGAATCGATAGTCCTGCCTGGTGGTAATAGCTCATAATGAATAATGCCCTTCCAATCCCACCACACACACAACATCACCTTATTGCGAGTTAACCCGGGTTTCGCCACAGTCTGTGAAGCCTGACCGGCCTTTGACCACGACCTTTTTCGCACGTTCTTGTCGTACGTGATACACTTTTCATCACCAGTTATCAGCTTCTTCAAAAATGATTCGGTTTCATTACGTCGTAATAAAGAATCACAAATGAGTACACGGTTCATTAGGTTTCTTTCAGTGAGCTCGTGAGGTATCCAAATATCGAGCTTTTTTTTGTACCCAGCTTTTTTCAAATGCGCCAAAACTGTTTTGTGATCAATTCTCAGTTCTTCAGCTACGTCGTAACTACTGATATGTCGATCTTGCTCCACTTTTTCAAAAATTGCATCCATTTTATCCGTAATAGGGCGGGCGACCAGAGCGAGGTGCATCTTTGACATCAAAATTTCCGGATTGTAAACGCTTAAACCAAATTTGTGCTACTCTCACAGACACTGCACTAGGTCCATAAACATCGCAAATTTTTTCGCGGCTTGCGTTGCATTTTTACCTTTTTTTTGGAAAAATTTTAAAATGTATCGAATTTCTTCATTAGATTCACTCATCTTGACAGTACGAAAAACAAATGAAAATCACACATTTGCCTAATTTGAATTTGGAATTATGTTCTCTAAAATTTTATCTTTCACTGATACCGAAACCAGCCAGACGCAAATACTACAGCCAAAGAGATTTTATTACAAGTTCATACTATAATGCGAAAAGACTTTTTCCCCCACCTATTACTATGATTTCAGCTAAGATCGTAATTCTTCATTGTTAAATTGATAATGATAATATATCAAACTGTCAAATGTCAAGATTGACAAGCTAATGGCATTAGAACTGTTCGCAACGGCAACTAACGTTACAACTATACACTATTCTTATCTTGAGACACTGAAGTCCTGACCGATTTGTCAAATCTTTTCTTCACATTTATTGCATTGCTTTATGGTAGCAGCAGCGCCATCTATTGCCCACTATGCTAGTTAGGCAACCGATATAATAGACTTTGCAGTTTATCGAATATTGTAAAGAAGTCGCTTTTACTCTTAATAATTGTTTTATATTATTTCGCATTAACACATGCTTGTGAAATATATTTTATTTAACGTAAAATGGAAAGAAAAATTTGACTTCAGGCGAGACTCGAACTCGCGGCCTACTGGGAATCTAGTCCAGCCGCTCTTCGAATTGAGCTACTGAAGTCCTGTCCGATTTGTCAAATCTTTCCTTCACATTTATTGCATTGCTTTATGGTAGCAGCAGCATCATCTATTGCCCACTATGTAGATATTTAAATCTGTAATTATTAGGATAAAAGATAGATTAAAAATAATTGAATAAGTACGAGTATGTACATACCTATGTATTTTTTTTTATCCGTATAGTTATTTTATGTCTATGTATTTAAGTTATACGACAGACGCTTTGCTGACGTAATTTAGGTCCTATATGTCACAAAATCGGCCCCAATGGAAGACCAGCGCCGCTCGTAAGATCGGTTTTATGCCGAATTGGGGACCTTTTTGTAACAACCTTCATTTTGTGTTCTTAGTTTTAGTTTTTTATTTTGTTGTTGTTGTTACAAATAAAGTTTTTCTATTCTATTCTATTCTATTCTATTCTATTCTATTCTATTCTATTCTATTCTCATGGATTAAAAATTAATCCCGAGAAGACCCAACTCATCATCACAGGTAGCAAAATACTGCTAAATAAAGTAGACTGGGTCAATTTACCTCAAGTAACTTTTGATGGCATCGTTATACCATTTCGCGATAAAGTTAAGAATCTGGGTCTCATTCGAGACAGTACTTTTTCATGGACACCTCAAATTTGCGAAATTTGTAGGCAGGTCTTTGCGTCTATCGGCTCTGTGAGGAGGTTGTTTTGTTTTCTTACATTCAAACGTATACATATTTCAGCATTAACATGATATGAAAATCATGAATACGCAACTCATCACAGTAACAAATCGTCTTACAAAATGACCACAAATCAGATTTATTCATCAACGCCTATACATTGCATGGAAACACCTTCAGCTGTGATCCGAACACAATAGCGTATTTACTTAACAAGTGGCATCTTCCGGATAAGGTCTTCTTAGGGGAGGATAACGTGGAAACCTTTTGTGACCAAAGGTTAACGGATATAAGTCAACTGGATGTGGCTTCTTCTGAGAGCGCGAAACGAATATTCAGTGATCACGTTTTAACAACCGACCAGTTTTGGAATTAGGCATGTTTTACACCATGCTATTTTAGCAGTGAGCATACCGGGGTGCTAACCACGAATTAAGTTAACGTGGATTGTTTCTTATGGAAAATACGCGAACGGTCTGTATTACCGACGTCAGGTGTTTATGTTTATAGAATACACGTCAGGTGGCTAAGGGTTAATTAGATCATTACACTCAAATATAATCAAATTTCAACAATATCACATTTCGAACTGATAACCTTGTTTCTTTTTGAAGTCGGTTAATTAAAAAGTGCACGATGCACAAAGCGATCCCCACTCTGTTGTCTAGTATTTAAGATTCAAGATCCGTATACCTGTAAAGCTGCTTATTCCTATTGTAAGTAAACAAAAAAAATATATATCTGTTGTCTCTGTACCAGGGTCATATCTGCTTATAATGCTGAATAGTATATTTTAGCAGCTAATTGGAGAAAAAAAGTTAAAAGAGTAGTTATTCTCTCAAAGCTGCTAAAATCTCTAAGTCGAAAAATAACACTGAGGCATAATCCCTTAGTGTTATATTTTGACTTAATGATCAAAACCAGATCACCGTGTGTGGGTAAGCTACGAAGAAATTTAAGTTTTTATATCATTAAATAAGTTTACAAACTTCCAGTCAACTTTACATCGGTGTCCATCTTTTGTTGTGCCGCCGGCCTTTGTTGTCGCGTCACAATGAGTGTTAAACATGAGACGCGGGGGCGGTTGACCCGCTGAAATTATGAGATTTCGCGTTTTAATATCCCAGGGTTGACCGCACTAATTGTGGCTGAAAGTAGCAATTTTTAACCTCACTTTTTAACTTTAAAAACGTCAAAGGCGGTTTAAAGTTCACAAAATGTGCATTTTTCGTGTTTTGAATACATTTTTGGTATATGTACACCTGAGTCCTTTCTTTTTTGTACATAAAGAGGTATTTGTTTAAAACATTAGGCATATTGTGTTTTTCTTTTTGAAAAAAGTTGAATTTAAAATTTGTTTAAATTCCGTTGGATTTGTTCGTAAGGAAGCCTGCGGGCGTAGGCACCAACGCATTACCTAATATACTTGCCGCTAAATGGTAGTGTTATTGTAGTGCCCTGTAATTTTCGGCACAGACGCATAACACCTTAGACCTCAGAAGTGGTAACGCATCTGCATTTTGGGTCTGGTCACCACTAGTCTTAATGTAGGTGTCTATAGGCTGCAGCATCACTTAACATCAATGTGAACTGCACGTTTGTTTGGGCATATAGAAAGAATGTCGAATGAGCGAATGACTAAACAGATATACAATGCGAATGTGGATGGTTGTAGAGGCCCAGGAAGACCAAGGCTGACCTACCATGACCAAATAGGTCGAGTTCTGTCTGATGGTGGGGTCAAAAGTCTTAGGAATCGGCGTGCATGTATGAAGAGAATGATGAAGGTAGACGAGGCACGAGAGGTTTGTCAGAACCGAGATGTCTGGCGCTCTACACTCTCTGCCTACCCCGTTAGGGACCTGGCGTGAAGATACATACATACATGAATAAAAAAAAAAGAATTAAAATACACAATTGGCGGTCTTGGAGGAAAAGAGTGGCTATGTAATACAAGACAGGGGTGTACGATATGAATAATAAAATAAAAAACGAAAAACTAGCAAAATAAATTCGTAAGTAATGTCAGTTGCATCCGTGCGAAGCCATGGCGAACCGTTAGTTTTATATATTACTAGCTGTGCCCGCGACTTCGCCCGCGTGAGAATTTATGATTGTTCGGTATTTACCCGGACGAAGTCGTCGGCGCAACTAGTATAAAAGTAGCCTAAGTTACTACTTATTACATCAGCTATCTGCCAGTGAAGGTCCCATCAAAATCGGTCCAGCCGTTCCCAAGATTAGCCCCGCCAAACAGACAGACAGACAAAAATTGAAAAAAAAAAATGTTTCGGTATATGTACCGTGTATATATACTTATGCATTTAGTAAAAAGCGGTTATTTTTATATTACAAACAGACACTCCAATTTTATTTATTTGTAAAGATGATGTTTCTTTTACGACGTACCGAAAAAATTACTACTTATTGATTATCCGAACAATCCATACATCCTTTGTTATTCTAATATTAAGTTCGGTACAAAATATAATCGTAGCTCATCGTTGCTGACACAGCAGATAGCCGCCATTAAGGGTGCAGACCCTCGCCCTTGGAAGACATGATGAATGAATTTAAAACGATACCAAGATTTCTTTGAATGTTATGAAGTAATACAATGTTTAATATTTCTTTTGGATAAGGCATTTTAGGAAGAAAAATCAATAACAATTAATAACTGACTGACTGGTGGTAGAGCTCCAGTGACGGAGCTCGCGGGCGTAGGCACCACCGCATTACCTGATTTACTTGCCGCTAAATGGTAGTGTTCAGCACTATCGTGTTCCGGTCAGGTGGTAATGTGCGGCCCTGTAATTTCCGGCACAGAGGCATAACACCTTAGGCCTCAGGAGTGGTAACGCATTTGCATTTTGACCTTGGTCTTTGTGTGGGTGTCTATAGGCTGCAGTCATCACTTAACATCAATGTGAACTGCATGCTTGTTTGCCACTTCAATTACATAAAAAAAAAAAAAAACTTTTGTGTTAATCCTGAACGCTACGCAAGACGTTTGCGAAATAGATAGAGGTGCTACAAATAATAATTTTCCAAACTGCTGTCAGACAAATACCACCTCAGTCTGCCCGAGACCACGGAAACTGAAAAGCGACCGAAGGGTTCGATTTTAAATAATCATTTTAGTTTAATATACAAGAGATAAATCCGAAAACTAGTTTTATTTCAATAAGAATAATCAAACTTTGTTTTCTTGGTTTAATCATTACAGGTGACGTTTTTACCGTTCCATACCTCAAATGAAAATAGCGGAACCCTCATGAGTTCACTCGTGTTTCTGTCTGTGTGTATGTCAAAGCGGAATCTCTGAACCTTTATTAAAGTTAAGTATCATCATATCAGCCGAAACATGTCCGCTGCTGGACCAAAGCCTCTCCATAAGGGGGATATGCTATGATGGCCACGCTTGGCATGCGGATTGGCGATCGCAGTGGCGATTATCAATAGTGGTTATTCGCTCTAGGTAGTTTAAAAAAATACGGTAGTAAAGTGCTCTCCAGGAGCCTAATTATCGATAGATACATAATTATAATAAGATAGTGTGGCCAGTATGTTGGGGACGTTGAACGGCGGAGACGGACTGGACGTGGCACATTGGGTTTAGTTTCTTTGTTGTGCTTTAATAAAAAAAAAAATAATAATAATCAATGTGAATTGTATGCTTGTTATCAGGTTTTATGGTAATGTTATGAGGTTTTATGGTAATGTTTTAATTATAAGTGTCTATTTTGATTTTTATTAGAGCATATTATTATTCATATTATTTAAATATAAGAACTTGTATGATTGTAATATTACTCATCTAATAATTATGAATAAAAAAAAAATAAAAAAATTAGATAGTGAAACTCGAATGCCTGTACATCGTCACGTAATTAAAGAAGAGAAACAGAAACCAAAAAAATAGTTTATGGGAATTTCGTCTGTCTATCTTTCTGTCTGTCTGGTACGTTATAGTGCGGTTTTCACAAACGGATTACATACAATTAGGAGCATTGTCTAAACTTTGTTTCGTCACACTTGGTTAAGGGAAAAAGAAGTTACGGTCAATTGAAAATATACTTCAAGCACTGTATCGGTTTAAACAAAATTATTGTGCAATATCTACGCGGACGAAGTCGTGGGCACAGCTAGTATGAAATATATGAATAAACAGTAATGTCCTTATAAGTGTCTTTCAAATTTATGGTCACCGAGTTATAGAATATTACGCTTGCTGTTGTGTAGTGATTGTATCTGTAGTACAATCACTACACAAATCAATGTACACATTCAATACTTTCTAAAAAATCTCTATAATATTTTATTTTTCGCAATAACACATGCGAGTAGACTTTAGAAAATAAAGAAAAACGGAAAAGAAAAACTTGACTTCAGGCAGGAATGGAACCTGCCACCTCAGGATAACCAGTCCGCTTTACCACTAAGCTACCGAAGTCCCAAACCGACACATCAAATTTTGCCGTTTTTGATTTTTAGCCGATTTAGGGTCAGTGAACGACATCCATTGATAACTAATTAATATATATAAAGCTATACAACCGATATGATAGACTTTGCAGTTTTTACGATATCGTTAAGATGTCGCTGGGCCCTTAATTATTATAATATTTTTATTTTTCGCAATAACACATGCGAGTGAACTTTAGGAAATAAAGAAAAAAGGGATTTTTTTTTGCTGGAATGGTTATCCTGAGGTTGCAAGTTCAATTCCTGTCCGAAGTCAAATTTTTCTTTCCAGTTTTTCTTTATTTTCTAAAAAAATATCTTATAAATATGCGCCTCCTCCATTCTTCTCAAATCAGTTTGTTGTCGAAAATAATAAATCTGGGTAGCCCTCAGAGAGCAAAGTACAGAACCGCAGGCTTTTTTCACGTCTTTGGTTTTCGACAGGGGCTGTAATGAAACAAAAATTCATCTTGTCACTCTTGAGATTTTCGTTTGTGGATCGCGGATTCATTTTTCGTTGTGAAATATATGTTCAATTGTTGATGTGTCTTAAAACCTTCTGCGCGGTCGGATTCAACCACCGACCGTCGTGTCCTTAGTCGGGGTGATGTGAAAATGGACAGTGTAGAAATCGATTGGCCCGACTAATTTTGCTGGAAGTCAACAGCCTTGGTCGTCAGCGCATCCCTGCCGACAAGCTGCGACGTGCGTGCGTGTTATGCTTCTGTGCCGGAAATTACAGGGCCGTACGTTACCACCTGACCGGAATACGATAGTGCTGAACACTACCATTTCGTAATGCGGTGGTGCCTACGCCCGCGAGTTCGTCACTGGAGCTCTACCACCAGTAAAAACCCAGTCAGTTTCATACTGCTTAACTTTTGCCTGGACATGTATCTGACGGCAGCTACATACTTCATAGTGAAATGTTTTGATAGGCGTTACGAAACCGACAAAATAAAGCCATACAGGAAAGCATTAGAGTTAGGCGGTTGGCCCTTAGGTCAACTTTCTTAGGTTCACTAGATTTCAAAACTAATTTACCGTGTACTTTTTCATTTTTCCTTTGCTGTTATTGGAATGTACTACGTATATCTGTCTCTGTCTTTCTTGCACCAAATTCATAGTCAAATATCAATTTAAAAAAATCAATCAAATTCATTCAGCCTTTTTGAATTTTTGTTTAATTGGACATACGATCCAATGCACGTAGAGGGCTCATCTCGGGACAACTTTATGGAGTTAGATTTCTTTATTGCTTGTGGAAGTAACAGCTAAACATACAAACTTCCTTTTCCAGTATAAGTTGTCAGCAACAGACAACAACAAAAGGTGTCCGTATTTGACATCATTTAGATCGTTAACCAAGGGGAGGTCTCAGGATGCAGTCCCTTGAAAAAAAAAATAATGAGCTTTTTCTTTTTTTTTTTTTTTTTGTATGTAATGGAAGTGGTAAACAAGCATGCAGTTCACATTGATGTTAAGTGATGACTGCAGCCTATAGACACCCATACAAAGACCAAGGTCAAAATGCAGATGCGTTACCACTCCTGAGGCCTAAGGTCTTATGCCTCTGTGCCGGAAATTACAAGGCCGTACATTACCACCTGACCGGAACACGATAGTGTTGAACACTACCATTTAGTGGCAAGTATATTAGGTAATGTGGTGGTGCCTACGCCCGCGAGCTCCGTCACTGGAGCTCTACCACCAGTAAAGAGCTTAGCGCTTAGTTTTTTAAAGAAAAAATCAAATGTAAATGGTGTAATCACAAACCAGTAAGATTATGGCAGAGGCTACTTACTGGTGCTAGAGCGCCATTGAATGTTCTTGCGGACGTAGGCATGGCATTACGAAATCTATTTTCCGATTAGTCCAGCGATGTGAGATGACCGTTTGATTCGAAGGGTCTCGGGTTTGATCCTCGCACCGGGACAAATATTTGTATGGCCTACAGATATTTGATTCGGGTCTAGGTGTTTGTGTATGTGTTGTATGTGTACAACGGCATCCACGACACAGGGTTATACCTACTGTAAGGGTGTGAGTGTAAGAGTTTTTTTTTTAAATAATAATGAACAATAACAATATCTTTTTTCAACAAACAAACATGCAGCTCACAATGATGTTAATTGATGACTGCATCCTATAAGATGTCTATAGATGTCTATACATCTACACAAAACCAGCATTACCTAATTTACTTGCCGCTAAATGGTAGTGTTCAGCACTATCGTGTTCCGGTCAGGTGGTAATGTACGGCCCTGTAATTTCCGGCACAGAGGCATAACACCTTAGGCCTCAGGGGTGGTAACGCATCTGCATTTGGCCTTGGTCTTCATGTGGGTGTCTATAGGCTGCAGTCATCACTTAACATCAATGTGAACTGCATGCTTGTTTGCCACTTCCATTACATAAAAAAAAAAAAAAAAACCAGACTTCAAAATGCAGAAGCGTTGCCACCCCTTAGACCCTGTATGGCCCCCTAATAATTATCACACAAACGTGAGAGTTATTATGGGGCCATACATTACTATCTTACCGAAACACGATATTAATCATGCTAAACTCAACCATTTGGCGGCAGAGAACGTACTGTCGGTAAAGCTCTAGTGGCGGAGCTCGTGCGCGCACGCACCACCGCATTACCTAATATTCTTGCCGCTAAATAGTAGTGTTCAGCGCTATCATGTTCCGGTCAGGTGGTATTGTACGGCCCTGTGATTCCCGGCACAGAGGCATAACACTAGCCCTCAGGAGTGGCAACGCATTTGCATTTTGACCTCTGGTCTTTGTGCAAATGACTATAAGCTGCAGTCACCACTTAACATCAATGTGAACTGTATGCTTTTTTGCCACTTTCATTACATAAAAAAAGATAGATTAGGTATTGCGGTGGTGCCTACGCCCTCGAGTCCCTATACTGGGATTCTATCACCAGTAAAATACCTTGGTACTTGATACCTAATCGGTCGTGTACAATCTGCAGGCGGGATTTAGTCTTCGGAATAGGCGTGCCTTCATATAAAGAGGGATGTATACAGAAAAGGCACGAGTGGTATGTAAGAACCTGGATATTTAGCTCTCCTTGCTCTCTGCCTATCCTGCAATGGACTTGGCGTGATACATACACACGATTTTAACGAATGTATCATACGTGAAGGTTAAGGTACTCAATGACCACTTCGCATTCATGTACGTAAACAACATAAAACTTATTCGAACTTTCTAAGAAATTTGCGACCAAAATTTCTACCTTTCTGTTGACTGCAAACGCAACTTATAACTCTATTCGGAAATGTGGTTTGGGGCTAGTATGTAAAGTTGAAGGGAAGCAGTTATTGCGTCCCAATCTATTTGAATAGGCCGATCCCTTTTGCGGGGCTACGGTCATAAGCGGCGCGGGTTGCGAAATATTAAATATTTACTTTTCATTTAATTTAAGCAATATCCATATTCCATTTGGTGGCATAGGACTTGCATTCTTAAAATATTAATATACCAACGTTAGGCCACCACCTTATAGAAAGGGAAGATATGGACGAATGTTACACGTTCGTCTATATTCTAGCCCCCTTATTCATAAACATACATTACATAGGGTTTAGCTATAGAATGCTTTGTCTTTGTCAGTTGCATTGTCAAATGTGCACGATAGAAAAAGACAAAGGAGAAATTAGCAACACTTTAGCTGAAATACGTTTATGAATAAGGGGATAGAACTGTACCCAGGGAATCCTCAAGACTAGGTCGACATTCTAGACACTAGAAGGTAGACCCAGTTAATAGAGTTTCGAAAACATTTAACCCGGCAAAATGTAGAGCCGAAACGTTTCGGTCGAATTTTTTGAATGTTTACGGTATTATGAAATCAATTTAGAATTCAGACGATTCGGAAGTCGAATTATCTCGTGGCGACTTTTTGAAAACTTTTGGAGGGACGAGGCTTTATTTAGGGGTGGATACTCAACAGGGTACAAGATATCTCCCACATCTTAATCTGACGCGCTTATGAATACCCAAAGACTGCTTCTTGGACTTCCCCTTAAGATAAATTTAAGCCATACAAATTAACTCCATACACATGTGTGTAAGATTTGTGATCAAACTACATATTCAAAGCCACGCAATGGCATTATGCTCAAAAATCAGAAAACATGGAAAACGCTTGATAACATTATGAAAAAAAGCATCGTATATTTTGAGTCGCTTTTTTGAAACGCTTGGTGCGTCCTTGAAGTGGTTTGATCTTCGGCATTACGTCCACTAAAAATGTAAGAACTAATTATGTTGCAGTCGACCATTACGACGACCCGGTTAGTCCAGCGGTGCGAAACCACCGTTTGATTCGAAGGGTCGCGGGTTCGATCCCCGCTCCGGAACAAAGATTTGTATGGCCTACAGATTTTGTTTCGGGTCTGGGTGTTTGTGTATGTGTTGTATGTGTACAACGGCACCCACGACACAGGTTTATACCTACTGTGGGGCTGTGAGTGTAAGCGTATTTTTTATTACGTCACATTATCTGCTGGATAAATTGTGAAACTATCCAAATAAATATGCAAATTTGTCACACATTTGCGCTTCCTCAATAAGACGTAATCCCCGAAGGAGTAGGCAGAGGTAAATGGATGCATTCAATCATACATTCAAAAACCCACGATTCGCCGGGTGCAATACGGGACTTCGCCGGTTACGTTTTTGGCCCAGGTAACAGGTGGCGAGCCTGTTGCCCTCTCCGGGCACATTACCAAACTCCGAGGTACTGGGAAACTTCCAGAAAATGGAAAAAACCCAATAGAACTAGAGATAAGGAATTATAAACCTTTATCTGTGATAGCCCTCGATCCGGGAATCGAACCCAGGACCTCCAGCGTAGTAGTACCACTAGGCTACGGAGGAAATTAAAGACATTAAAATATTGTTTTTTTTTTAATCAAAATTTGATTAATACTGTTATTTTTATCACATGTATAATATTTCCTGATACCTCTAACGACGAATGGCAATGGCCGAACAGCTGATCCTCGTATAAATTTAAGTCGTGTTTACACGACACAATCTACTATTTTTATTGACCGGTCTGAACTTTTGTTGGATAACCATGACTTTCCAGGAAGATAGGAAATTTATTAAGCAATGATACAGTGATAAAAGACGTTTCAAATTGATTGTGATGGGCTTATCATTTGTATTTGTAGAAAGTAGTCACTGAAGTCAATAAACATAACTGGTATAATAATATAGCTGACGGGGTTGGCAGAGGTGTTATTTTCTTAAAAGGAATTTTGTATATATCTTCACGCCAAATCCTTCATGAGGTAGGCAGAGAGTGTGGAGCGCAAGATATCCCGGCCCTGACAAACCTCCCGTGCTTCTTTTACATTCATCATTCTCTTCATACATACACGCCAATTCCTAAGACTTGACTCCATCCTCAAAAGGAATTTTAGTGTCACAAAACAAACCATCGGGCCACCGTTGGAAGGTATTGGAAAATGGTCAGCGTTGCCAGTACTGAAGGACTCTTATGACGCAATTTCTTGAGGTGTAAATTATTTGCCTTTCATTCATACTCACGATCCTAACAACGGTTTTGCCTTAGCAGATAAATAAAGTGATAACTGTGGTGATACAATATATGTATCTTCAAGGCAGGTCCCTAACGGGGTAGGCAGAGAGTGTGGAGCGCCAGATATCCCGGTCCTGACACACCTCCCGTGCCTCATCTACATTCATCATTCTCTTCATACATGCACATTAATTCCTAAGCCTAACTTTTTGGTGATACAAGCTTGTAAATACTCAATATTATTTGGAACTACCTGACCCCGTAAACGTCGTTCTGCCATACAATAAATGTTTCAGCCATAGCCTCAAAATAAATTACAAAACAAAAAGCAGACGGGTCCCATCATCGGTGTGAGCGCGTTGCTCACGTTGCAAAAATGTATGGACCTCCGGCTACGTATTATACACAATATCATTAAAAGGCAAAATCAATATTAAAACTTTTCCACTTATTTGCAGTTACAACACATTATTTGCAGTTACAATTGCAACTCAAAACCAACATGGCGAATATGGCGATGACATTTTGACAAATTCCTTGCAATTTGCAATGAGGTTATGTTAGGTGCCTACGTTGAATTGAATATTAGGTAATTTACAAGCAGAGAATTACGACTCGTTCAGTAATTTTTCACGGAACTTAGTTTTAAATGTCTTAAAATGTCTAGTTAGTGAAGGTCGGCCAAGCGTAGGAATATGTGATGCACTAGCAAGATACAAACAGCATTAGTTTTGTTTTATCTACATACTATCCCAAGCGTAGGGTGTATCACCGCCATGTTGAATATCGTTGAAAATGATAAAATTGTTTGAATTAAATGTGGTTGTAACTCTAAAATATATTCTTGAATAAATTATTTGTATTTTTCTCGGTTCCTTCTTTACTTAACACATTTTTTGAGGAAGTGTACGCATCGTAGCCGAGCTCGCAACATCTCCTTTATTTCACGTGCGCTATGTCTTGCGACAGCTTCTACGATATTCATTTTATATATATGTAATACATTAGATAGATATAGGCCGTCGCAGATTTTTTTGTAAATCTACCAAAAAAGATATGATTTGCAAGATTTTTTTATAAATCTCTTATTTCACATTGTTGTAAACGCGTCCTTATTCAACCCGGTGATGTCACCGAAACCGGACACGGCCGGACCGGACGACGGGGCGTCGGACGAGGGTGTGTGGAAGGGAGTGCATATTCTAATTTACTATCTAATGAACCTTAAAAGGTTGGAAGTTTTTGGTTTAATTATAACGTGATTGTATTTCGGTAGTGTTAGATTGCGTTAATTGCTTAAGAATTTTCCAATTATAATTCTGATGCAGAATACAATTAAGCATGACTATTTCACTTCTTAGTGATACTTTTTTTTATGTAATAGAAGTGGCAAACAAGCATTCAGTTCACATTGATGTTAAGTGATGACTGCAGTCTATAGTCATTTGCACAAAGACCAGAGGTCAAAATGCAGATGCGTTACCACTCCTGAGGCCTAAGGTGTTATGCCTCTATTCCGGAAATTACAGAGCCGTACATTACCACCTGACCGGAACACGATAGTGCTGAACATTACCATTTAGCGGCAAGTAAATTAGGTAATGCGGTGGTGCCTACGCCCGCGAGCTCCGTCACTGGAGCTCTACCACCAGTAAGCATACATACAAACAACCACGACTCGCCGGTTACGTTTTGGCCCATGTAACAGGTGGCGCACCTGGTGCCATCTCCGGGCACATTACCAAACTCCGAGGTACTGGGAAACTTTCAGAAAATGGGAAAATCCCAATAGAACTAGAGATAAGGGATTTTTAAACCGTTATCTCTGATAGTCCACGAACCGGGAATCAAACCCAGGACCCCCAGCGTAGTAGTAGTGGCCTGCTACCACTACGCTACTGAAGCAGTTAGTATTATGAATTAAAATGCAGGAAAAAGCTAGTTGGTAACCTATAGAAGTTTTTTGATTTTATGTGCCTACTGCAATTCATAGACAATTTATCTTTAGCTCCTCACACCCAAGTTGTATAACTTTAAAAAGTATTAAATTTAATATTTTATAAGTCATACAAAACGTACGTTCAACATTAAAGTACTTTATAACTGACGTTCTGCAATGTAAAGTCCGCATACAGGGTGCCCAGAATATTTATTATTTTAATTGCACCTCCCAGGTTTCTAGGATGGGCTGCACACACCTAGTATGTCTCTATGACGGGAAGTAAATTTACCTAATTTTAAAGTAAATTTTTTTACTGCTTTGTTCGGAGCGCTCCAGTGACGTAGTTCCAAGACATCTACAGCGGCAGCTAATTTGTTTACATACTTATTATGTAATCCATTAGCATCTAAATTCATCATCATCATAACGTATCTGATTAAATGGATTTTTACGCTTTCACTTTATCATACATTAGTGTGATACCGAAAGTTCCGAGACAGAAGAAAACCAGGATTTGCCTAAAGTGACCATACGTCCCGTTTTGAACGTTCACATTTTCATGCAGCCCAACCCGTGTCCCAGGAAAACTTTTGGGAAGCGAAAATGTCCCGTTATCGGTAATCTCAGCAAAAATGTATAGAAAACTAGCGTAGTCGACTGAAGTTGTCCTGTAAACGTCAATCCAAAATTTTCATATTTTTTAAATAATTTATAATACTCTTAAAGGCCCGATAGCGATACCTAAGATACTTTTATGTAATTTTCAGCACAGAGACATAACACCTTAGGCCTCAGTAGTGGTAACGCATCTGCATTTTGACCTTGGTCTTTTTGTGGGTGTCTATAGGCTGCAGTCATCACTAAACATCAATGTGAACTGCATGCGTAAACAAGCATGCAGTTCACACTCCATAACATAAAAAAAAAAATAACGATACTTAAAGAAGGGCGTTAAAGCTTCGTAAGTAAGCCTCTTCCCCCTGGTTCTTTGGAGGTTAATTTTAGAAATGTCCCGTTTTGAGTGACAATAAAAATGGTCACGTTAGTTATGCCTCAAGTCCACTAGTTCTTCTGACTTCCAGTTAGGCTACAGTATTTTGAGCTTCATTGCCCCTCTTATGACATGGAACAAGAAATAAACTAACAAAATACTGTTTATATAAATTGGGTGCACGAGAAATAGTGCACGGATATGGTGAGACATGATCCTATACGCAAATTGGTCCCAAGTTTTATTTTAAATACTTATTACAGGCGTATAAATTGCTGATTCAAAAATTTTATACACAGTCCTTTTTCTGATCATCGCGGTCAATGTTTGTCTCCATAAATTTACTAAATTCGACTCTTAAGGTCTCTCGCGTCAAAACATCGCACTATTTGCATAAGTCTGGTAGATGCAACGCAACTGAAACGTATGAAAGACGTAAGTTATGATGTACAGTAACAGTTATCCTTTTACATCGTTATTGCGTGATCCTCAAAGTTGTGGTGAGAAATTGTTGAGTGTCACTGTAATGTTTCCGTTTGGAGCTTGAATAACTTTTCATATTGTCTTAGGTTTTCTATGGTTATCATTGTTATCTCTTGCTAAAGTTCCAGTAGACGAGGTGGAGGCTTTTCTTTTGTTTTGGGAAGATTACGGACAATGTTTCTAGTGTTTTGTCCTTTATATAATACTAGCTGTGCCCGCAACTTTGTTTGCGTGGAATAGTGGCTATGAGACTTTGGGCAGCGCTTTTGGATATACATTTTGGTTTATTTTGGATCATAAAAAGTTTTAGCTAAAGTCTGCTTTGCAGTAATGCTTCTCTGTACACGATATAAGACGTATGGACATCGGGGATAAAAGCACACAGGGTGCTAGGATTGCGAAAAATTGCCAATTATGTGTTTAAACCCGCATCCATCCTATGCTGAACCGTACTTTCGAAAAGGCCGTTTTAAACTTCTATGGTATTATTTTTTTAATAGAAAATTATTATAAAGTTTTGTATAGTTCAAATCACCATCACCACTACCACTGTCAGCACTACCACCTCCACCACCGCTACCACTACAATCGCCACCAACGCCACTACGAAACACCTACGCCACCAATGACACCAATGCCACCAAAACTACCAACAACACCAGGAACGTCACCAACGCTACCAATAAAAAATAAATAAAATACGCTTACACTCACAGCCCCACAGTAGGTATAAACCTGTGTCGTGGGTGCCGTTGTACACATACAACACATACACAAACACCCAGACCCGAAACAAATATCTGTAGGCCATACAAATATTTGTCCCAGTGCGGGGATCGAACCCGCGACCCTTCGAATCAAACGGTCATCTCACACCGCTGGGCTAACCGGGTCGTCAAACCAATACCTCCATCGCCACTAAAAACCACCGCCAGCACCACCAACGCCACCAACAACACCACCAGAGACACCAACAATACCTACGCCACCAACGACACAAACGCCACCACCACCACCATCATCATAATTACATCCGAAAGACGTCCATCCGTCTCCGCTGGACAAATCCTTTCCCGAAGATGCTCCTAAAAGTGTTGTGCTTCATAAGGAAAGAATATGCCATAATTGCCACGCTTGGCATGCTGAATGGTGATCATAGCGGCGATTGCTTTATGCCGGGACGCTGCTGTGCGGTATGCTTAATGTTACAGAGAAAAAACCGGCCAAGTGCGATTCGAACTCGTGCTCGAAGGGTTCCGTACAAAAAATGGCATAAATATTACGTTTGTTGGAAGGTAACATACAACATAAGACCTCAAAATTCTATGAAAATTTTAAGCCTCCATTTGCTACCGTTTTTAATGTCGAGTAAAAATTATACAAAAAAAAAACACGTTTATTGGATTTAATTTTGTCGCTATAGCGGTAACAAAAATATATAATTTGTGAAAATTTTAGTTTTCTAGCTATCACTGTTAATGAGATACAGCTTGGTGACAGACAGATGGATGGACGGACAGACAGACAGACAGCGGAGGATTTGTAATAGGGCCCGTTTTTACCTTTTAGATACGGAACCCTAAAAAGATAGTATATACCATAGATATATAATACTAAAGATTGGCAATTGAGTAGTCGGGACGAGACCAAATTCGGATTACGTCAGTGTGCGTGACATGTGTTTGTGTGCGAGCAAAATAGTGCTGCAAAGACTTCAGATTTTAATATCGATATCGATGATCGATGCAATCTATCTTCTGAGTTTACACACATCAACCAGGGAATATTTTTATATAAATAAAACTACAAACAAAATTATTTTTATTTTCTTCCAACCATAATTAATTTACTATAGAAATGCCGTAGAATTGGAAGAAATGGTGTGTTGCCTAGATCAGACACATTTTCTTTGGAGGTGCTGGGCACTAGCGATATATCTCTGTAGACTTAAGACGATACTTTCCGTTTTGGTTTCATTGTTACCTGCCAACAAAAGTACCTATCATTTTGTATCTACTAACAACTGCAATGAATATGCATCACAATAGTGTATTGCAATAAATACTATAACAAAAAATAACCTGTTAGCTAGTACAGGTTAGAAGGCATGTCAAGCGCAACCATAGAGCAACACGGCACAATTAAATAAATAAATAATATTAATAACTCTCTTTATTGTACACAATAGATAACAATTACGAAAAAAACAATTAGGACATAATAATATAGAACAACAGGCAGCTTTATGTACAGAAACATGTAAAGAAACAAATTCAGAAAGTAGTAGGGGTGTACAACATAAACAAAAATTTAATAATAAATATCTAACAATAATAAAGAGGCCAGAGCAGCTTGTGGCGAGCTGTTGGTGAGTAGCGACATCACCCCCTACCATCATCTCGAGTTCCTCCGAGAGAACTGGGCTCCGCCTCGTCCGCCACACAGAGTGTACGGCTGGACAGAGCATCAGGTCTCTCGCCTCTGGCTTGCCTTCATTGGCCGGTCTGAGTGGGACGCTAGAGGTAATGGCATTTGCAGAAATTTGGATAATAGGCTGTTGTCTAAATTTCTGCAAGAGCCATACACTCGGGTGTAGAAGTGTCTAAAGGCATAAAAGCGGGGAAGCCCGCTCCGAACTTGAGATTACTCGCTCGTGATGGTGAAACCGGAGCCACACCTCTCGACACCCCTAGCCTCTCTCAACAGTGTTGCCCCCCGTCGACCATCGGGTTGGCTGTTTGGGGGGCCTACCAAGGAGAGGCGAGTCACCACCTGCCTAAAGTAGGATTCGATAATGTGAGATGTTGAATATAGGCAGGTGCCAGATCTTACACCATAGGCCCAGCCAGCTAGTCCCCTCAGTTCACCCACATAGCCCAAAGTTTGGCGAATCACTTATCTTTACAATAGTCCCATATATTCTGCGGGGCCTATCTGTGTCGTATTAACTATTGATGCAGTCAGAGAGAGGTCCCACCGAATATAACCCATTACAAAGTAGATCAAAATTCTCGAAAGGGCCTCTACGTGTTGGACCCCTCATATCCCCGCGCAAGCCTGACAAAGGTCCGGGGTTCAAATTGGATCCCGTGCTGACGAGAGACATAGTAAAAATAAGTATCTAATAATAATTTAACAGTAAGTGACCTGATAAGTGAGCAAGGATAACAGAAAACTTCTTATGATGATAAATAAATCTGATAACAGCTTTCAAGGAAAGATCAACGAGAATAGTTAACGCGAGATAAATCCGAAAACTAGTTTTATTTCAATGAGTGCAGCTCGCGAAAACCTAAGAATACTAAGAAGAAAAAGATCCGGACGAATTGAGAACCTCCTCCTTTTTTCGAAGTCGGTTAAAAAGGCAGCAAAGGAGATAAAGAGACAGATAGTAAATAATAAAGAAATAACGTAGATATTTTTATTTCAAGACCTTTTTGTTCGCAGTGCTTGCTGCATTATAATATAGTCGATTTATTTTTATCATTGTTAGCCATTTTTCTATTGTTATTAAATTATTTTTATAATATTTATAACAGCGCAGTTTGGCTATGAAACTCTAAACTTTTAATAAATGCATTTAATAAGGTAGGAGGATATTTTATATAATTAACCTCTTTAGTGTTCATCACTAAAGTTTTAATAAATGCATTTAATAAGGTAGGAGGATATTTTATATAATTAACCTCTTTAGTGTTCATCACTAAAGTGGTTAATTATATAAAATATCCTTGATTGACATACAGATTATCGATATGGTAAAATCCCTACAAAGGTGAGAAGTAATTCACGTATTTGTTATAATTTTATAGTTAATTCTTATGCATTCAAAGCATTCATATAATAAAACCTGTCAATTTTGTCTACCCGTTAATGTATAAAAGTGTTGTATCAGAACTAAATCCTTGCATTTAGAGAGTCAAACATTTAATTCGTACTTACATGTGAAATGAATGAATAAGTGGGTTTATATTCTTAAATGAGTTACATTCAGGTACTGCACATGAAACCATAATTATTTATGTACAATAAATACCAGTAAACCTAAAATTTAATACAAATAAAAGGAAATTATTTTGTTCACGACTAACGCCAAGCTGTCTCAGGCCGAGAGCGTGTCTGTAAATGGTCCTGCCTATCTATCTCGCTCTCACACATGCGTATAATATATTTATAATATATTTTCTGTATCTTTGTATTGCCAATCTATCTAACAAAGTAGATAATAAATCTATGGTATATACAGAATAGTCTTAAAATATTCGATATGATTCTTTAAATTGTCGAAACTTTTTTATTTCTGAACCGATTGACATGAAACAAACACTAAATGTTAAGTGAAACTTACCACAATACATAAATGAAAACTGCAAATCGGATAAGCTATTCCTGAAATTAGCGTGCACAAACACATAGATAAACAGATATTTTTCCGGGATAAAAAGTACCCAGTGTTGTGTGCCAAAGGTTAAAGTAATAGGTTGGGGAAAAAGTCTTTTCGCATTATAGTATGTATGAACTTGTAATAAAATCTCTTTGGCTGTAGTATTTGTATCTGGCTGGTTTGGTTTTGGTATCATTGAAAGTTAAAATTTTAAAGAACATAATTGTAAATTCAAATTAGGCAAATGTGTGATTTTTATTTGTTTTTCGTACTGTCAAGATGAGTGAACCTAATGAAGAAATTCGATACATTTTAAAATTTTACTATAAAAAAAATAAAAAAGCATCGGAAGCCGCGAAAAAAATTTGCGAAGTTTATGGACCTAGTGCAGTGTCTGTGAGAGTAGCACAAATTTGGTTTAAGCGTTTTCAATCCGGAAATTTTGATGTCAAAGATGCACCTCGCTCTGGTCGCCCGCCCTATTACGGATAAAATGGATGCCATTTTTGAAAAAGTGGAGCAAGATCGACTTATCAGTAGTTACGACGTAGCTGAAGAACTGAGAATTTACCACAAAACTGTTTTGGCGCATTTGAAAAAAGCTGGGTACAAAAAAAAGCTCGATATTTGGGTACCCCACGAGCTCACTGAAAGAAACCTAATGAACCGTGTACTCATTTGTGATTCTTTATTACGACGTAATGAAACCGAATCATTTTTGAAGAACCTGATAACTAGTGATGAAAAGTGGATCACGTACGACAAGAACGTGCGAAAAAGGTCGTGGTCAAAGGCCGGTCAGGCTTCACAGACTGTGGCGAAACCCGGGTTAACTCGCAATAAGGTGATGTTGTGTATGTGGTGGGATTGGAAGGGCATTATTCATTATGAGCTATTACCACCAGGCAGGACTATCGATTCTGAACTCTACTGCGAACAACTGATGAGATTAAAGCAAGAAGCTGAGAGAAAGCAGCCGGAATTGATCAATAGAAGGGGTGTGGTGTTTCATCATGATAACGATAGATCTCACACATCTATCTATAGTCACTCAGCAAAAATTAAGAGAGTTTGGCTGGGAGGTGTTAATGCATCCGCCGTATAGTCCTGACCTTGCACCTTCAGATTTCCACCTGTTTCGGTCTCTTCAGAATTCTTTATGCAATGTTAGGTTAACATCACGAGAGGACTGCCAAATCCACTTGTCGCGGTATTTTGATGAGAAGTCCCAAAATTTTTATAGCAATGGGATCATGTCCCTACCTACAAGATGGCAAAAGGTTATCGAACAAAATGGTACATACATACTTTAGTTAAATTTAAATAAACTATATTAAAAAATGTTATGAATTATCTTAAAAAATGCGAAGAAACTTTTTCCCCAACCTAATATATATATTACCGGACTTATAACTATAGGTTCAGGTCTTTACATATTTTATAATATAAAGATTCAAGTTACAATAAATAAAACAGTACACTTCCAATGCTATTTACAGCCTTTAGCTTTGCTATTCTACGAAAATGTTTTACAACGACCCACCAACGATAACTTACCTTAAACACATGTAAAGCTATAGCTCGTACAGTACCTCTATAGGATAGGTATCTTATAGAAACGTGAATACGAAAATGGGAGCCAAGTTCAATAATAAAAATAGTGTGATCGTCGAGTTCAACTAAAAAAAGAATTGAGATGATCTTTATCAATCATTTACTGGTTGCCAGCTGAGTTATCATTCGAATGTCATTCGAGCTGTATTTATCTTTATGGTTAATATTATATAGAGAAGACTCCTAGAACAAAAGCCGATACCGTTTTTAAAGAGATTTGACGGATATTTATTTATGTTTCTTTGCAAAAGTGCGGTAAATATACTTCTGGAAACTGGAAGCATGCTACCATGCTACCAAGAGACCATCCTGCCTAGTACTTTAGTAGGTACATATAGGTCAATAGTATTTATGGGTTTTAATAAATAAGTCAAAGTTAATATCTTCACTTTTGCTAGACTATGAGTTATTGAAGAGTCTGAAGAGATTTTTGTACCAGTTATTGTAAATAAATGGCAACTTCTCTGGCTGGTATCGGATTCGAAAAGTTCGACCTTCCTGAAAATTATGTCAAGCAACATAGTTTTTTTTTTTAATTTTAGTAAAAGAAAATGTAAAATTTTGTTTTTATACATTGTCTAACAGTAATTCTAAAAGGTTTTAGTTAATTTCAGAGATTGAATTAACACATAAAATAAGGTGTCTGTAATACAAATTTTGAAGTGTATTTATGTATTCATTTATTAATTAAGTTTGTGTAATAATACAAAAAGCTGCGGCGACACCGATTCCTGATATCGGACTTGGCTGCCTACTACCGCGCGCTTAGATCAGGGAGCGATGAAGCGATAAGGCGAGATAAAAGCGATTTCATTCAGCTCACCTCGTGATTTATGTCTATATTGTGAAGATTTCACTTTAAGGTTTGCAGAAGGATATTCGCTGATTAAAACTAATTCTGTGCCTGTTATCTTCAATACCTACAGAGAAGGGATAATTTTAAATCAATTTTGTGCGCGTGCTTTTTTTGTTTTGCGCCATTTTTTATGTCATTATGCGGTAAACAAGCAGTTCATGTTTATGGTAAACTAGCTGTTGCCCGCGGCTTCGCCCGCGTGGATGTCGCTTTATAAATAGCTAGGTAGCCTATATTCTTTCTCAAAGTCAGCTCTGTCTCTGTACCAAATTTAAATAAAATCGTTTCAATCGTTTAGACGTGAAAAGGTTATAGACAGACAGACAGACAGTCAGAGTAACTTTCGCATTTATAACATTAGTAGGGAAGTAGGGATGTGTACTGTAGCCTATAAACATCTGCATTAAAACCAGAGAACTGAATCTATGTAAATTCAAGCAAGTAAGCGACAACGCAGATTTTACTAGAGATTAAAGTGGTCGCGGCTTCAAGTTCCGCCTAAAGTCAAATATTTCCTTTCATTTTTAGGGTTCCGTAGTAAATAAGGAACTGGTTGTTGTTAGAAATTCAAACGTTACGACAATAGTAGTAGTAGTAGTAGTATGTAGCGTATAACAAAATTAAAAGGAAACCTATTACACTTAAGTTGGCTTTACAAGTTTGCGAGTAATAGTCGACCAAATGTATTATACTCGAAAATTATGAACAACTCCATAGAAAATATTTATTTTCATTACATTATTGAAACCTGAAAACCACGGAACCCTATACTGCGCGTGGCCCGACACGCACTAGACCGGTTTTCTTTAAAAAACTTAATAGATACATACTTAAAACCTGATTGGTAGTGCCGGAGATACGCATGTTTAAATTATTATTTCAAAATTAAATCCCAATAAAACTAGTCACAATCGAATCATATCGACTTGAGATTTTTATTCACTAAGTTCAAAGTTCCACTCAAAAATATATCGACTATTGGAACCAAAAGTGAACAAATCAAATACTGGCCAAACAATTCGGCCAATAACCAACTGGGATGCCTCTACCTTTTTCATTACGAGGCAAAACTTTGTTCCACGACTTTGATTGAAAAATTGTTGCCAAATGTTTTGTAGTAAAAGAAAACTGACGATTCGAAAAGTTCTATTGATTTTCTGAGTGTCTCGTAGGAGTAGCGGCTAGTGTGTGGGTTTATTGTTTTCTTAATCATTAATTCTTTCAATTTAACAATACTAGTGATCGCCCAATTGTTGAAATTCGACTGAAAATATAACGTAACTTCACGCCTGTAATCCCCGAAGGGGTAGGCAGAGGTAAATGCATGCATTCAAGCATACATGCAAACACCCATGAATCGCCGGTTACGTTTCGGCCCATGTAACAGGTGGCGAGCCTGTTGACATCTCCGGGCATATTACCAAACTTCGAGGGTACTGGGAAATTTCCAGTAAATTGAAAAATCCCTATAGAACCGGCGAAAAAAGATTTTACACCATTATATCTGATAACCCCCTACCTGGGAATCGAACCCAGGCTGAAAATATAACTGAGTTTATATTCTATAACGAACATTTATGGTGAAACCGTTTTACCACAGTCTGGTACTACCAGCACATGTACAGTATTCAACAAAAAATATTGCATATCGACCTTACGAAGGAGATGTCGGCTTATTTCGGATCTGTAGATCGTTATTTCTTTCGCACCTTACCTTTCTGATGTTTGTCGACCGTTTTGATCAAATTTTGACCAATACCGGACTATCAGTGCGTACGTAGGCAGTGTGCAGCAGAGATAACCCTCTACGAAGTCGAAACTAGCCGATTGTCTCGTTCGTATGCTCGATGTGTGATATTAATTGTTGAGTACTGTAATTATGTTTGACATTTTGACAATAATATCGAATTAGCGAATGACTAAACGGATATATATTTGACGACCCGGTTGGTTCATGTGAGATGACCGTTTGATTCGAAGGGTCGCGGGTTCGATTCCCGCACCATGACAAATATTTGAATTGCCTACAGATTGTATAATAGGTTGGGGAAAAAGTCTTTTCGCATTATAGTATGTATGAACTTGTAATAAAATCTCTTTGGCTGTAGTATTTGTATCTAGCTGGTTTTGGTATCATTGAAAGTTAAAATTTCAAAGAACATAATTCCAAGTTCAAATTAGGCAAATGTGTGATTTTCATTTGTTCAAGATGAATCTAATGAAGAAATTCAATTCATTACAAAAAAGGTAAAAATGCAACGCAAGCCGCAAAAAAATTTTGCGATGTTTACGGACCTAGTGCAGTGTCTGTGAGAGTAGCACAAATTTGGTTTAAGCGTTTTCAATCCGGAAATTTTGATGTCAAAGATGCACCTCGCTCTGGTCGCCCTATTACGGATAAAATGGATGCCATTTTTGAAAAAGTGGAGCAAGATCGACATATCAGTAGTTACGACGCGACGTAGCTGAAGAACTGAGAATTGATCACAAAACAGTTTTGGCGCATTTGAAAAAAGCTGGGTACAAAAAAAGCTCGATATTTGGGTACCTCACGAGCTCACTGAAAGAAACCTAATGAACCGTGTACTCATTTGTGATTCTTTATTACGACTTAATGAAACCGAATCATTTTCGAAGAAGCTGATAACTGGTGATGAAAAGTGGATCACGTACGACAAGAACGTGCGAAAAAGGTCGAGGTCAAAGGCCGGTCAGGCTTCACAGACTGTGGCGAAACCCGGGTTAACTCGCAATAAGGTGATGTTGTGTGTGTGGTGGGATTGGAAGGGCATTATTCATTATGAGCTATTACCACCAGGCAGGACTATCGATTCTGAACTCTACTGCGAACAACTGATGAGATTAAAGCAAGAAGTTGAGAGAAAGCGGCCGGAATTGATTAACAGAAGGGGTGTGGTGTTTCATCATGATAACGCTAGACCTCACACATCTATAGCCACTCAGCAAAATTTAAGAGAGTTTGGCTGGGAGGTGTTAATGCATCCGCCGTATAGTCCTGACCTTGCACCTTCAGATTTCCACCTATTTCGGTCTCTTCAGAATTCTTTATGCAATGTTAGTTTGACATCACGAGAGGACTGCCAAATCCACTTGTCGCGGTATTTTGATGAGAAGTCCCAAAATTTTTATAGCAATGGGATCATGTCCCTACCTACAAGATGGCAAAAGGTTATCGAACAAAATGGTACATACATACTTTAGTTAAATTTAAATAAACTATATTAAAAAATGTTTTGAATTATCTTAAAAATGCGAAACTTTTTCCCCAACCTTATATATTTTTTTGACCTTGGTCTTTGTGTGGGTGTCTATAACCCACACAAGACCAAGGTCAAAATGCAAATCTGCTGCAGTCATCACCTAACGTCGATGTGAGCTAGCTGCATCCTTGTTTGCCACTTTCATAACATAAAAAAAAAAAGATGCGTTACCACTCCTGAGGCCTAAGGTGTTATACACTGTGCCGGAAATTACAGGACCGTACATTACCACCTGACCGGACCACGATAGCGCTGGATACTACCATTTAACGACAAGTATATTAGGTAATCCGGTGGTGCCTACGCCCGCGAGAGCTCTACCACCAGGAATTATGGCATTGCCCACTTATATTGGAGGCTTTCGTCCAGCAGTGGACATCTCGCGGCTGAAACCCTAGATGTTCCAAATGCGTAAGAAATTATTACATAATATTTTCACAATACTTTAATTAATACAAAATCGATAACGTGTCCAAATTGGTTGATTAGTGGAATCCACCAGACTGAATTGTTAAAAGTGTATTGTATAATGTTACATGCATTTAATTATGGTTTGCCCGCTGGATTAAGTTACGCTGTGTATAAATTAACTAGCGACCCACCCCGGCTTCGCCCGCGCTGCTCCGTTCCTATTAATCATAGCGTGATGATATATTTCTCTTCTCTATATTCTTCTTCCTTAATAAATGGGCTATCTTACACTGAAAAAACTTTTCAAAACGGACCAGTAGTTCCTGAGATTAGCGTGTTCAAACAAACAAACTCTTCAGCTTTATAATATTACGAGTATAAGTAAATAAGTATATAAGTATAAGTGAGTATTTGGTATTATTTCACTAGTCGTAGGTAGGTTAAAGGCTACCTTTAGGGTATGAGCCCTGTGCCACTGCATTATATAGTCTACACTCACAGCCCTACACTAGGTATAAACCTGTGTTGTGGATGCCGTTATACACATACACCACATGGACAAACACCCAGACCCGAAACAAACATCTGTAGGCCATACAAATATTTGTCCCGGTGCGAGGATCGAACCCGCGACCCTTCGAATCAAACGGTGGTTTCACACCGCTGGAGTAACCGGGTCGTCAAAATTATCAAATGTATAAAGATAAAAAGATGAAAATTAACAGACGATTATTCTTACTTTACACTTTTTATTTTATACTTTGCATCGAACAGACAAACAAACAGTCAAACATCCAGAGACTGATCCGATAAGGAACCTTTTTTCATTAGAGATCCGCAATCCTTAAACGTATCACAAATCAATGACTCAAAAGGTATCAGCCTTAAAATCACTTAATTCACAAAGCTAACAACTCTACTGTTTGATATTAAAAATCTGTTTACGAGATCGTGGTGATCATCAATAAGGATCTAACATCGACTATAATAGACACCTTATGTAGGGCGAACGGTTTCTGTCAACGCATACGCTAAATCAAGCTTATATTATCCGCCATCTTAAAACGTTCATTTACTACCAACCACTTCCGTGATCTGAGAGTACATAAAATTTTCTAAAATAAAACGAATAAAAAAAACATACGATGCCGAGTTGTAGTGTGAGATGGTGCAGTAAAATCATTAACACTTCTAATTTGAAAAAGGATGGTATTTGTTTTCACCGGTCAGTATTATAATACACATAATAAATCAATGAATAATACAGAAAAATATTCATGGTAGCTCAAATTACGCTGGTCATGATTTGTTCTTTGACGTATTAAAAAAATTGATATCTCCTTTCTTCGTATGCACGAAATTTGCTATTTCGTTTTTTCATAGACGTCATGAGCATTGTCAATAATTGACATTACAGACGGATGGAACTCTAGGGAGGCTCTTAAAGTCTTATCGATATAGTCGATATAATTAGGGAAAGTGGGGTAAATTGATGGAGCATGGATTATGGGATAATTTCCATATATAAAATTCTCGTGTCACAATGTTAGTTAACATACTTCTCTGAAACGGCTTTACCGATTCTCATGAAATTTTGTGTGCCTATTGGGTAGGTCTAAGAATAGGCTTACATCAATTTTTAATGTTAATTACCAAATTAAGCCAGTCATAGCTTGATAACATAACATGCGTACGCGAGTCATTGTATTTCAAACAAAAAGTGCGACTCAATAAATATTCTACTATAACCTTTTAACGTTGGTTTACATGGTGTGAACTCCTAACAACTTTAACCTACAACCGAGGGTACTGTCTACGGCAGAAACTCCAACAATATCCCTAAGTAATAAGGGTGATTCTAGGCAAATATTTTTTTTAGATTTCTTGGACATACTTATTTTTTTCATACCTATAAGGCGATAGAAGGTCGTCGGGGCAGCTAGAATTTATTAGGCTTTTTTTCCAGTTTTAATAAGGGTTCTTAGAGTTCCGTAGTAAACAAGGAACCCTTACAGTTTCGCCATGTCCGTCTGTCTGTCTGTCCGTCCGTGGTTGAGCGCAAAAACTATTGGCACTAGAGATTTGAAATTTGGCACAAGTATAGGTATAACTTAATCGCGAAGAAAATGTGAAAATTAATATGATTTTAATTTACTATACCTATCTGTTTTAAATTTTTATTAACTTCACTTATGTAGGTATCTAAAAAAATTTAGATGCTTATCCAAAATAAAAACATTTTCTTTATTTTTTCTTGTAATATATTATTAGGAAAATCTGTTAACAATATAGTCCCATTTCCTCAGCAGTTCATAAAACTTTGCCATATTTCGATATAAACGAAGTTTGTTAGTCATCCCTATGATTTTGAAATATTATGATTTTTAGATTTAGAACGCAACGTCCCACTTCGTCTGCCTTCAGGCAGTTGACAGAACGAATTGTATGCAATAAATTGAACATTCTCAGTCGATAGGAAGGCTGATTGGTCTGTGGGATCTAACAACTAACATTGCGTACAATGTTTTGTCTATAAATGATACATATTCATTTGTTCATGAACCACCTACGCGTGTTAAAGGGTTTGTTCCACTTGAAACTCTAGTAGAGAGTGTATTAATATTGAGCTATTTTATAACTACGGTTTTCTTTGCATAAAACAATCATCGATATAACATTATACCTATTCTAAGCCCTGGTTAGTTTTTTTTCAGATTTTTAATGTCATGAAAGTGGCAAACAAGCATGCAGTCCACATTGATGTTAAGTGATGACAGCAGCCTATAGACACTTACACAAAGACCACAGGTCAAAATACAGATGCATTACCACTTCTGAGGCCTATGGTATTATGCCTCTGTGCCGAAAATAAAATTAAGGGCCGTACATTAAAATATTGATTAATTAGATTATTGATTTTATCTTAATAATCCAGTTTGACATCTAATAAGTATATAAAATTCTCGTGTTGCAGTGCTTATAATCAAACTACTCCGGCTTGACCGATTTGAATAATTTATTGTTACATGTCATGTGCATATCGGTTTGAGAATCAGCCGCAAAATATTTTTGCAGATACTCATAAATTTAAGGGGTTAAGCAAGCAAGCGTTACTACAAATTATTAATTATCTTTTTAATTTTGAACTAAAAAGATAATAATATCGTATTTTTTCAAACTGTTCCAAGTGTAGATTGCGTTATTAACTGATTATAAAATCGGGGCCCGTATCCTCGAGAGGCTTTGTAAGGTAAGTCTTCTATCCGCTATGGTTGGCAACAATCCGTTTTTTTCAGAGGTCTAGTAAAACTAAATTATTAGTTGAAATTTTGTTAAAAATAATCATTTTCAGAAAGACTAAAGACTAATGTTTCAATTGACATAAAGTTTTTTTCAATTTGATACTTTATTTCTGAGTAACTGAACATTTTCAAAAAATGTGGCAACTATCCGGCTCCCATATTGACGCACAACACATAGGCATCTTTGGCTAATGTATTTGTCCAAAATTGTCTTTCGGCTGAATTAATAATGATGATATTAATTTTTCAAATTGATCCTATGGATTCCCCCCTGGTCAATACTGAGTTAAAAATATTTGGCACGACTGACACAAATAAACCTCTAGGAAAATTTGTTCCAATGTAATTTTATGTAACTCGAACTCAGAACAAAGAAGATAGGTATAATATTTATTAATGCAAGTTTTCCTCATATGGTTTGTACTTTATACCAAGCGGCATACACCCCCAATGTCCTCACTATCAGATCGATCTGGAGCTGATTAATGGCGTCTGCGGTATCGCGATTGGGATTCACTAATTAATTGGACAGCGGGCTGCTTCCCTAAGGAGATATTAACGGGTTTATCTTAGGCTATTATAATACCTGACGACGCTGTAGGTAGGATGTGAGTTATCAATTACTATTACAAATAATTTATCAATCTTACCCATGGATGCTTGGGAGCCTTGGAATAAAAGCAGTAGTAAAACTTGTTTCTAATTTGTGCTTCTTAAAAGAATTACACTGCGGTGTAGTTTTAGTCGGTTTTATTTACATCCTTAATAATCATTACATATTTTTTCAATCATTGCTCATGTCTTATCATTGCTTGTGCCCAAATGTTATGTTTGTTTTCATTGAAACGCAGAGTGCGTTTTGGGTAAACTTTATAAATCAAAGAAAAAATGCCACTGAAGCTGCGGCTACTACTGGCAGATAATAATATATGTTGATAAAGCGGCTGGGCTGATTAGCTTAAGTAGGTACGATACCCAAGATGTCAGCATAACCAGCCCAGCCCGAAGTCCAATTATTCAATAAAATTTCTAGAAATTATAACAATAAAAAATTTTCAAGTGGCTAGGTGCTTCGAAATTTAAATTGAAATGATAAGTGACTCAAAAACGGCCAAATGGAGCGATAAATAACACCTTTTTTACTAATTTAAAAATATTGTAAGAAAAACTAGCTAACCGATCGCATCCAAATTTATTTCATGCAAACAACTCACTTAGTATCGGGTCCTTTAATAACGTAGTTTAATACCAGTTTAAAAGTCGTTTGGTCCTTCGAAATTCAAATTAGGATGTTAAGTGAGTCAAAACGTAGCTAACGAGACCTCTTAATTTGGTAACAGGTTCGTGTAGGCGAAATTAAATAAAAGCTTGGTAATAAATTGGGTATTTATAAAACGTTAATTAATATGAATTAATTAAAATTTGAAGGGATGTGTTACAGTATAAATAAGATGTGCCTCGGTAGCGTGTAGGCAGTGATGGGGTCTTTCTTGACAAGTTGCTCACTTCCCTTCAAAATGGTCGAGGAGAGCAATGGCTGCCACATGCGTCATACTCGTGAGCGGGTGCTGTTTGTGGGGACTGGTCTGTTGTGATTTGCGGGTGTTATTACGATATTAAGCTGTTGATGGGTATTTGCGTATGTGTTTATATGCAAATATGTATATGCCATGGACGTTCACATTATCTTTATTTTATTTAATAATATTTGTATTAAATCTAAGGTTTTGACAAAAGAGCAACACGCTGAGTTTGTTGGGTAGCGGAGTTCTTCTCAGTAGTGCCTGCACTTGGAACTCTGCTAAGTGTGACTATGATTATGACGAACTAATTTTTCATTTTCTTCTATGAAGGAATTGAAAAATTTCATGATTCACGTATCGGTTAAATATTATTATTAAATTGGTATTTATTAATACCTATTGAATTATTATTATAAGTCATTCTCTCTAGGTAGCTTATAACCCGACAATGCAAAAGTGTCCTTGTAGACCAATTTGAAATAAATGATTTGAATTTTGAATTTTGAGTACATGGCTTTTGTAACATCTATCACAGAGACGTAACAACTAAGGTTTCAGGTGTGATAACGTATCTGCATTTTGATCTCTGGTTTTCATTTATCTATAGGCTGCAGCCATCACTTAACATCCACGTGAACTGCATGCTAGTTTGTCACCTTCATGACATTTAAAAGATTCGTAAGGGAACTCCGTTAAAAAAATACTTCTATAAGACTTCAGGTCGTAATGCCCTGTCATAATGCGTACGGCTCTGTAATTTCCGTCGCAGAGGCATAACATCTTAAGCTTCAGTAGACTTTGGTCTTCGTGTGGGTGTGTATAGGCCGCAGTCATCACTTAACCTCAATGTGCTGCATGCTAGTTTGCCACTTCCATCACATAAAAAAAAGGTCGTGCTGGACTTGTTTTCAACTCAAATAGGAGATTTGAGAGTTTTGTAAATATTTTGTACCTAATACCGATATCATTAAAAAATACATAAACGCATCGAAATTAATTAAATTACCTATATTCTTACTTTAAAAGGATATTGTTATATCAATATTCAAATACAGAGAGCTAATTAATCTTATAAGGATAAAGCACTTAGCACGGAAAATCAATATGTCGCTAGAAACTTCGTTGTATTCCGGGACAAGAATGTGCTTATTCGCAGGATTCTAGGGCGTTTATACAGGGAGGTAGAAATAGTTTTACAATTGTAAACGTATCATAGCTGAAAAGGTGAATATAGCGGCAAGTATTTTATAGAAGGTATATTAACTGCCTCGGTAGTCAGGTGGTAGCAGGCCACTACAACTACGCTGAGGTCCTGGGTTCGATTCCCGGGTAGGGGGCTATCAGAGATAATGGTGTAAAGTCCTTTATCTCTGGTTCTATTGGCATTTTTCCATTTTCTGGAAATTTCCCAGTACCTCGACGTTTGGCAATGTGTCCGGAGATGTCAACAGGCTTGCCACCTGTTACTTGGGCCAAAACGTAACCGGCGAATCGTGGGTGTTTGCATGTATGCTTGAATGCATGCACTTACCTCTGCCTACCCCTTCGGGGATTACAGCCGTGAAGATACGTTTTTTTTATATTATAGAATACGGTGGTTCCTACTTTCGTGAACTCTGACACTGGAGCTCTACCACACACCGGACACTCGTCTTAATTCCATATAAACGCTTTTTCTGGTTACCTACTACACAGACATCAATCAGTATACGCGTACGCAGATATGTAGCACGTAGGGTTATGGCCAAAAACAATCGTGAAATAAGTAATCGCACTGACTACGTGACGAAATTAACTAAAAATAGACCGCTCGCTCGCCCGCTCGCAACCTCTATCCAACTTCCTCTCGAGGGGGAGTGATGGGTGAGGCGGGAAAATGGGGCGGGACGTCGAAGTCTCCATTCTATACGTGGTACTATTACATAGTCTACTCTCAGCAATATGGTGACGTAACATAAAAAGCGGAACTTCTTGATCACTTTTCCTGTTAAATCGATGACACATAACAGAGCCATTACGAACAATTTATAAATCTAAACAATTCAAGGTCCTATTCAAACAGAAATGGACATCATAGAAAAAAAAATAACCAAATTGTTTCTTCATCTCTGTTTTGTCTTATTTTTTGTAGTAAGAAACATCTGGGCTTATTGTTGGACTTGTCCTTTATTTGCTAAACTGCTGCTGAAAGCAAAGATCTTGAAGTTAATACTCGTAACTTCAAAAGCCACACTTATCCCTGAGACCAACATAAATGTACACCCTTGCACCGAGCTATCTCGACCACTACATTATCTATTCTATTCGAAAGCTCGATCCGCCGATAACGGTTATTGAACTCGCTGAATTTATTCGCTAGCGATTAACGTCGATATACTATACATTACCTGTTCCGGTTTATTTGTGATCTAACGCAGGAGTTGCTTCAGCAATAGGGTGTGGAAAAAAGTAAAGGATGGTATTTACTCGCATTTTTCTAAGGCTGGGATTCATCATAAAAACGTAAACGTAACTTCACGCCTGTAATCCCCGAAGGGGTAGGCAGAGGTAAATGCATGCATTCAAGCATACATGCAAACATCCACGATTCGCCTGTTACGTTTTGGTCCATGTATCAGGTGGCGACCCTGTTGCCATCTCCGGGCACATTATCAAACTCCTAGGTACTGGGAAACTTCCAGAAAATGGAAAAATTCCAATAGAACCAGAGATCACGGATTATAAAGCGTTATCTCTGATAGCCCCCGACCCGGAAATATAACCCAGTACCTCCAGAACTCCAGAGTAGTATATAACCGAGGACCTCCAGCGTAGTAGTAGTGGCCTGCTACCACTAGGCTTCAGAGGCCACGTTGTATTTGGGAAACAACGTAACTGATAAATTATGGGTGTATTTGTCATCCTTTGCTGTTGCACCAGTACAGCATTCTTTTTTTCTTTCTTTCTTTCCTTTGCATGTAGGCATGCTTGGAAGCATTTACTTCAGCCTACATCTCTGAAATATAGGCGTGAAATTACGTCATTATTTAGCAATGGCAGATAAATTTGAAAATGAGTGCTTATTTCGTCACACATTTACTGCCACAAATGTTCTAATCTCGTTGCAAATTCATCATTATTATCGCATTGCGGACAATTGCAAGCTTTATCAACTCGAATTCAGTCTACATAAAGCCTGGGTGGGTTACCGTGAAACTAAATACTAGACGCATTTGCACTATGCAGACACTATCTGCTATCTGCTGTTCATTAGGGGCAGACGTGCCTGAATATTGTTACTATTTGTTAACTACAATTCGAAGTGAGTCTACTTTTATCACTTGTGGTAGTTATGGTAGAGTTCCAAGGACTCGAAAGCGTAGGCACTACAATATTACGTTATCTGTCTAACGCCAAATGATAATGTTCAGCACTATCGTGTGCCGGTTAGATTATAATGTATGGTCCGGTTACATAGAGCAACACGGGCCACCGGCCGCCGCGGCGGATCGGAGGGGAGTGGCCATAGCATCTATTACCGATGCAAAACAGTCTGTCATTTTTTGCAGGGGGAAATGCGTGTGACACACATACTACAAAAATCGTGTATTATTACGAAACTCACACCTTGACTTTAACAAAATACGTAAACAATTTCACGCACACATTTAAACATCTAGGTGACAAGCATAGGCCCACTTTTGCTTGTACTTTGTCAAAGGGGAAAGCCTGCATATGGCTACTGCCCCCCGGTCCGCCACGGCCGGTGGCCCGTGTTGCTCTATGATCATAATTCTAAGTGAGTCTACGTTTATCACTTGTGGTAGATGTAGTAAAGTTCCAAGGACTCGAAAGAGTAGGCACTTCTACATTACGTAATCTATCTGCCGCCTATTGATAATGTTCAGCATTATCGTGTTCCGGTTAGATTATAATGTAGGTATGGTCCGCTTATAACTATCAGAGAAACATAACAGCTAAGGTGTTAGGGGTGGCAACACATCTGTATTTTGACCTCTGGTTTTTGTGTAGATGTCTATAGTCTACACTTATCAAATTGAATGTTTACGTTTTACATTTAATAAATAAAAATAAATTAGACTATACGGCTCTGTAATTTCCGGCACAGATGCATAACGGGCCTCGGGAGTGTCTTTGTGTGGGTGTCTAAAGGCTGCAATCATCACTTAACATCAATGTGAACTGCATGGTTGTTTGCCACTGCCATGATATAATAAAAAATAATTAAAAAACAAAAAATCTTTGAACCTCTTCCATTCGCAATAATAAAAAATATGAATATCCGAGATAATAACACAAAGCAAACATAAAAAGGTTTTCCAAACTTAACAAATGCGACCGGTTATATAAAAACGTGTGAAACACTTTTACAAAGACTCCATTCGTTTAGCAAGGATCCTCTAATGAGAGGCGCCTGAATTGATGTCATGTTTACACGTTAAACACCGGTGTTGATTTTATTTGGTAAACACACGTCTAAGCAAACACCTCTAAAATGTTTGTAGAATAGTTCCTTGTTGCATAAATAGAAACACACGATTTGACCTTTGCAGGTCAAAGGTGTTTTTTTAATGTAACAAAGGTGGCAAACAAGTATGCAGTTCGCATAGATGTTTACTGATGACTGCAGCCTATAGACGTCTACGCAAAAACCAGAGGCCAAAATGCAAATGCTTTAGTTTAGATTTGGCTCGATTGCGACCATTTATGTTGCGTTTTAAAGTTAATTTTTTAAGAATTGTTTTCTTAAATATTAACTTTAACGATTTGTTTATTGCAAATGAGCGACTCAATCGTATATCAACAGCAGGCTAATTGATGTACAATGTACATTACATGATACGCTCGTCAAATAATTTATTGAATTCGTCCTAACAAATAAATAAGACTCAACGATTTTGGTCGCAAAACTATGGCTGCCAGATCTAAAATATGAAAGTAGCTTTTTTCATCAGAAATCCTGTTGACGTGACGGGCTGATCCTTATCAGGCGATGGTTATCGTACTAATCATATTATGACTAATCCCTACAAAAAAATCTAGGCTTACAGGCGTTCCGATACTCGAAGGGTTCACTAGCTCTTGGACCACTAGTTAAACCTCTTGAGCTGCAGTAAAACATGACAATTGATTTCATATTGTTCGTGGATGATATCGTCCACGCGTAGCTTAAACTATTACAAATTCAGTTATTATTAAAATAAGCCTAAACTGCTTCGGTAGCCTAGTGGTAGCAGGCCACTACTACTACGCTGAAGTCCTGGGTTCGATTCCTGGGTACAGGGATAATATAAGCAAGATAATGGTGTAAAGTCCTTTATCTCTGGTTCTATTGGGATTTTTCAATTTTATCGAAACTCCCCAGTACCTCGGTACTTGGGAGTTGAGAACTTGGGTACTGTGCCCGGATATGTCAACAGGCTCGCCACCTGTTACATGGACCAAAATGTAACCGGCGAATCGTGGGTGTTTGTATGTATGTTTGAATGAATGCATTTACATCTGCTTACTTCTTCGGGGATTACAGGCGTGAAGTTACGTTATTAAAATAAGCTAAAGTTTATAAGGACGTTTGTCCAAAAACAACCGCATCACATCAAAATCGACCGCTACCTGATAAAATCACAAACCAGAAGTCCATCCCTGTAATATAAATACCTGTTAACAATATTAATATGGATGGACCGAGCCCTTACCTCTACGCTCCGTAACTCAAAACCAGGCGATAAGCACCATTCCGTCTTTCATACAATATCACATACAATTACACTTCTATATCTAACTACCCGCATTTAAAATTTAACTTTAATACATACCCATTACAGTCGAAAATTAATCGTCATTGAATACAGTAAACTACTATCGAATTCAAATTCTGAAACGAGGACGTTAAAGTTGATTTCCGATTGTGCACTGCTTGGATGATATTATTCTGCGTGAGACAGTAAATTCGCCTTTTTATACAGCGAGCATATGTTATTGCCGTTCGCGGCGGCATTGTAAACGCATTGGTGGTCGAAACCGGTCCGCATTATACCGTCCGGTGTAGCGATGGTAAATAAAGTAACTATTGTTCTCGAAATTATGGGTATGTTTACACTTATTTCAAGTTGTGAATTTCTAGTGTGGATACCGAATTATTTAGAATTGGTATTGTTTTGCTGGTATATTGGTTGAATCTGACTTTATAAACTTTACAAAATAGGTACGAAAACACACTAATAATTTAGTACGTTCTTAGGTTTTATGCAAGATACACTCATTGAAACAGAAATAGTTATCGAATTTATCTTTAGCGATTATTTAAGATCAACCCGATGTTTCATAGCTTTTTAGCTTCCGTTTTCTCGGACGGAGACTGTTTTATTTTGATGTACGCGAGGAAATCCAAAACCTAGTTTTATTTTAGACGGTGGGACCACCATAAGGTGGCTGGGGATAGGGTGCAGGGCCAACGACATACACCTCTTCCCCAGCCGTCTCCTCACCACAGCAGCGAGTGGCGGGCAGTACCACGCCAAGCGCCGCTCCGTCGCGGGATTCCTCTTCCTTTCGCTGATATGGTGACAACCACCGACTGCCCCAAACTCCCCCGCCACGACAAGGCGGAAACTCTCTGTGGAGATCCTATGCACATATGTAACAAGTTATCTTCTCACACATACATTTTCTGAAAATGTGCTGTCCCGTTTGCTTGTCTGTCAACCTTTCAACATTAAAAAAAAATTTACGACCTTCCGACTCGGAGATAAAGCCCGGGACCAGTAATAGGTAAAAATATGTAACAAAACTTGAACAAGTTAAAAAAAGTCTCAGTTAAAAAGTTAATATGGTCGTCAAGATTTCTTGAAATTTCTAATATAATATATAGTGTATATGTATTTTTTATTTTAAAGAAAAATGGAAAGAAAAATTTGACTTCAGGCGAGGCTCGAACTCGCGACCTACTGGGAATCTAGTCCAGCCGCTCTTCCAATTGAGCTACTGAAGCCCTGCCCGATTTGTCAAATCTTTCCTTCACATCTATTGCATTGCTTTATGGTAGCAGTAGCGCCATCTATTACCAACTATGCTAGTTAGGCAACCGATATAATAGACTTTTCAGTTTATTGAATATCGTAATGAAGTCGCTTTTACCCTTAATAATTGTTTAAATTATTTCGCATTAACACATGCTTGTGAAATATATTTTATTTTAAAGAAAAATGGAAAGAAAAATTTGACTTCAGGCGAGGCTCGAACTCGCGACCTACTGGGAATCTAGTCCAGCCGCTCTTCCAATTGAGCTACTGAAGCCATTATTTTAGACGGTGGGACCACCATAAGGTGGCTGGGGATAGGGTGCAGGGCCAACGACATACACCTCTTCCCCAGCCGTCTCCTCACCACAGCAGCGAGTGGCGGGCAGTACCACGCCAAGCGCCGCTCCGTCGCGGGATTCCTCTTCCTTTCGCTGATATGGTGACAACCACCGACTGCCCCAAACTCCCCCGCCACGACAAGGCGGAAACTCTCTGTGGAGATCCTATGCACATATGTAACAAGTTATCTTCTCACACATACATTTTCTGAAAATGTGCTGTCCCGTTTGCTTGTCTGTCAACCTTTCAACATTAAAAAAAAATTTACGACCTTCCGACTCGGAGATAAAGCCCGGGACCAGTAATAGGTAAAAATATGTAACAAAACTTGAACAAGTTAAAAAAAGTCTCAGTTAAAAAGTTAATATGGTCGTCAAGATTTCTTGAAATTTCTAATATAATATATAGTGTATATGTATTTTTTATTTTAAAGAAAAATGGAAAGAAAAATTTGACTTCAGGCGAGGCTCGAACTCGCGAACTACTGGGAATCTAGTCCAGCCGCTCTTCCAATTGAGCTACTGAAGCCCTGCCCGATTTGTCAAATCTTTCCTTCACATCTATTGCATTGCTTTATGGTAGCAGTAGCGCCATCTATTACCAACTATGCTAGTTAGGCAACCGATATAATAGACTTTTCAGTTTATTGAATATCGTAATGAAGTCGCTTTTACCCTTAATAATTGTTTAAATTATTTCGCATTAACACATGCTTGTGAAATATATTTTATTTTAAAGAAAAATGGAAAGAAAAATTTGACTTCAGGCGAGGCTCGAACTCGCGACCTACTGGGAATCTAGTCCAGCCGCTCTTCCAATTGAGCTACTGAAGCCCTGCTCGATTTGTCAAATCTTTCCTTCACATCTATTGCATTGCTTTATGGTAGCAGTAGCGCCATCTATTACCAACTATGCTAGTTAGGCAACCGATATAATAGACTTTTCAGTTTATTGAATATCGTAATGAAGTCGCTTTTACCCTTAATAATTGTTTAAATTATTTCGCATTAACACATGCTTGTGAAATATATTTTATTTTAAAGAAAAGGCAGGGCTTCAGTAGCTCAATTGGAAGAGCAGCTGGACTAGATTCCCAGTAGGTCGCGAGTTCGAGCCTCGCCTGAAGTCAAATTTTTCTTTTCATTTTTCTTTAAAATAAAATATATTTCACAAGCATGTGTTAATGCGAAATAATTTAAACAATTATTAAGGGTAAAAGCGACTTCATTACGATATTCAATAAACTGAAAAGTCTATTATATCGGTTGCCTAACTAGCATAGTTGGTAATAGATGGCGCTACTGCTACCATAAAGCAATGCAATAGATGTGAAGGAAAGATTTGACAAATCGGGCAGGGCTTCAGTAGCTCAATTGGAAGAGCGGCTGGACTAGATTCCCAGTAGGTCGCGAGTTCGAGCCTCGCCTGAAGTCAAATTTTTCTTTCCATTTTTCTTTAAAATAAAATATATTTCACAAGCATGTGTTAATGCGAAATAATTTAAACAATTATTAAGGGTAAAAGCGACTTCATTACGATATTCAATAAACTGAAAAGTCTATTATATCGGTTGCCTAACTAGCATAGTTGGTAATAGATGGCGCTACTGCTACCATAAAGCAATGCAATAGATGTGAAGGAAAGATTTGACAAATCGGGCAGGGCTTCAGTAGCTCAATTGGAAGAGCGGCTGGACTAGATTCCCAGTAGGTCGCGAGTTCGAGCCTCGCCTGAAGTCAAATTTTTCTTTCCATTTTTCTTTAAAATAAAATATATTTCACAAGCATGTGTTAATGCGAAATAATTTAAACAATTATTAAGGGTAAAAGCGACTTCATTACGATATTCAATAAACTGCAAAGTCTATTATATCGGTTGCCTAACTAGCATAGTTGGTAATAGATGGCGCTACTGCTACCATAAAGCAATGCAATAGATGTGAAGGAAAGATTTGACAAATCGGGCAGGGCTTCAGTAGCTCAATTGGAAGAGCGGCTGGACTAGATTCCCAGTAGGTCGCGAGTTCGAGCCTCGCCTGAAGTCAAATTTTTCTTTCCATTTTTCTTTAAAATAAAATATGTTTCACAAGCATGTGTTAATGCGAAATAATTTAAACAATGTATATGTATTTATATTTTTTTTCTTTCATACAAACCATCTCCGGTCAATTATAAATACAACACAAAAAATTAACGATTTCATTCCAGTCGATCTCGAGTTTTGCGCTCGGCAACATATTTAGCGATTCCTTTTTATTTATATACCTACCTAGATGTTCTTTTTTTATATTATTTAACTATATTACATTACCTATCTATTCATAAGACTAGATAATTTTCTTTTCTGTTGTCGTTATTTTGTTTGTGACTTTTTTTATTTTAATCTTTTATTAGCACCATTCTTGGGGTTCGTAATGATACCTTTGTCGGGCCCATCAGAATACCAGCGCTGTAGTCTCGGCTACAGCATAATGCTGAGATGGGTTCCATTTTTCTGGCTTCACACATTGAGCACATCTGCATAGCTACCATATAACTATGTCATTGTAGTTAATGGGTATTCATCTTTATTATTTTATTTATTTATTTTGTTCTTGATGTGTAAGCCAAAGAATAAAGTATTTTTCTTTTTTTTTTCAACAAACTAAGTGACAAGTATTGTTTTTGTGAACAGTACCAAAGCTCAGATATGATACGCACAGTTGAAACAAACGCAAGCCTTTAAGGTCCACGACCTTATTATTGCAATTTTACTGGTGAGTAAGGGTTCCAGTGGAGGGGCTCGAGGGCGTAGGCACCACCGCATTACATACTCTCCCGCCAAATTGTATTGTTCAGCACTATCGTGTTCCGGTTACGTGGTAATGTATGGCCCCACCGTGGTAGAGCTCCAGTGACGGAGCTCGCGGGCGTAGGCACCACCGTATTACCTGATTTACTTGCCGCTAAATGGTAGTGTTCAGCACTATCGTGTTCCGGTCAGGTAGTAATGTACGGCCCTGTAATTTCCGGCACAGAGGCATAACACCTTAGGCCTCAGGAGTGGTAACGCATTTGCATTTTGACCTTGGTCTTTGTGTGGGTGTCTATAGGCTGCAGTCATTACTTAACATCAAAGTGAACTGTATGCTTGTTTGCCTCTTCAATTACATAAAAAAAAAGCCCTGGCTCTCATCTGTAAGGTACCTAATCAAACCTAAAAAACTTCATCATCTATACTTGGAATTTTAATTCGATTCCAGATTTGACAATTTCAGTGTTGCAACGTAATGACAAATATTAAATAGTGACGTTGCGAAATTAATCGATTCGGAAATGAAATATTTCTGAATCGATTTATTTCGTTTATAGTATTATCTAAACAACTACTTTAGAGCAGAAGTTTCATTTTTGACGTACTTGTAGGCGTTGCAGATCATCATTGTTTCTAATCGCGCCAAAAGATCATCATCATATCAGCCATAGGACGTCCATTGCTGAACATAGGCCTCCCCCAAAGACTTCCATGACGACCGATCGGAAGCGACGTGTATCCAGCAGCCTTGACTAGGTCGTCGGTGCATCTTGCAGGCGGACGTCCCACGCTGCGCTTGCCGATATGTGGTCTCCACTCGAGAACCTTTCTGCCCCAGCTGTTATCGGTTCTCCAAGCTATGTGCCCTGCCCATTGCCACTTCAGCTTGCAGATCTGCTTGGCTATGTCAGCGACTTTCGTTCGCCTACGGATTTCTTCATTTCTGATTCGATCCAGTAGAGAAACGCCAAGCATAGCCCCTTCCATTGATCGCTGAGTGACTTGGAGCTTTCGTACGAGTCCCATAGTGAGACACCACGTCTCGGCACCGTAGGCCATCGCCAGCAAAATGCACTGGTTAAAGACTTTCGTCTTCAAGGACTGCGGGATGTTTGACGAGAAAGCACTCTTTAAATCCAAAGTCAAAGATAGTATAACTTCAAAAATCACGAGATTTTCAGAGTTCCGTCCAAAACTGGTGACATATTCTTTCAAGACAGAACCCTACAAGTACACACTTCTCACGCCTCCCATCATTCGCAGTCCAAAACGGGTGCAGTTGTCATTACAACAAACAATGGGCTGGATATTTTAACGAGCAACTTTAAATTTATAATATCTTATTATACAGTCGATACCAATTTTGTGGATATGTGTAATACGCCATTAAATACAGTTCTTCGTTATGAGTTGGCCATAAATGGAGATTTTGTAACTGTTTCTCATGTATCAGGATGTGCGCTTTCATACAAACAAATTCTGAGTAAACGAAATTAAATACGCACGCAGACTTGGACTATTTTATTGTGTTGATTTCCTAAGCTTACTTATTGAACTTAAGATATTATTGTGTTGACTTCCTAACCTTACAACTAGTTATACAGGGTTAATTTAGCCCATCACCTCTTGCAGGCAGCCTCTCTACATCATAATCAGAATAAGAAACTCATTTATTTATTTAGGGTGACAGGCACCTCTTATGACACGGCAAAAACAAACAAAATAAATCAAAGTGAATAACAATTTGACGGGGATGGAGAATATAAACATACTGACCTGACTAAACCGATGATTGTAGAAACTCCTTAGCAAAATATTAAACATACCCAGTAGTTTGATGGACGAGTGTCATCAATGACACTTGTCAGTTAAATTAGAATTTGGAAATGAGAAAATAAAGGAAGGCGGTCTGGGCCGGTTCCTCGATATAATTATGTAACTCGATATAGCAATCTAGATTCAGTAATAGTTGGATTATGAGATATTTTCTACTGGTGGTAGAGCTTCAGTGACGGAGCTCGCGGGCGTAGGCACCACCGCCTTACCTAATATACTTGCCGCTAAATGGTAATGTTCAGCACTATCGTGTTCCGGTCAGGTGGTAATGTACGGCCCTGTAATTTCCGGCACAGAGGCATAACACCTTAGGCCTCAGGAGTGGTAACGCATCTGCATTTTGATCTTGGTCTCTGTGTGGATGTCTATAGGCTGCTATCATCACTTACCATCAATGTGAACTGCATGCTTGTTTGCCACTTCCATTACATAAAAAAAAAAAAATATGGTAACGATTTGCGTAGTACTGAATTGATTGGCAGAAGAGATTTACATTGTGCAATGAGTATTGGTATTCCGGTAACTGCGTGCCCGGTCGTAAGAGTTTCTTGCCCGTTCTTCTCTGCCGGCGTAATCGAATGGTCGGATCTTTGGCAATAAACGACTATTGCTTCATCTTCTGCCAAACCATGTGCTTTGTTTCATCACCCGCTCGAGTTCCCACCTACAAACGCCCACAAACACGAATAACATATCGGCTTATGGAAAGACGAGCATACAATACTACCTAGATGTCCTAGATGTCCTGACTGGCGAGGCTTCCTGCTGACAAATTGCTATACTTGTCAAACAAGCTAAAAAAAAAAATAAGATAAAACTTATTCAAATAAGTATATCAGTAGAATGTCTCATTTCCCCTTTTACAAACTGATAACAAAGAGTAAAGAGAAAAGAAAAAGAGCCATTTTTTTTTTCATTCACCGGTAGAGTTCCAAAGGCCATATGATCTCAGAAAATCATCCCAGCAATAGTTGTTCTATCTCAGCAATAGGTGTTCTACGAATTTTCACATATCTTGATAAATAACACAAGAAAAAACCGGTCATGTGCGCTTCGGACCACGCGCAGTGTAGGGTAAAATCATCCTCGCGTTGCGTGTAGGGGAAATACCTGATTTTTTTTATAATGTTTTTATTCTATCACTTTATCGGAGTAATTAAGGTGTACCTATACTTTTGCCAAATTTCAAGTCTCTAGTACCAATAGTTATTGCGCTAAGCCGCGAACAGACAGACAGATATACAGACAAACGGACATGGCGAAATTATAAAGGTTCCTTGTTCACTACGGAACCCTAAAAAGAAGCAAAAAAATGTTTTCAACGGTTCAAAAGAGCATTGCCGCCGCTGTGTCTCCTCGCAACCCTGCGCCTCGTTGCCACGTGCGGATTTTGCCTACGGAAGCTGCGTGGCATACCTAACCACAGAGTAAATGCCCGTTTAGAGGTGAAAAAGTGTTGTATGGGAAAACAAAAAATAGTAAAAAAACTGACAATTTTAAAGAGTCTTAGAACAAAAGATGTTGTTGGGATTGACGAAGAGTCTGCCTGGTAGAGGTGATGCGCTATATTCAATTAACCCTGTATACTATACAAGCGGCCCGTCGCGGCTTTGCAATGTTACCTACATTACGACTACTAATGTAGGTAGCATCCATTTGTTGGTAGGTGTATCCATTTTGGCAATTGTTTTTTTAATTAAAAAAAAACGTAACTTCACGCCTGTAATCCCCGAAGGGGTAGGCAGAGGTAAATGCATGCATTCAAGCATACATGCAAACACCCACGATTCGCCGGTTACGTTTTGGCCCATGCAACAGGTGGCGAGCCTGTTGACATCTCTGGGCACATTACCAAACTTTGAGGTACTGGGAAATTTCCAGAAAATGGAAAAATCCCAATAGAACCAGAGATAAAGGCTATTTCACCATTATTTCTGATACCCCCTACCCGGGAATCGAACACAGGACCTCTGCGTAGTAGTAGTGGCCTGCTACCACTAGGCTACCGAGGCAATTTTGAACTATTTTTTATATATTATGATAAAACGAGGCCATTGACCTTTCTATTCCAATCCAATTCAGTTCTGATCAAAAGCATCTCAAACTAAACCAAATTACATCCAACAATGGCTTGATTACAACTCTATAATTAATAAGGACTTCAAAGCAAATTCTTCTAACGAAGTGCGACGTTAACAACACCGAAAACTACTCGTATAATGGTCGTTTTAATTAAGAGCTACCCTTTATCTGTTTAATAAAGCAGTAATAATATATATCAAGATTTTCAAGATCCTTTGTTTTTGTTATTTAGGCAACGAGTTTGGGTGATTTTTGCGACTTTGTGACCCATCGATTTCTACATCTGGAAGTGCGTAAGTGCTGGAAGAACATGCACTCTGTGCCGGAAATTACAGGGCCGTAAAACACGTAATAAAAGACAAATTTCCTTGCCGCTTCTATCTGTCTGTCTATATAAGTATGTTCGTCTCTCTGCCTATTGACTCTCTGTCTCTATACGATATACTCAAAGACACAACACAATAGTTGTTAATCCTCAAGAATGCTAATTAATATAAATTGAGATCGTTTTAGAAACAATTCAATATTTCAGCTTATTAAATCTCTCACGGATCAGGAGGCCAATATTGGCGAATTAACTGTCATATATTTCTCGTGACTTGTCGGGTTAATATTGACATTTAGAAAATATTATTTTTTTTTTGTTTGCTTCCGGCAAAGGGTCGGGTGTAGACCATAATGCCATTGGTCGTGTTTTTAATATTAATTTTAATAAGCCTAAGTATTGACTTACCAAAGTATCTTTTTGTCACTTCGGTACAACTTTAATTCTCCCATCACAAAAATTTTAACTTAAAAATTCGCAATTCTACACGTTTTATACTTTACCAAGATAAAAAAGAAAGATTTAATTAATACTGTCACCATTGTGAAAGAGACGGCGGGCTCAACAATGGCGTATCGATGGCACTTGTCAAAAATAAAAAGCCCACAAATAGGTAAGGATCCCGCTGCAAAATTATTTCGTTCATCGAGATATGCTGCAAATCTAATTTTTACGCATATTTATGCTCTAGTGAATATAATTATATTAAGAACTAGCTGTGCCCCTGATTGCTCAGTATCTACCCGGACTAAGTCGTGGGCGCAGCTAGTATAAAAGTAGCCTAAGTCTCCTTATTACATCAGCTATCTGCCAGTAAAAATCCCGTCAAAATCGGTCCAGCCGTTCTCAAGATTAGCCTCGCCAAACAGACAGACAGACAGATAAAAATACTAAAAATATTGTTTCGGTATAGGTACCGTGTATACATACATATGCATTTAGTAAAAAGCGGTTATTTTTATATTACAAACAGACACTCAAATTTTATATTATTTGTATAGATGTTGTCTATCAAAATATGGCCGCATGTACCTACCTAATATGTTTTTTTTTTATATATTTTTTTTGTTTTATAATAGATTATCGTCCACTTCAAGGCAATATAATAATATTATATAAAGACTCAGAAAAATTACGCCTGCCGTTGCGCCCCTACATAGATTTCTACGTTCCACCCTGATACATGTTTACGTTCATAGTGAACATTTTTTATCTATACTAGCTGTGCCCGCGACTTCATCCGCGTGAGAATTTATGATTGTTCAGTATGTACCCGGACGAAGTCGTAGGCGCGGCTAGTATAAAAGTAGCCTAAGTTACTCCTTATTACATAAGCTACCTGTCAGTGAAAGTCCCGTCAAAATCGGTCCAGCCGTTCCCGGGATTAGCGGTAACAAACAGACAGACAGACAAAAAATGAAAAAAAAAATTGTTTTGCATTCATTAAAAAGCGGTTATTATTATATTACAAACAGAGAGTCCAATTTTATTTAGAGATGTATAGATTAAAGCTATTTTTTTCCTCATTCTTATGATATACGGGGTGCCAAATTAAATCTGGCCGCAAATAAGGGTTTCTGGCTGTTAAAGATAAAATAATTTATTGTTTTTATATTATTTCGCATTAACACATGCTTGTGAAATATATTTTATTTTTAAAGAAAAATGGAAAGAAAAATTTGACTTTGATTTGAAATTTGATTTGACTTTGTCTCGCCTGAAGTCAAATTTTTCTTCCCATTTTTCTTTAAAATAAAATAAAATAATTTAATTAAAAATAATAGCGGCTATATTTTGATAGGCAAACTACCTATTTCTCTAGATCATAAATGTGCGTAAAAAATAGGTTTGCAACATAATAATATTTGTGTGTCGGGATTCTAACCTAAAAGATGCGATAAGGGACTTTTATTTTTCATTTTGCGAAGCGAATAACGTTTTCTTGGTTCATGTTGTTTTAGTGCTGAATCTATTGTTCGATCAATGTTTGTGGATACAGCTTCAAAATAATAACAATCTTTACTGGTGGTAGAGCTCCAGTGATGGAGCTCACGGGCGTAGGTTCCACCGCATTACCTAATATACTTGCCGCTAAATGGTAGTGTTCAGCACTATCGTGTTCCGGTCAGGTGGTAACGTACGGCCCTGTAATTTCCGGCACACAGGCAAAACACCTTAGGCCTCAGGAGTGGTATGCTCATTGAAGAAAAAAAAAATAAGAAGAAGAAAAACATGCATTTTGACCTAAGTCTTTGAGTAAGTGTCTATAGGCTGCAGTCATCATTTAACATCAATGTGAACTGCATGCTTGTTTGCCACTTCCATTACATAAAAAAAAAATATTAACAAGTCAGTTTACAGAGAGCAGCGTATCCCGTACGGGACTAAGCGTATATCTATCTATCTATACATATGATAAAACAAAGTGTCGTGGTGTCTGTTTGTCTGTTCGCAATAAACTCAAAGCACGAATTTTCATAAAGTTTTCACCGACAGATAGAGTCATTCATGAAGAACGTTTATGTTTTATACTCAAAATTTATATCCATTTTTTCTTGAATTTTTACAGTGTAATTAGAAAAACGAATGCTTTTTATGGCCGAAATCTTTGAGAAGCATTGGATAAATTCTGTGTGGTTTTAATTTTTTCTGTTAACTATAAGAGATAGATTAAAATGTGCGTTATACAATAATGCAAATTTTTAAAAATATAACCCCTTATTCTTAAACGTGCATTTTAGCTATAGAATGCTTTGTCTTTGTCACTTGCATTGTCAAATATGTAGGATGGAAAAGGACAAAGGAGAGATTAGCAACACTTTAGCTAAAATACGTTTATGAATAAGGGGGTAACATTTACTGTGGAAAACAAGCGTCAAGTGCTCATTGATGGTAAATAAATGAATCCCGCTGATAAATATCTGCATTAATATTCAATATATCGATGCATTGCCACTTCTAACATCTTTTATCTCTGTGCCGCTAATTACTGAGCTTTACATTAACTATCTAACCAGCACACGAAAGTGTTGAAAAAAATGTATCAGACATTTCAAGTCCGGGATTCTCACAGACTGCACTACGAGGCCACTATGATTGAACCCGAGACTTCAAGAGTATGTAGTAACACTAAGCCAATGCAACATTTAAGAAAAACTATTTTTATAGGTTTATCAAATTCTTTCGTGGATAAGACCTTAACAGCAGTATATGGTCTGATCCATGAAAACATTAGAATGGATCTGAGTTTTTACAGTGTAATTAGAGACACGAATGCTTTTTATGGACGGCACCATTAATCTTTGAGAATCATTGGATAAATTCTGTCCGTTCTTGGATTTGTTCTGGCAATTAAAGATAGATTTTATATCTAGTATATTAGGTAATGCGGTGGTGCTTACACCCGCGAGCTCCGTCACTGGAGCTTTACCACCAGTAAAATACACATAGCACATACATTACCTTGGTCTTTGTGTAATAACTGTAATTGTTGTGTTTATAGGCTGCAGTCATCACTTAACATCAATGTGAATTGCATTCTTATTTGTCACTTCCATTACATAAAAACAAAATCAATACAAATGCATTCAACTTGGGTATCCTACCTGTTATTATACGAAGTTGAGGCGTAGGCACCATATTTATAGCACATCTCTGGCGAATAAGCACCCTAATAATAGTGGGCTGCTACTATTACGTACTATCAAGGCAATATTCGAATCATTTTAGGTCAAATTATTTAAAAGACCCCATTATCTGGTTGCAGCAAAAGTGGAAGCCAATCAATAGTCTAAGATATCTTTTACGTTATTAACGTTGGTGCTCTCAGCCTATGAATATCGCTCCTGGCATCCTTTCAATTCCATTGACACTTCATTACTCACCACCATAATCAGAACTAAGAAACAAAGATGATAATCTGACAAATGGTTCTTGTGTTTGACGATTTACGAAGATTTTTACTGGTGGTAGAGCTCCAGTGACGGAGCTCGCGGGCGTAGGCACCACCGCATTACCTAATATACTTGCCGCTAAATGGTAGTGTTCAGCACTATCGTGTTCCGGTCAGGTGGTAATGTACGGCCCTGTAATTTCCAGCACAGAGGCATAACACCCTTAGGCCTCAGGAGTGGTAACGCATCTGCATTTGACCTTGGTCTTTGTGTGGGTGTCTATAGGCTGCAGTCATCACTTAACATCAATGTGAACTGCATGCTTGTTTGCCACTTCCATTACATAAAAAAAAAAAAATAATAAAATAAAATAAAAAAAAAAAAAAATAAAAAAGATAGGGCATTAGATTTTAGAATACCGAAGCATCATCTACGAAGCTTGGTTCTTACATTGCGAAATCGTTAGCAATAATTGATCTTCTTCTTCTTCTTTGTCGTGTCCTCATGACTGAGGCTCGTGACCACCAAAAGCAGTATCTCGGGTCAGTGCTCTCCAAGCTTCTCTATTTTGGGCCAAGTGGATTGCTGTTTGCGTGTTGCAATTAAGGGACTCTAGAATGACATAGATCTATCCATCGAGTGGGCTTTCTGCCTCTACTCCCTTTTCCTTCAACATGACCTGTTAGGATTAGCTTTTCCAGGTTCCCAGCATCACGTTGGGCCACGTGACCGAAAAAAGAAAGTGATCTCCGCAGACAGAGAGTCGAGAGGCGAGTAACGACCTGCAGTTCATCGAGGATAGAGACGTTGGTACAACGAGCAGTCCATGGGATGCCCAGGATTTTTCGTCAGCACCACATTTCAAATGCGTCTATCCTTGCTAATTAATAATTGATAACAGTCCTCTAATTAATACAGCCATACCTATACTGTTTCGGTTCAATGTCCACTTCCACTGCTGGTAGAGTTCTAGTGTAAGTGGACTTGAGGGCATAGGTACGACCGTATTAGATACCTAATCTATCTGCCGCCAAATGGTAGTGTTCAGCACTATCGTGTTCCGGTTAGATGGGAATGTCTGTCAGCAGCAGTGGGAGGTCAACTGTCTGTAGTTGACCTCCCACTGCTGCTTTGACTCGTTCCGTCCATCGCATTGGTAATCATCTGCGTGGCCTGGTTCCCTTCACTCGGCCTTGCACCACCAAGCATTCGATAGAATGACCGTCGCGTCGAGATATGTGTCCAAAGAAAGTGAGCATGTGAGATTGAACAATGGATGACAAACGCTGCTTGATGCCGACTTCTTGGATGGAAGCATTTGTTCGGAATTCGGTCCAAGATACTCCAGGCATTCCCAGGGAATGTATACCCCCGTCATAACTATCACAGAGACGTATCAATTTAGGTCTCAAGGGCGACAACGCATATGAATTTTGAAGTTTGCATGGATGTTCAACGATGACTACAGCCTCTGGTTTTTGGGTAGATGTCTATGCAAATACGTTGTCACCCCTGAGGCCTAAGTTATATCTCAGTAATAGTTATTACGGGACCATATATCATAATGTACACGATAGTGCTGAACACTACCATTTAGTGGTAGATCTTCACTGGTGGTAGAGCTTCAGTGACGGAGCTCGCGGGCGTAAGCACCACCGCATTACCTAATATACTTGCCGCTAAATGGTAGTGTTGAGCACTATCGTGTTCCGGTCAGGTGGTAATGTACGGCCCTGTAATTTCCGGCACAGAGGCATAACACCTTAGGCCTCAGGAGTGGTAACGCATCCGCATTTTGACCTTTGTCTTTGTGTGGGTGTCTATAGGCTGCAGTCATCACTTAACATCAATGTTAACTGCACGCATGTTAACCACTTCCATTAAATTAAAAAAAAAGATAGATTAGGTAATGCGGTGGTGCCTACGCCCCTAAACTGTAACTCTGAGACCAGAAAAAATATAAGATTACGATATTGTAATTACAGTCTATAGTCTTGAGACCAATACCAATATATATAAAGAGATAATATAAGAACAAGTTGTCTCTGCCAAGTTTTCGACTGACGAAAACTAATACATCTTTCCTAAAATATAGTGTAGAATTTTATAACAAGATCCCATCCGGGATTGCTGAACTCACCGATGGTAAATTCAAAGCATTAATTAAACGCACTCTATGTAAAAAGGCTTACTATAAACTCGAGGACTATCTCAAGGATAGAAATGTTTGGCTAAATGCTGATCTAGCTCCACAAAGGTGTTAAATGTAATAATCAAAGTGTAATGTTGATATTATATTGTTAATTTTAAGCTTGTTTAAATTATGGAAAATTGTAAAAATATGCCTAAGAGATATTTTTAAAAGAGCCGACTGAGTTTTTTCCGGCAAGTTTTTCTCAGATCATATTGGCCTTTGGAACTTTGCCGGTGGATGACAAAGAATGACTCTTTTTCTTTTCTTTTTACTCTTTGTTATCAGTTTGTAAAGGGGAAAAGAGACATTCTAATGATATACTTTTTACATTCGTTTATTACACTTAGTTTTATCTTAGTGATATTCTTGACTTTACATATATTTTTTATCTTGTTTGACATGTATATCAATTGTTATTCGCTTTAATTTATTTCGTTTGTTTTTGACGTGTCATAAGAGGTGCCTGTCACCCTAAATGAATAAATGAGTTTCTGATTCTGATTCTGATATATTTTCTTGTCTTAGGACAAAATTAAGTACAAGAGTATACAGTACGTCAATAAATACATTGTGAAACCAGAGTCTGATACCTTTCTAATCGAGCGTTAACATTAATCAAGGGTTAGTTTCACCTGGCCTGATAACGTAGCGTGTTGAAAACCAACTTAATTAGTTGTCCCGATAGTTAATTCACTTGTAACTAGTGTCATGTTGTGATAAATAGTTACGGATTTTAATTAATGTTCACTTGAGGTGAGTTAATAAATAGATTGTGGTGAAACGCGGCTGAGATACCGTAATAAAGTGATGTTGAGTAGCCAAGCGGGTGATGGATCAGACAGTTGATTTCAGAATATTTTATTTCTATTTAAATTTTTTATTTAATCTTCTACAGATACTCGTACTTAGTCAAGTAAACTTATAAACTAAAATCTTGCTAAACTGACGAAGCAGTTTGTTGGCAAGGTACAAACTCAGTTCTATACTATATGTACCTACCATAGCTGTTAATAAGACTTGATCCGAACAGCCGGTTACAATTCTTATATTTTGGTAGAGACATTGGAACCTGCTGTCAAGATCAACCCTACACTAAATTACATTAGATATATATTAAAAAAGTTAAAGGTAAATTTTCAAAAAGCTTATAATACTTAAATTGAAGTTAGTAATACATTTTTTAGTTCTAACTTTGTCGTTGTGTGACTATATTTTTCTTCTTTTTCTTCACATCCAGTGTATAAAATATTTTTGGGACCAAGTATTTAGTTGGCCTTTCTCCATAGTAATTGACCGCAGATGGTTGAAACTATTTATTATGACTAGTCCACCTGGTATTATACCTATTTTCCAATATGGTTTTGTTATTTTCACTAAAATATTGTTCAAGCGCAATGAAATAAGTTACTGTCAGGTTTACTGGTAAGATTTTATATAATACTTTTTTTTTATATAAAACTTTTAGTAGTGGTAGAGCTACAGTGATGGAGCTCGCGGGCGTAGGCACCACCGCATTACCTAATATACTTGCCGCTAAATGGTAGTGTTCAGCAGTATCGTGTTCCGGTCAGGTGGTAATGTACGGCCTTGTAATTTTCGGCACAAAGGCCTAATGCCTCAGGAGTGGCAGCACATCTGCATTTTGACCTCTGGTCATTGTGTGGGTGACAATGACATGACACTTTTATTACTTAAAATAAAAAAATACAAATAATTTTTCATATATGAAACTAGCTGTAAACCGCGCGCGTTGTTACGCCACCAATTAAAAAAATGACAGTGGCGCCATCTGTCGAATTTGTCAACTCAGAAACCTTTTTGGGTCCATGCACAACAACTTTGCTAAAGATCATCATATGATCAAATGCGTAGTTTACGATTCTATAAAGGACATACAGACAAACATTCACTTTCATATACAAAGAAGATGGCAATTTATGTTATGGAAGTGGCAAACAAGCTTGCATCTCACATTGATGTTAAGTAATGACTGCAGCCTAAAGACACCCACACAAAGACCAGGGTCAAAATGCAGATGCGTGTTGAGCCTCTGTGCCGGAAATTACAGGGCCGTACATTACCACCTGACCGGAACACGAAAGTGCTGAACACTACCATTTAGCGGCAAGTTTATAGGTAATGCGGTGGTGCCTACGCCCGCGAGGTCCGTCACTGGAGCTCTACCACCAGTAAGTGTGTGAGACGACCGTTTGTTTCGAAGGGTCGCGGATTCGCCTGATATTTGTTTCGGATCTGGGCGTTTGTGTATGTGTTGTGTGATATCCACAGCACAAGTTTATAGCTAGTGTAGGGGTGTGAGTGTAAGCGTATTTTAATTTAAGTTTACATTGATGGTAATAGGTTAAGATCCCACTGCAGAATCATTTTGTTCATACAAATATGCTGCACACCAAATTTTTATGCATATTTTTAATCTTAGAAATTATAGATACTAGGTTGTGATATTTTTTATCCTTAACAGCCAGCACATCTTATTTGCGGCCGATTAAATTTGATTCCCGTATATAATAAGAAAAAAATAGCTTTTATTTGCTATATAAATAATACATGTTACGTTATGGACGTAAAAAATTTTGGGGCGGAACGAAAATATGAAGGGGACGGCCAAGTGAGCAACGGTAGCCGTGATTTTTCACAGTCTTAACATATTGCAGTGAAAAAAAAAGTTAAAAAAAATCTTTCCCAAAATAAAAATATTAAAAAATACTTGCGGGGATTTTTTTGACAGGCAACCTAGTGGACATATTCTCTAGATTATAAAATTATGCGTAAAAATTAGGTTTGCAACATATCTGGATGAACGACATGATTCTGCAGTGGGATCCTGACCTATAAGTTATGTAGCCTATAAACATCTACATAAAACTAGAGATTTCAATGCGTTGCCACTCCTGAGGCCTAACTTGTTAAGCCTCTGTGCCAATCACAGGGCCGTACATTACCACCTGACCGGCACATGTTACTGCTGAACCATTTAGTGGTAAGCAGATTAGGCGATGCGGTACGGTACGCTCTCGAGCTCTACCATCAGTGAATTGTTATTATCGCTATATTTTTTTTACCATTCGAAGACGTATTTTTATAGGACGGATTTATGTTTTTTTATGTCAAAGGGTTGACAAACAAACAGCCAGGTCACCTGATGGAAAGTGGTTACCGTCGCTTATGAACATTTGCTACACCAGGGGAGTTGCCAACGCGCTGCCAGCCCTTGAAGGACTCTTTTGACTCCAGTTTTGAAGAAACCCATATTGTAGCGCCAGGGGAACACCTCAGAGGGTAGTTCCACAATTTGCACGTTCTGGGCAGGAATTAACCCGCGAATCGGACAGTTGAGCATTTCCAAGTATCCAATCTGTGCGGGTGGAACTTCTCTCTTCAGCGGGTGGTGCGATGTAGGAATGTAGACGATGTATGTCGCACGTCACGAGACGGCTTTACTCTACTACACTGGGCAATCGGCGAGAGAAGAAGGCGCTCCAGCCTTAAGATTTTTACTGGTGGTAGAGCTCCAGTGACGCAGCTCGCGGGCGTAGGCACCACCGCATTACCTGATTTACTTGCCGCTAAATGGTAGTGTTCAGCACTATCGTGTTCCGGTCAGGTGGTAATGTACGGCCCTGTAATTTCCGGCACAGAGGCATAACACCTTAGGCCTCAGGAGTGGTAACGCATTTGCATTTTGACCTTGGTCTTTTTGCCTTTCTGTTCTATCAGGGAAATAATGCCAAGTGGCATTAAGTCCACCATATGGCCATATGTACTTCTCATGTGTATTAAAGTAATTGTGAAATAAATAAATAAATATTTTCATATATTATTAAGTAGTGTTGTGTGTAAATATGATACGTAATTTTTCGTGAGGAATTTTTCCCTTTTTCTAAATAACGACTCTATTGTTTTTATCTTTCAATTAGAACACGATCTCATAAAAGCATGTAAAAATGTTATGTGTAAGTATAAATTCATTTCGTATACTCTACCATGAAGTCACGAACGAAATAGTTTTCTATGTGAAATCGATCCTTTTTTCGGCATATTATAACAGATAAAATATCTCAAGTGGCAATACCATCCTATAAACAAAAATCACACACCACCCCACGCCACGCCATTGTGCATTAAAATATTTGTTTACTTAATGCAACATATTTTAAACTGAAAACTAGTAAACACATTAACGCAGCCATTTGAGTTTCACCTTGGTTTAAGTGACATATGAATACAGAGTAGATTTAACACAGAGAGGTTTGGGAAACATATTAATTTAATATTCTGCTGCTATCATTAACCGACTTCGAAAAACGAAATTCTACAAGTTTGACTATAAGTATATTTATTCATGTTCGCCGATTACTCCGTCAATTGTAGTGCGATGTTGAAATTAAAATTCTGTTGTAGTTTGAAAGTTGAGCAACACTTTGAAGTTGGTTCCATTTCCACTTGATGACGACTTCATGGAGAAATCGAGGAAAATTCTCTAAAATCGGCGTGTAACCTGTAAAATTCTAAGGGTGTCTGCCAAAATAAAATGCGGTGCTTACGGACGGAGGTACCCGCGTTTTAACTTGTGCCGCCGAAATAAAATTATTTTTAGGTTAAATTTGCTTCAGCACGCTTGAAAATAACGTTGTCGCAGGTTTTCGCGAGCTCCTTTCTTCGAACGGTAGCTGGAAAGCGACCGAAACGTCGGGTAAGAAAGAGAAGTTGGGAGTAGTATACGCGAGAAAATCTGCAGGTACGATTTCTACAATAGTTTCAGCACTTTCTTTTTCCAGTTATATTGTTACTTATCTACTATAAATTATGACCTAAGGTAAAGTAAACGATTTTAGGCATACGAATTATCATATAATTTAATCTTGTTGTATTCTTGACCAACCATCAATTTAAATGTACTGCAACATTTTGACCATTTCCATAACATAAAAAAATACGGTCAAAATGGACACTAACCCTTACTTTGAATCACCGCTGCAGCGTCTGTGGGCAAGTAATCTACGTTCATAATGGACTTCTTACATTATTAACACGGACCGTTCCCACTGCCCCCGATTCCTGCTTTTTGATCTTCTATCTACGATTATTTATGAAAACTTGTGGGTGGCATATACTTACTAGTGTTAAAGCGTATACATCAAAGTATAGGAAAATCAAAGTCAGAGTATATTTGTTAATAAAGTGCAGCAGCGAATACTGTTCTCTTTAGATATCTACGTAGACCAGAGTTTTTTTAATAAGATTAACAAAAAACTGTTAAAACCTCAGCAGTGTAAATTACGTGCTTGTTAAACAAACGTCTTTTGCAATTAAAAAAAAAATTCAGAATTATTAGTCACTAGCCGCACGCCTCGGCTTATGTTACTTAAATTACTACTACTCATAATTTTTCTTTCCATCTCATTCAATTTTCAAATAAGAGTTTCTTATAATAATTTGAATGTTAAATGCAAACTGTATAATAAAAATACTTCACCAGTCGTATATTTATAATAGTGCTCAAACCAAACATCCAACATCTAATATTGAAGTAGCAAAAGCAGCAAAAATAGATTTCAGTTTACAATAGACCAAAATCTGGAGCCGCACTCGCTTCACAAAAGGAATCTGTTAAAAGAAGCCTGCACCTCTAATAAAAGAATCGACTCTATCTATCATTGGGAAAGTAAAAAGCGACTGAAATCAGCACAGTCCCCGTTCCGAGGTTAGACGTGCTTCGCATGTCCTTTCTGTGTGCCGATTGGGTATCGAATTGATAAGCGGAAGCGGTAAAGGTAGCGATAGCGATAGCGGGTAAAATTATCTTCTTCGAGATTATAGCGCGCGCCACTTGCAAACTTACACTTGAATAACTGGCCCAGCCGCTTTACTATTTGCTATCGCGCCGTTATTTTTCCCTTTGATAATACCCACCTCTGATACCGGTGAATTTTCTTTCGTCATTATTCAGCCGAAAGACGTCCGCAACTAGATAAAATTTCCCCCAAAGATTGGCACAACGATCGGCAGGACCGTTCTTTGTGGCATTCTTTGAGAGGGCTTCAGGCAAACTCTCATAACTTTGCCTTTTTTGACACAGGACACTTTTTGCGGTATTTTTATATCAATATTTTTTAATTTAAAATAATAATTGCTTCATACGGGTGACAAACTATTGTATGATATGTAATATTTAGAAGCGTTTTGTGATTAAACTAAAACTTTTTTTTATGTTTAAGGCACAATTGGAATGCTGGAGGGTATTGCTCAGTTTAAATTAATGTTGTACTATTTTGCTCCGTGAAAAAATGCTGCTGATTAATAATAAAAACGCTTATATACAGCAACTTGTACCACAAAACGGAACTTAGAACGTAAACGGGAACGTTGCTTATCAGATTGGAGCAATATAATTAAATTATCGAACTTTGTTGTTCGTGGAGAAATAAATACTTTATTATTGACCTTCATAGATATTTCGTTGTAAGAATGTTTGGGGGTACATAAATTGTGACTCGCCTTGCTCAATCATATTTTTTGTTTGGTTTCGCTCGTATTTTGGTACTGCGTATAAGGGAGCTTGCAACAATTAGCAAAATATTAAGACGACTATAGAATTCTAACGTAAACGTATGTGTATTTTTGTTTTTCGAGCACTATTGTAATAATTTAAGTAGCCGAGCATATCATAGTTATTGAAATTAAGTAAGTTAGCAAGAATTTTATAGCCTGCGTGTTACAAGGAATTCCAGAATGGAAAACAAAATTATGTCTATGGTTAAATTACATCGTCCCGGATAGCCAAGATAACAACTACTATCACTAATAATTGATTAAAAAGTAGATCGTGACAGAACATAGCATGAAATATATTTTTAGATAGACAATAAAATATATTTATATAGTTAATATATAGTTTTCTGTTGGCGAACTTGCGTTCAATCACCACGCGCATATTGACGTTTATTAAAGATATTATAATTTTCCTAGAAAGTTACTTATTACGCATAGACACGCAGTTTGTTTTTGACTTCAAGGTCTTCTTATAAGAGTTTGAACTACCTCCCATCGACTCAGCAGTTCAGAAAGCAATAAACAGAGAGTGACAGAGTTGCTATCACATACTTATGTTAGAGTTGATGTCAAATGGGCTATGTCATGATTCTATTTCGCAAACGCAGCAAGTTACGAGCTATGTCCGTCGAAACTAGAACCTATTTCCGCACCGTGCACGCCACCTGGGGAGCTTTTTTAGCCTGTATCATTCATATGCTAATGCACTGAATATTTGCTATCCAGTTCTTTTATCGGCATTTCATAGGCGGCGGTCGATGGGGCGGAAGTGTTTTTAAGGGTCAATGGGGCTTTTTGGCGATTTACGGCCTTTTCTAGGAAGAGAACAGTAAATCAAATGGCGTGATACATTTTATGAATACCTGCTAAAGTATATAATGCGAACGCGGCTGTGTTTTTCTGAAGTAGTAAGTAGACCAAGTAACGATACGAGCTACTGCACAGAAAATTAAATATTCTATAGGAATACGATACCCTTATTCTTTCAATCCTTTGTATTAGATAAAGAACTGTCGTCCTTTTGGGCAGAAGAGTTCTCGAATGGAGATTGCGTAACGGTGCGGCTTCTTTTTAAATTTTATTTTTTTAATGTAATGGAGGTGGCAAATAAGCATGCAGTTCACATTGATGTTAAGTGATGACTGCAGCCTATAGACACACACACCAAGGTCAAAATGCAGATGCGTTACTACTCCTGAGGCCTACGGTGTTATGCCTCTGTGCCGGAAATTACAGGCCGTACATAACCAACTGACCGGAACACGATAGTGCTGAACACTACCATTTAGCGGCAAGTATATTAGGTAACGCGGTGGTGCCTACGCCCGCGAGTTCCGTCTCTGGATCTCTACCACCAGTAAACAAGGCTGCGAGACAGACCGACCACGTGGTGAAGGTTGAGGGCAATCGCTGGATGAGGGCGGCCCACGACCTATCGTTTCGGTCCGGTAATCTTTAGGAGAGGCCTTTGTTCAGCAGTGGACGTCTTTTGGCTGATGATGATGATAGTAGCTGCAGCTATTCTAACGAGCCAATTGTGAAGGAGTTTCTGTGTTTCTCCAACAGAAAAACTCCAATACAACTTATTTATGTCATGGAATTGCCAGATTAGCATATAGATCACACTATCAAATTTATATGGAACCCGGAAAAAATGTAAGTATCCGAATCACAAACAGATCAATTAGCAACGCAACAAAACGAAGCTTATACCATGCACAAAAGACAATCACTTAGCCTAAGTAATTGGTAAGCACCATCGTGTTAGGACATCCAATCAAAGGCATCTGACCTCGAAGAATGGGCAGCACAAGCCAAAATACACTCTAACTTAGCAATAAAAAGATTCAGTATCTCGAAGCAGAATATACATAGTTGCCTACAGACAATTTTGATATAGGAACGCTACAAGCCAGATATCAGACTAAATGGATAATTGAATATTGGAACTCGAACTACGCTGACCCAGTTATGGTAAGGTCGATTTGTATGTAATCAGGGCCCAAGACGTACAAGTGACTGCTGTAATCCTAAACCCTATTAATCTTGGCGCCAAGGGGAGAGTGTGTTAAACACGTGGCAAGTACTGGCGCGAGTAACACGTATTTAATAATTTATAGATTGTTCAATTTATCAGGCAATATTTCTTCTGTTTTCATGTAAATCTCTTATAAATCACAATATGAAAAAAATCTCTAAAGTTTGCTTTCTGCTGAGATAGGCAGATGAGAAAATGTTATATTATTGAATTACTTATTAATTTAGTTGAAATCATAATCTTAGTTATATTTTATGATGTACAATATTTTAAGAATTACGAAAACATTTATTTTTTTTTACCTGTCTACACAAGCACTTAGGTAATATCGTGGTGCGTGCGCACTCGAGCTTTACACTGGAACTATACCATCGGTAATTTTTTTTTATACTGACCCGGTTAATTCATGATATGTAACGATCGCTTGATTCAAGAGTGGCGGGTATGACCCCCACACCGGGTAAAATATCTGTATAGGTATTATATAGTAAAGTAAGCTTTTTCGGCAGCACTTCAAGTCAACAGTCAAGTCATTCGATCACTTACTTGCCACTATACTGGGTATGTGTAAAGAGAGCAGAAAGGACAAATGTGCACTGGTTTTGAAACGCAACGTTGGGACAAGATAAATTTGTGGGCCCTCTAATAATTCACCAGGTCCTTCTCGTGTTATGTCACTTGACAGAGGATTCTGACAAATACTTGTATGTGTAATACACGAATGTATCTTCACGCCTGTAATCTCTGAAGGGGTAGGCAGAGGTAAGGATATGCAATCAAGCATACATGCAAACACCCACGATTCGCCGGTTACGTTCTTATCCATGAAACTGTTGACATCTCGGAGCACATTACCAAACTCCGATCTCTCTCTAATCTCAATGGAACCCGGGAAATGAATCCAGGATCCCAGAGTACTCCGCTGCGGTCACCTTGCTACAAGAGTCGCTAAAAGTCAAGTGAAATGACGAGGAATTGAGGAGTTTTATGTTATTTTAAGTATTTATGTTAGACAGTTTTACATTATAATAACTGGCTGTGCCTATGACTTCATCCGTGAAGAGACTGAACAATAATTTTGTTAAATTCTACACGGATTAAGTCGCGGGTACAGCTAATCTAAATTGAATAGGTACGTTTATGTAAACCGCATTCAACTTTATTTAAAAGTTTTCAAGCGGCGCTTGCAGAAAACTTTCAATTGACCTTAACCTAATTATACGTTATCCACACGTGAAAACCACGGTCAAATTCGTTGAGTTTTCTCGAAGTTTTAACGTACCAGACAAATGTTTTCTTGGTTTCTGTTACTCATTTTTAGGGTTCCGTAGTAAACAAGGAACCCTTAAAGTTTTGCCATGTCCGTCTGTCTGTAGGTCCGTCCTCGGTTTAGCGCAAAAACTATTAGTTTTAGAGGCTTGAAATTTGGCGCAAGTATACAACTTAATTAGGCCGACAAAGTGGAAGAATAAAACCATGTTTTTTTTTTTTAATTTAGGGTACCTCCCCTACATGTAACGCGCGGTTGTATTTTTTATTTTTTGTTTTCTATATAGTGTAAGATATCATTGGCTAGGGCTTTCAAAAATATTAGGGGTATGGAAACATCATTTTTCGATTCACTAAACAGTTCGTGACTTATTTATCTTTAAAGGGCCAATTTTGAAAGGTAAAGTAGGCAGATAAATTATCAGTGAAACAGAAAAAAATTATAAAAAACCGTTACCTTGTTAACGTTAACCGTTAGCTTTAAACATCATATAACTTTTTTTTATGTGATAGAAGTGGTAAACAAGCATGCAGTTCACATTGATGTTAGGTGATGACTGCAGCCTAAAGACACCCACACAAAGACCAAGGTCAAAATGCAGATGCATTGCCACTCCTGAGGCCTAAGGTGTTGCGCCTCTGCCGGAAATTACAGAGCCGTACATTACTACCTGACCGGAACACGATAGTGCTGAAAACTACCATTAAGCGGCAAGTATATTAGGTAAGGCGATGGTGCCTACGCCAATACTAACTATTTGTACCTAACTTTATCATTAACCAATGAAACTGGTACTAAAGAAAAATATACGCCTTAGAAAGTTGAGTTCAAACGAAAACGCAACTGATTTTCAGAAGCTCAAATATTTATATTCCATAAAAAGTTTTCTTAAAACGCCCACATCCACCAGAAATCCTCAATTCATTACGAACACGCTGCTATCAACCAATTTCACGGCTGCTTACGTTGCGAAAGGTCACTAAGACAGAATTGTGGCGCACATGTCAGTTACACAAACACAAAGTCGAGTGGCTTTCCTGGAATAAAAATCTATTGTTAGCGAGCCAGTGGTTGCGCTGTTTTAGATTTTGGATGCGGTATGCGACAAAATATCAGCCGAAATAATATACTAATTTAAGTAAAAAGAAATATGTACTACTGGACCAAAGCATCCTCATAAAGGAGATATGTCATTGTCGCCACGCTTGACATGCTGATTTATAATCGCAGTGGTTTTTCTATATAATTTTTATATTCATAATACAAGGTCATAGAGCAACGCGGGCCACCAGCCGCCGCGGTGGACCGGAGGGGAGTAGCCATAGCGTTTATTACCGATGCATAACAGTCTTTCACTTTTTGCGGGGGGAAATGCGTGTGACACACACACACACTACAAAAATCGTCTATTACTACGAAACTCACACTTTGACATTCACAAAATACATAAACAATTTCACGCACACATTAAAATTTCTAGGCGACAGCCATACGACCACTTGGGCTTGTACTGTGAAAGCCTGCATACGGCTACTGCCGCCGCCGCCGGTGGCCCGTGTTGTTCTAGAGATAGTGTAGTAGATAAAAGTATACAATACTATACTATACCTACATGAATATATTGAACAGATTAATAACAAAACCATGAACTACGAGAATGCCAGTGACGAGCTCGAGGACTTGGGCTCCACTGCATTGCCTAATCTACTTGCCACTAAATGGTAGTATTCAGCACTATCGTGTTCCGGTTAATGTACGGCCCTGTTATTTTCGGCACAGAGGCATAATACCTTAGACCTCCGGAGTGGCAACGCATCTACACTGAAATCTCTAGTTTCATGTAGATGTAGGTATATAGGATACAGTTTAACTTAGCATCAATGTGAACTGTACGCTTGTTTGCCACTTCATGACAAAAAAACCGGACAAGTACGAGTTCGACTCGCGTGGTGAGGGTTCCGTAATTTAAATAAATATTTTCGGAAATATTACAGATTTAAAATGCAGGGACATAGCGGTTACGGTGGTACCGGCAGGGGAGGTTATATTATTAAGAATTTTCAATTTAATTTGAATACTCAAACTTCTTATAGGTTTTCCAGTAATTGATAGGGAAAGAACTAATTTCCACATTTTTTTCAAAATTTTAAGTTCAGTAGTTTCGGAGATAAGGGGGCAGAATGGTCAATTTTCGTCGTTTTTCTTAAATAACTTCAAATTTGTTTATGCAAAAATTATTAAAAAAATATATCTGAGATGCTGATAACAACCTCATTCATTTGTGATATGTCACACGACACAGTTTTTTTTATTTTTAATTTCCTGTTTTATCCCCCGAAAGTGGCCCTCCTGTTTAAAATTTACTATTTTACTTGAAGTGTTCATCTTTGGGTCACCAATTTACATATATTCGTCAAATTTCAACTCAATCGGTCGAGTAATTTCGGAGAAAATTGGCTGTGACAGACAGACAGACAGACAGACAGACAGACAGACAGACAGACAGACAGATAGACAGACAGGCAGACAGACGCACGAGTGATCCTATAAGGGTTCCTTTTTTCCTTTTAAGGTACGGAACCCGAAAAAACTACATAAATGAAAATGAATCACCGAAATGTTTACAGTGCACAACTTGTAAACGACTGCACCAATTTGAATAAGGGTCACAGCTCACTAAATCCACCCGACACCCGAACAACGCCCGACAGCCTCGAGCGGTCTGCGCTTATTTGATCAACTCCGCTCCGTTTCGCCTAGACAGCAAGCCGTCGTCAACGCGCAAGCGGCGCTCGGACGGCGAGTGGATCACGCGGTGACCACTAGCTTCTCTTGCGTTGACTTTGCAATACCAACTCGCTGTTGCCAAGTGGTTCACAAGTAACATCGCGTCGTTCACTTGTAAACCACCTGTCGACAACGAGAGGACGCCGTAAAACGAGGTGGTGCTGGTTGGGTGCCATCATCATCACTGGTCTTCGCGCGCACCATACGCGCGACGCGGATGCAGCACCGGCGCATCCCCCTCTGCTGCAGCTTCTTCTGCCCTGCGGCTGCAGGGCGTCGTTTGGCACCCCTTTGAGGGCTGTGATGGAGAAGGTGGGCACCGTGGACTCGTGTCACCATGGTGTTGGCATCCAGGTCCGGCTGCGCTCTCGACCCGGGTGGTAGTGAGCTATGATCCTATATCTTTTCTTTATAGCAAGAAAAACTACCGCATCCAAAGGTATATCATAAATGTTCACTCCACTTGCTTTAGTAGTGAAATCTATTGTGACCGAAGTAATGACTGGTTTATTCGTATACTAGGGAAATGGGAATATAATTAGAGGTACGATTTATATTCATATTTTCTTGATGACTGGTAAGACGGGTTGTTGTTCAGCCTAATTTTTTATAGAGGGTAAAGTGATTCTTTATATCATACGAGCTGTGCCCGCGACTCCGTCCGCGTGAGAATTTATGATTGTTCAGTATCTACCCAGACGAAGTCGGGGGCGCAGCTAGTATCGAAGACACTCAAATTCTATTTATTTATATGTAGGTATGTACGTATGGAGATAAAAGTAGCTTAAGTTACTCCTTATCACATCAGCTACCTGCCAGTGAAAGTCCCGTCAAAATCGGTCCAGCCGTTCTCAAGATTAGCGGGAACAAACAGACAGACAGGCCGACAGACAGACAGACAAAAATTGAAAAAAATGTTGTTTTGGCATATGTACATATGTATTTAGTAAAAAGCGATTATTTTGACATTACAAACAGACACTCCAATTTTATTTATTTGTATATATAGATGTATAGATAAATGCTTTTATATTTTTTTAGCTTACAAAGTTGGCATCCAAGCATGCAGTTCACATTGATATTAAGTGATGACTGACAACACTAAAACCAAGGGTCAGATGCAGATGCGTTGCCACCCTTGAGACATTAGGTGTTCTGTCTCTGTGATCGTTATCATCTAACCGGAACACGATAGTGCTGAACACTACCATTTAGCGGCAGATAAATTAGGTAATGCGGTAGTGCCTACGCCTTCGAGCTCCTACACTAGAACTCTACCACCTGTAATATATAGAAAACTAAATAGTTCGTTTTGTAAAATCTTTAAATGTTTAGATAGGTACAATTCTAATCTTTTCGACAGGCAGAATAAACCGTCCGATTTCCTCGCATTTTAGAAATACACGCAACATTCTGCAGAGTTGAACCTTCACAGAAACATAGCAAACACAAAAGTTAATAAAAAAAACTACAGCGTATCCATGAAAAGACGATCAAAGCGAAGTTATATCGCAATGTGAATTTTGTTTCGATATAAAAGGTTTCAGTTGCAGAATGCAGAAATCTTTATGTGTAAAGCCGGCGGCCATCGGGTATGTTCTTTTGCAGTTTAATTTGTTCAGGATTCTATTTGTCTGAACAGATGACGCGAAAGAAATGTAGTGTGGTAATATTTCTTATCTGTAAGTTGTTAATTTCTTCTTCTTATTTGTTACTAGCGGCCTGCCCCGGCTTCACCCGCGCTGCTCTGTTTCTATTAGTCATAGCGTGATGATATATAGCCTAGCCTATAGCCTTCCTAGATAAATGGGCTATCCAACACTGAACAAAATTTTCAAATCGGAATAGTAGTTTCTGAGATTAGCGCGTTCAAACAAACAAACAAACTCTTCAGCTTTATAATATTAAACGTATAGATAAGTAATGAGGAATAATTCATAAGTATAAGTATAGCTATTATATTGCTGACCCGGCAAACTTCGTATTGACTCAGAATGAAATAATGTGTCAAAGGTTTGATAGATACGGACTATTTGTATAGGAAAATAAAATTGTATTTTTAGTATTCCCCTTCAATTTCATCATATTTTCTTACCTTTTAAACCTTCCCTGGACTTCCAAAAGTTATTCAAAACCAAAATTTGCCAAATCGGTCCAGCCGTTGTAGAGTTTTAGCGAGACTAACGAACACCATTTTTTTTATGTAATGGAAGTGGCAAGCAAGCATGCAGTTCACATCGATGTTAAGTGATGACTGCAGCCTATAGACATTTACACAAAGACCAAGGTCAAAATGCAGATGCGTTACCAATCCTGAGGCTGAAGGTGTTATGCCTCTGTGCCGGAAATTACAGGGCCGTACATTATCACCTGACCGGAACACGATGGAGCTGAACACTACCATTTAGCGGCAAGTATATTAGGTAATGCGGTGGTGCCTACGCCCGCGAGCTCCGTCACTGGAGCTCTACCACCAGTAAGAGATTGATTGACGACACCAATTGATTTTTATACATATATATTACTTTACATGCAATTTGGTGGTGTACCCACATGTGAGTGGGTCGGATTTAGAAGTCATGTGATTTTAAACGACAAAATCTAACGTTATTTGGTCGAATTTCGATCATTGAGTGGTCACTAGCATTAAAAAAGTAGCACGCGTACATTTTACTAATAAAGGACCAAAACAATAGAGAAACTAAAATCTTTTCTATATACATATATTATAATAAAACAGTACAGTCCGTGTGTTTTTAGGGTTCCGTAGTAAACATGGAACCATGTTCGTCTGTCTGTCTGTCTGTCTGTCTGTCCGTCCTCGGCTTAGCGCAAAAACTATTGGTACTAGAGACTTGAAATTTGGCACAAGTATACACCTTAACCACGCTAATAAAGTGGTAGAATTAAAACATAAATAAATATATATTTAGGGTAACCTCCCCTACTTGTAATGCGCAGATATTTTTTTTTTATTTCCATGTACATATTTCCATTTCCATACCCAACGATACCCGTGTGGGGTATCGTTAGGTCTTTCAAAAATATTATGGATATCCGAACATCAGTTTTCGATTTTGTTAACTGTTCATGACTTATTAAGCTTTAAAGTGCAAATCGTTGGATTCAAGTGTCCCCCCCCCCTACCTACTAAACGGTTGTTGTTAGAAATTCAAACGTTCCGGCAATAATAGCTACATATAACGAAATTAAAGGAAAACTATCATACTTAAGTTGGCCTTGCAAGTTTTCGAGTAATAGTCGAACAAATGTATTTTTTTAAATTTCGAACGGCTCCATAGATTTTTTTTTACATTACATCTCTTACTCTGTAACTACGGAACCCTACACTGCGCGTAGCCCGACACTCACTTGACCGGTTTCTTTGAATACATTTAAGAAAAACGAATTGGGGGCGATGTTAAAATAGCATTAGAACATTTTTTATTTTTTTTGTCTGTTTGTTTGTCTGTTTGTCCAGGCTAATGGACAAACAGACAACTTGAAACTTTTGTGGTGTATAGATACTAGGCCTGGCCAACATTTAGACTTTACTGTTGACAGCGGAAAAATCACTCATGCCCACGGGAAATTCTTATGCGAGCGAAGACGCGGGAAAAAGCTAATACCTACTGAATAAAGACATAGATTGGTAAAATAGTTTTATATAAGCAAATAATCATCAAAAAGCTATAAACCTCAAACCTAACAAACCTCTCTCGACAAAAGAGGTTTGATAATGTTCAAACTTATTTCAAATCATTCTGGTTGAATTTCAACGGTCTGTAGTTATGAGCCTAAACCAAATCAGTTCTGTTTGTCAACTAGAACAATAGGAAAGATACAAAGGCTCGTGATTATTAAAGACCTGTTATTGTTAACCAAACATTTCCATAGTGAGCACTCAACGGTAATGGATTTGGTAGAAATTAATTATTTTCAACGTGCCGCACGTTTGCATGAATTTCTAGAAGTTTAGGTGTGTGAAATTTTCGATTGCTTTTGTATTTTGAGCTCTATTGCTCAGAAGATAGACTTATTTTAATTTTTAATCGATCATGCACAGCGTTACTATTTATTTTTTTACTAGTGAAGTTCCAGGTTTTAGTGGTGGTAGAGCTCCAGTGACGGAGCTCGCGGGCGTAGACACCACCGTATTACCTAATATACTTGCCGCTAAATGGTAGTGTTCAGCACAATCGTGTTCCGGTCAGGTGGTAATGTACGGCCCTGTAATTTCCGGCACAGAGGCATAACATCTTAGGCCTCTGGAGTGGTAACGCATCTGCATTTTGATCGTGGTCTTTGTGTGGGTGTCTATAGGCTGTAGTCATCACTTAACATCAAAGTGAACTGCATGCTTGTTTGCCACTTCAATTACATAAAAAAAAAAGTACAGGAGGTCATGGGCGTAGAAACCACCGCATTACCTAATCTAACCTACCTCTCTACCTCTGAAGCGCGCATGGCCCAGCGGCTGGTGTAGATCGGAAGCGATCCGCTCGGTTAAGCACTACGGGCGCGGTCGGGTAGTGTGATGGGTGACCACTAGTGGCAAATTAAATGCGCGTTTCCATGCTTCAGAGGGCACGTTAAGCCGTCGGTCCCGGTTGCTATCGATAGAGAGCAGTCGTTAAACCTTGTCGGAGGCCTTATGGGCGGTTTGAAAACATCCGACAGCGGGTTGGCCACTAACCCACCCACCTCCACCAATCCGCATTGGAGCAGCGTGGTGGAGTAAGTTCCAGGCCTCCCCCCAAAAAGGGGAGAGACTCGTGCCCAGCGGTGGGACGTATAATGGGTTGCCATTATTATTATTATGTCTCTCGTCAGCACGGGGTCCAATTTGAACCCCGGACCTTTGTCAGGCTTGCGCGGGGACATGGGGGGTCCAACACGTAGAGGCCCTTTCGAGAATTTTGATCTACTTTGTAATGGGTTATATTCGGCGGGACCTCTCTCTGACTGCATCAATAGTTAATACAGACACAGACAGACCCCGCAGAATATAATGGGACTATTGTAATGAAAAGTGATTTGCCAAATTTTGGGCTATGTGGGTGAACTGGGGGGACTAGCTGGCTGGGCCTATGGAGTGAGATCCGGCACCTGCCTATATTCAACATCTCACATTATCGAATCCTACTTTAGGCAGGTGGTGACTCGCCTCTCCTTGGTGGGCCCCCCAAACAGCCAACCCGATGGTCGACAGGGGGCAACACTGTTGAGAGAGGCTGGGGGTGTCGAGAGGTGTGGCCCCAGTTTCACCATCACGAGCGAGTAATCTCGAGCTCGGAGCGGGCTTCCCCGCTATTATGCCTTTAGACACTTCCACCCCCGAGTGTATGGCTTTTTCAGAAATTTAGACCACAGCCTATTATCTAAATTTCTGCAAATGCCATACCTCTAGCGCCCCACTCTGACCGGCCAATGAAGGCAAGCCAGAGGTGAGAGACCTGATGCTCTGTCCGGCCGTACCTCTGTGTGGCGGACGAGGCGGAGCCCAGTTCTCTCGGAGGAACTCGAGATGATGGTAGGGGGTGGTGTCGCTACTCACCAACAGCTCGCCACAAGCTGCTCTGCCCCCTTTAATATTATTATTCCACTTATTTATTGATTCAACTTATTTTATAATTTTTTACATATATATGTATAAAAAAAAAACAACAAATATATATATATAAAATTAAAAAATAGTGTGCCGCCGGCAGCGAGAGCAGGGTCCAAGCTGCCGGTGGTTAGGGACACAGAGACAGGAACCTCCTCACTATACGTGCCGTGCCGTGGAGTACTGCTTTCTGTATCAGACCCTTGATCCATCCACCTAGCGAGAGCCTCTTGAGATGTTGGTCGAGGCTCTTCGCTATCAGCCCGTTCACCGATACGACTATCGGCACAATGATGGCCGAATCCACATCCCACATGGCGACAACCTCGTGAGCCAGATCAGGATATTTTATTTCCTTGTCTTTTTCGGCTTTCACGAGATTCTCATCATGCGGGACGGTGATGTCGATCATCATTACGCGGCGCTCCGAGCGATCTATCACCACTATATCAGGCTTATTGGCAACAATAGTCCTGTCAGTGATGATAGATCGGTCTGGGACCGACGACCAATACATCGTGACATGGTCATTTTCCAGAACTGGGTCGGGCACATACCTGTAGTACGGCACCTCCACGGCTACAAGACCGTATTTCAAGGCAAGTTGCTGATGGATTATCCTGGCTACTTGGTTGTGTCTGTGCAAGTATTCGCCGTTGGCAAGACTCGAACAGCCGGAAACAATATGCCTGATTGATTCACCCGGTCGATGGCATGCCCGACATATGTCGACCGTTCCATCCTTCAGGATAAACTTCCGGTAGTTGTTGGTCATTACCACTTCGTCCATAATTGCACAAACAAAACCTTCGGTTTCCCCAAAGAGGTCACCGAATCGCAGCCAGGCCACAGACGCTAAGAAATCTACATCGGGCCCATTGAGGGCCCGGTAAAAACGCCCGTGTAGCTCCTTGCCTTGCCATACAATCCTGCGGTCGCTAGTCGTGAGCACCTCAGGTTTGCGCCAGTTCTTTTTAGCCAAAGAGAGTGGGGTGAGTCCGCTGTCGACCGCCACCACATCCCGATGCATCTCTCCGCCGGCGGTCAGAAAGTATTCTCGGAGATTACACACCTCATGGTTGTGTAGGGTCTTAGCGCTTAGAACGCCACGACCCCCACATCTCCGTGGGATGTATAATCTCATCACCGAAGACCGTGGGTGATGCATGCGGTGCGCTGTCAGTAAAGAGCGAACTCGCCTGTCAAGGGCATCCAGTTCGGTCTGAGTCCACTTGAGTATGCCGAAGGAGTACAGCAAGACCGGCATGACCCAACCGTTGAAGGCGCGCACCCTATTACCGCCCGACAAAAGACTTTTCAGTACTTTTGTCAGGCGACCAAAGAAACGTTCCTTCAACGATTGTCTCATCTCGACCTCGCGTATACCTAAGGCCTCCGCCATACCCAAGTACTTATAGCTCTCGGTGGCAGAGAGGTTTCGGAACGGGATGGAACCCGGGAGATTCATTCCCTCGGATTCCATTATCTGCCCCTGTTGTACATGCATAACAGCGCATTTTTCGATTCCAAATTCCATCCTGATAGAGTTACTGAAGTTTTCAGTTACCTTCAGTAGCTCAGACAGGTTGGAATTACTGGAACCGAACAATTTCAGGTCATCCATGTATAGCAGGTGAGATATCGTCCGACCACCTCTTCGCAACCGATAGCCAAGCCCCGAAGCTTCTAGCAGCGTGCTGAGAGGATTCAGGGCCAGGCAAAACCATAAGGGGCTCAGACTATCGCCCTGGAAAATGCCCCTGGCAATTCTCACAGGTTCGCCAACCGCCAGGGGCTGCCGAGACCCTGGATAGCGAAGAACCGTACTCCACTGCAGCATACATGAGCCCAGAAAGGCCCGAAGAGTTGAGTGAATTTTATACAACTCCAGGACCCGCATGAGCCATGTATGCGGCACGGAATCGTAGGCCTTCTTATAATCTATCCAGCATGTCGACAGACTCTTTCGGTTGCGACGAACCTGCTGGCTAATTGCCATGTCTATGAGGAGTAGCTCCTTAGTACCGCGGGACCCACTCCTACATCCATTCTGAGAGAGAGACAAGATGGAGGAGTCTTCAATGTGTTTAGTTATTTTGACTCTCAGAATGGATGTAAGAACCTTATAAACAGTCGGTAGACAAGTTATTGGTCTATAATTTTTGGGTTCCGCGGTACTACCTGATTTATGGAGCAGGTGGGTCACACCAGTCGTTAGAAACTGTGGGAGAGAGCCTGATTCCAGAGATGACTGAAACTGGATTGCTAAACGAGCGTGCGAACTACGCAGCCACTTTAACCAGAAATTGTGCAGTCCGTCCGGTCCCGGCGATTTCCAGTTCGGCATCGGACGGACTGCATTGGCTACGTCTTCGTCTGTGATATTTATGGAAGTCATTTCCTGAATTGGTTCGCACGCTCTTTCAACACTCCGCATCCAGCCACCCTCAGAGTGACCGACCGGTTCTAACCAGATGCTTCGCCAAAATGAAAGCATAGCGTCATCATCCGGCCGACCCCGGTCAGCCACTCCTTGGTTAGGACGCTCCCACAGTCTATAGACCCGCCTTTGATCACCCTGGAACATGCTATTCTGTTCGTACTGGTCCACGCGTTCTTTATAACGCCTAATCCGGTTTGCCCATGCATAAACTTTCTGCTTCAGGAAGTCAATGCGCTCTGTGAGGCGAGCTGGATAGTCCTGGGGGCTGACTCCAGTCCCTGAAAACGCCCGCCTCACAAAACGCACTACCCTTGGGCGTGTATTGCCCATCCTGAAGCAGATTAGCTTGCCAATGAGTGCTCTGGCTTCAGCGATACGCCGCTCGATCCGGCACTGCCAGACTGGTGTTGTAGGTTTCGGCCACGTAGCTGTATCAGGACTTGGTAACTTGACACGAGCTACACGGCACACCGCGACAGCCGCGCAGTACAGGATCGAGTGAGTATCACCGTTATTATTATTATTATTATACCTAATCTATCTGCTGCCAAATGGTAGTGTTCAGCACTATCGTGACCCGGTTAGATGGTAATGTATGACACATTAATAACTATCACAGAGACACAACAACTTCGGGCTCAGGGCAGAGAATATGTAATAATACTACGTATAGAATGGACACTTCGACGTCCCGCCCGATTTCCCCGCATCACCCAACCTCCTCCCCTCTTATGGGCGACGGTTGGTCTATACACTTGCTACGCACACAGGTGCATGTGTAAATACACGTCACTGATTGAGTAATAGAGACCAAATTAAGCGTTTGTATGGAATTTTGGCAGAGTGTCCGCGTTGTGCTCAGGGACAGTAATTACTACCTATTTGTAGCTACGTTTTTAGTTTGAAGTATGTATAGTATGTATACCTAGTTGTACGAGTAAATAAAATTATAATATCTAAAATTTAAAATTAATTCAGTACCATACCTGCTTTAGTAATTTACAAAGCACACAGTCGTATGTTTTATTGCGAAAAATGCAAAAAAATGTAGCAGTAATTTAAATGCATCTGCATTTTGACCTCTGGTTTTTGTGTAGATGTCTATAGGTTGCTGTAATCACTTAACATCCGTGTAAACTATACGATAGTTAGCCAGCTTCCTAACATTAAGAAAAAATGTTAAACGTGGAAATATCTACCAGTTGCCATATGTTTGTCGAATTTCTATTTCACGTAATTCAGTATTAACTTTTAGCATAAAAATAATTATTCTGTTTTTTTTTATGTAATAGAAGTGACAAACAAGCATGCAGTTCACATTGATATAAAATGATGACTGCAGCCTATAGACACCCACATCAAGACCGAGGTCAAAATGCAGATGCGTTACCACTCCTGAGGCCTAAGGTGTTTTGCCTCTGTGCCGGAAATTACAGGGCCGTACATTACCACCTGACCGGAAGACGATAGTGCTGAACACTACCATTTAGCGGCAAGTATATTAGGTAATGCCGTGGTGCTTACGCCCGCGAGCTCCGTCACTGGAGCTCTATCACTAGTGTTTGTAGTTTATTGCTTTACAAAGAATACAATTGCATGTTTTATTGTGAAAAATGCAATTAAAGATAGCAGTAATTGAATTGCATCTGCATTTTGACCTCTGGTTTTTGTGTAGATGTCTGTAGGCTGCAGTAATCACTGCAGCCCTAACATCCCTGTAAACTATACGATAGTGAGCCATCTTCGTTACATAATAAAATGTTAAAAGTGGAAATAATTGGTAGATATTTCCACTTTTAACATTTTGCCATATGTTTGTCGCATCTCTATTTTACGTTATTCAGTATTTAATTTTAGCATAAACATAAGTATTCTGGTTAACTAAATCAGATAACTTAGAAAAGTTTGACCACATCCACAGTAAAATGCAGTATGCAGGTGTTCTATTAAACCTTTATGTACCACTTATCGCAGAATGTGGAAGCCTTGTTTTATTCTTATCTGGATCAGACCAAAGGCTAGTTGAATTTCAATGAGATTTACAACATAAGCTGCAATATACTGTAACGAGGTCAGTGGAGTCGTTTGCCAAATGCCTTCATGTTGTTCATCATATTTTCATTGTTGGGTACAGCAATAATGTCCGGAATGTCTGTGATATTAGCATTATGCTGATGTGCTCCAATCTGGTCAATAGGTATGGCATAATGGTTGCGTTCTTTTACACGGTTGAGCCAAATTGATTGGCTTTTGTTAAGTATAGCGATAAAAATGGTGCTGCTAATATAAACCCTCTTATTAATAATTGTTCAGCCAAGAATGAGTTAATCGATGTTTTGTCTTTTTCTTTTGAAGTGTATGTATGCTCCTTTATACTAAACGCATTATTGTATATGAAGTATGGTGCTGGATATCTGGTAGGGCTTTCTGGCAAAGTCAGTGGCAGGGTTCTATGGCAGAACCGATGGCAGGGCTCTATGGCAGAGCCGATGGCAGGCTCGCCATGAAATGTTGGGGTCTTGAGGGTTACATGATTGAGACAAATTCTTGGCTTAACTGTAGTTTATTGAGTGCAATATAAATTATAATAAAATAACAACTTAAAAATATGCTGCTTACTATACATGAATATTACACTTCCGGTATAAGAGAGCATATATAATACAATAATGCGTTTAGTATAAAGAAGCATACATACACTTCAGTGTACATACACTTCACTTTTCTATAAGACTAAGTTGGTCTGATTTTTTTTTTTTTTTTTGTAATAAAAGTGGCAAACAAGCGTGAAGTTCACATTGATGTTCAGTGATGACTGCAGCTTATAGACACTCACACAATGACCAGAGGTCAAAATGCAAATGCGCTGCCACTCCTGAGGCATTAGGTGTTAAGCCTCTGTGCCGGAAATTACAGAGCCGTACATTACCACCTGACCGAAACATGATAGTGCTGAACACTACCATTTAACGGCAAGTATATTAGGTAATGCGGTGGTGCCTACGCCCGCGAGCTCCATCACTGGAGCTCTACCACCAGTAAAAACGAATGAACGAGTTTGAATAATAATAGTTTAATGCTCATAAGTTTTATCACAATATGAAAAACTGCACTAACTTCTACCTCATAATCTCATAGATGTATCCTAAAAGTAACCATCTATGGGAACGCTCAACTCCAATAAAGCAATACAACGATAAATCCATTAACTAAAACATTCTAGCTACCAACAAAAAGTTCATAACACTACATATTTCCGATACACAAAGATCGCGTGATCGGTAGCAGCGGCTTTAGCACGTTTCGACACACGCGACCGCCGGTTCGTGGTTTCCGATAAATATCCTCTCGTATCCTACATATTTTACCGTTGCTTTGTTTGTGGCCGAACATGGACAATATACCACGGTTCTTGCTGCAGGCCATTGAATTTCTAGTTAGTCGAGCACTAGTTTTTCTATTGTTCACTTTATCGTGAAATATCGATCGGGATGATTCGATTGTGCGTGGAATTGATGAATATTTTGATAGGTATTTTAGACTAGATTTTGCTGTGGACGTCACTTCAGTCTGTTTGACGTTGTTCCTTGTTGAGATGCAATTTTTTGAAATCCTTTGGTTTTAAATACCCTCATAATCAAATCTATGCATACCAAATACCAAGTATCTCCTTCCAACGACTTAAACTAGGGTAAAACTCTGCAATACGCCCCGCTTTTTTTTCGAGGTTAATAAATTTTAGCTGTTAGGGTTTTTAGTGGTGTATTAGAGAATAAATAAAAAAGCGGTCATCTCTTAATCGTATGGCACTTGTATTTGCCCTGAAAAATGTGACAACTGAGCACAACTGAGTTTAAAAATAAAATTAAGTGGGGCGTTTTGTATTGACAAGATGCCTCAGTTCTGTTACAAAATGCCCCGAAATAATAAAATAAGAGAATCCCTTAAAATAACAATAAGAAAACGACTTTTAAATCATGAGTTATAATATCTCTCATAAAATAAACAAAAACCTAAAAAACAAAAACAAATTCTTAAACATGAAATGAAAAGAGGGTTTTTAATCATCAGTCGTCATATCTCTCTCATAAAAAAAAACAAAACTTAAAAAAACGACATAAATACTTCTCTTCGATGCCTATTAAATTAAAAATACCTTTATATAATCATAGCAGTCATCATATTTCTCTCTTGACTGTGTAGGTACTCTATATTTCCTTTCTAAATGTTTCACGCTAATCTTTTTTGCCACAAATATTACAAAGCGGTTTGTACATTGTACTCATGCATCCAAAACCATTTGAACCAATCTTCTTTAGAAGCTGTCTTGTAATAATTTTCTGTGCAGTTTTTAGGTACATCTATTTTCATCTTCTTCGGATATTTCTTCATCTGAACTATTTCTTCTTCACTTTCACCCTCTCTTTCTTTGTTTTTTATTTTGATCGTTCTCTTTGAAGCTTTCTTTTTTTCACATGCTTTGTTTGTCACAAGTTCTTACAGGTTTTTTTCTTCTCTTCAATGATTTTCCGTTTTTATTTATTTTCTGGCGACGTCAAAATAACCGCTTTCTATTTTCTCTTTAAAGACATTGCAGGTAGCTTCGGTACAGGATGTAGTTTAGCCAAAATCTTAATTTACCACACAAAAGATGTCGTTTAAGCGTTCTTGAAGGAATGTTGTACGTTCGTGCCACTTAATTTACTCCCATTTGCTCCCATCGCACCTTTTCCATAGCCTCACTAAGATCCATTTCAGACCAGGACGCTCGCAATGTTTTTTTGACATAATTTCGTGGCATTTCTATAAAAATAAAAAATTATATTAAATAAAAATAATAAATAAAACTGGAGCATATTACACAATGACAGCCGGGGCATTTTGTAAATCAATAATGACAATATGCCCCGGTCTCAACATAGTCGCCATAATATATTTTTGTCTGTGTGCAACACGTAAAATTATAGGTTATTTATCATTGTTTCCATATTCCTAACTGTAATTTTAATACAAAAAATACATCATAAAATTTCATAATTTGTATAATACTCACCGCAATATGTCTCAAGCCCGTACTCAAAGATTTTACTATCATTTGAAAATGAAATGCAAAATCCACACTCTCACGGCGGTCAAGTCCAAAAAGTACTGTCGACACTGCGTGCGAGTCGCAACCTGTTGTCTATCTCTATCTGTTGGAGCGAGAGAGCTGTGGGGCATATTGCCCGCCGGGGCGTATTGTAGAGTTTTACCCTATAGTAGTCAGTTACTACTTCTATACTTGTTTTTAAAATAAATTTACTTCCACCCCATAATTAGTAGGGATTCTAAGGCAGAGTTGTAAGAGTAATATTCCCCCCTACTTTTCCAAATCAGACAATTTTTTTTTATGTTATGGAAGTGGAAAACAATCATGCAGTTGACATTGTTGTTAAGTGATAACTGCAGCCAATAGACACCCACACAAAAACCAAGGTCAAAATTCAGATGCGTTACCACTCCTGAGGCCTGAGGTGTTATGCCCCTGTGCCGGAAATTACAGGGCCGTACATTACCACCTGACCGGAACACGATAGTTCAAATTCAAATTCAAATAATTGATTGCATATGTGCATCACATAGTGCTGAACACTACCATTTAGCGGCAAGTATATTAGTACATTAGTACAGAAGCGCGCATGGCCCAGCGGCTGGTGTAGATCGTAAGCGATCTGCTCGGTTAAGCACTACGGGCGCGGTCGGGTAGTGTGATGGGTGACCACTAGTGGCAAATTAAATGCGCGTTTCCGTGCTTCGGAGGGCACGTTAAGCCGTCGGTCCCGGTTGCTATCGATGGATAGCAGTCGTTAAACCTTGTCGGAGGCCTTATGGGCGGTTTGAAAACATCCGACAGTGGGTTGGCTACTAACCCACCCACCTCCATCAATGCGCATTGGAGCAGCGTGGTGGAGTAAGCTCCATGCCTCCCCCCAAAAAAGGGAGAGACTCGTGCCCAGCAGTGGGACGTATAATGGGTTGCCATTATTATTATTATTATTATATTAGTACACAACAGCAACAAATCAAGTTTTGTTAACTGTAATGAAACGAGACAACGGCAGCTTTAGCGCGTTTCGACACACGCGACCACCAGCTCGCGGTTTCCGATAAATATCATCTCGTATCCTACATATTTTACCTTTGCTTTGTTTGTGGCCGAACATGGACAATATACCACGGTTTTTGCTGTAGGCCATTGAATTTCTAGTTAGTCGAGCACTAGTTTTTCTATTCTTCACTTTAGCATGAAATATCGATCGAGATTATTCGAGCGTTGAATTGGTTGAATATATTTTATTTTTAAAGAAAAATGGAAAGAAAAATTTGACTTCAGGCGAGACTCGAACTCGCGACCTACTGGGAATCTAGTCCAGCCGCTCTTCCAATTGACCTACTGAAGCCCTGCCCGATTTGTCAAATCTTTCCTTCACATCTATTGCATTGCTTTATGGTAGCAGTAGCGCCATCTATTACCAACTATGCTAGTTAGGCAACCGATATAATAGACTTTTCAGTTTATTGAATATCGTAAAGAAGTCGCTTTTACCCTTAATAATTGTTTTATATTATTTCGCATTAACACATGCTTGTAAAATATATTTTATTTTTAAAGAAAAATGGAAAGAAAAATTTGACTTCAGGCGAGACTCGAACTCGCGACCTACTGGGAATCTAGTCCAGCCGCTCTTCAGAAGAGTACCACTCCTGAGGCCTAAGGTGTTATGCCTCTGTGCCGGAAATCACAGGGCCGTACATTACCACCTGACCGGAACACGGCAGTGCTGAAAAATACCATTTAGCGGCAAGTATATTAAAACCTATATATACCTTTGATAATAGTTTTATTTTATTGCATTGAAATTAAATTTTTCTTTCCATTTTTTTTTAAATAACTGGCATGCGATATTGAAAAAATCCAAAATAATTTCTTTAGAAAATCACGTCAATATCGCAGCATTTACAAGAGAAACTGACAACATCAATGCCAATCACAAAGATACGATCATGGCGTAATGTTTGAAGGTTTTTTCAAAGCGCATAAAACTTGATACAAAAAACCATGACGGTCACACCCCAAACTGCCGAGTCAGAACTGGAAAACAAAGATGTTTTAGCGATAGCAGTTATTAATGGTAGTTGGGAACTCGTATCGACTGTCTGTGCGTCCGTTGATTTATATTTATGGAATGGATTAATGGAATGCTCGGTGCTGAATGCTTGCAGACTTTGACGTTGACTTTATGACCATGATAAAATGGTGTGCATCTAAACTATGCTGCATTCGTGTAAAGCTTAGGACGGAATTTTTGAAGCAATTCAGCATATTGTTATGCAGCCTTAACAGATCTGATGTCGATACCGTATTTTTTAATGTAGGTAATGGAAGTGGCAAACAAGCATGCATCACATTGATGTTAAGCGATGACTGCAGCCTATTGACACCCACACAAAGACCAAGGTCAAAATGCAGATGAGTTACCACTCCTGAGGCCTTAGTTGTTATGCCCTGTGCTGGAAATTACAGGGCCGTACATTAGCACCTGACCGAAACACGATAGTGCTCAACACTACCATTTAGCGGCAAGTATATAATGCGGTGGTGCCTACGCCCGCGAGCTCCGTCACTGGAGCTCTACCATCAGTTTCTCGCGTATACAACACTCCCAAACTTCTTCTTATACCCGACGTTTTGGTCGCTTTCCAGCTACCGTGGTCACGGACAGACTAATTCGACTACTAGGGTTGTGTTCTGTCTCAGCTATATAAGACCAGGCTGAAAATACGCGAGAAAATCCGCAAGTTTATTTATGCTCGGTTACTAAAATTTCTTGAAGTAGATAATTACGTTCTCATTCTTGATGTTAGTTTGTAATGGTTTATAATTAAATTTATATCAAATCGTAAGAAATATGCACAAACTTATGTCAAGTCACACCAAGTCACATAGAATCACATCGATGGTAATAATTTCATATTGTGAGTAACTTGAATGCCAAGTACTTGTCTTGGCATTTTATCGCATAACTCTGTTATCCATCCTACGTTATTGCATTTACAACAGCCCTTTTAGAATGGTTTATCCACCTTTGATCGGTTAACTGACTGCGCCAGTGGAAGAAGTCTCTCCCACAAATCGACGATGGGGACGTCACGTCCCGACACCATCATCAAAACGTTTTTTTTTTCTACAGCATATACATAATTATTGACCATTGCCTTCATATTTACCAATTAATTTAATTCTGTTCAATGTTAAAAACTAAAGCTGTGGACCAAACTTGTATACAACCTAAAACTAAATGGAAGGTGTAAATATAAAAAGAGAACATTAACACGCCCCAGTTATCTGGGTATCGATCAATTACATTTGAAATGAGAGCAGTTGTTATCGATAATGGATCAATCACCAGTCATGCTGACTGCATTGGGCGTTTAGTTAGTTATATCTATAGAGCAACATGCGCCACCGGTCGCGGCAGACCGGAGGCAGAGAATATGTAATAATACTACGTATAGAATGGTTCACCCACTGGTGGAACCATTTCGACGTCCCGTCCGATTTCCTCGCATCACCCAACCTGCTCCCCTCTTATGAGCGACGGTTGGTATTTTTTACGTGCTACGCACACTAGTGCATGTGTAAATGCACGTCACTGATTGATGTCTGTGTAATAGAGACCAAATTAAGCGTTTGTGTGGAATTTTGGCGGAGTGTCCGCTGTGTGCCGCAGAGGAGTAGCCAAAGCGTTTATTACCTATACTAAACAGTCTGTCATTTTTTGCAGGCAAAAAACCGTCTATTAAGACGAAACTCACATAGGTACATTAACAATTTCAAGCTCACATTTGGACATTTGGGTGACAAGCATGAGCACACTTTTGCTTGTAATTTGACAGAGGGGAAAGCGTGCATAATTATGGCTACTCCCCTCCGGTCCGCCGCGGCCGGAGGCCCGTGTTGCTCTATGGTTATATAATTTCTTTTGATATTTAACCTGAAGTAACGTGTATTTCTATTTAAAGAGTATTTTTTCAATGCTACCACTAGTAACTATTGGTTCCAGTGTCGAAGTTCCAGTGGCGAAGCTTGGGGGTATAGGTACTACCGCATTATTATTATATTTTTTTTTTTATGTTATGTAAGTGGCAAACAAGCATGCAGTTCACATTGATGTTAAGTGATGACTGCAGCCTATAGACACCCACACAAAGACCTAGGTCAAAATGCAGATGCGTTGCCACTCCTGAGGCCTAAGGTGTTATGCCTCTGTACCGGAAATTACAGGGCCGTACATTACCACCTGACCGGAACACGATAGTGCTGAACACTACCATTTAGCGGCAAGTATATTAGGTAATGCGGTGGTGCCTAAGCCCGCGAGCTCCGTCACTGGAGCTCTACCACCAGTAAAATTTAAATTGGTGGAGTTTCAATGTCGGAGCTCGAGGGTATAGGCACCACCGCATTATTTCATCCATCTGCAGTGTTTAATCAAATGGTAGTGTTCAGCACTGTCGTGTTCCGGTCAGATGGTAATGTATGGTCCCATAACTATCACAGATACAAGTATATTACAACTGTGGTGTCAGGGGTCGCAACGCGTCTGCATTTTAACCTCTGATATATGTGCACAATAATCTTATCGTAAATTGCATTTGTACATTTCTATAAAACATAATTTATCTTTGTAAAATAACTTATACGTCTAAAATGCTCCTTTGGTCAAATTGTCAGCATACAAATAACTATTATTGTATTACAGTTCCCACAGAAGTTAGTATTGGACAATCATAATTAAATATCACGCACAATTCTCGTCAAAACCTCGTGGACGTCGATTGTTGAATAAACGATGAGATTTTATGGGAATATCATGATGTGCCTTTTGTTTTGTACATTGTTTCCAACTGGATAAGTGAATGATGACAGAAAATGATTTTAAATAATGAAACTAACTGATTATGAATGTAAAATAGATTTACAATATCAAAGTACAGTTTTTATTTTATATTTGTATTTAATGGCATCGCTATTACGCATTTCCAGTGTCAAGTAAAACGATATTTCATATTCGTAATAAGCAGCGTAAAAACAGTAAAAGTCAGAGTCAGTCAGTCAGTCAGAGTCACAGTCAGTAAAGCGATGGCTACCTTACCAGAACATTTGCAATGAAGTTATAGAGGCAAATTGAAAGGCCGTGTTTTCGTACTGTTAATTTATTTCGCTATACACAGGCACTGTAATAAACCTATATCTAACAAAATACCACCTACTTTGTTTAATATAACTCACAAATGCACTGAGAAAATGAAATAAACTACAGCACCACACGCCACAGTGGCAAATAAGCATGCACTTCACATTGATGTAAAGTGATGACTGCAGCCTATAGACATCCACATAAAGACAAAGGTCAAATGCGTTACCACTCTTGAGGTCTAAGGTGATATGACTCTGTGTCGGAAATTACAGGGAAATTATTTAAGCGGCAAAATATTAGGTAATGCGATAGTGCCTATGCCCGCGAGCTCCATACCAGCAGATGTAGTAATATCCGCGTATGTAGTAGTAAATATACAAACCAGTGACATAATTGTCCGACCGTTTTGAACAACATGCAATTGTTATTTTATTGTTAATTAGATTTATATTCAATATGCACTCCTTAACGATACGATAAAACCACCAACCCGCATTGGAGCAGCGTGGTGGAGTAAGCTCCAGGCCTCCTCCCAAGAAGGTCAGAGACTCGTCCCCAGCAGTGGGACGTATCAAGGGTTGCCAGTATTATGTTTCTCGTCAGCACGAGGTTCAACCGCGGACTTTTGTCAGGCTTGCGCGGGGACATGGGGGTCCAACACGTAGAGGGCCATTCGAGAATTTCGATCTACTTTGTATGGGTTGTATTCGGCGGGACCTTTTTTGACTGCATCAATAGTTAATATTATTATTATATCGATAAAAACTATACCTAACTGTGCCCGTGATTTTTATAAAAAGGTCCAGTAAGTTTTTGCTAAATCTATTAATAATGTAGATATGAATCGAGCTACACTCGTTTCACATCATCTGCTCGACCAAATAGAATCCTGAATAAATTAAACCACAAATAATACTCCATTCCCGATACACGCATAAAGATTTTGCGTTGTGAAAACAGAAACCTTTTATATCGAAACAAAATTCACTCTGCATTATAACTTCGCTTTGATCATATTTCTGTACACCCGTTGTTCTTTTCATTGACTTTAGTGCTTCAGTTGTTCCTGTTACTGCCCTGAATTGAATTGAAATGAAATTGCAGATTTATTATTTTTGTTCCATACAGGAACGTATTTGGACGGCCTTGTAATTTCCGGCACAGAGGCATAACACCTTAGGCCTCAGGAGTGGGGACGCATCTGCATTTTGACCTTGGTCTTTGTGTAAGTGTCTATAGGCTGCAGTCTTCACTTAACATTAATGTGAACTGCATGCTTGTTTGCCACTTCCATAAGATAAAAAAAGGAACAGAGTGTTATACGAGTATTAATTACTTTCAGTACAGCTGCCTCAGTAGCCTAGTGGTAGCAGGCCACTACTACTACGCTGGAGGTACCGGGTTCTATTTCCGGGTCGGGAGGTATCAGAGATAAGGGTTTAAAATCCTTTATCTCTGGTTCTATTGGGATTTTTCCATTTTCTGGCAGTTTCCCCTGTACCTCGAAGCTTAGTAATATGCCCGGAGATGACAACAGGCTCACCAACTGTTAAATGGGCCAAAAACGTAACCGGCGAATCGTAGGTGTTTGCATATACAATAAAGCATACGCTTGAATGCATGCATTTACCTCTGCCTACCCCTTCGGGGATTACAGGCGTGAAGATACGATCAGTACAGCTGAAATGATACAACACAATTTGTGGGTAGATTAACATACTGTATAGTCGATTCACTGTCGAGCTGTCAGGTACCCGGTCTGACGTTCTTGGAATACGCCGCATACCACGCGTGGACTAACGTGACTACCGAAGCAGTTATCTCTGCAGGTAAATGGTGGTGCTTAGCGCTATCGTGCTCTAATTAGAAAGTAATGCATTCCAATTGAATGTACAGAATCTAATTTACAATTTAATCGTAGGTCACACGGGCATTGTAAGTAATTGTGTGTTTACTGGTGGTAGAGTTCCAATATAGAGGCACGAGGGCGTTGGCACCATCGCATTACATAATCTATCTATCACCAAATGGTAGTGTTCAGCTATCGTGTTCAGGTTAGATTGTTATGTATTCCCCCGTAATAACTACCACAGAGACATAACTTAGGTCTCAGGGGTGACAACGCATCTGCATTTTGAGCTCTGGTTTTCGTGTAGATGTCTATAGGCTGCAATCATAACTTAACATCAATGTAAGTCGTCAAACAATGCAAAACGTGCTCCAATGCCCGCTCTGCCCCAGCTCTTGTACGTTGGAGGACCTAAGGACCGCAAATGATGCAGCAATTATTGTGGCAAAATACTGGGCCGATAAAATTTAAGAGGAACTGCTGACTCGAAGAAGAAGAAGAAGAATGTGAATATGATTGTTTGCCACTTCTGTTTCCCGTGCTGCGTGTATTGCTGATGGTCGTTCACCTATAGGTAAAATAACTCAAGTAACGTGTTTACGTAGATAACCTTGTTTAGCAGTTCACCAGAGGGCTTCCGCCGTACTGCAACAGTATGGAACCGAAACGGTATGGGACTGTGTGAAAGCGCTGTAACTAAGAAATCAATGAATACTAAAGCACTAGATATCCCAATTACCACATAAATCCAAGTTACCAAGAAACTGCAATATCTCGATAGCATTACAATGAAAACCACTCAATGATCTATCTTTCATCAGACCACCGAACTCCAATACATTCGATCCCACATACGTAGTTTGTAAACAACTTGTAAGGAGCTCGTGCGTGGTTCCGTATGCCGCGGGCGGTTCAAAGCGGCGATCACGATAACTCGACCACGAGACTGGGCTGGTTTCATGCAAGAGTGAGCAGGCGTTTGAGCTAAAGCTTAGCTAACTTTAGTTGAAATAGTCGTTATTGAGCTCTTTTGTCATTGCTAATTGTTTCCTTGCAAGTTGAAGTTGAAACTTCTTTAATGGTTCTTGGATGTCTTACAATAATATCTCCAATCAAGTAAGTAATTAATTTTGTATTGTTTTCTTTATGCTTGTTTATTTCTTTTTTTCATAGATATTAGATACAGAGCCGTGCTGTTTCAATCGGTTGCTTAAAAAATATAACAATCGGTTTGTATTAAGTGCAAAAAAAAATTAAGTCATAAAAATAGAGTAAGCTCCTCAAAGTACGTGCTTATAGCAAAACTAAGTTTTGAGGAGCTTTGTGATTGACAAAATATGCAATCTCAAAATATCTCAAATCTAAAGCAAGGACCAATACCCGTGATAAAGAGATTAGGCCTTATATTTTTTTAGAATGAATGACCACTGTCTGTGAGTGTAAGTGGGTGTATTTCTAATAAAATTTATTTTTATAAACTCAATAATAGCGCCGTATCGTTTGACTCCGTCCGACTAGCCTCGTATAGCTTAATGGCTAGCGGTTGAATCTTCACATGGTGTTTTACAGTCCCCGTCAATAGAGCCGTGCTGTTTTAATCGCAGTAGTGCTTCTATTTATAAATCCAGATCGGCTTTCCCGATACGCGAATTTGAAGCTGCGAATTATTAAGTTGTGTTGTTTGTAAAATATAAGATTATAAGGGTTTTTTTTTTATTTCATGGTTGTGGCAAACAAGCATGCAGTTCACATTGACGTTAAGTGATGACTGCAGCCTAAAGAAACAAACACAAAGATCAAGGTCAAAATGCAGATGCATTACCACGCCTAAGGTGTTATGCCTCTGTGCCGGAAATAACAAGGCCGTACATTACCACCTGACCGGAACACGACAGTGCTGAACACAACCATTTAGCGGCAAGTATATTAGGTAATGCGGTGGTGCCTACGCCCGCGAGCTCCGTCACTGGAGCTCTACCAAATGGCTCTACGATGGTTTTGAATATTTCTTCTAATGTAATTTTCTCAGAAAAGGACAAATATACCACATTGTCTAAGCAAAAAATAATTTATTACACATTAACCACCAATCAAAACTGTCTTCATCACTACATGTACCCAAATCTTTTAGCTTGATGGATCAACTCCAGAACGGAATCCATGACTTCTTCGTTGTTTGGAAGTATCTGATCTTCCGGCAGCAAGAAGCCGTAGGTGCCGAGGTCTCGAAGCTCGTAACAGTATACTAGTGGAACATTTAAGTGTCCTTTCACCCAGTCTATGGTGCCTCCCGTTGCAAAATCTGGTATGGAAAGAATAGAGTAAGACTTACGGCCAAATACTCAAACGTCACTTAATCTAAGTGGGACATAAAAGTCTTCTGTCTTTATAAAACACGTTCAAACGATAGAGATAGCGCACATTTAACTATTAAAATCACATGCTTAAAATTAAGTGCCGTTTGAGTATTTGGCCATTATTAGTAAGTTATTTTTTTATGTAATGGAAGTGACAAACAAGCATGCACTTCACATTGATGTTAAGTGATGACTGCAGCCTATAGACATCCACACAAAAACCAAGGTCAAAATGCAGATGCGTTACCACTCCTGAGGCCTAAGGTGTTATGCCTCTGTGCCATAAATTAACTCGATAGTGCTGAACACTACCATTTAGCGGCAAGTATATTGGGTAATGCGGTGGTGCCTTCACCTGCGAGCTCCGTCACTAGAGCTCTACCACCAGTAGACATATTCTCAGCGATATCTAAATAATTCATACTAATTATTTATAACTCTTCCCGATCAATAACACATGCGAGTGAAATTAGTGAAAGAAAAAATAGAAATAAAAATTTTAGGCGGGACTTGGACCCGCTGGGAAACAAATACCTACTACTATTACATTTATTTGGTCTTACTTATATTTAAATCAAAATTATATTTATATGTAGCAAAAATAATGCTGGATCAACATGGATGGAAATCTCACACCCCAAGAGCCGCAATACATCGACATAGAATCCTTGATTTGTTGGTAAATGTCTATTCTATAGGCTATGAAACTTATGGCTTTCTCTAATATAATCGGTAACTTGTGCGTAACCTTTATTACAATGGCAAGTGCGTTCAAAATTCACAACCCCACATCGTTCGTCGCTTAATCAAAAATCCCTGTAGTTTAATTGCCAGAAATACCACAAATCATGTCGATAGTCAGACTTCTATCAGACTTCTATCACCGCGCTACGAATCAAAGATATTGAAGCCAGAGCAATATAGTAGGGGAGCTGAATCTAGGGCGACCTTCTATCTGTTTACCGAATGAAACATTGTTTTTTATTAAATTTCATTCATAAACAAACAAGTCTCGCATGTATTGCCTATCAAAAAATGTTCATAGCTATCATTAATTAGAAAACAAAATGAGTTTCACTCATTAAATTTGTAAACCAGGTAAAAGTGTTTGAAACTGAAAGTTTTAAGCATAAGAAATAGGTCTATGATGTATTGCCTACTTTTCCTTACACATTTTATGGGCTTACAAATGGGTGGGTTAAAATTGCATTTTTTTTAAATTTTATGATTATATTTTGATAGGCTATAGATGCAAGGCAAATTATGTTTGTTTAAGTATGAAATTTGATAAAAAGAAACAACGTTTCACTCGAAAAACAGATAGGTAATGGTCGACCTAGATTCGGATCTTAGACTAACAGGCTGTGCAGTTAAATATATATATATCTACTCACATATAGCCTCAGCAACATTCCCAGTGACATATTGAGTACCGTATCTGACGGAGAGAGCGCCCATTGCTCGCCTTCCAATATTGATCTGAAAACAATCATTAGTTAGGCTAATGTCTGCTTTTACGAGTATGTATCAATACAAATAAATAAAATTGGAGTGTCTGTTTGTAATATTAAAATAAGCGCTTTTTACTAAATGCATATGTGTCTATACACGGTACATACACCAAAACAGCATTTTTTATAATTTTTGTCTGTCTGTCTGTCTGTTTGTTCCGGCTCATCTTGGGAACGGCTGGACCGATTTTGACGGGACTTTCACTGCCAGATAGCTGATGTAATAAGGAGTAACTTAGGCTACTATTATACAAGCTGCGCCCTCGACTTCGTCCGGGTAGTACTGAACATTCATAAATTCTCACGCGGACGGAGTAGCGGGAAGGCTTCGAAGAGTGACAAGACGATTGCAATTCCACGTACTATTTTTTTATATATTTATTTGCTTTAAATTTTGTATGTGTAACGTTTCGCCTAAGTTACACAGTTTCCAATCTCCTTTCTAATATATAAAATTTTCGTGTCACAGTGTTTGTAACAATACTCCTCCAAAACGGCTAAACCGATCATTATGAAATTTGGTGTGTATATTTGGTATACACACAAAATTTCATAATGAAGAACTACAGAACAGAAATACAGAATTAACTAACCGACTTCAAAAAACGACTCAATTATATAAAAAACACGTACCTTAATAATTATAATAACACTATAACGTTAAGTTCGCCATTTGTAACAATATTGTATGTGTATTGTGACAATAAAGACTTAATAAATAAATAAATAAATAAATAACTTTAATATGGACAACGTACATTAGCTTGGCACCGACTTCAAACCTATGAGTAGGTAGGTACGTAGCCCATAATAAAGTAATTGTCTTATTATAATGAATAAGTTACATGTTTTTTTTCCAAAAAGTGAAATTAAATAATTAATTTTGTTTTTCGCTTTTTAGTATTTTTAGTATTTTTAATTTATTTTTTGTAGGCGGTTTTTTTTTATTTTATTTATTTTTATCCTTATAAATAATAAATAATGGCAACCCATTATACGTCCCACTGCTGCGCACGAGTCTCTCCCCTTTTTTTGGGAGGGAGGCCTGGAGCTTACTCCACCACGCTGCTCCAATGCGGATTGGTGGAGGTGGGTGGGTTAGTGGCCAACCCACTGCCGGATGTTTTCAAACCGCCCATAAGGTATCCGACAAGGTTTAACGACTGCTATCCATCGATAGCAACCGGGACCAACGGCTTAACATGCCCTCCGAAGCACGGAAACGCGCATTTAATTTGCCACTAGCGGTCACCCATCACACTACACGACCGCGCCCGTAGTGCTTAACCGAGCAGATCGCTTACGATCTACACCAGCCGCTGGGCCATGCGCGCTTTTTATCCTTAAATGGTTTTAATGATTCTCATAAAAAAAAAATCTGATTTTCGGGACATTTTTTTTTTATACCGTCGTCGGGTCAGTTAGTTTTTTATAAAAATCACTCACCGCATCATGATAGTTAGCCAATGGTTCCGTAGTGTTTCCGAACGGCAGCAGCAACAGTTGGGTGTACGAGTGGACAGAGAGGTACATCTCTATCTGATCTTGAATGGACATTAGAAATCTTGAATACGACCTTGTCTCGATTTCTGAGAAGGGCCCAGGACCAGCGTAAATGTCGGTTGCTGGATTTGTGCTGGCACCATGTTCTGTTGATGCACATAATTGTTTATACAACAAGGTTTAATAGGCGTTACCATATTTTTGTTATTCTATTTGACGTAACTGCCTCGGTAGCCTAGTGGTAGCAGGCCACTACTACTACGCTGAGGTCCTGGGTTCGATTCCAGGTAGGGGGTTATCAGAGATAATAGTGAAAAAGCCTTTATCTCTGGTTCTATTGGGATTTTTCCATTTTCTGGAAATTTCCCAGTACCTCAAAGTTTGGTAATGTGCCCGGAGATGTCAACAGGCTCGCCACCTATTACATGGGCCAAAACGTAACCGGCGAATCGTGGGTGTTTGCATGTATGCTTGAATGCATGCATTTACCTCTGCCTACCCCTTCGGGGATTACAGGAGTGAAGTTACGTTTTATTTGACGTACGAACGGTGGGGTTGTCACATCAACTGCACTAGGGAAAGTCATCCTGACTTTTGCTAGTGTTGTCAGTCGACTGAACAATGGCAGTCAAATCATACAAAGCCCTATTGATTCCAATAGGGCTGTACGTTATATCATGTTCACGTGAATCAGTTGCTACGATCATCATAATTAATTAATCAACAATTACTTTAAGGTTGCTGAACAACATATACGTACCTAACCAATTATTATTCCAATTTCTGTTGAGATCCACACCAATGAAAGCTCCCACTGGTCGTCTATTCTTTCGCCACATTCTGAACTGTAATATTATAAAGGATCCTATTACAGCATTAATAAATGTAATTTTAAAATGTATAATATTTTCTGATACCTTGAAGCTTGCAAATTACAAAATAAAATACGAAATAAAAATGTGTTACTATTACTTAGCTTATCAATAATAAGCAATTGCGGATAAGAGAAGAAAAAACTATATTTAATTTCTTTCCATTCTGCTGATTTCGTAGTAGAAAGTCACTCATTACTATCTGATACCTACCTCAGGTACGGATTCGATTTCTGGTAGTTATTTATTTTTTAGACAATTTAGTTGGAAATTATTTTTCTACTAGTGGTAGGGCTCCAGTGACGGAGCTCGCGGGCGTAGGCACCACCGCATTACCTAATATACTTGCCGCTAAATGGTAGTGTTCAGCACTATCGTGTTCCGGTCAGGTGGTAATGTACGGCCCTGTAATTTCCGGCACAGAGGCATAACACCTTAGGCCTCAGGAGTGGCAACGCATCTGCATTTTGACCTTGGTCTTTGTGTGGATGTCTATAGGCTGCAGTCATCACTTAACATCAATGTGAACTGCATGCTTGTTTGCCACTTCCATAACATAAAAAAATAAATTAATTAATTTATTAAGAATTGTATTATTCGTTTCCATGAATTTACTTGACTTACTTAAATTTTATCTCATAGTATCTGGGTCCTTAATTACTGAATTAACTCTCTAGTTTGATAAACCGACATTTATTCAATTTCATTTAGTTATTTAATCACTTGTTTAAAACTAAAATAAAATTATATATAAGGTTAACAGGGATAAAACCACCGCTATTGCGAAAACCAATCCGCCTACCTAGCAAGGCATATTCTCTCTTAATTCACACGACACTGTTATGAGCGTCTCTGGGATAGACTTTGTCAAGCAGTGGACATCTGGACGTCTTTTGGCTGGAGTATTTTTTTTTTCTGTAATAAAAGTGGCCAACAAGCATGCAGTTTACATTGATGTTAAGTGATAACTGTAGCCTATAGACACTCATACGTTAACCAGGGGTCAAAATTCAGATGCGTTGCCACGCCTGAGGCCTAAGGTGTTATGCCTCTATGCCCGAAATTACAGGGCACATTAAAAACTGACCGGGACACGACAGCGATGAAGACTACCATTTAGCGGCAAGTATATTAGGTGAAGCGCGCATGGCCCAGCGGCTGGTGTAGATCGTAAGCGATCTAGTCGGTTAAGCACTACGGGCACGGTCGGGTAATGTGATGGGTGACCGCTAGTGGCAAATTAAATGCGCGTTTCAGTGCTTCGGAGGGCACGTTAAGCCGTCGGTCCCGGTTGCTATCGATGGATAGCAGTCGTTAAACCTTATCGGCGACCTTATGGGGCGGTTGGAAAACATCCGACAGCGGGTTGGCCACTAACCCACCCACCTCCACCAATCCGCATTGGAGCAGCGTGGTTGGAGTAAGCTCCAGGCCTCCCCCCAAAAAGGGGAGAGACTCGTGCCCAGCAGTGGGACGTATAATGGGTTGCCATTATTATTATTATTATATTAGATAATGCGGTGGTGCCTACCCACGCGATTCCGTTTCTGGATCTCTACTATCAGTAGAAATATGCTTATACGATCAAAATTCGAATATGGATACATGCCATGTTAATTGATGTGTGAAATAACGATTATTTTGCATTAAATTTTGATATTGGAATGCGCATTGTAGAATTAAATGTACGTGAAGGATTTGGATAGCAATTACATGAATGATAAAACTAAAAAGATACTGTTTATCAAGAGTTGCGAAATTAAGTAAACTGCTTCTAACTAGATTAACAAGGGCATTGTTTATAATTTGTGGTAATGGTTATGTACATAATTTTGAATCGAGTCGATTTTTATATTTGAAGAGCTTCTTGAACTTATTTTTGTATTGTAAAATTGAATAATAGTTGTCTTGGGATAATTTCTGCTTCTGTTTTATATTTTATGTTTATCTTTTTTATGCTTATAAATTTGTTATTATAATATAAAATATATTAAATATGTCTAGACAATAATGATTAAAAATTGGTGTATTATGAATTCCTAATTAATTTTATATTTTATTATTCTAGATTTGTACATAAATCTAACACATTATAATCTAGTATTGTCGTGTTTCATTATATTGTTTATGTTTTCCTACTCATAGCCGCAATTCATAAACCTTTTTTTACAGAATCACGTGTCAATTTTTTTTTTTGATATTTCTCGTACTTTAACACAATCATCATAAACAAAATACATAAGGATTAGTAAAATCAATAAATAATTAATAATTACCGACTCGTGGCTCCAAATATAGCCATCAGGGTTTGTAACAGGAAAGATGTACCAATCGTAATCCTGAGCAGCAGCTCTGGTTTCTGGGTCATCATTCGTTAGTAACTCATTGATGACATAGCAAGAACATGTAACTGTTATCCACTCCCTGGAGTGAAGTCCTCCTTCAAATACAATTGCTTTTCTACCAGGACCGTGTGATATTTTGATACCTCTAATCTCTCTTCCTTCGTATGACTGTCCTCCGATGACAATACTGGCGACGTTTGAGTACCTTGCTACCATATCATCAAGCCAAGCGTTGATATCGTCCATAGTGTAATATGCATTCCATTGCATACTTCTAGTGTTGCTTCTAGTGTATTTACTTGTTTTTTCTTTGTCGATGGCACTGTTGAAGTCAGTATGATTATTATATAAATTAAATGTAAAATCAAAATATGTATTGTTATTTAAGTATTTGTTATATGTGCAATAAAAAGAACTATGTTGTAGATAAATTAAATTTTGCGACATTATTAGTTTGCGTACAGTTAAATGCATTTATAATTTAAGTACTAAAGTGTTTAATTTAAACATAGTTTTAAAATGTTACTTTAATTTTTACCTTACTATATCACAATTTGAATAAAGTACTTACTCTTGCACGTTTTCCAAAGAAATAGAATATTTGATATCATTTTCATTTAGTATATCTTCCAATGCCTTTTTATGAGCAGGGCTCACCATGACGTTTACAAAACCTACTACTGGACTAAAGTCATTCCAAAAATCAAATCTTGTATCAGTATCTCGAATTTCTTTCAATACCTTTACATTATCAGTGTCCGTTGTTATTCTATATAATACATAATTATCAAATCTAAATTTCTCACCAAGCACACATACAATGAAAACGGAAGTAAAAATTATTCGGAACATTTCGTGTAAATCTATTGTTTTGACCACAAGATATTCATCACGTGGCGTCGTTGCCTAAACTGGTGAAATAACAGGATAATGGTTATCAAATCAATAAATAACTACGTTATTATCTAAAGTATGTACGCGTAATAATTTGTCGTAAAATGTGTCAATTTTAATAAAGATTATAATGATAAGGTGATTCAATTTATTATCTTTGCTGTGTATATCGGCACAATCACTCAACGATAATATTTGAAACACTCCATATTACAAATATGAGAGTAGAACTTCCAATAATTATAATTAGGACATGATGAAAATAATACGTAATTAGGAACTCCTACAAAATTCTTGTGTCGACACTTGCACATATTTTGAAGGAGCTTTTAGGCACGTAATAAGTACCCATCTGTATGATTTAAATAAATATAACTACGTTAAGAAAAACCGACTTCAAAACTGAAAAGTAAAAAATAATAAAGATTTAATTATAATTATAAACTACCTATTATTTATATGTGCTATTTACTAATAGGTTTGAAGTCGGTGCCAAGCCAAATTGTATTAAAACGTAACTTCACGCCTGTAATCCCCGAAGGGGTAGGCAGAGGTAAAAGCATAAATTCAAGCATAAATGCAAACACCCACGAGCCGCCGGTTACGTTTTGTTCAGTGTATTAAATTGCTCGTATTTATATTTAAGTGATTAAAATATAATTATTTGTTTAAGGCTTGGCACCGACTTCAAACCTATTAGTAAATAGCACGTATAAATAACAGGTAGTATATAATTACAATTAAATCTTTATTATTTTTTACTTTTCAGTTTTGAAGTCGGTTTTTCTTAACGTAGTTATATTTATTTGATATTTTTTAGTTTATTGCTGCATTGCCAATTAGATTAATGTTCACATCTGTAAACCTTGTAAAATCCGATACTTATAGCTTCGTGACAATTATATACCTTATTTAAATTGTTTAGGCGTGTCGATACAAAATTATTACACGACTATACGAAATCAATGAAAAAAAAATATCCACGCAGGAGTAAATAAGCTGTGTTGTGTCGTCGATAAGTAAATGTGTCATTGTCACTTGTTGTTATCTTGTTGTCATGCGCATTAGGACTATCTAGGACGTCAGTGGATTCAACGCACTGTATGACAACTCGCCGTCTATTCTTATTCCTTTAGTCTGAGGTGAAAGTAAGTATAAAAATACTCATAAAATAAAAACTGATGGGCCTATCTGAATCAAATTTTTATGGGACCTATTCGAAACTATTCCGCATCAAACATTATCAGAATTACGTAAATCGGTCAATAAATCTCAACGAAAATCGCGTACATACATAAAAATATATATATATATATATATATATACCGGCCGAATTGAGAACCTTCTCGTTTTTTGAACTCGGTTAAACAGAAAGCTAACGTTAAGTTGTTGACGGCAATAAATCTTGACGTAACTAATAAAAAAAAAATGTAAATCAATAAAAAATAATAAGCACATAAACTTAACATCTATAATTCTACAAAGAATTTATAACAAACAGCTTACAGGCATCTTTAGGTAATTATTTAGTCTTAAAATAAAAAAAAAAAAGGTTTATGATAATGTTGTTCTAAATTTGATTGTTCATTTATTCATAATATAACAACTTAGTAATACAAAAACCGTTGTTAAAATTGAAGCTTCTATACTATGACTGCCATTAAAATAACCAAATCTCTTAGCTTGATGAATAAGTTCCAGTACAGAATCCATAATCTCTTGATTATTCGGCAAGATTTGGTCTTCAGGTAGAAGGAAACCATACTGCCCGCGGTCTCGTAACTCATAACAGAAAACCAAAGGAACGTCCAGTGCTTCTTTGACCCAATCAATGCTAGTGCCTGCTGCGTGATCTAAAATCAAGAACAAGCTGATTTAAAATACAATGAAAAACGCAAAAACATGTCCGTATTGCCCGAACGAGCATTCTAAGTAGATTTGTACTATTTATTTTTCGCAATAACACATTTTTTTTTTTTTAATGTAATGGAAGTGGTAAACAAGCATGCAGTTCACGTTGATGTTAAGTGATGACTGCAGCCTATAGACACCCACACAAAGACTAAGGTCAAAATGCAGATGCGTTACCACTCCTGAGGCCTAAGGTGTTACGCCTCTGTGCCGGAAATTACAGGGCCGTACATTACCAACACGATAGTGCTGAACACTACCATTTAGCGTCAAGTATATTAGGTAATGCGGTGGTGCCTACGCCCGCGAGCTCCGTCACTGGAGCTCTACCACCAGTAAAAAGTAAAAAATAAAAACGGAAAGAAAAATTGTTCTTTAATTTCTAAAGTTCACTCGCATGTCTTATTGCGAAAAATAAATAGTACAATTATTAAGGGAACAGCGACATCTTAACGATATTCTATAAACTGCAAAGTCTATCATATCGGTTGTATAGCTATTAACTAGTTATCAATGGATGTCGTTCACCGACCCTAAATCGGTTAAAAATCAAAAAGGGAAAGCTAAATTTGACGCATCAGTGCGGGACTTCGGTAGCTTAGTGGTAAAGCGGCTGGACTGGTTATCCTGAGGTCGCAGGTTCAATTCCTGCCCGAAGTCAAATTTTTCTTTCCGTTTTTTCTTTAATTTTCTAAGTAGATTTGTGCAACAGTTCAATTTTACTGCAGGTAGAGTTCGAGTGTAGGGACTCATGGGCTTAGGCTCTACCTCATTACCTAATCTATCTTTTGTCAAATGTTAGTGTTCAGCACTGCCATTATTTGGTTCTCTCTCAAAGTCTCAGGGATGGCAACACATCTGCATTTTGACCTCGGGTTCTTGTGTAGATGTCTATAGACTGCAGTCATCATTTAACATCCATGTGAACTGCATACTTTTTCACGTAAAGGGGTTACTTACCTCTATATAAAACGTAACTTCACGCCTGTAATCCCCGAAGGGGTAGGCAGAGGTAAATGCATGCATTCAAGCATACATACCCACGATTCGCCGATAACGTTTTGGCCCATGTAACAGGTGGCGAGCCTGTTGGCATCTCCGGGCAGTTTACCAAACTTCGAGGTATTGGGAAATTTCCAAAAAATTGAAAAATCTCAATAGAACCAACGATAAAGGACTTTACACCATTATCTCTGCTAACCCACGACACGATAATCGAACCCAGGACCTCAGCGTAGTAGTAGTGGCCTGCTACCACTAGGCTACCGAGGCAGTTACCTCTATATTTTATGTGAAATTCATTTAATATCGTGTCGTATGCCGTTATAGCAAGAAAGCTGAAATTTACACAAGTTATGTATTTCCGTTGCCACTATAACAACAAATAATAGAAATTATAGGTCGCGCCAGGTAAAAAGAACGCTGGCGGTCAAGCTGCGCGTCATGTGTTTTTATTTCATTTTATGTTATTCTATGTAATATAGTTTTCAATCTGCCTACCAATACACGAAACCGCAATCGAAAGCTAGATCAAAAATAAACCAATAGGGCTAGTACTTTCGTGCGCGAGTGTACCGATGCGCGAACACATCCCTTCTACTTTCTTCCAGCGCTCTTTTTACGTGGCGCGACCTATACAAAAATGGAAATATTCAGGGGAGTATCCATACAATAAACGTGTTTTTTTTTTCGTATTTTTATATTATACGAAGCGAATCGAATTCTGAACATGCTAGGATTACGAGCATCGATAGTGTTGATAACATAGTAATTACAACTATTCATTTGTACTACACTGAATTAATGGCAACATCGACTAGTTAATGGTTGTACTATTATAAATGATCTACGACGTGGTCAAGATGAAGCTATTAATTTGCTGAGAATACATATTGTGGATAATATAGGCTCGGGTAGTCCAGCAGTGTGAGACGTTTGATTCGAACTCGTTCGACTCAAAAATGCACATAGACCTCGGGAGTGTTTGCATTTTGACGTGACAACGTCTTAAATTAGGTTGCGGCTCGGAGTCACTCATGAAAAAGTGTAACGCCCGGTAACGTAACGATGAGTCACCGAACGAGAGAGAGGCCTGCCGGACCGGCGAATGCCTTTCTACCGAGAAAAAGACGTTGTCACGTAAAATCTTCGCCCGTAAAACCGACTTTACAGGCAACCAGTTTTTTTTTACCATCTCTACACTTACACGGCGCTAGTGAGCGATCAGACAAAAAGCTGATTTAAACGTTTTCGTAGGTTTTCGCGAGCTTCATACATTGTAGAAATTGAACTTGCGGATTTTCGCGCGCATACAACGCTCCCAAACTTCATACACCCGACGTTTTAGTTGTTTTCTAGCTACCGTGGTCACGGGCAGACTAATGTGGCGATTTTCAGCCTGGTCTAATATAGCTGAGACGGAACACAACACTAGTGTGATGTAAACTACTAGTGGCGCCATCTATCGAGAAATATTCGGTAGCTGGAAAGCGACCGAAACGTCGGGTGTAAGAAGTTTGGGAGTGTTGTATACGCGAGAAAATCCGCAAGTTTAATTTCTACAACAGCTGATTTTAAATTTAAGAAAAGTATTTTCAAGAAAGATTTTACATAATTTCTTGATCGATGCCAGTTTAAAATAAATACCTACTAAGTTTTTGTTCTTGTTGATCTCTGTCACAGCTCTATTTGGAGGGAAATTAGAGCCCAATTCATAAAGAAGGCAACAGCATCAATTTATGATATCCGACAGCAATACAATTTTAATTAATCAGGCAATCTGGTTTGAAGATCTTACGGCAAATTATTTCAGGGGTAAACTGCGCTCACTTACTACTTACATATAGCTTCAGCGATGTTCCCCGTAACGTACTGAGTTCCATGCCTCACTGAAAGAGCCCCCATTGCTCGTCGTCCAATATTTACCTGAAATAAGTTTGATTTCTCATGAAACACGTAATGCTGTGCTTGATCTTAAGTGAAGTTATAATAATTAAGTATTGATATTTATTTTAATTCTAATGACACTTTTAGTATACTTTGATTTGTTGTTACTTAATTTTTTTTATTTACATTGATTTTTTTCGGCCATATTTTCCCCAAAGTGTATAAAGAAATGGTTACATATATATTTTTACAATATTCTTTGGTTATGTTTTAGGAAATCAAGTTATATTTGTTTTTTTTTTATGTAATGGAAGTGGCAAACAAGCATGAAGTTCACATTGATGTTAAGTGATGACTGCAGCCTATAGAGAACCACTCCTAACCGTTACCACTCCTGAGGCCTAAGCTAACCCCCTTATTCATAAACGTATTTTAGCTAAAGTGTTGCTAATCTCTCCTTTGTCTTTTTCTATCTTGCACATTTGACAATGCAACTGACAAGGACAAAGCATTCTATAGCTAAAACGTATCTAATGTACGTTTATGAATAAGGGGGTAAATGCATATTGCATAAAACCAGGTAAATAACATTAGATAAAAAATTACGAATTACAATGTAAATCCTTATTTTGATGTACACCCTACCGCTGCAACTTCACATTTCTCTTACCACCGACAAGTTGTCTCTTCGTTTTTTTTTTTTTTTTTGTATAACTAATATTACTGATGTACATTATGGAAGCTACATTACAGTTACATTATAGGGGGTCATGCCAGAAGCGTGCACGTCGCGATCCCTGCCAGTTCTTTGGGGCTGCAATTCTGGCACGAAGGCGTACCGCAGTGCGGGTTAGGGCGTCCCCCCGAGGCGACGCGTACCGATCCGTCCCCGTCGGTACGAAAAGCGGCCAAAGCGGCGATGGGGACCGCCACCTGTCACGCCGGGCCTGATACGGCGGATCGAAGACTGGGGAGTGCCAGATAGGCACGTGGAATGTGAGAGGTGGAATTTGTGAGAAGATGAATGAGTTGACGAACGTAATGAGTGTGAGACGCCTGGATGTTTTGTGTGTAACAGAGACTAAACGAAAGGGCTGCGAGGTCGAAGATCTCCCGGGTGGCGCGATGGCTCTGTGGGCAGGTGTGCAACAGAGCGATCATGCCAGCGCGGGAGTGGGCGTCCTTCTGTCCTCTCGTTTAGTCACTAGAGTGAAAGATTATGGTTTGGTGAACCCGAGACTAATCTGGGTCCGAATTAAATTGGGCGTCACTAGGGTGTTTTTTTTTATGTAATGGAAGTGGCAAACAAGCATGAAGTTTACATTGATGTTATGTGATGACTGCAGCCTATAGAGAACCACACAAAGACCAAGGTCAAAATGCGGATGCGTTACCACTCCTGAGGTCTAAGGTGTTATGGCTCTGTGCCGGCAATTACAGGGACATACATTACCACCTAACCGGAACACGATAGTGCTGAACACTACCATTTAACGGCAAGTATATAAGGTAATGCGGTGGTGCCTATGCCCGCGAGCTCCGTCACTGGAGCTCTACCACTAGTAAAATATTAACTGATTACTAATGTTTAACATAATATGGCCTAATTCACAAAAACTCTTACAATTGTTCGAGTTCTTTACACCGCATATAAATAAATTTATTGAATTCTCGTTTTCACTATCTAGTTGCTTGCGTGCCGGCAAGTGATGAGCACTAGTTAGGTACCTATTCCCCGTCCCGGAATAAGTCTTTAACTGTCTCAGTAGCCTAGTGGTAGCAGGCCGTTACTACTACGCTGGGGTCCTGGGTTCGATTCCCGGGTCGGTGATAGAGATAACGGTGTAAAATCCTTTATCTCTGGTTCTATTGGGATTTTTCAATTTTCTGGAAGTTGCCCAGTACCTCGAAGTTTGGTAATGTACCCGGAGATGTCAATAGGCTCGCCACCTGTTATATGGCCCAAAACGTGAACCGGCGCATCGTGGGTGTTTGTATGTATAATTGAATGCATGCACTTATCTCTGCCTTCCCTCTTCGGGGATTACAGGCGTGAAGTTACGTACGTAAAAACCAAAAGGTATAAATACCAACCACATTATAATAATTCGCTAAGGGCTCGGTTGTGTTTCCAAAAGGAACAAGCAGTAAATGACCATATGAGTGGAAAGACAAATACATTTCCATATCATCGCTGACGCTTCGTAGGAAATCAGCAAAAGATCTGGTCTCTGGCTCAGAAAACGGTCCTGGACCAGCGTAGGTGTTCTGCGATGGGTCGGAACTTGCTCCGATTACTGTGAAAATGAATAATACCTATTAGTATAATTAAGGTGTCGGACTGTGACTAACCCTACAAGTGCAGCAAGCAATTCTTCCACAAGTGCAGTCAATCAATCGAACAACGGGTCGTCACCCGTTTCTGTAGCAGTGTGTCGTCTCACACCGTTTGATTTGAACGATCGCGGGTTCGATCCCGCACCGGGACAAATATTTATATGGCCCAATCCGAATGCCGAACGTAGAGATTATGGCGTATTGACAGAGAATATGTAATAATACTACGTATAGAATGGACACTTCGACGTCCCGCCCGATTTCTCCGCATCACAATCGTATTGTATAATTAAATAATTAATTTTGTAGAAATTATGTAGTAGAAAATAAACTTATAGTATACATATATTACACATCTGGGAAAGGTATTAGCAAAAATCAAACAGACGCGAGCAGAGTCACGGGAAGCGAGTCGTTCATAAATCTTACCTAGCCAATTGCTGTTCCAGTTTCGGTTTAAGTCTACTCCAAACTCTGACCCGACTGGCCGACGACTCTTACGCCACATTCTGAACTGAAAGTTAATGGATGTACAGTCAGGGAACTATCTCCTGATCCAAAATCTTTGTGACAAAAATAACGGAGCCATACATTTTCATGAGAAAAATAACGGAGCAATACATTTGCTGGTGGTACAGCTCCAGTGACGGTGCTCGCGGGCGTAGGCACCACCGCATTACCTACCTAATACTTGCCGCTAAATGGTAGTGTTCAGCACTATCGTGTTCCGGTCAGGTGGTAATGTACGGCCCTGTAATTTCCGGCACAGAGGCATAACAAATTAGGCCTCAGAAATGGCAAAACAGTCATTACTTAACATCAATGTGAACCGCATGTTTGTTTGCCACTTCCATTACATTAAAAAAAAACTAGAACATGACAGTGCTGAACAAGAAAATTTCGCTTTCGAAATATTGGTGAATGCGGTGATATTACGCTCTTGAGCTCTAATATTTTGAATGTTCCTGACATACTCGTACACTCCAGATTAAACATTATTACACTAACACCCTTATTCATAAACGTATTTTAGCTAAAGTGTTGCTAATCTCTCCTTTGTCTTTTTCTATCTTGCACATTTGACAATGCAACTGACAAGGACAAAGCATTCTATAGCTAAAACGTATCTAATGTACGTTTATGAATAAGGGGGTAAATCCATATTGCATAAAACCAGGTCAATAACATTAGATAAAACGTAACTTCACGCCTGTAATCCCCGAAGGGGTAGGCAGAGGTAAATGCATGCATTCAAGCATACATGCAAACACCCACGATTCGCCGGTTACGTTTTTGGCCCATGTAACAGGTGGCGAGCCTGTTGACATCTCCGGGCACATTACCAAACTTTGAGGTACTGGGAAATTTCCAGAAAATGGAAAAATCCCAATAGAACCAGAGATAAAGGCTTTTTCACCATTATCTCTGATAACCCCCTACCCGGGAATCGAACCCAGGACCTCAGCGTAGTAGTAGTGGCCTGCTACCACTAGGCTACCGAGGCAGTTAATGTAATGTATATCCTTATTTTGATGTACACCCTGCCGCTGCAACTTCACATTTCTCTTACCACCGACAAGTTGTCTGGAGGAGATCGCCTTTGGCGATAAGACTGCCTGGTGGTACTTTCTCTCTTCGTTTTTATTTTTTTTTGTATTTAGATTATTACTGATGTATATTATGGAATATTTACTTACTAACTTACGAAATACCCAAATAAAAAAATACAAACCGATTCATGACTCCAAACGTAACCATCAGGGTTTGTAACAGGAAAGATATACCAATCGAAATCTCTGGCAGCAGCTTGAGTGTCCGCATCATTGTTAGTTAACAACTCATTAATCATATAACAAACTGTTGTCGGAGTTATCCATTCTCTAGCATGCAGAGCACTTTCCACTACAATCGCTTTTCTACCAGCGCCATGCGATATTTTAACACCTTTGATTTCACGGCCTTCGTAAGAAACACCAACAATTACAATGGTAACTAATGATGGATATGTAGCAGCTAAGTCATCTAGCCAAGCATTGATACTGTCTAAATCATAATATACATTCCATTGCATAGTTCTGTCGACGTTTTTTGTGTACTTCATAACCTTCTCTTTGTCGATGGCCCTGAAATGGTTGACATTCAAATTCAACTTACTTTTTAATTTTTGCTCATAAAACATTATCATTAAAATTTTGAATCCTTAGAACTCTGATTGTAGATTTTTTAGGTAAACCTTTTTATTGAGTACTTTTTTGGGGTCCTTTGGGAACCCTTATGAAATGAAATGAAATGTTTATTTATTTGATTCTCCACATATAAAATCTTAAAATTAAGGTTACAAAAACATGAGGTAAATGCTATTAAAATTATTTGTGGAGACTGATACCTGAACTAGGATTCCCTGTGCTACAGGTACCAGGCCTCCACCATCGGACTTATTTTACATGTATAAGGTTTAAATTGGAGATGACAAACAAGAGAAAGAATTATTAGGTACTTACAACTCAAAAAAGGAATAATTAAGTGATGGTTAGGTACATTTTTAGTTTTGTCATGCCATACTTACTAATCTACCACCACTTTTACTGGTGGTAGAGCTCCAGTGACGGAGCTCGCGGGCGTAGGCACCACCGCATTACCTAATATACTTGCCGTTAAATGGTAGTGTTCAGCACTATCGTGTTTCGGTCAGGTGGTAATGTACGGCTCAGTAATTTCCGGCACAGAGGCATAACACCTAATGCCTCAGGAGTGGCAGCGCATTTGCATTTTGACCTCTGGTCATTGTGTGGGTGTCTATAGGCTGCAGTCATCACTTAACACCAATGTCAACTGCACGCTTGTTTGCCACTTTCATTACATAAAAAAAAAAAAAAAATACCGTTTATCCGCAGCTTAACTTAGAGACCTTTAGTACAAGAAAGCTGTAGTTTGGTATGAATATGATATATTTAAATTTTACAGAGGTGTAATAAAATCATGAAAAAAAAATTAGACTGACTTCCGTACACATAAAGTGGAGACATTATTTTTTTAATTTCACTCATCCACTCATCCCTTTTGTGTAAAGTATCGTTGGATAGGTGTGAATTTGAGAAAACCATATCTCGATTAAAACAATGTTCAATATTGGGCTTCTAAGTGCGAATTTTGTAGATAATTAAAAAAAATGCTAACACGACATAATTTTAATGAATTTAAAATGCAAATTTTTCAAAGCTAAGTTGACTCTACAATTTAATTAGTGGTAGTGGATCAACTTCTAAAACGTACTGGGATACACGAAGTGCCGTAAGGTTTGATTGGAACGCTGGTATATGGAAGGGATATTTGTAAAACCTGTTTTAACAAATCAGGTATTAAGTGAAAGATTTATGAGTTCCATCATAATGACTTATTGCTGATTAATTATTATTTAAGATAGAGGTATAGCATAAAATGACTTCCGAAACACGACGATGTTTGAAAATATTGACACTTAAATATGCTCATCATTATTTTGACTGACTTAATTAAACAGATGAAGTTAATTATGCGATTTTTAATTTATAAGCCATATCGAGGCCATATCCTATTGAATGCAATTAAATTTTGTACCTTTGCTTATCTAGTTATTGACTCCTTAGCTCCCGTAATAACTTGTCTCAGAGACATAACAAATAAGGTCTCGGGGGTGGCAACACATCTTAATTTTGACCTCTGGTTTTTATGTAAGTGTCTATAGGCTGCAGTCACTACTTAACATCAATGTGACTGCAAGATTGTTTGTCGCTTTAATCACATTAAAAAACCTTAAGAAATCTTAGGAAACTAAATATAACAAAACGTTGGAGTAATTCTACTAATATTATAAATGTGAAAGTTTGTGAGTAGGGATAGATAGATGGATGGATGGATGTTAGTTATTATTTCACAAAAAAGCTACAGAGCAGATTTGGATAAAAATTTACAGTAATATAGTTTATCCATTGGAAAAACATATTCGGGCCACAATTTGTATGTATGTATGTATGTATCTTCACGCCAGGTCCCTAACGGGGTAGGGAGAGAGTGTAGAGCGCCAGATATCCCGGTCCTGACATACCTCTCGTGCCTCGTCTACCTTCATCATTCTCTTCATATATGCACGCCGATTCCTTAGACTTTTGGCCCCACTATCAGACAGAACTCGACCTATTTGGTCATGGTAGGTCAGTCTTGTCAGGCCACAATTTGTATTTATTTGATTAAAAGAACACGCGGACGAAGTTGCGGGAAAAACTGGTATTCTTATATTAATAGAACGAAACAAAACCTTCAACAAAAGCTTAGCAGAATTTATTCCAGACCTAATAGGTAAGGATCCCACTGCATAATCATTTTGTTCATCCAGATATGCTGCAAACCTATTATATTATATATATTATAATCTAGACAATAATCTATAATCTAGAAAATATGTATCCACCAGGTTTCCTATCAAAATTTGGCCGCAAGTATTTTTAATAAAATTATTTTATCTTTAACAGCCAGCAACTCCTTATTTGCGGCCGATTTAATTTGGCGCCCGTATATCATAATAATGAGAAAAAATGCTTCAATTTTATATATAAATAATACATGAACGTTATGGACGTAAAAAGTTATCGGGGCGGAAAGAAAATATGTAGGGGCTGCCAAGTGCACAACGGCAGGCGTGATTTTTCAGTCTTTATACATGTCATATTGCCGTAAAATGGATGACATTTTATTAAAAAAAAACAAAAAAAAAAATATTTCCCAAAAAAAAACTTGCTTTTTTATAGGCAATCTAGTCTATATAGGTACTTATATTTACTAGATTATAAATATGCGTAAAAATTAGGTTTGCAGCATATCTGAATGAACGAAATGATTCTGCAGTTGGATCCTAACCTATAAAGTACTTACTCTTGGATATTGGACATTGTAATATCGAACTTAATTCCTCCATCATTCAATAACTTTTCAAATTCACCTTTGTCTTCGGGACTCGACAATACATTAACAAAACCATTTCTTGCATCAGGTTCAGTCCAGAAATCAAATCTTTTGTCGTTATTCTGTAACTCTTCCAGTATTTTAATATGTTCGCCATTTTCCGGTTCAATTCTATACAGAGTGTAATTATCAAAGCGGAATTTCTCACTTGAACTCAATGAAATGAATAGAAAAGACATGAATATTAATTGGTACAACATTTTTGGTGTCTTTAATCAGATTCGTGTATTGTATGGTATAGAATATAACTAAAATGATTTTAACTATCACGTAGCAATGTTTAAAGCAATAAATCCAACACACCGATAAAAGATATCAGCCATTAATATCAAATAGACCGCCGTAAATATTAATACAGCTATTAAAATGTATGAAATTATTTAAGCGGAATGAATATTAAAGTGCTTTAAATAAAAGCGTTTAAGCTATTACATTTTTGGTGCGTTTCATTATTGTGTATTGATTCAAATTGAATGTTGTTATCTGATACTGCTAAAAGTTAATTTTAAGTCGGAAACATTTCTTTAATGTAACAAAGATAGCAGACAAGCATGCAGTTTATATGGATGTTAAGTGATTACTGCAATCTGTAGAAATGTCAAAATGCAGATTAATTTATTACGATAATTTTGTAAGTTGATTTAGGCAAGGTTGCAACAGGATATTTGTTAAAGTTTTTTTTTTATTATGTAAGTGGCAAACAAGCATGCAGTTCACATTTATGTTAAGTGATGACTGTAGCCTATTGACACCCACACGAAGACCAAGGTCAAAATGCAGATGCGTTACCACTCCTTAGGCCTAAGGTGTTATGCCTTTGTGCCGGAAATTACAGGGCGGCACATTACCACCTGACCGGACACCTGACCACAATAGTGCTGAACACTACCATTTAGCGGCGAGTCCCGAAGACAAAGGTGAATTTGACGACCCGGTTAGTCCAGCGGTGTGAGATAACCGTTTGATTCGGAGGGTCGCGGGTTCGATCCCCGCACCGGGACAAATATTTGTATGGGCTACAGATATTTGTTTCGGGTCTGGGTGTTTGTGTATGTGTTGTATATGTACAACGGCACCCACGACACAGGTTCATACCTACTGTGGGGCTGTGAGTGTAAGCGTATAAAAAAAAAAAAAAAAAGTATATTAGGTAATGCGGTGGTGCCTACGCCCGCGATCTCCTTCACTGGAGCTCTACCACCAGTAAAAAGTAAGATAATTTTGTTAGTTGATTTAGCCAAGGCTACACCACGATATAATTATTTTTTAAAATTATTGTAACATTTTACATCCTTCTCTAACTTTAACAGATTTCTTTAAGTTAGAGAAGGATGTGAACTTTATCTTTAACAAATATCTTGGCGCAACCCAGGCTTAGTAATAGTGAATAAAATCCTAGCCGATGATCTTTGTATCGCTTTAGAATTAAATAATTTGTCAAAGATTTGACAAATTGTTGCGTTTACGATATTTCTAAAATTATTATCATATAACTCACCTTTTAAACCTTTCGTGTACGAGTACTTCCAAAAATCATTCAAAACAAAAATGAGCCAAATCGGTCATACCGTTCTCGAATTTTAGCGAGACTAACGAACAGCAATAGATTTTTATGTATACTATACAGATTTTTTATTTCATTTTGAATTTATTTTTGAAGACGGTTTAAGTTTTATTCTTAAATACCTGTCTTTTATAAAGCTATGCGTTATAGTAAGGAAATCCAAAGATGCTATTTTTGGATTTAATCAAACGCGTCAGATTAAAATATAGGAGATACCTTGCACTCTGTTGGTTACCTCCACTAGATCTAATGTTTGGAAGCCACGCCCGCAGGGTATCCTTTAAAAAAATTCAAAATGTCGCTACGATCTTACTCATTTTCTGAATCGTCTACATTTTGGATAGGAGCATTGTTTGGGCACATTTTGCACCTTCTCAGAATATCCGACACGCCATTGACTTATGACGTCGATGCCACGCCCTTTTCAAAAACATTTGATTCTTTCAATAATGAAGGTCAAATATTACTCAAGAATGTCAGATACTCAGAGAGGATGCAAAGTGAACCCAATCAAAGCTCCCATCCAAAATTCTGACGATTTGGATGCGAGGCAAGCTCGTGGCGGAAGCCCTAATAGAAATCGTACATTTGGTGGAGGTACTGAACGGGGTGTAAGACATCTCCTATATCTTAATCTGACGCACTGGAGTAAATTGAAAAATCCCCTCTTGGTTTCCCCTATTATTAGAAACATTTTGTCATCGATAACATTAAATTTGAATTAGATGGAACCCATTTTACATTTTTTGAGCAATATACTTGTTTGTATCTATTTGTTTTATCGTTGGTGATAAAAAATATCTTTATAGCGACCGTTAAACTTCCATTTGTTTGTACCACTTTTTTATCTGACCTCGTACAGTGCTCAACAATAAATATTGCACATCGACTTCGGCTTATTTAGGGTCTGTAGGGCGATATCTCTTTCGCACCGTACCTATTTGACGTTTGTAGATCATTTTGATCAAGTTTTGACCAATATCGCACTGTCAGTGCTTACAGGACAGGCAGTGTGCAACAGAGATAACGCTCTACGAAGTCAAAATAAGCCGATCGTCTCTTTCGCAGGCTCGATGTGCAATATTAATTGTTGGGTACTGTACATAAAGGTTGGGGAAAAAGTTTCTTCGCATTTTTTAAGTTAATTCAAAACATTTTTTAATATAGTTAATTTAAATTTAACTAAAGTATGTATGTACCATTTTGTTCGATAACCTTTTGCCATCTTGTAGGTAGGGACATGATCCCATTGTTATAAAATTTTGGGACTTCTCATCAAAATACCGCGACAAGTGGATTTGGCAGTCCTCTCCTGATGTTAACCTAACATTGCATAAAGAATTCTGAAGAGACCGAAACAGGTGGAAATCTGAAGGTGCAAGGTCAGGACTATACGGCGGATGCATTAACACCTCCCAGCCAAACTCTCTTAATTTTTGCTGAGTGGCTATAGATGTGTGAGGTCTAGCGTTATCATGATGAAACACCACACCCCTTCTGTTGATCAATTCCGGCCGCTTTCTCTCAACTTCTTGCTTTAATCTCATCAGTTGTTCGCAGTAGAGTTCAGAATCGATAGTCCTGCCTGGTGGTAATAGTTCATAATGAATAATGCCCTTCCAATCCCACCACACACAGAACATCACCTTATTGCGAGTTAACCCGGGTTTCGCCACAGTCTGTGAAGCCTGACCGGCCTTTGACCACGACCTTTTTCGCACGTTCTTGTCGTACGTGATCTATTTTTTATCACCAGTTATCAGCTTCTTCAAAAATGATGCGGTTACATTACGTCGTAATAAAGAATCACAAATGAGTACACGGTTCATTAGGTTTTTTTCAGTGAGCTCGTGAGGTATCCAAATATCGAGCTTTTTTTTGTACCCAGCTTTTTTCAAATGCGTCAAAATTGTTTTGTGATCAATTCTCAGTTCTTCAGCTACATCGTAACTACTGATATGTCGATCTTGCTCCACTTTTTCAAAGATGGCATCCATTTTATCCGTAATAGGGCGACCAGAGCGCAGTGCATCTTTGACATCAAAATTTCCGGATTGAAAACGCTTAAACCAAATTTGTGCTACTCTCACAGACACTGCACTAGGTCCATAAACATTGCAAATTTTTTTCGCGGCTTGCGTTGCATTTTTACCTTTTTTGTAGTAAAATTTTAAAATGTATCGAATTTCTTCATTAGATTCACTCATCTTGACAGTACGAAAAACAAATGAAAATCACACATTTGCCTAATTTGAATTTGGAATTATGTTCTTTAAAGTTTTAACTTTCAATGATACCAAAACCAGCCAGATACAAATACCACAGCCAAAGAGATTTTATTACAAGTTCATACATACTATAATGCGAAAAGACTTTTTCCCCAACCTATTATTTACAAATTTTTCCTTTTTCATGTAATGGTTTACCACAATCATACCTGCAGTGCACATGGATGGTAAGTCACGACTACAGCTATAGACATCTACAGGCTGTAGTCGTTTGAATGGTGATAGAGTTCCAGTGAAAGAGCTTGAGGGCGTAGGCAACACCGCATTACCTAATCTATTTGCCATTCTTCGACAATGGCGTCAAAAGAGTCCTTCAAGGCTGGTAGCGCATTAGCTAACTACCCTGGTGTTGGAAATGTTCACAACCGACGGTGACCACTTTGCTTTCATACATCATCCTTCTGTTTGTCTGCCATAAGACATAAAAAGACGATAAATGTGTAAAACTGTCAGTTTTGCACTCCGTGCTCTTAATGACTTAACTTATTCATAGATACAAATTAATTTTGTCGTTGACTACAATGAATATAATAAAATGATACAAAAGTAATCAAAACCATTTTTATTCGACATTAACTTTCAGAGCACATCTATAAACTTGGCCTCTCGAATTATGGCCATAACAGAATCGAAGGTTTCTTCACATGACGGCAACACCTGGTTTACTGGCAGAACGTAGCCACGGCTACCTTCATCTCTGAGTTGGTAAGTTGCGACGATAGGTGGGTTGAAACGGTGCTTCGCCCAGTCAGCTATACTTCCAGTTGAGCCATCTGTAAAATAAATGAAATGTTAAATAAACTTTCAAGCTAGTTCCAGAATCAAGGTGAAGGGGTATGAGAATATACCCAGTATCTCTATCGGATATATACAGATTCTCATGAGTACGTTTGGAATATAAAAGAGTAAATGAATGACAGTTCACTTTGTTTTCCATCTGCTTACAAAGAGTCCTTGAGTACTTTGGTCACATTGCTCGCAAAGACGGGGGCAACCTCGAGAAACTCGTCGTCACAGGGAAAATCGAAGGCAAAAGACCACGAGGGAGAAGCCCAACGCGCTGGACAGACCAAATCCGCACCACACTCGACCAAAAAATGCACGAGGCCATACACGAAGCTGAAAGTCGGAACCGATGGCGCAGCATCGTGAAACAGAAGGTGATCCATGGGGTCCCGACCCTCAGTTATGAGGCAAACGACACGAGAGAGATGTTTAAGTAATTTAGACAGCGTTTTCACAGATTTCCGTGAGCTTCGCACATGATGCGAATTATAATTATTCATTTAAGACTGTCTCGACATTCCAGTAGTCACAAGCGCGATGCTGACGATGGAGATTGAATGCCGGGGTCGGGCCAAATTATTATTGGATTTTTCTAGGAGGGATATTGGAAATAATGTACACGTGCAACTGTCAGTCCTGCGCCTGAGCTCTCTCCACATATGGCACACTAGCGGACCGCTCCGGCTTCGCGCGGGTGCAATGTTACCTACCCTCTCCTATTCATCTTAGCGTGATGTTATATAAGTTAAAGCCTTCCTCGATAAATGGGCTATCTAACACTGAAATATTTTTTTAAATCGGACCAGTAGTTCCTGAGATTAGCGCGTTCAAACAAACAAACTCTTCAGCCTTATAATATGAGTATAGATTACAGTCTCACCGGGCTACAAGAGTGGAGGAATATAGTGTTTGCGTACACAATAATTGCGAAAACGGCTAATTTCCTTTGAGATTGGCCGCCGTGACCGAAATATGGACAGAGAATATAGGTAACTTTGCAAGTACTGCAAATAAAAGTTAATTGTGTGTGTATATAAGCAAAAAAAAATGGAGTTGCATGTTTAAACGGAATGAAAATAGGAGTTTAAAAAGAAAAATAGATACCCTATGCCTTATGTATGTTGTGCCAATAGTTAAAACTGAATCACAGTGTAGTCAGATTTCGTTAATTGGACAAAGAGGTCTTACCATGGACTGCCATAGATGTACCAACACGAAATAGTGTCCCATACTTAATAGCCAAAGATCCCATAGCTCTGCTTCCGATGATACGCTGTAATAAAAAATATATATTAGATACTATCTGTGCTGGTAACTTTGCCCGTCAATTTTGTTTCTTGTTTAAATGGTAGATATCTTGTTTGCGATTACATACAGAACCAAAACGTTATAATAATTTCGATGTGGCAAAAAACATGCTATAAGTCACCTTGCAGAACTCACTGGCAGAATTTCAGTGAAAGAGTTCGAGCCTGTAGGTACAGTGGTACCTAGTGTAGTAGTACCTAGGTAGTTTAATCCCAATTGCCACCAAATGGTAGTGATTAGTGCTATCGTGTTCTGTTCAGAAGGGTATGTACCGACCCGTAATTTTAGGAGGCCCCAAGCTTAGTCCCAAGGAGTAACAAATGTATTTTTCTAAAGCCTTAAAAGAAAAATTTCCTATTCCTTGCTTTTCTACGTGCCTTTTTTGTACGCTGTATGCTTGTTTGCCACTTTATGATAAAAAAGTACTGAACATAATTCTTACCATTTTTTCATAATTATACATTGGTTGCGTGGTATGCGCAAATGGTATGATTAGACGCTGGCCATAACCTCGGAACGATAGTAGTCCAGTCAAATTTGATGCGATATTGTTGTGAATGTATAGAGAAATAGCTCTGGTTTCCATTTCTGAGAACGGACCCAAACCTATGTAATTGTGATCAGATGGTACAAAACTGCCTCCTCCGACTGAAAAATAAAACCATTAATCAAAAACTAAACTTCAAATTTCCCATCGAGTTCGAATCAGAAATGATGAGATCAAACTCAAACTCAAACTCAAAAATTCATTTGATCACTTGGAAATAATAGAATTTGCTTGTGATAGGTCAAATTACAAATATAAAATTAAAGCGAATAATTTTATATTTGTCAACGAACAACTGATACGTTGATTAATATGTCAAAGTAAACAAAATAAAATATAATAATAGTCCAAAAATACTTAATGATAAAAATAGGTATCAACAGAATGTTCCATATTTTCTTTTACAAACGGCAAGATAAGACTAAACAAAAAAATATGGGACATTCTTTGTCATTCACTGGCAGAGTTCCAAAGCCCACATTACTGAGAAAAAACCTGCCAAAACAAAACTCAGTAGGGTCTTTTCAAAATATGTTATCCGCTTGAGAACCGAAGTAACCGCCATAGTCCACCGAATAACAAACCTCACCAGTAGTGGGCAGGGCACAAAGTTTGAAGAACCACGACACAGGTTTATACCTGTGTCGAGGGTGCCGTTTTATACCAACACCCAGACCCGAAACAAACATCTGTAGTCCAAAGTAAAAAAGTAAAACAAATATTTCTCCCGGTGCGGGGATCGAACCCGAGACCCTTTGAATCAAACGATCATCTCACACCGCTGTACTAACCGGGTCGTCATTTGATATTCGGTTTTTAGTAAATACGGGTATAGGTCGGAGTATTCACTTTCCATTTAGCGGCGCCTACGCTCTCCAACTGCTCACTAGACACTTTTTGTTTATTAATCAAAGTCGTATTTAGACAAATGTGTAGTATCTTGACTAATTGTACTTACTTCCCCACTGAGAATTCCAATTTTTTGTGAGGTCTACTCCTATTGCAGTGCCGATCGTCTGTCGTCGATTTTTGATCCATAGTCTATCCTGGTAAAGAAAATAAATAAATCAGCAAATTAAGCTTGGCAACGAATTACTGTAATGCGTGTGGGTAGTAGTATGGGGTGATGAGAGAATTTTATGAGTCTTGGGATATTTTAGTAAATCATTGTAACAAGAAAATGGACAAATTAGTTTTCAATATTTTTCCATAGTTTTAGCCAAATTACATCCATTTTTGTACAAAGCCTCACCCATAGATGCCTACAATGAACGCATGTGGTCCTCCTTCATCCACCAAGCGAGTTGTATTACGTAACTCGATTGACACCAACTTCCTAAGCGCTATGCAATTAATCACGTGACGTGGTATTTACCATTATCTAAGAAATTGGCTGCCTCGGTAGCCTAGTGGTAACAGGCCACTACTACTACGCTGAGGTCCTGGGTTCGATTCCCGGGTAGGGGGTTATCAGAGATAATGGTGTAAAGTCTTTTGTCTCTGGTTCTATTGGGGTATTTTAATTTTCTGGAAATTTCCCAGTACCTCGATGTTTGGTAAAGTGCCAGGAGATGTCAACAGGCTCGCCACTTGTTACATGGGCCAAAATCGTAACTTGCGAATCGTGGGTGTTTGCATGTATGCTTGAATGCATGCATTTACCTCTGCCTACCCTTTCGGGGATTACAGGCGTGAATTTACGTAAGAAAAGAGGCATTGTACCATGGACCAAAACATTATGGTCTATGATTGCACTAAATAATGCCTATGAAATTGATATCAACCAAATTATATAATGGCCAGTCTAGTATTCAATCCACCTGGCGTTATTGTGAGGTCTTGAGCTATTTCCTTTTGCAAGGCTAAGCCTTCTTCGGAAAGCTCAATAATTTTCTTATATGGTCTATATTGAGCGAACTGTTTCAGTTCCGTATGTCATCACTCAAGCATCGAGACGTGACGATTCCACCGCCCACTGTACAGGAGAATTCTTCCGCTAGTGCAGTTAGTAATCCAAACAATGGCAGTTAAACCATTCCAATTAGGGTGGTAGTAAATTCAACAACGAGGAATGGACAGCAGCGTCTCGCGATAAAACTAACGCCACTGGGAACCGCCTGTGGACCCGCGGTTCCAAATCGATTAAATCTTCAGTACCAAGAAATTGTTATGTTAAGCTATTTAAATATGACAGCTACAAATATTCCAAAGGAAAATTGTACATTTCAAATTTTTACTTCTTTTACTTTTAAATTGTAGCCGTTCAAAGGCGGGTGAGTAATAATATTATACACGTAAAATATTGCATGTTTAGCCTATTTGTACAATCTTGTTAAAGCCCTAATTCCTAACATTCGTCTTTGACCTACGCCATGTTTTATCATTCTACTTCAGAGCCAAATGGGAAGGGCTTTTAGCCAAATGACGTCATTACAATGAGCCTAACAATATTCTTTGAATCTTATGACCTAAACACGAGGCTTCTGTACGAACATTTAATTAAATCCAGGGATGTTAATTTAAGACAATTTGTATTTGAACATTTTTATTTCATTCTGGCATTGGGATTTGATAACTGGGGGTAGAGCTCCACTGGAAAGGCTCGCGGGCGTACGCACCACCGCATTACCTTATATACTTGCGGCTAAATGGTAGTGTTCAGTACTATCGTGTTCCGGTCAGGTGGTAATGTACGGCCCTGTTATTTCCGGCAGGGAGGCATAACACCTTAGGCCTCAGGAGTGGTGACGCATCTGCAATTAGACCTTGGTCTTTGTGTGGGTGTCTATAGGCTGCAGTCATCACTTAACATCAATGTGAACTGCATGCTTGTTTACCACTTACATTACATAAAAAAAACAAAAAACTTTGGTCTCAGTGGTGGTAACGCAATTTGACTTCTGGTTTTTGTTTAGATAATAATATGTATAAGCTCGGCTCGGCTATCTATGGGGGAAGCGCGCATGGCCTCGTTGCTGGTGTAGATTGGAAGCGATCTACTCGGTTAAGCGATACGGGCGCGGTCGGATGTGTGATGGGTAACCGCTAGTGGAAAATTAAAATGCACGTTTTCGTGCTTCGCAGGGCACGTTAAGCCGTCGGTCCTGGTTGCTATCGATAGATACGTAGCAGTCGTTAAACCTTGTCGGAGGCCTTATGGGCGGTTTGAAAACATCCGATAGCGGGTTGGCCTCTAACCCGTATCTCCACCAACCCGCATTGGAGCAGCGTGGTGGAGTAGACTCCAGGTCTTTCCCAAAGAAAGAGAGAGACTCGTGCCCATCAGTGGGACATATCAAGGGTTGCCATTATCTATAGGCTGCAGTCATCATTTTAACATCCATGTGAGCAACAAGCTTGTTTGCTAACTTTGTCACATAAAAAAATTACCAAAATCAACTTAGTCACCACGTCAGATATATATAATCTCACCCTATTTTGAGTAAACTCATGTCCATCCGGATTCAAAATGGGAAAGATATGCCAATCGAATTCTTCTGAAGCAGCTAATCCTTCAGGATCATCTCCCTTCACCAGCTGATCCACGAGGTACGTCACCACTGTTGGAGATAGCCAGTCAGCGGCTATCTGACCACCTTCGATGAAGAATGCTGGTCTGTTTGTTCCTCGAGATATCCTGACACCGGTTATGTTCCGTCCTGGAAGATGTTAGTGTTTTATTATGTAATGACATGCAGTTCAAATGTATGGTAAAGTACAACAGCCTATAGACGTCTATATTAATGTATGGCCCTGTAATAACTATCACAGAGACATGACACGTTAGGTCTCAGGGGCGGCAACGCATCTGCATTTTGACCTGGTCTTTGTGCGGGTGTCTAGGAAGGTGGCAAACAAGCATGGAGCTCCCATTAATGTTTATGATGACTTCAGCCAATAGACATCTACACAAAAACCAGAGGTCAAAATGCAGTTGCGTTGCCATCCCTAAGACCTTAGTTGTCTCATGTCTCTGTGATAGTCATTACGGGGCCATACATTATGATCTAACCGCAACATGATAGAGCTGAATTTATGAAATCGATTTTTCTGATAGTTATTTGGTGGCAGATAGATTGGATAATGCGGTGGTGCCTACTACGCCCGGGAGCTTTTGCGCTAGAACTCTACTACCACTAAAAATGTATATGCGATATACATGCTCAATTGGATGCCATTATATCTGTGTATCCCTTCGAGTAATACGAGTCACGAAGTAACATGACGTTTATATAACTGAATCATATTATAATTATCATACGACATTTCGGATAGCATATTTAGATAACCTATTACGATAACTCGGTACTTTACCTTCAGCAGATACTCCAGCGTGGATCACTGTGACGATATCGCTGTGAGTCGCCGCTAAGTGATAGAACCATTCATATATATCTTCCATAGTTTGGTAGTTTGTCCAAAACATTTCCATGGTATCTCTTTTTCTTCTACTAAAAATTTGGTCATCGATGGCTCTGGAAAAAAATTATAAATCGATTACAATATAACCAATTTCATCGGCTTCTAGAGCTCGCCGAATTGACGGCCATTGGGTCAAAAGAGTTCTGGAGTAGCAGCCGCGTACCGCAAGACGAAGCGTAGGCAGACCCTCCACGAGGTGGACCGACGACCTGGAGAAGGTTCGTTCGTTGCAGCTTTGGGGGAGGCCTTTGTCCAGCAGTGGACGTCTTTTGGCTGAAATGATTTTTCATTTCGTTTCATTTTATAGGCGTCGGCACGTGACTACCCACCGCCTACTAGTGGAGGAATTTTCGCCTGTGGCAGAGAATGCTTCCGGTAGTATAGTCAGTCCACTGAAAAATGGCGGTCAAACCATCCCAACGGAGCGGTAGTAAGTGCAATAAAGTACTACCGCCACTGCGATCGCCAATCCGCATGCTAAGCATGGCGATTATGGCATCCAGCTTGCTTTGGACCAGCAGTAGACGTCTTACGGCTGAAATGAAGACTAATTTCGAAAGCAATCAATTTTTTTTTCAATTTGTCTGTTTCTTTTTTTTATTTTTTTTCCACCAGATGATACCTATTGAATCCATACTTTTTCTAATCTATGATTCTTGGGAAAAGTGACATCAGAATAGTAATATTGTGAATTAATAATGCAATTAATAAATTCTAATCACACCCTTAGGAACACAAAGGGACGGTTGGGTTATTATTAAAATAGGGTCTGCCACAAAATTTTATAATAACGTGAAATCTTAGTAGTTGGCAACATTCGCATGTACAGCATCTAGCGCTCTCAGAAACTATTGGATCGATCTGTTGAAGATCTTTTCACTGAAAAATTTGGGAAACGACGAAAACATTCTTTAGTTTCATTAAAATGGTCCACAGGCTCAATTATTAATTTATAATAATATATCGTGTGCTATAATGGTAATGTTATAATTATTCGTTTTTGTTAGTTATAGGTCCAGTTTTTTGTCAATTTTTAGTATTTCAGGTATGTGTGACACAACTCTGTTATTTCTAGCGCAGGTTCAAAAGATCTTCGGGCTTGTTTTGAGACTCATCAGGAGTGGAAAGGACTTATCTAAATTAGACATTAAGATTTATGTAGATATCTATCAACTGTAGTATTCACCTTAAATTGCCACTCCTAAACATTATTCAAAACAAAAAATAATAATTCGTTACTTACTGTTGTATATTTTCAAGAACAACATTGTAGTTGATGTTACGTTTTGTTAATGAATGCTCGAAGAGTTCCTTCTTCTCTGGTTCAACTAAAACATTAACGTAATCTCCAACGTTATGAGAATACTTCCAGAAATTCAAACCATCGGGATTCTTATACAAATCCTTTAAATATTTCAAGTGTTCTTCACTATCTGGATGCAATTTGTATAACGTATGATCATCATAACTTATTTTGTTAGCAATAGTTGCACTTAAAACACTTAAAAATATAAATTTGAGTAACATTTTTGTGTTTACACACTTTTACACTAATTACTACTGTGTCAAACTACATGTGACATGTATTGATCGATGCATCAAGAATATTAATAAATATGGTTTTTATATCAACTGCATAAAGTTCACATTTAAGAGTATGTAACATTTTTAAAATCATTAAATTGATTTCAGTATCTTATCCTTTTTATCATTCTTATCAATAGAATGTGAGTAATCCTTCATTTTAAATAAGCTTAACGATAAAATTCTAATCAGTTTTTAGCTAATCTGCTAATTAGATTTTTATGTCATGAAATTGAAAAGAGGAGGCTCATAAAATAAATGATGAGAATAAAATCGCAATCGATATCATAGATGTCAAAGTATGCAAGGTTAAAATAACAGATTAGTATCCAGTAAAAATAGTAAAAGAAGCAGGAGAATACAAGAAAAGATAAGAGGATAAGCTAAAATTTACAGCGGGCTCTTATTGAAGACTAGTAACGGAATTCAGCGGAGTAAAACCAGTTAAATTAAAGAACCAGTTTTTACCAGAATACACACTGACAAAGCAATCCAAGGTTACAAAGGCATTATCATTAAGAATTCATAGTACAGCTCCAGGAGACTGATACAATGATCGTGATCTGAATATCAGTAAACATTCTCTCATATAGTGTCTAGAAATGCGGTATATCGAACGAGCATTCAGCACAACTCACCCCATAACAATTAGCATTGCTTGTTACTATTTGAAACTGACATAAAGCAACATAAGCCAATGGACCGTTTTATGCCATGCAATTACGGTTAACATGGCTAAAACGGTTCATATATGGTTGTCGTAATTTATTGTTGGTTCATTGTTAATGAATTGTTTAGTTAAATAAACTTTCGTAAAAGATTAACCCATTTTTTTTTCATTTCATTCCATAAACATCCATTTCCGCACCCTACACAAAGCTTTCTCATGACCCCATGGTTGACTGTCAGAGAATATTACGTATTTTAGCTAAAGTGTTGCTAATCTTTTTTTTTTTTTTTTTTAAATACTCTTACACTCACAGCTCCACAGTAGGTATAAACCTGTGTCGTGGGTGTCGTTGTACACATACAGCACATACACAAACACCCGACCCGAAACAAATATCTTTAGGCCATACAAACATTTGTCCCGGTGCGGGGATCGAACCCGCAACCCTCCGAATCATACGGTCATCTCACACCGCTGGATTAACCGGGTCGTCAATCTTTCCTTTGTCTTTTTCTATCCAGCACATTTGACAATGCAACTGACAAAGACAAAGCATTCTATAGTTAAACCGTATCAAATGTACGTTTATGAATGAAGGCGAAAATTTCTATGGACCTATTTTTTTAAATTAAAATAGGGATGGCAACTGTAAGTATTAAAAAATGGTGTGAGAAATTTTCTATGGATTTAAAAATAATAATCATGAAAATTCTAGAATTATTTCTTTTCCAAGATGTGTGTTACGCATATGCTCAGTTAAAAAAATACGAGCGTCTTCTAAAATGTAAAAAAAATAACTTACTCTGCCTACCCCGTAAGGGACTTGGCGTGAAGTATAAAATTAGTTTGCAGCATATCTGGATGAACGAAATGATTTTGCAGTGGGATCCTAACCTAACAGTATTATATGTCATTAGGGAAGACATTTTGTGGTATTAAAGTCCGAATTTACAATGTTTAAATTTAAAAGATCCGTGAGTTTGAAAGAAAACCTAATGAAAGAAAAAGGAAAATTATTCACCAGCATGCAGTAAGAATGACTGCTTTTTTGTGCTTCACTAATTCATTCTATTTATTTACTTATATTTTATTGCACATATTATAAAAAATACAAAAGGTGTACTTAATGTCTCTAGCCATTATATCCCAGTCAACCATTGGGTAGGACAAAAGGCAACGAAAAGATGCAGAATTAATTAAGAAAAAGTGTAGTGTTTAGCCTCACATACATACATAACCCCTAAAACTCCTACAGAATGTTTTATTTTGTAGTGCGAGTATTTTTTGGTTACTCGATATCCATTGAGAACATAATTTTATTGGTGGTAGAGCTCCAGTGAGTGAGCTAATTTTGGTTTTGAATGATTTTTGGAAGTCCAGGAAAGGTTTAAAACGTAAGAAAATATGAAAAAATTGAAAAAAAAACACAATTTAATTTTTCCATACAAATAGTCCGTATATCAAGCCTTTGATACATTATTTTATTCTGAGGCAATACGAAGTTTGCCGGGTCAGCTAGTTGTTTACAAAAATATTAATCTAATATTTCGCTTCTTTGGAAGAATAGCGTATTATTACGAAATACTACAAAATTGAGATTTTAACACCATTCAACGTAAAATAATCTGTTTTATACTCATTAAAGATCGTATTTCTATAACAATATTTACGGCCGTTGTGCCACCGAGAAACTGTATTCTACTGGCAATTTTGGCCGCCAATTTTTATAGATAGCGTTGTATCGCAAGTTGCAACTTGTCTTTCGAAGTGAACACTCGGTTGGTTTTCTAGGGTCATATTACAAAATAATACAGATTTTGAGTTTGCATTTATCTAGAACACTTCTTTATTTCGAGATGTGTATTTTTGTTAAAAATCTACATCTACATTAAGACACTTCTCATAAATAACGTATCATTTGGGATTACTACGTTTTTATACAAAAAGTAAGTATGACTTAAATGTACTAAAAACAGATATAACTGTTTATAATAAAAAAAATAGGGCCCATAGTATTTGAACAATTAAAATTAAAACGTTTTTCTAGACAATATATTTCGTGATTGTTATAGTATTTTTCGTAATAAGACTTTATCTAAACAATCTGTCATATAACGACCACTTGAGACAGTATTACAAATAAAAAGCAACTCGAAAACGCATTTATTTTTTTTAAATATCAGATACCTACCTAATTATTAGTAACGAATCTTACAGAACCTAATATTTTAGTAGGTATTCTTTATACCTTTGATAGGTATAAAGAATACTAGGTACCTCTTTATAAGTAAGTAATCTAGGTAGCTAGTTACTAGTTAGCTACATTCTAGGTATCTAGATTCTAGGTAGTTATATTCTAGGTTTCTAGATTTTATTACTACGGTATTTAGGTACTTAGCAGTAATGAGTAGGTATTCTAGATATTCACGTCTGTAAATGAATCACTTAAACCCATTTATTTGCGGAACTCAAGTTTGATGCCAATTCTATGTGGACTGCCTTAATTACCAGAAAAATAAAAAGACTTATATATGCCTTTTGGCTGTGCATGTAAAGAGTGCCAGCATAATCAACACCTATGTGAGTAAGGGCTTTACATTCCTCTAAAGCGACATCTGGGTAGTTCTCCGATTAGTGGAAATGTAGGCCTAGGATTTAATCGATAGCAGTGGATATATTTGTGAATACCTACGTTTGCGGACCTAGCAACAATCAGTTAAGATCCAGTATTTTTGCCTAATTATAGAAATTAAAAGTTGCGGTCCAGCGTGACAATAATCGCGGTGATGATAATCAGTTAACAAATCTGTCATATAACCGTATCAGTGCATAATCTAGCGAGCAATTTCCAAATTGGCTAGCAACACGTAAGATACTGTCATTAGTCATGAAAGGATGTAATTTTCGTAAAGCAGTTGAGCCATTTTTGTAATTTTTATATTTTTAATATTCTCATTAAAATAATGTTGCTGAAAGGCCCTAATTATTATTAATTCAGCAGTGTTAAGATCATCAGTGGTAATTGTGTTATTTTGCGCTAGTTTCCGAAAAAATCTCAGTACTTTTTTATAATTTATGCCACGAAGCGAGATCAAAAGAATGTTGCTGAAAGGCCCTAAGAGTTAGAAAAAAGGCGACTTCAGAGTCAGAAAAACAGATTCTTTTAAAATGGTGTCTTGCTTGTCACACACAGTGTGGAGAAACTTGGTGAGTAGAATCAAAGCATTCAATTCAAGTCGAGCTAGCGTGACTTTCGGTTTCGGAGATGCTACACGAGACTTGGAGCATATTAAAGAAAAAACGAATGGTGCGTCACCATTTTTCACGTGGTAAGTCTATCACACAGCGTTTGCTCGCTAGCATCGGCAAGCCCGAGTATTGAGACTTTTGAGTCTTTCTCTATATCTCTCCTATAGGGCGGGGTAAAAAATATGCGAAAGAAGCGGTAATTCCGATAAATAAATTTGCCATAAACGGACAATGCGCTATGGCGGTACTTAATCCCAGTCTAACTGGAGAAGCCACAATTCTCTACGAGTCCTAAGACGTCATATAGTCGTGCGGTAGCGGATTAAATTGTGCTATTAGTAATTTTCGGCATAGAGTCATGACACCTTAGGCCTCAGGAGAAGTAACGCATCTGCATTTTGACCTTGGTCTTTGTGTAAGTGTTTATAGGCTGCAGTCATCACGTAACATTAATGTGAACTGCATGCTTGTTTGCCACTTCCATCACATTAAATAAAGTTGTGAAAACAGGATTATCACATGCGGATTTAACCTAATATTTTAAATATAATATATTGACGTCATCTAAACAGACGCTCTCGGGCTGTGTTCAAGTAACTCAGGAAAGTTACTCGTCTATTCCACTAAATCGTATCTACCGGCTTTATGAGAACTACAGTGCCTACAGTATAGCTTACTGATAAATATATATTTTAAGTTGATCCAGACGACTCTCATAATGCTGCCTTCTACTACAAAACATCATACAAAGAGGAACATTTTAATAAAGTTATTGTTAACAACAAGGCACATACAAAATAATATTGTAGTTTAGAAACAAGCATACAAAAATTAGAGGGAAGTGTGTGAAAAGAAGAAACGAGGATTGTTAGGTTTACTACAAAAGAATACAATTCTAAAATGTTACTCATTATCCTATGAGAATCTTAAGGGTTTTTACAGGGGGTCGGTTATCGTTATGTTCTCGAAAGATATTTATAATTGATATTAACGTTTACTTACATAGGCCCACAATAGCCGTATGACAAAAAGAAATTATTATTTTGCATATTAGTAATGTAAAACTTGCGAATTAATTATTAATAAATTAATAAAAATATCTCAAAGTATTATAGTCAAATATTTAGATAGCTTTTTAAAAGACTGTACAAAATAGAGACTTAAATGAACTGTGTTTTGTGTTTAGAAATAAAATTCTTCTAATTTGAAAGGTGATAAAAGCTACGTTGTTCAATTTTGAGTTTTTTTTTTACTTTTCTGTTTGGTTTCCAGAATTAATAATATTCTATGATACCACAAGTACTAAATAAGCAGTAGCTATTTTTAAAGATGTTAAACTTTCTCATTTTTCTATATTTTTTCTAATTTTAGTATGTTTATTACTTGTTGTAAAACCAGTTAATACTTTATTTTCCATGGAACATGTTATCTACTTTAAGTTTTTTCGTAAAGGAAAGACCGAATTGGTACTGTTACACTATTGATTTAAAATAAATAATGCTAAGATGTCACAACTCAAAATGTATCAGTATCACTGAGAAAAACATAATTAATATTTTGTATTATTTCCAAATACACCACTGTTATTAAAAATAACGTAATTTTTTCCTAGAATTTTTTGTAATGAGCCCATAATCTTCATAGGTTTGTCTGTGTTATTTTGTTATAAGTCTCAGACCTAGTAGTCATTTTCAATGTTTAGTACTAAAGTAGTACTATTTCCTTAAAAACATTTAATATATATTAACTACAATATATTTTTCGTGTTTTTATTCAAGTTTCATCAACATTTGCGCATAAAATAAAACTATATGGCATTTGAAAAAACTTTAAAGTGCTCTACTGAAAAATTCACTCATTTTGAGTTACGACAGTATTCTTTCAAAGCAGCGATTTGTTTGCTAAATTGAAAACAGTCCCTCATAACTCAAAAATACAATTACAGAAAACGCTCCGGTCATGTTTAACAAATATGAAATTAAATTTTAAACTCGCAATCACAAGGGAATGGACAGATTAAAATCAGTTTTAATCATAACGGGCAAGCATTGGTAATTAAAGCTATCGTGTCACAGTGCGGTCACAATGACAATATTTTGTTAGCACGAGACTTTAAGGCTGTGATGAATGTAAGGCGGTTCTTCCTTAAATATTTCTTGCGATATTTTCATAACTACTAGTAATTTTCCAATAATAAAAATTGGACTGAAATACAAAAAATGTACTTTAATCTGTGTTTTTCACTTAGTAACAAAAGACTCGCCGATGAATCCGCCAACAAAATGCACGCGAGCGGGCCGCATTGTACTAGATTAATATTTATTATGTCCGCCGGACTCCTCTACACATGTTCAGATCCGCTGTCCGCCCCTTACCAAATCCAGACGTGTTTTACCAACCTCTACGATAATCTCTTGTTCAATCTCAACAATGTTTGGATAACCAAACAAACATTTAAGATATTTTATGCAATTAGGGGCGATGAATCTGTGGAGGAACGGGTGGAAATGTTCCTGCGACAAAAGGGAAGATCCTCTGACCAGGATTGCCGCGGCCCAAGGATTGACGTCGGGAAGTTGTATATATGGCAACTCTTGAGAAATCTTCATATGAGCGATGTAATTCGATCGACACGCCATCTACCGTACTAGACAAGTACTGTGAGGTTTCGTCTGTGTTCCACTAGATGGCGCCTAGTGAACGCTATCCATCTTTCGCTCTATTTCTACTATCTTCATCGTTTGATGATAACTGGAATGACGACGAGCGCACGCGGGTGTGAGTACTAGGGACGGGGCGGGGACGTGAACGCGGCACGGTACCCGTAGGGCGTCGGAGCGTAGTTCGGGTTACTGTCAGCAAAGGCTTTCCGCATCGCTATCACTCAGACGTAACCCTTATAAAGATTGATTGCCGAACAGTAATTAGCAACGGATCGGTGGTTAAGCGGTGTTCTTCACAGTTCATTTTTAACTGTTGACGTTTTGAGAGGTGACCGGGTGCTTTATTTTGCTGGAAATTAACTTTGGTTTTTTAATTTCCTTTTCAGAGCTGTTCGTGTTTATATACGGAGAGTTATATCATTAAGCAGCACACGTTCGTTTTCTTTAGACTGTGGCAGCATTGAGTGAGGTTTTAGGCTTTTATCCAAATAAATACAATAGTTTGTATGATTAGTGGCACCATTAGTCATATAACTATTAAATGCTTTTATTCAATAGCAGTAGGTAGTTCATTGAACTATGAAAATATACAGTTCTTTAACAGTTTCTTTGAATTTTGATAATGTACCCAGAACCTATGTCAATTAGTCTTGGGACGTGTACTTACTGTTATGTAATATTAAACCAAGAGTTGAACCCTCGAACTTTAGAGCGTTCAACTCTTCTATCTCTCTATCTTTTCGTTTTCTTCAAAAATATTTCACTCACATGTACTACTGTGAAAATTTCAATAAAATACTCGCGACTTAGTCCGCTTTGTTTTTTACAAAACTATTGTTCGGTATCTACACGAACGAAGTCGAGGGCACAGCTAGTATAACATAATTCATAAATAAAAGTATTAATAAATAAAGTTACTCATTATTACATGAGCTATCTGCCAGTGAAAGTTCCATTAACACATGAAACGCCATGGGGGTCACCGGTGACCTCACCCTTCCTCTACCATAGCGCCATGGTGGTCACCGGTGACCTCAGCGTATAGTCATATTTAAACTACTTTTTCTCGCCGCCGGCCACACTGACTGTTACTTTATTCGTACTCCGTGACCGGCACGGCGCTGTAGAACTATACTGCGCAGTGGGACAAACATGACTTGTAAGGAATTGATAAAACTGAAATAAAGCGAAAAAAGTAACCAAAATAAAAATTCAGGATATATAATTCGATTGGTCTTTATTATTTAAACGAAAATTTGCAGTCTTTATTTTTTAACGCTCGCGCTTACGTTCTATTACCGTAAGCGCGAGCGCACTACTGGTGTAGCGGGTGGCTGGCGGATGTGGCCGGCGCGGCGTCTGCTACCGGAAAATGTATTTTCTGTATTTGTGCGCCATGGGGTGCACCGGTGACCTCCGCTATGTATTTGACTGTAACTATGTAATCCATGTACAGAATTGAATAAAACTTTCTATACGTATCGTAACATAATAAACAAATTACGACCAAAAGTATTTTTACGATTTTTAGTTTTTTCTATCGGCGTTTAACGTGTTAAAATCGGTCTAACCGTTCCCGAGATTAGCTGGAATGAACAAACAGACAGGACAGACACATAAAAATTGTAAAAAACGTTGCTTGTATGTACCGTGTATACATGCCTAAGCATTTATTAAAAAGCGGTTATTTTTATATTACAAACAGACACTCCAATTTTATTTATTTGTATAGACAACATTCACCAGATCGGTGATTCCGTCATCAGGCAAGATAAGGCAGATGCACAGCAACGACTTTTTCCAGAGCGATGCGACCACTAATTGTGATTAATGGGTGGTCTTGCGACGTCATCGTTTGTCTTGCAACCTCGTAGTTTACTTTTCTTAGAGCGTTACAGACGCGCGATTCTCCGGCAACAACCGGTACCGAAACGGAAACGCGCATTTAATTTGCTACTAGCAGTCACCCATCACACGCCTGACCGCGATTATGGCACATGGCCCTTATGGGGAGGCTTTGGTCCACCAGTGGACATCTTTCAGCCGATATGATGATGATAATAATAAACCTTGTGTTCACTAAAAAACAACCTTAAGGTATCTCGTCTATACAGGCTAAAAACCAATATTAGACTAAAATCGCCGGGCAAACCGCGCAATTATCGTCGACCGCACGATTCGAAGGCTTAAATTGAACTAATGCGTCCCGAGCATGAAAATGAAGTAGATCGCTTTTAGTACAAAATTAACAATGGTTTCTGTGGTTGGGTTAACGGTGTATGAAATAGCTCGGTTGTGAAAGTACGAGTAGTTGGAAATGCAGACGACGTTTTTCTGGTCTACCACCGTAGATTAGTTACGTTCTACTTGTTAAGCTTGTGGTGCTTTAAGAAAAAAATATGTCGAGTTTTTGTTTAGTCAAATGATTCCCAGCTACACATGTAAGGTTTAGGAATAATTTGTATATAATAAGAATATGTTTTCCCTCTTCAAAATGGCATTTAATGCCTAAGAATTGGAGATTTGTGCATTAATACGGAAACAGGTAGGTATGTACTTTTGGCTTTGGAGGCTTTCACTTCGAAAATTCACCGTAAATGCTTTATTCAAGATAATCTGTTATAAAATTTGATGGCTCCATGGTAAAATTAGTTTATAATAATACATAAAATGATCATTTAAAACTTTTGAAATTGTCTCAAAAGTCACCTTGAATAACGGTATGTTTTATATCCAAAAACCTCACCGCCTCTAATCCCCCTATGTCTTTTACACATAAAACATATGCGATTACCCTCCCACAACCACCCTAAGCCGAGTATCGGACCCGCAAGCATCCCTTAGCGTTGCTCTTAGCGTTGCCCGGTGAAGTAGAGTACTATCATCCTGACACGAGCCGCTTACGTAAGTCCATTAAAAAAAAACATACAAAAAAAAAATTGCAGTAAAAATAAAAGCAAACCATAAAATCCACAACATCTTCCTTACCACCCAATCTCATCATAAATTACGTTTCACCAATCATAAGATGCTTATTATCAAATAAACTCGAATGCGGGAGTGCCTCGAAAGAGGCGAATAATATCTTTGAAATTATTTCGCGAAGGAACGCCTTAAGCCTTGGTTCCACTAACTCTACTAGGAATTTTAATGTATTGTTTTAGTTTCAGAAATGTTATATAAATGCTCAACTTTAAAACAATACACAAGATAGAGATCTCTCTACTCAAAAAATGTTTAGTATTATATTTCATTAGTCATGCTAAAATTCAAAGATTAATGGGAATTGGTTAGAAAAATATTCGTCACTTCAGCTGAAGAAACATTCTGGACCAAAGATTCCATAAGGGGGTTTATGCCATAAACACCACGTTTGGCATGCGGATTGGCAATCGCAGTGGCGGCAGTCCTATCGCAGGACGCTGCTGCCCATTTTGCGTTATTGTACCTGTACAAACCATTCGAATGGAGTGGTAGGCCACTCCATTCGAATGGTTTGACCGCTAGTGTTCGGTTCACTGCATGTACTATTTGGCCCCGCCCACGTCACGTTGTCGTGGCGGTTGATTTTACCCGTTGTTCCCAACACCATAAAAAAGAAAACATTTTTACAAATACAAGTTTTTTTGACAAAATTAATTGTGTGCACGTTTGAAATTTATAAAACGCTCCTTTAAAACTAAAGGTTACACTGCTAACCTTTAGTTTTAAAGGAGCGTTTTATAAATTTATATTAGTGCTATCTTACTATAATTATTGTCATATTTCTTTCGGAATGACACACAACTAGTGACTAAATTATTAACAGTAGTAATAAATTATTACTCTAGCAGAGCAGGTCTGTGTTCGAGCGGTATGACATGGTGACGACCTTACGAGTAACAATTTAAAAGTGCCTGTGAAACTAAGATAAATAGGTTTATTCAAATTCTAGTATGTTCAATACAGAAAAAAACTGTAAAATGAAAAAATCGCTTTAGCGTAACCAATGTTTAATAGTTTTTTCAATATTCATTACGAATTTGCTATTATTTGATTTTAATTAAATGGACTCTATTGTACAAAAAACAGTATTCGAAGTATAGTTTTTGATGCATTCGCGTTTTGTGAGTATTAAGGAAGGGTAAAATTCAACGTAGAATTAGATATAATAAAGCAAATATTGGGTTTTCTACTAGTGTTCCATTTACTTTAATGAATTATTTACGGTACATATATTTTTTTAAGGAGAAGGAACGCTTACTGTTACTAGACTTATTTAGGTAAGTATTAATTTTATTTAGACTATTGACTATAGATGACTTTCATTCGTTGTTAATTTTGCTAAAGTGTTTAATGATTAGGGACACACACCTATGGTACGTACCAAAAACTAACAAAGAAAGTACCTAATTATTTCTTCAGAATTTTATTAAGGTATTTGTTTAACTTTTATGCACACATAAAATGGTACAAAGGACTGACTGAATGCTACTACAAGTAATTTTATTAGTATGATAACTAATATTATTCGTACTAAATTATGGGTCCTTATAGGCTACGGAACCCTAAAAGGGGTTTTTCTAAGAACAAGATTTTTTTATTTTAAGTGATGTTTCTTTGCATTTGCACTTCGCGCAAAAACTGCTGAACCGCTTTTCATGAAATTTAGCACAGAGGGTAACTTGGATTACATAGGATAGTTTTTATCCCAATTGATGATTTGACGAGTTGCCACAGGTTACGCGAAAAGCGACTTACACGCGGGCGGAGCCGCGGCAACAACTAGTTAATTATATTTCTAAAACTAAATCACGTTGTGCAGCACGAGTCTGTCATACAACTCCAAAAATATTTTCTACCTTCAGTAAACATCTCTGGTATTTAACTGCACGATCCAAACAATAAAATGTAAACAAAAGCGCAAGTGTAAATTACGCTCCACATTAATCACTTGCACCGTTTCTTGCGACAATAACGCGGTTGACTTCATCTTCGAATAATTCTCTTTGTTCTCCAGTCGGCCGGCGCTGGTTTTTTTGCGTGTGGTCCAAGTGATAAGCTTGCTTGGTTTGTTTTGATTAGCTACATTACTATTAGGTATTATGTCAACTAAAATATAGCCTAAAAATATATATTTAAAATAAAATAAAATTAGGGAACTCTTAAATAATGTAACTATGGCAAGGTATGAAATAATTAGTTTGGACTGAACCATTTTATAGGAATATGTAAACAAGCTGAATTAGCTTAAAATATAACTTAAACGTCCACTACATAAGTCGTTCTACATTCCGTTCCACGCCACCACTTAGTGATTGAGGCATGATAGAAAAAAATATGAAAAAAAAACCTATCCCGTAAGGGAATTGGCGTGAAGATACATACATATATAAAAGGAACATGAAATCATCAGTCTAAAAAATAATTATAGTACACAGCATTTGCATAGCTCCAAACAACTCTTATCAAGAACTATTTCACTTTCTCTTCGCTATTCAGCTCATAATTTCGTTGTACAAGTTAATTTTTGAAATAAATTAAATGATGCGCCATATATCTCTGAACACGCTGCATCCCATAAAATGAACCACGATTACACTCATACATCACGATGTGTCGTTAAGGGCAGAAGGTGGTCCGATAAATCAGGGGACGTCGTTTCGGTACAGCCACTAATGCGTGTTGTTGTAATGAATGAGATCACATATTATTGTTGGTTGATTTCTTCATGTCTCCTGTGCCCCTGGTCTTCAAACCGTGTTTTATAAGGAGATTTTCATTAAAAAGTTTACGGAGCCAATAAATTAAATTAAATTCTTTCAAATTAATAAAATTAATTACAAAATTGAACTGAATTCCATAAAATTGGGCTTAGGTTCATTGGTATTCTAAACCAGCCACATTGTCCAATAGAAATCTGACATAATACATTTACAAATTTAAATACATACTCCAAAAATTTTGTCGCGATAATGTCTTATAAAGTTATGAACGGCTGCATGCACCAGAAAGAATAACGTTCCCCCTCAGCCGATCGTGCAAACGAAAGCGTGCAAGCGAGAGCGCGGCACAAGTGATAGAGAGGCACGTCTATAACGTTCGAATTGTGACATTATCGCGTAAAATTATCATGTTATAGCTCTTAATGTCTTTGAATTTGTTTGTTTGGTGAAGGCGCTAATATAAGAAATTTCTGCTTCGTGTTGTTTTTTTTGCGTAGAAAATCAAATGTATTTTACAAGTAGAGCAGTGGTAATAGTAGTGAATAGTGTGATATGGTAAGTTTACGAGAAACAATACGAAAACACAGGTGAAATTAAAGGAAACAGCCAGACTATATATAATTACAGTTTCAGCTTAAAAATCATTAAAAAAATCATTCAGCAAAAAGCAGACAAAACATACCAAAACATGGAACAGAATCAGTATCAATAAATCAATTTAAGTATCGAAATTCGAATCCCGGATTTGGCAGTCCGCCAGCCTCCCTAAAACACGCGGTTAGTCCCGACTGCAATTGTCTGAATAAATGCGTCCATTTGACGCATTGCATTGCAGAGATGTGATGTTGGATGATTTTACTTGAAGCGCTTGGCTGTTTGGTTTGGTATGGAACCAAAATATTTTTTCTTTTATTATTATTATTGGCTAAGCTATTATTAAATTATTTGTAAAGCGCGCATGGCCCAGCGGCTGGTGTTGATCGTAAGCGATCTACTCGGTTAAGCAGTACGGGCGCGGTCGGATAGTGTGATGGGTGACCGCTAGTGGCAAATTAAAAATGCGCGTTTCCGTGTTTCGGAGGGCACGTTAAGCCGTCGGTCCCGGTTACTAACGATCAAAACATCCGACAGCGGGTTGGCCACTAACCCACTCACCTCCACCAATCCGCATTGGAGCAGCGTGGTGGAGTAAGCTCCAGGCCTCCACCCAAAAAGGGGAGAGACTCGTGCCCAGCAGTGGGACGTATAATGGGTTGCCATCTTTTATTTTGCCGTATGCATATCCGGAACAGTCATGCACGCTTAAATGTCTTTGCCTTTGGCGGCGTCGTGTGGCGGGTTGCTCACTTCCCTCTAAAATGGTCGAGGAGGGCAATGGCTGTCACATGCGTCATACTCGTGAACGGGTGCTGTTGGTGGGGACTGGTCTGTTCTGGTTTGCAGGGGCTACATCACATTTAGTAGATAGCAGTTTATTTGCATCTATGCTATGGACGTTGACATTATTTGATTTTTCACGATAATCTGTACTAGATTTAAGCTTTCATTTAAAAGAGCTCTTACTGAGTTTGTTGGGTAGCGGAGTTCTTCTCAGTAGTGACTGCACTTGGAACTCTGCTAAGTGAATAACATTGATCTTGACGAATAAGTTTTTCTTTTTCTTCATTTATTATCATTGAAGGAATTGAAATATTTTATGATTATTATGTTTTAACCAAATAGTTTAAATTTTAATTTTTAATTTACTATTAATATATGATTTTTCTTTACTATATGTAATGGTTATTCGCTCTAGGTAGTTTATGATTTATTGACGTTTTGAAAGTATCTGTAAAGATCTATTCGAAATAAAAATATTTTCTATTTCTATTTCTATTTCTATTATTATTACTAGCTGACCCGGCAAACTTCGTATTGCCTCACAATGAAATAATGTGTCAAAGGTTTGATAGATACGGACTATTTGTATAGGAAAAGGAAATTAAATGTAGAGATTCCCGTGGGAATGAGTGATTTTCCCGCAGTAAAAAGTAGCCTAAATGTTGGCCAGGCTTAGTATCTATACACCACAAAAAGTTTTATTCGAATCCGTCCAGTATCTTCGGTGATTAGCCTGGACAAAGGGACAAACAGACAGAAAATTTAAAAATAATTGAAAAGTGTTCTAATACTATTTTAACATCGCCCCCAATTGGTTTTTCGTAAATATAAACAATTTTTTTAAAATTTTATCGCATCGCTTGTTATGCATATTGCCAAATGCATAATGCAAAATTAAATGTATATTTTTCAATATTTCTTTATTTATCAAAATTTCTTATACAAAACTTATTTGAACTTAATGCTAATACTATACATTACTAAAGTGTCTACTTGTTAGAAATACATAATTTTTAGGGGCTCTGTCATGCTTTATCACCTATGACACGATTAAATATCGCTAGCCAAACCTAAAACCAACTTAAGGCCGAAAACGGCATCTGCCTATCCCCTTTACTTTATTTTCTTATATTTTTTTCCTTAAGAACCTTCTCCTCATAATAAGAAATACAACAAAAAAAGAATTAGTGAAATCGGTCCAGCCATTCACGCGTGATGCCGTGACCAAGCAAAACGGGTTGCATTTTTATATATTTTTACACTGTTAAGTTCAGGAATGAGAAACTATCCATACAAATTTTACCACTTAATTTTTCCCTTTCTTTTTCGTATGAACTTTGTACTGCGGTAATAAAGTGCAAATTGACTTTTTGAAGTTAGGAACACACCTACATTGCTTAGACAACCGTGAGTGCTTGTAATTTAATATGAACTTTATGCGCGGCTTCGCCCGCGTGGATGTCGTTTAATAACTTACAAAATATCTATTTAATTAGAGCCTGTTCATTAATATTTCACCTTGAAAATTGCGGAAAGTCCCATTCCAACTTCCCTACCCATTTTAAGGGGATTGAGGGAAGATTAAAAAAATATATTGATGCAACAAAAGAGTCTGTAAACCAATTTTGAGGCATTAAAAATTGACAAAATACCCGTACAAACTATCACCTCCTCTCTTAGGAGGTTGGTTGATCGCACATTTCCAAAAAAAGAAAAATCTTAAGAGCCCTTAACCTTTCTTTAGTATGAACTTTGTTCAGCGGTAATAAAGTGCAAATTGACTTTTTGACGTTAGGAACACACCTACATTGCTTAGACAACCGTGAGTACTTGTAATTTAATATGAACTTTATGCAACAGCAATAAAGCTCAAGTTGACTTTACGTTTTAGTTAGAAAACATTTGTATGGGAAAAAGAAAAGGGCTGTTTTAAGGGGTTTTCCGGCAATTATTTAAATTTTTCTCGCCGTAAAAACCATCGTTGGACTTCAAGGAACATTTTAAAAAAAGAATTTGCCAAATTGGTCAAGCCGTTCTCAAGTTATGGGAAGTCATACTTTTTTGTCGATTCATTTTTATATATATAGATTATGTCTCTCGTCAGCACGGGGTCCAATTTGAACCCCAGACCTTTGTCAGGCTTGCGCGGGGACATGGGTGACATGATCTACTTTGTGACGGGTTATATTCGGCGGGACCTCTCTCTGACTGCATCAATAGTCAATACAGACACAGACAGACCCCGCAGAATATAATGGGACTATTGTAATGAAAAGTGATTTGCCAAACTTTGGGCTATGTGGGTGAACTGGGGGGACTAGCTAGCTGGGCCTAAGGAGTGAGCTCCGGCACCTGCCTATATTCAACATCTCACATTATCGAATCCTACTTTAGGCAGGTGGGGACTTGCCTCTCCTTGGTGGGCCCCCCAAACAGCCAACCCGATGGTCGACGGGGGGAAACATTATTATTATTATTATAAATCGTGTCCTAAATTGTACATTTACTGTTACTAATAAACGTTTCTTTCTTCCTTTCAAATAATTGAATTAAAACAAAACAAAAAAAAAATGTTGGATGTTATTATATGAAGTGCTTTGCTGTTTCGTTTGATTTAAGTTCGATTTTCTTATTGGTGTTGATATTTTTCGTTAAAAGCTTCCATAGCTATCTTGTGATCAAATGTTGTCCAACATTTTTGAGGTTCATTAAAACAATATAAATTGAAATCACGTCCAACATTTTTGCAGATTACATTATAAATTGTTAATATTACGTTTATTTTGTTAAATATTTAACAACTGTTTTTTTTCTTCCATAAAATACAATCTAAATTGTTATTGGTATTTTTAAAGAGTCACGCTGTTAATCATTGATAATTTAACATTTCATTAATTAAGTGACGCATTGAATTACCCGCGTGCTTATTTGGAATCCTATTTTGTGTAAGACTTCAGACAAGAAAAGACAATAGGTACACGGCTGACGATCAGTATCAATAAATCAATTAAAGTATCGGAATTCTAATCCCGGATTTGGCAGTCCGCCAGCCTCCCTAAAACACGCAGTTAGTCCCGACTGCACATTGTCTGAATAAATGCGTCCATTTGACGGATTGCATTTCTGAGTTGTGTTAAGGGATGTTATTACAGTACTCAACTATCAATATTGCACATCGAACCTGCGAAAGAGACGACTTAGATGACAATTCATCCGACGACACCCATGACGAAAAAGTTGACAACTTCATGCAGCCGCCATCTTGGATAGGTATAATATAGGTGTTGCCCAACTTTGGATGAAAGGACCACTAGTAATTTACCTAGGTGGCGACTGCTCCGAATAACAACAAAACTTCAGATGAGTCGACCACTACTGTTTTTAACGAGTGACATTTCATTGAAATAAAACTATTTTTACGGATTTATCTCGCGTATATTAAACTAAAATGATTTTTAAAATATATTAAAACAGTTTTCAAACCATATAAAAAGATTCATCAGTATTTAAGACCCATTAAAAGTAATATTCCATTACAAAATTCTGGCATTTATAAATTAGATTGTGATTGTGGACTCTCATATATTGGTCAAACGAAGAGAGCTGTATCCACCCGCGTTAAAGAGCACATTGCTGATGTCAAAAACCGAAGAACAGGGAGGTCTGCAGTCTGTGAACACATAGCGGATAAGCCGAACCATTACATCCGGTTTGATAAAGTTCAAATACTCGCTAGAGAACACAAATCCATTCCACAAATGGTACGCGAGGCTATTGAAATTAAAAAAACACCCAAATTTCAATAGAGAAGATGGATGGCGATTATCAACATCATGGGATCCCATACTTAGCAAGATTAAATCCCAGCCGCAGCCGTCTGCAAGACCTCAAGATACCATAAGTAATTATTGTGTTAATCCAGAACGCAACGCAAGGCGTTTACGAAATCGATGGAGGTAGTTACATATAATTTTTTCAAACTTCTGTCAGACAAATGTCACCTCAGTCTGCCCGGGACCACGGAAGCTGAAAAGCGACCGAAACGTCGGGTTGATTTTAAAAATCATTTTAGTTTAATATACGCGAGATAAATCCGTAAAAATAGTTTTATTTCAATGAGTGTAGCTCGCGAAAACCTAAGAACATATCAGTGACATTTCATCCGCGGATAAGATACATTTGCGGATGAATTGTCACCTAAGCCAAAGAGAGAGACGATCGTTTTGACTTCATAGAGCGTTATCTCTGTTGCACACTTCCTGCGTAAGCACTGACAGTCCGGTATTAGTCGAAACTTGATCAAAATGGTCAACAAACGTCAAATAGGTACGGTGCTAAAGAGATAACGCTCTACAGATCCGAAATAAGCCGAATTCTCCTTCCTAGGCTCGATGTGCAATATTTATTGTTGAGCACTGTACTTGAAGTGCTGTGTTGTTTTATCTGGATTTGCCCTCATATTTCAAATCGACGAATATATTTTAAACTTTAAGATTATACGTCGCATCTGATTGTATTTGTAAATGAGCAAATTGTTTTTCAAATATGCAAACGGTTAATATATTTAATATAATTTTTTTCATAAATCATCATCATCATATCACCCCGCATGAAGCGCGCATGGCCCAGCGGCTGGTGTAGATCGTAAGCGATCTGCTCGGTTAAGCACTACGGGCGCAGTCGGGTAGTGTGATAGGTGACCGCTAGTGGTAAATTCAATGCGCGTTTCCGTGCTTCGGAGGGCACGTTAAGCCGTCGGTCCCGGTTGCTATCGATGGATAGCAGTCGTTAAACCTTTTTGGAGGCCTTATGGGCGGTTTGAAAAACATCCGACAGTGGGTTGGGCACTAACCCACCCACCTCCACCAATCCGCATTGGAGCAGCGTGGTGGAGTAAGCTCCAGGCCTCCCCCCCCCAAAAAAAAAGGGGGAGAGACTCGTGCCCAGCAGTGGGACGTATAATGGGTTGCCATTATTATATCACCCCGCTTATTTCGTCAATAATTGCACAAACAATATTAACAAGCTAATTAAAATTTCCAAGAATCTTGCACCAGGAAAAATATGAATGTTCAAAACTTTTTAATTTAATTATTTTTTCCTTACGATATCATTAATAGGGTCTAGTTAGCGGCCGTTGGACATTTTTCACGAAGATTCTTTTTCCTTTTCATTTATGTTTCTTTTTCAAAAGATTCCGTGTAATGATTATTGTGTATAATTGTAAACCTTATTATCAAACCTCTGCTTTCTGTTTGTCCGCATTGTCTATCTATATTCATGGAGCCGAAGTCTGTATTTGTAAAATATTGATATGTATCTAAGTATGTCCCGCACAGGAACAGAGACAAAGACGTTAGAGTAACGTACCACATTTTTTTTTCTAAAGAAGTTGACAATTAAGCATGAAGCTCACATTGATGTTAAGTGATGACTGCAGCTTACAGACGTCTACACAAAAACAAGAAGTCAAAATGCAGATGCGTTGCCACCTCCGAGATCTAAGTTATGTCTCTATGATACTAATTACGGGGCCTTATATGCTTGCCGTATTCTCGGTTAGACAAGGGGAAGCAACGGCAGAGGGTGAGTCCTTCATGAAGAGGGTCTAGAATGAAGAAGGAGGTGAGTCTAGAATGAAGAGGGTCGAATCTGCGGCAGTGCTCATGTGGCCCACTGTCAACGATATCGAATATATTTCACACCAGTTAGACCATAACCTCATCCACGAATTCGATCTTTATGGTCTGGCTCCCACTGACGAAGTGGTATGGCATGGCAAGAGATAGCACGCTTTGGCATACCAGATCATGAAGCATCCCGCGCCGTGCCACAAGATATTGTGACATGACGGTAGACGAACGTGTTTCGACAGGTTTCTTCGTTCGGACACTCACGTTAGCGGCTGAGTTAGAATTACGCTTCTGTAACACTAAGCACTCACTTTTCTTAACGCAAAACAGTACATAATCTGTGCGTCTCACATGCCAGTGGTGTGGTATCTTGTAAATGTCATGACGTGCGGAAATGTCTTGAAGGGAAAGACGCGACATGCCACGTAATCCCGCGAGACGTTTCGACCTATTCGTAATAAAACAATGTATATTGCTCAACAGTCAATATTGCACATCGAGCCTAGGTAGGAGACTTCGGCTTATTTCGGGTCTGTAAAGCGTCATCTCTTCCGCACCGTACCTATTTGACGTTTGTCGACCATTTTGATCAAGTTTTGACTAATACCGGACTGTCAGTGTGCAACAGAGATAACGCTCTACGATGTCGAGCGATCGTCTCTTTCGCTGGCTCGATGTGCAATATTAATTGTTGAGTACACAATGTTATTGGTGTCATAGAAATAAGCTCGATAAATCATTTGTCTACGAAAATAATCCTTTACCATAACATGCCATACTGCGCTGTCAATGAAAGCGTGCCCTAAAACATGTTCGGTGACATAGTTTTGTCATAATTTGGGGCCACAAGGCCTAAATGTATTATAGTTATCTTATTCACTTTTAAAATTAATAAAAAATAAGTTATCAAAATCAAGACAAATTTTCGACCAACCGAATGTAACAATAATTTGTCGGTTAATGACAGTTTTTCTATGCATAGTCCTTTCTTTATTGATGCCAAGTTAAAGGAACATAAACAGACGTGTCTATTGTTTATGATCACCAAAACACTTGCACTGATTTGTGAATGCGCCATTTTGATTGGTGGAGCACTGAACCAATCAAATTGCCGTTTGGATTGGAGCCAATGTCATCCAATTGTATGGACTGTGTTTTGGTTTGTTCTTGGCTTTATTTTACGTCGATTCGTGTTACAGTACAGCTTAGTTTTGTTGAATTTTCATTTCAATGTGTTATTATTTAGATTGATATTATTATGCTACAAGTTGATGGTGTCTGTGATGGTTCTTAAGGGGCCATAAATCTCTCCACCAATCCGCATTGGAGCAGCGTGGTGGAGTAAGCTCCAGTCCTCCCCCCCAAAAAAAAAGAGAGAGACTCGTGCCCAGCTGTGGGACGTATAATGGGTTGCCATTATTATTCCACTCATTTATTCGATGTACATATTATTTTTTTTTACACATATAAGTAACAAAATGAAAAAAAAAATTGTATGTTTGTTTGTAAAAAATTGTATGTTGTGATCCAACCTTACTCATGGTAGCGCTCCAGTGACGGAGCTCGCGGGCGTAGGCACCACCGCATTACCTAATATATTTGCCGCTAAATGGTAGTGTTCAGCACTATCGTGTTCCGGTCAGGTGGTAATGTACGGCCCTGTAATTTCCGACCCAGAGGTATTACACCTTAGGCCTCAGGAGTGGTAACGCATCTGCATTTTGACCTTGGTCTTTGTGTAGGTGTCTATAGGCTGCAGTCATCACTTAACATTAATGTGAACTGCATGCTTGTTTGCCACTTCCATTACATAAAAAAAACCACTAACAACCGATAAGATGCTGTACTGTTCACCTTCAAGAGTCGTATTCACAATACTTAAACCAATGAAATCCTTTATATAATCAGTTGAACTCTTTTTTCTCAACACGATACCTTATCGACTTAGAATTGGCTTTCACTATTCAAAAGAATCAATGGACTGAAAGACTTAAAATAAATGAACTCAAACATTAGAAGATCATCGGAAAGAGACCCAGTGTCCCAATTTATTAATCTCCAAACGTTGGAACATAGCCAGAAGGCTAAGCAAACAATGTCCGTAGAGCTGATGCGATTATTTTAAAAACTAAATGTAGAAACTTTAGATGTTATCCAGACTTCAACGTAATTATTAACAAAACAATATCAATTAAAAATATTGAAGTTTTTATTAATACGAAATTTTATATGTCAAAAGTTGACTGACAAGAAGGTCACCGTCGCTTACGGACACTTACAACACAAATGAAGTTGTCGATGCAGTGCCGGTCCTGACGCCAATAATAATTGTGAAGAACCCAATAGTGTAGCGCCGAGGAATTAATTATGGACAAGCCATATGTATAATACTTAAACCAATAACATGATGACACGGAACAAATTTTGGAACCCTTTTTTCTCAACACGATCCAAACGGAAATTTATATTGACTTTCACAATTCAAAAGAACCAAATGAACGGAAAGACTTAAAATAAATTAACTCAAATTAGAAGAAATGAACTGCTTACCACTAAGATGGTCGGAAAGAGACCCAGTGTCCCAATTAATTAATCCCGAAGCTTTGGAACACAGCTAGAAGGCTAAGCAAACAATGTTCGTAGAGCTGATGCGATTGTTTAAAAAGTGAAGTAATTTAGATACGTCCAGTGCTTAACAATAAATATTGCACATCGAGCCTAGGAAGGACTTCGGCTTATTTCGGGTGTGTAGAGCGTTATCTCATTCGTACCGTACCTATTTGACGTTTGTCGACCATTTTCATCAAGTTTTGACCAATACCGGACTGTCAGTGCTTACGTAGGCAGTGTGCAACAGACATAACGCTCTACGAAGTCGAAACGAGCCGATCGTCTCTTTTGCGGGCTCGATGTGCAATATTAATTGTTGAGTACTGTAAGATGTATTTAGATGTCAACGTAATTACTAACTATAACTACTTTCTTTTTTACTGCCTCGTTGGCCCTATGGTCGCAATGGCGATGGTGAAATCTGATAATGTGTGATGTGAAATTTGTTATTGAGTTGAAAATAAAAAAGTTTACTTTCAAATTATAATAGGGCCCATATTATACTCGTATCATTATATTTAAATGCATGAACCGGAACGGCGGCTGGTGTCGATCATAAGCGATCTACTTGGTTAAGCACTACGGGCGCGGTCGGGTAGTGTGATGGGTGACCGCTAGTGGCAAATTAAATGCGCGTTTCCGTGCTTCGGAGAGCACGTTAAGCCGTCGGTATCGGTTGCTATCAAAAGATAGCAGTCGTTAAACCTTGTCGGAGGCCTTATGGGCGGCTTGAAAACATCCGACAGCGGGTTGGCCACTAATCCATCCACCTCCACCAATTCGCATTGGAGCAGCGTGGTGGAGTAAGCTCCAGGCCTCCCCCCAAAAAGGAAGAGACTCGTGCCCAGCAGTGGGACGTATAATGGGTTGCCATAATTTATGTATTTTTTATGAACCAATTCCATAATAAAATAAAATACATAACATTCCATCATTTTGATGAGATTAAATAACAAGAATCATCTATTATTAGTTTTGTTTCTCATCTAAAATATCTAATCCACCTTCACCATATTTTGTGTCCATATAGTTTCATTAAATACCAAAAGTTACAATTGAATACTCCAAAATTCAATCAAAGTAACCCAAGATCGAACAAGTAGCCCTTAAAACCAGAACTGGGTTAAAACAATAATTTATACACCATTGTCCCGTTTCCAACAATTGAGGGGACAAAGACAGCAAAACTGGAGGACCACTCGGGCGTTGGCAAGAATTCCGCTGTATCTTTAAATTTCCTGCTTAATCTGAAGTGTCCTCCAGTGATTATTAAAGTTAACGAGACACGATGCAGTTTACGGGCTTTGTTCACGGTGGTGTACAAAAGGAATTGTGTGGATGCCTTTTTGGAGATTTTGTATTTATTCTAATGAAGTTGCCTTTTTTATGTTGCTTTATCTTTGATGATTTGGGTGGTTTGGTGACGAGTTTGTGTTTTGATGGCTTCACATTGGTTTCAGGGAAACAATGGTTTATTATTTTTGTAAACTTTGAATTTTTCTTGTATTTTTTGTGAGTAGATTGAGTCAGTTTGCATTTATTAATTTGATAACCAATAACAATCTATGTATGGCTCATGTGTTTATAGGAATAGAAAATACCTACATTCACGGACTATACTATTACTAGCTGTCTTGGCAAACTTCGTATCGCCCTAGAAAATTAAAAAAAAAAAATGTCCAAAAATGTCATGAAAAATAGATGTTAGCCGATTCTCAGACCTATTGAATATGTATGCAAAATTTGGTTAAAATCGGTCCAGCCGTTTCGGAGGAGTACGAAGACAAACATTGTGACACAAGAATTTTATATATAAGATTATTTCTACATACCGCTATAAGTTTTATTGAAATTGTGTTACATCAACGTATTGTCGAATATTTCAAATACATGAATGAGGGTTAAAATTGTCAACAATTATTTCAAGGGCCAACAATCACAAAAAATCTCGTCCATATAAAATGTTTACCGCAAAAAAAAATTATTAATTACATTGCAATCTAATGTGTCTATTTCCAGTCTGCATGAAATCTTTCTTTTAAAATTTGGCTTTTTAAAAATAATATATTGGTTAGGATCCCTCTGCAGAATAACTACGTTCATTCAGATATGCTGCAAACCTCTAGATTATAAATTTTAATATGCGTCAAAATTAGGTTTGCAGCATATCTGGATGAACGAAATAATACTGCAATGGAATCCTAACCTAATACGACGTATCTAACTCAATATGTAGTATTCAGCTAATGCACTGAATTGAGTAAATTTTCAAATGATTACTACCGAAGACATCGTTTCTATAAATTATTTTTTATTATTTATTTATTCTCCTAAGTATCAAAAAGTGATACATACCTGTTATCAGAAATGTAAATATAAGTTAATCTTTGCAATGTAACCGTTTCTTTACTGCAACCGGGCTACACTGGTACAGATAAGTGAAATGAGCCTTGTTTAAAGTCAACTAAGCGAATCGTAATGCTTTCTTGGCTCCAACATTCTTAGTTTTTTGTATGATTTTACACAACTTAACAACCAAAAGTTTGCAGGCAAATTTATTTATTTGGGAATGTAATTTGATAATTGACTTAGATTCATTTTTGATGCTTTAGTGTCTTAGTGGTAGCAAAAAGCGATTGCCGAATTTGAGGAGGGGGGTTTGGGTTTTTTTATATAATGAAAGTGCCCAGCAAGCATGCAGTTCACATTGATGTTAAGTGATGGCTGCAGTCTTTGTCTTTGCAGGTCAAGCAAAGACCATGATCAAAATGCAGATGCGTTACCACTCCTGAGGCCTAAGCTGTTATGCCTCTAAGCGGAAAATTATGGCCGTACAAAAAAAATGGCAACCCTTAATACATCCCACTTTTTTATGTTGTGATAGGCAATAAAAAATCATCTCCTTCACATTAATGCTAAGTGCATACTGCCTATAGTCAATTTCACATAAACCGGAGGTATACTGTGATAGTTATTACGGAGTGTCTGGTTCGATGTGCACCCATCGATGCACTTAGCATTAATGTGAAGGCGATGATTTTTTATTGCCTATCACAACATAAAAAAAAGATTAATATTATTAACAAATAGAAAGAAAATATTTAGGTAGAATTTAACCCCCTTATTCATAAACGTATTTTTGCTAAAGTGTTGCTAATCTCTCCTTTGTCTTTTTCTATCCTGCACATTTGACAATTCAACCGACAAAGACAAAGCATTCTATAGCTAAAACGTATCTAATGTACGTTTATGAATAAGGGGGTAAATCTATAACCTGTAAATAAATACTGTATCATCTAAATAAAAAAAAGGATACAATAATGTTTATTGTTGAAATAAAAATATTTTGCGGACTTATCTCGCGTAGGTATATTAAACTAAAATTATTATTTAAGGTCAACCCGATGTTTGATCTCGGGTAGACGAGTGATGAAACATCACTCTTTTAACTTACATTCCTGTTCAATTAATGTTGTTAACTATTTTGAATACCTAATGTCTTTTTGTGAATTCACACAGAGTAATGAGGTGCAAAATTGTTCGGGCCGTCAATTAGATCTAGTGCTAACTGTGGGTTTAAGAAGGCAGGTACGAGTACTGCCGGCGGACGAGGTTTTAGTATTAGTTGACCCTTACCATCCGCCGCTACGCGTGTGCATCCCGATTAGTGCATCACAGCTGTCTTCACGGCTACCGCATAACAACAGTGATGATAAACATAAAATTAGCCATAACGCAGGCATACGAACTACATCGCGACCGATTGCAGGTGCAATTCAAAGAGGACCCAAAATCATTTTGGCTACATATTAATAATAGCAAACGTTCAATAAATAAGCAAAAAATTATTAAAAATGGTGTGATATTATCCAACATAGAAAGTGCTAATGAATTTGCTGAATATTTTAAATCTGTATATAGTACACGGCAGGCGGAGCTGGATGTACAGGCCGCGGCCGCGGCGGGCGGCTCGAGTAGTCAGCGTGTGCATGTATCGCATTTAACATTAAGCGAAGTACAACGTGCACTGGCGAAACTGAAACCGAAACGTTCTGCTGGTCCGGACGGTATTCCGGCCTTTTTATTTAAAGACTGTAATAGGTTACTGGCTGCACCGCTACTACATATATTTAACATCTGTCTCAAAGAGGCCTATTTTCCCAGCTACTGGAAGGTCACTAGAGTAATACCAGTGCCAAAGGGTAAAGCCGGTTCTGACGTAAGCGGTTACAGACCAGTAGCGGTGTTGTCAACTCCAGCAAAAGTTTTTGAGTCCTCCATCCACAAGTGCATATACGAACAAATACAAAGTTATCTTGTAGATCAACAACATGGTTTTCGGCCATCTAAGAGCACCGAATCTAATTTACTTAGTTTCATTACCTATGTTGTCCCAAAATTGGATTCAGGCACGCAGGCTGATGCGATATATTTTGATTATAAAAAAGCTTTTGACTCAGTAAACAACGACGTCTTACTCTTGAAGTTATCTCGCATGGGTTTCACTCCACACTTGCTTCAATTCTTCGCAAGTTATATGGAAGACCGACAGCGATTTGTGGAGTATGCGGGATGCGAATCCCAACTTTATTTTACTAGATCTGGCGTGAGCCAAGGCATCTTGGTCCTCTTGAATTTATAATAATGGTCAATGACCTACCAGAGATAATAAATCATGCATCTTGCCTTCTTTTTGCAGACGACCTTAAATTAATATATGAGGTAAAGGATAGGAATGACTGTGAGCTTCTTCAGAGCAACATTGATAGCGTTGTTGAGTGGAGTCGAGCAAACTATTTGTATTTTAATGAGTCGAAGTGCTCAATGATGACGTATTCCCGGTCGCTAACACCTATAAAATTTGAGTATAAGATGGATGCAGTGCCACTTAAACGTATCTCCAAAGTGCGAGACCTGGGAGTCATCATGACGGACCAGTTGGTATTTCGCGAACATGTAGTTGATGTTTGTAAAAAAGCGTACAGAAATCTGGGTTTTGTACTGAGGCAAGTGCATACTTTCACAAACATAAACGCAGTGAAGGCATTATACGATACCCTGGTTAGGAGTCATCTCGAGTTTAATGCAGTCGTCTGGGCTCCTCATGAAGCTAAATATACCGCTATGATAGAGCGCATACAAAATAAATTCACGCGTTTATACTTAAAGCTATACGGTGTACATCCCTTTTATCCTCTAATGTATCCTACCTTATTTGTGCTAGGTATGGTTGGCTATAACCAAGTAGAGGTGAGACAGAAATTTGCTCTGGCTCTAATATTTTTTAAAGTTATAAGAGGTAAGGTGACCGATGCAAATATTCTTTCAAATATGAATCTAGCCGTACCTGATAATTATGCCTCCCGTCGGCGGCGGCCGAAGTTGTTTATAATACCGCGCGGCCGTACCAGTATAGTGAATAAGGCTCCCCTCACGCGAACCTTATCAATCCTCAATGATATTGCCGAGTTGACGGACTTGTTCTCATGTTCTTTGTGAGAATTCACAAGGGTGACACATTATGTCATTTGCTATGGTGCCACATCGAAATGACTTAATATTACATAATTATTATCTTTATTAATTTTAATGAATGTCTATGTTTAAATTTATTTTTGTATCCCTAATTCAATCAAATTTTTAATTTAATATTTTATAAATTTGTAATTTTGTATTTTGCACATTATCGCATTGGGTGCTCCTGTAATGATAATGGTGTTTTTTGATAAATAAATAAATAAATAAATCACGAAAACCTAAGAGCATTTTTTTTTTGTGATGAAAAAACCTTATCACTTGTTTTATATTATTTTGCATTAACACATGCTTGTGAAATATATTTTATTTTTAAAGAAAAATGGAAAGAAAAATTTTACTTCAGGCGAGACTCGAACTCGCGACCTACTGGGAATCTAGTCCAGTCGCTCTGCCAATTGAGCTACTGAAGCCCTGCCCGATTTGTCAAATCTTTCCTTCACATTTATTGCATTGCTTTATGGTAGCAGCAGCGCCATCTATTACCAACTATGCTAGTTAGGCAACCGATATAATAGACTTTTCAGTTTATTGAATATCGTAAAGAAGTCGTTTTTACCCTTAATAATCTTAATATATATAAATCTCATGTCACAATGTTTGTCCTCAATGGACTCCTAAACCACTTAACCGATTATAATAAAATTCGCATACCATGTGCAGTTCGATCCAACTTGAGAGATAGGATAGCTTACATTACGCTATGACTAATAGGAGCAGAGAAGCGCGGGCGAAGCCGGGGCGGGCCGCTAGTTGTTTTATATTATTTCGCATTAACACATGCTTGTGAAATATATTTTATTTTTAAAGAAAAATGGAAAGAAAAATTTGACTTCAGGCGAGACTCGAACTCGCAACCTACTGGGAATCTAGTCCAGGGTTGCCTAACTAGCATAGTTGGTAATAGATGGCGCTGCAGCTACCATAAAGCAATGCATAGATGTGAAGGAAAGATTTGACAAATCGGGCAGGGCTTCAGTAGCTCAATTGGCAGAGCGGCTGGAAAACCTTATCACCTGATTACCTCGAAATCATATTACTTATCGTACGTATTGATACGTCTGTATTATATTTCTATTCATAACTCGAATCCCGGGACGACGAAAACAAAAACACGACAGACCATTGACCCCGCATCCCGAAAACACGGCAAACTTGCCATAAATCTACCAATGAATACGTTAACGACGTTATCAAAGGTGGTAATATGACTAATGATGCGTGTAATCGTTTGGGCGTCCTGACAAATCGTGCTATCACGTGACCGGTGAACATTTATTTAGATCGCATCGTCCAGCCTAAGCTGACTCCTGGCAGGTTATACTTGCCTGGTACTTTGATTAGTTCAGCATAATTTTTTGTGAATAAGAATGTAAGCGTGGAGGATTTATTTATATTTTTAATAAGCCGAAAGACGTCCACTGCTGGACAAAGGCCTCCCCCTAAGATTGCCGCACCGAACGGTCCTGGGCCGCCCTCATCCAGCGATTGCCAGCAAGCTTCATTAGGTCGTTAGTCTAGAACTATTTTGCCCCAACGGCCGTCAGTGCTTCGAGCTATGTGCCCTGCCCACTGCCACTTGAGTATTGCTATTCGGTGAGCTATATTGGTAGCAACCTTGGTTCTTATGTGTTAGCTTGGTTCTGTTAACTATTACGATAAGGTTGTTTTATATTATTTCGCATTAACACATGCTTTTAAAATAAAATACGATAAGGTTACTTGTGCTTAAGAATTTTAATTTGAAAATCGTTATTATCACTTAATTGTTGAAATTTTTTGTAAGAGTGAAGTTGTTCCCCCTTGTTAGCTAAACTGTGTCATTTGGATCCGTAAAAATATTATGAAAATAGGATTCATAACAAACAAAACTATCACAGCTAATAAGGCTTCTCCAATTTTTAATTAAAAAAAAAAAACAGACTTTTATTGCGCGTGGATTGGATACATGAAAATGCTCAACTGTTCGATTCAGGCGTTAAATTCTTTACCAAAATGTGCAAAGTTTGGAATAACCTTCTCTCTAAGCCCCAGTTCCCTGGCACTGCAATGTGAAATTGTTCAAAATGGGCCTTCATGGCTAGCAGATGATGCAAATTTTCATATCATAGACAAAGAGCCACCTTTTATCAGGTAGACCGTCTGTTTCTCTGTCAACATATTGAGATAAAAAGGTTAATATGTGACATAATACGGAGGTTGAGGGTGCAAGTTATTGATATATCTTCTGAAACTGTATAACCAGTAAAACCTATCTAGACAGCAAAAAGTTTCTTGGATACACAATCATCGCCTGGACAGCTCAATTTACTTTGGTCGCAAAATATTGCTCCTGTCATTCCTATTTCATTTATGACCAATCCATTTTATGTTCTATGTTCGCGCACTAAAGTTAGTTTTATTTCACGATAAAGTTAACCCAAACTAGTTTTGTTGAACGGTTAATTACTTTTTGTATTGAGTTCTTTTGTTTTGATGTGTTAGAGATTAATGTGGCTGAAATCATAGACGGATTCGTATTTTGGTTCGGTTAACAACATGGGGAATATTAGTATTACCTGAATAATAAAATAATTTTCATCGTCGTATGATTTATAACTGAAGGTTGTGCCTGGAGACGAGAATATTCCTCCGATAAAATGGGGAGGTTCACTGGCCAAGCAATATGGTAATACCTGACGGTTTGAGATCCGGTTTGTGTGTTATTGGAAGACCAATCAGTAGTAATTACTATTTACTAGCTGAACTTGGAAATTTTGTTCTGCATACAGTATAATAAACCAAAATTAAAGAAAAAAAATCAAGCGTGTCTAATCGTCGGTGTGAGAAACGTTTGAATTAAATTTGTTTTCCTGCGCGCTATTTTTTGCGACAAATTCTAAGATATTAATTGTAATCAAATAGTGTATTTTAATGCAAAAAAACGCACAAAATGCTTAAGGTAATTATAGTATTCATATTATATTTGATAAGAATACTGTGTTCGTGTGAATACATTCCCAATTATCGCATTGTAAGTTACCAATTTTCTAAAAGATCTAAGCAATCCCTTAAAGATGGATATTATAATTATAAGATTATGCTATGGCGGACTTTTTTGTAGATCTACCAAGAAGGAAATCTTTCCTCCATCATATTCCACCATACATTGATTTGTTAAGTATATCTCAAAGGTTTGAGGCAGCGTTTTCGATGTAAGCTCCCAGGCGGCTTAATTTTTTCCGACATCTCCAACATTTTTGTTATATTTAAATCATTCTACACAAACCTTCCTCATGCATCACTTTATCCATTGAGGAAAACTGCATGAAAATCCGTGTAGTAGTCTTTGAGATTGGTTGGTATATTGGGTGAATTGTTGGCAATGAAGATAGTTTTACTCGCTTGGGTGCTTTCTTTTTTTTACTACCTACGCATCGGCTGACCACAGCGCAGCGCACCACGCGACCTATTAGGACGATAGCCGAGGAGTTAATTAATAATTAGCTCCTCGGCTTTCGTTCGGAAAAGTCGATTGGGAAACGGCTCGGGTGAAGTCGGGGGAGGTCGCGTGGTGAACAGATATGCCAAAGAGAGATGGAGATCATGCCGCGTGCATGACGCTCTCGGCGTTTTTGTATGCGTCCGTATATTTTATAAGTATATTATTATTTACATTTTTATTCATGCATACCTATATACTTACACTTTTTTGTACTTACGTTTATTGTATATTATTTACTATGTAATTTTCTGTTATTCAAGTACTTATATATATTTTATTTGTGTTTAGTTTTACATATACTTATTGGCACTTATATAGGTTTTATAGTAAGTATTTATTATATCGACTTTTAGGACTGATATCCCTGTCCCACCGAGTAGTTTCCAGTCGAAAACCAGCGTCGAGCTTCGGCTTGACATAATGCTGAACTGGGAACTATTTGGTGCAGTCGTGGGATCTTGTTTCTTATTTTCTGCTTTAACTAGGTACTCTTTTAAATAGGTCTAAATTATTTTTTTTGTCAACCCTTTTAAAATGTTTATTTTTTTTTGTTCTATTGTTTTTTTTTATTAATGCAGTACCTGATATTGGTATGGGGGCTGCACCAATAAATGTTTTTTTTCTTCTTTCTTCTTTTCTTCAGATTATCGCAAACAGACAGACAGACACGTTGGGTGACTTTGTTTTACAATATGTATGTGTAGAGTTGATCAAATTACCAATTTGAAATAGTGTGGTTTGCGATACTTTTGATTTAGAAATCCCTGACTAACGCGCATCCCATTCCGTTTCTTGCAAGAAAAGAGTATCGTGACACGTGTAGTTGACGTGATATTAAATGTTATGTCACGTAACACCGTGTTTCCATCGCGTGCTTTTGGTTGACGGTTGTATTGAACCTGCTAATAATATCATGAAAATAAAGGAAATGCTAAGAATGGTAGGGATTTGGAGCTTTATATATCTGCCACCTAATGGTAGTGTTCAGTATTATCGTGTTCCGGTTAGATTTTTTTACTGGTGGTAGAGCTCCAGTGACGGAGCTCGCGGGCGTAGGCACCACCGCATTACCTAATATACTTGCCGCTAAATGGTAGTGTTCGGCACTATCGTGTTCCGGTCAGGTGGTAATGTACGGCCCTGTAATTTCAGGCACAGAGGTCATAACACCTTAGGCCTCAGGAGTGGCAGCGCATCTGCATTTTGACCTCTGGTCATTGTGAGGGTGTCTATAGGCTGCAGTCATCACTTAACATCAATGCGAACTGCATGCTTGTTTGCCACTTTTATTACATTAAAAAAAAAAAAAAAAAAAAAAGATGGTAATGTATTATCCCGTAGTAACTATCACAGAGACATAACGACTAAGGTCTCTTGTTTTAAGCGCATCTCCGTCAAAGTCTCCACCAATTTGCGGTTACGGAATCGAATGCCTCCATAAATATATTGCAACGCAAAATACCAATAATTTTCGAATGATAATAATAAATGTTATCTTTTTAATAACTACGCCCCTTACATTGTCAGTCTACTCTATCAGGAAATATTGTATGATCATGACTTGAAGGAACGATACCTATTCGTACTTCAAGAGTTTGTTTCGTTTTGGTCTATAGGACGGTCCTTGCAAATAGTTACTTATTTTATTTCAAACCTGTATCTTGCCAAAACATAACTACGGTAGAATTTTTTTATCTTAAAATAAGTTTGTAAAAAAAAAATTAGTATTTTTTTTTTTATGTTTTAAAAGTGGCAAACAAGCATACAGTTCACATTGATGTTAAGTGATGACTGCAGCCTATAGACACCCACGCAATGACCAGAGGTAAAAATGCAGATGCGTTACCACTCCTGAGGCCTAAGGTGTTATGCCTCTGTGCCGGAAATTACAGGGCCGTACATTACCACCTGACCGGAACACGATAGTGCTGAACGCTACCATTTAGCGGCAAGTATATTAGGTAATGCGGTGGTGCCTACGCCCGCGAGCTCCGTC